>CM037094.1:16841839-17549339 GCA_020916435.1 Oxytropis ochrocephala | reverse complement strand
TTCTATGCACACCCCTAGCCACAAATGAGAAAGCGGTTAGTTTGTGGGAGAAAGATTCGGAAATCCAGTAACAGAAATAGGCTCCGGCTCCACTCTTCCTCTCTATATATAATAATATTCATCTCGTGTAACATCTCTATGCTCCATCGCTCTCTAGTTTTTTTTTGCTTTCTCTCCACTCAACAAAGCACCTGTACTCGTTCTATTCTTTGCTACAGGTGTTGTCATCACTAGTACAAAATCTGCTTTAAGAAGCACTATTAGGAGTCGGTTGTTTAAGGAACCGATTCCAAATGCATACACGGTGGCAATTTTGCAATTAAACGGAAGTTTTAGAGATTTTTGACACATATGGAATCGGTTATTTAAGGAACCGATTCATAATGTATCTGGAGATAGACCTTTGGAATCGGTCTTTTATACATAACCGATTCGTAAAGTTATTTTATCAAAAAAAAGGCTAAAAGTTTCACGCGGGCTTTCTCGCGCCACTCTCTCCCTTTCTCACTTTCACGCGCGGCCTTCATCTCGCTCAATCTCACTTTCACGACTCTCCTTTCTCACACTCACGATGAAAACGAAAGAAACGAACGAGGGGAAAGCTGTTTACAAAACCTCCCACGAAGTTGAAACCTAGAAGAACCAACAACAACGACTAGTATCAAATTCAAAACCTTTCAATGTCTCCACCAACACGGACCTTCTCTTGAACAATCGATTTCTTAGCTACTTAACTCGGCAATCCATTCCTTCAACTCTCATCTTTCTCATTTCCTTCTCTCTTCTCCCAAACTCTCCACTATTACTATGGTCTCTTCTCCCTTTCCTTCTTTTCCATCTTCTCTTCTCCGCTTCTCTCTCTTTCATCTCCTTCCCACTTCCCCTCCTTCCTCGACTTCCGCCGCCGCTTAAAACTCTCCTCACCTTTCTCCTCTTCATCGCCGCCTCCGCCTTCTCCGCTTCATTGCAGTCCTCTCTCTCTCGCATTTAAATCTATTGGTAGATTAGGGTTAAGAGGTTTCCTCGTTGGTTCTATGTTTGGGTTTCATTATGTTTTTAAACGTCTGGGTTTTGGAATTTCCTATTATTCGGGTAAGTTTTTTCTCATAAAGTTATAATCTTTTTGGTTATTATTATTATCACTTACTTGATTTTTTGTTTGTGAACAGAGACCTCCTTTTTTAACTTTAAGATGGGGATTCCTTTGGTCGCTAAACGAGCTTTGAAGCTTTCTACGATTGCTTTCATTTTTTCGGCTATTTTAATGGAGATTCTCGCCACATCCTTTTAAGTGCCGATTGCAACTACTACATTCTTCATTGAGCGAGATAGTCTTTTTGTTGCCGCTTTTGCTATCTTCTTCGTTGGGAATTGACTCATAATTTGCACCGGGTTGGTCACACTCTTCTAATACCGATTCATGTTTTCATTCAACCTTGAATTTTAGTTGTTGCAATATCGTGCTTTCTTATAGCTGTTGTTAGTTGTCATTCTTAACTATTTTGATTTCGTTTTCGGTATTCATATGTTGAATTGCTAATCTATAGATAGAATGATGTTGTAATCTAATGATCAAGAACATTAGTTCATATTTGTTTGACTAGTACATGGGTTTTTCAATTGATAATCTATAATTTTTATTCACGTTCATTGTCCTAGAAAAGCCTATTTCTGTTTTTATTGAATTTACTGCACTAGGTTGTATTTATATATGGTGTTGTGCATCGCTGATCAGTCATGTCATGGTTGTTAAATCTTTATTTGCTAAATTGTTGTGTTGTCATATACTTTTGCTTAATATGAATATCCCTTGCACTATGTTCATGCTATGGAGATGTGATCTTTTCGTTGGTATTTTTTGTTTTGATGTAGTAGACTAGAATTTGGTTCTGTCTACGATATCCGAGATTTGGCACTTGAATGGCAATTTATATGTGTGAGTTTCGTGTATCCGCTCATTGTACTATTTAAGAATGGCTCCATCTCGCTCAATCTCACCTCCATCACGCCATTGGGTCGTCTCTCGATCTATCTCGGCCTCCATCTCTCGTTCGTTTCGTCGCGCTGTCTTGATTCGACGAGCCTCCATCTCGCGGCTTCTAGGGTTTTCTTTAAAGAGTGAGTTCTTTCTCTGTATTGGGTTTTCTTTAGTATGTATTCATTCTATTTTTACATGGATTGTTTGATTTTATAGAGCAAATTGTTCTAGGGTTTTCTTTAGTATGTATTGGGTTTTGATTTTGTGATTCTTTTTGATCTCATTGTAGACATCTCTAATTCGTCCATATGTATTAAGAGGTTTAACTTTTGATAAAGCAAGATACAATGACTTTATTGATCTCCAGGACAAGCTTCACCAAAATAGCTGTCCAGGTTCCCTCTCACATAAGCACTCTTAGTGACTTATACGGATTTATGTGTCCATATAAGATTACCTTAGAGGGCTGGCCCTCAAGCATTGTTTCTGCAAATATTCAAAATGGGTGGTCAACAATAATAAGAAAGTATATTTGGCTCCCTTTGCAATGAGTACGTAATTGTATATTTGAACAAATTGATAATACATTTTTCCTTTGTTTCTTTCTTTCTTATATCTTATTGTCTTTACCAATGCTACAGAGGCCATTGGCAACTGATTGTGTTGGTCCCCGAGCAAAATTATGTGGTCCGGATGTGTTCACTAAGTAAAAACCAACCAAAAAATCAAAGAGATGATTAACAAGTAAGTTTTTATATAATTCTTTATCATTGTAATATTTTAACTATATATGATAAATTTTTTATAATTAACTATAATTAACATGATGGTTTTAGTGCAATGGAGTCTCTGTGGACACTAGATGGTTGTTCCCGAAGGTAATTAACTATAATTTACCGCATTCATTACTCTTTGCTACATTTGTATAAGTGAAGCTAACTTTATTTTTGTGTAGGTGGCACGACAACAAAATAGGTATCACCGTGGATATTTTGTGATGAAATATATGCTCACGACAGGAATGCCAAGATCACGAGATATGGGAGGAGGTACATTTTCTTATTTTAAATTTATGTTGGTGTTGCAACATGGTATTGGCCGTGTATGTGTCTTTTGGTTCTCATTGTGCTGAGTTTTTGTATGGACATTTGTAGGTATTTGATAACACAAAAGCATACACTCATGAGGAAATTTTAGAGGCCCGCAAGCGTTGGGCGGAATTCTATATGAAGATTCGTCAGTTGGGAAGTCATTGATTGACTAACAAGTTTGATAGAAGTATTTTGTTATGATTTGAAAGAAACATGCACCTACTTTTAAGTATGAATTGGTGGAATTTTGTATAACTTTGAAGTTTATGAGTTGGTGTAATTTTGTATACTTCCAAGTTTATGAATTTCAAGTTTATGAATTGGTGTTTGTGGTTATAGTACTTTTAAGTTTAACGGAAGTTTATGAATTATTATGAGTTATATGTAAATTGGTCAATTGCTGAAATTATATTGGTGAATAGGTGGAAAAAAATTACAAAAAAAAAAACAAGGAGGGAAGTTGCAAAAAGAGAAAAAAAAAACAATAGAATCGGTTATCTTTATATAACCGATTCATAAAGTGTGCTTTGACAAGCGCTTTATCAAAGTCAATATGAATCGGTTCTTACAGAACCGATTCATAATAACTCATTATGAATCGGTTATATAACCGATTCAAAAACGCCCATACTTTAGGAATCGCTGCTGCTTGAATCGGCAAATAACCGATTCCAAATGTGCCAAACAACCGATTCAAAATGCCTTTTTTGCACTAGTGCATGTTGAAGACCATGTCATCAGTCAAAGTCCAATTAGTGAAGACCATGTCATTAGTCAAAGTCCAATTGACACATCATCTTGAGGAGAACACTCATGTCGCTTTATCTTACATCAAAGACAAAGTGCCTTTAGCTTTACTTTTCCTTTCATTCTTGTAAACTCTATTCCTTTACTTTCCCTTTTAGCAACCGTTAGAGCTGATCTAGGTTGGCTTTTTTTTCAATTAGTTTGGTTTCCGTTGTGATTCAGTTGATCCATTTGTTAGGATCTCAACTGCCTTTCGTTTTCTAATTGTAGTATATATATTGCACTTTGTACCTCCATTGAAATCAATGAAAGAAATATACCTTTTCTTCTTTCTGTTTCTTTACAGTACAACTTCAAATCACCTTTGAGCTTGTACTAATCTTCAATGGAGTCTAGTTCCAAGTTTCAACATGGTATCAGAGCTCCTCTATAGGGGCTCTTCCACCATTCGCTGCTTTGTTCTCTGATTTTCATCTTCCCATTTGCTATTCGACGATTCCTATTTCGATCGTTCGATTTCTTTTGATTTGATTGACGAACTCACGTTCTTGATCTTTGTTTCTTCAATTTCTCCTTCGTTCATTGAATCTCACGATTCAATTGCTGATTTCTCGCTTCAATTCTTCTTGGTACCAATTTTACCCAAATTTTTTCCTGTTCTTGCTGCCTTCTCTATTATGGCTGAAGAAGATCTCATTATCAACAAGAACACTAGTGAAAATGGCAAAGAAACTAAAGACAAGGCGTATCAAACTGATATGCTCAGCCCGTACTTCATGCACCCGAGCGATAATCCCGGCACCGCCATTGTTACACCTCCCTTGAACGGCAACAACTACCACACTTGGTCCAGATCCATGACGATGGCGTTGAAATCGAAGAACAAGATACACTTCATTGACGGTTCCATGCCTAGGCCTGATGATGATGACAGAAACTCCATAGCTTGGGACCGATGCAACACAATGGTAATGTCTTGGATCAACAATTCGATCATTCCTGAAATCACGCAGAGCATCTTGTGGATGGACACTGCTGCTGAGGTATGGAGCGACCTGAAGGACCGATTTTACCAAGGGGATATATTCAGAATCTCGGATCTTCAAGAGGAAATATACACCACCAAACAAGGTGACGGTACTATCTCTACTTACTATACTAAACTCAAGAAACTTTGGCAAGAATTGGAAAATTTTTTACCCGCACCTAAGTGTAGTTGTAATGCTGAAAATTGCAAATGCAATGCTGTTGTTAAGTTCAAACAGTATAGGGAGACAGAAAATGTCTTAAGATTTTTAAAAGGATTAAATGAACAATATAGCTCTGTGAGGTCCCAAATAATGCTAATGGAACCTCTCCCTAATATTGCTAAAGTCTACTCTCTCCTTATTCAACAAGAAAGACAAGTTGTCACCTCCATAAATGAAACTAAAGTTTTAGCTGTTAGCAATTATCAAGGAAGAGGTGCTGGAGCCAAAGGTAAAACTGACCGTGGTGGAAGGTCCTCTCTTGGAAGAGGTAGAGGTAAAATAATCTGCTCACATTGTGGGAAAAGTGGACATATGGTTGATAGTTGCTACAAGAAACATGGGTATCCCCCCAACACTGGTAGTGTGAACAATTGTGCTGCTGATCATGATGATGAAGAAGGTGGTTCTGAGGATGAACAACAAGATGGAGGAAAGAATGACATCGGTCTCTTGAGCTTCACACCTGAGCAACACAAAGCCTTACTTGCTCTCTTGCAGAATTCCACTCCATCTGGGAGCATCAACCACTTCACCACGGTGAAGTCAGGTATTATCCTTCTTATCCCTAATTCTAATAGATCAAAGGCTTGGATAATTGATACCGGAGCCACTGATCATGTATGCTATATCATAGATTATTTTCAATGCTTAAAAAGAATTAAACCCATCACTTTGAGATTGCCTAATGGTAGTTTAGTTACAACTGAATATGCTGGTACTGTTTGTTTTGATAATGGGCTTTGCATTCATGATGTGTTATACATTCCTAATTTCTCTTTCAATCTAATATCTATTCCTAAACTCGTTGTGGATATTGATTGTGATGTGCACTTTAACAGAAGGGGATGTTTAATACAGGACGACCCCTGCCAGAAGATGATTGGGAAAGCTGAATTGAAGAATAGCTTGTTTAATCTTGTTTCCCCTTCTGTTATAGTTTCCAATAAAATTTCTTTTCCAGTTATAAATAATGTGAGAACACTGAATGTAATTGACAATAGCAATGTATGGCATCTAAGATTTGGCCACTGTTCTTTTGATAAACTTGTTGAAATAAATAAAGTTTTTCCTTATATTAAATGTGTTAAATCTGATGCACCTTGTGATGTTTGCCAATATGCCAAACAGAGAAGGCTCCCATTTCTACATAGCACAAACACAAGTGAAAAATGCTTTGATCTTGTGCATATGGATATTTGGGGACCCCTCTCTGTCCCTTCCATGTTTGGACATAGGTATTTCTTAACTGTGATGGATGACAAAAGCAGATTTACATGGATTTTTCTTATGAAAACTAAGTCAGAAGCATCACAGTTAGTGAAATCCTTTGTCAATCTAGTTTACACACAATTTGAAGTTCAAATTAAATGCATAAGGACAGATAACGGACCTGAATTCTTCCTAAAAGATTTTTTTAGTGAAAAGGGAATCTTGCATCAAACATCATGTGTTGGTACTCCTCAACAGAATGGCATTGTTGAGAGGAAGCACCAACACATTTTGAATGTTGCTAGGGCTCTTCTTTTCCAAGCAAACTTGCCCAAGCATTTCTGGGGGCATGCTGTGAACCATGCTGTTCACATAATTAATAGGTTGCCTACTAAATTTCTTTCACAGAAATCTCCTTTTGAATGTTTGCACAACTTATTACCTGACATGCATCCTTTAAAAGTCTTTGGTTCTCTTTGTTTTGCCTCTACTTTGAAGGCAAATAGAAAGAAATTAGATTCTCGTTCTAGGAAATGTATTTATTTAGGTTTTAAAACAGGGTCAAATGGTCATGTCCTTTTTGATCTAAAGACCAGAGAGATATTTATTTCCAGAGATGTGGAGTTCTTTGAGCATATCTTTCCATACAAACCTAACACCTTTGTAGAATCCAACACTCAAATTACACCACCTCAGAATAAATCTTTACATCATCTTGATGACCTCTTTGAAGAATCTCATGAGAATCCCAATTCTCCCAATAGCCTCAACAGCCAAGATGATAATGAAACTAGTACACCAGTGACCTTAGAAGACCTAAACTCTTCCAACACTAGTGAGCCCAATGTACCAATAGCCACAGAAGACCATAACAATTCTGGCACTAGTGGATCTAATCCCAACCATGAACACCAAACAGAGACACATAACACTGATTCACAAGAACCACTTAGTGATACTCATGAACAACACAATAGTGATCTTGATGACTCCCAAACTATAACTCACACCACTAGTGAACCTGAGGTAAGAAGATCCACCAGAAATAGACGTACCCCAGGATACTTAGAAGAATACCACTGCACACTCTTAGCAGATAGCATCCATGAAACCAAATCCACACCCTCCATTGAGCAAGGTAAGTACCCCATCTCTAACTATATTTCCTATCACAAGTTATCTCCTGCACATAAACTTTACACTCTCAACATCTCAAGCAATGTTGAACCCTCTAGTTATGAAAAGGCTATTTGTGATAAAAATTGGAAAGAGGCTGTACAAGCAGAATTATCTGCTTTAGAAAAAACCAATACATGGAAATTAGTTCCCTTACCTGAAAATAAAAGAGCTGTGGGATGTAAGTGGATATTTAAACTTAAGTTACATGCTAATGGGACTGTTGAGAGATACAAAGCCAGATTAGTGGCAAAAGGATTCACTCAAATTGCAGGGCTTGATTACACAGAAACATTTAGTCCTGTAGTTAAAATGACAACTGTTAGACTTCTAATGGCTATTGCTGCCACTCGACAGTGGCATTTATACCAATTAGATGTCAATACAGCCTTTCTTCATGGAGACCTCCTTGAAGAAGTTTACATGAGACCTCCCCAAGGGCTCAAACTGGATGACCCTAACCTTGTTTGCAAATTGCAAAAATCCCTTTATGGACTAAAGCAAGCCAGCAGACAATGGAATGCTAAACTTACAAATACTCTCCTCTCCATTGGGTACAAGCAATCTAAGGCTGACTACTCACTATTTATTAAACATGCTACTAACAGTTTCACTGCTATTTTGGTTTATGTTGATGACTTAGTTCTTGCAGGCACTGATATTGATGAGATCAATAGAGTCAAAGCTCTATTGGATCAGAAATTTAGCATTAAAGATCTTGGTACTCTAAAGTATTTTTTAGGTTTTGAAGTGGCTAGGAACAAAGGAGGCATATCCCTATGTCAACGGAAGTACGCTCTTGATCTACTCCAAGAGACTGGACTTCTTGATGCCAAGCCTTGCTCCACACCCATGGAACCACAACTTCAACTCAAAGAAAAATTCTCGTGAACATATAGCGAGATCCCCCGGCCTCTGAGCGCCTTGTAGGAAAACTTCTTTATCTCACTCACACGGACACTGAGATATGTTGTTATGCAAGAGGCAAATTAAGCCAATTTCTTGATGCTCCTATCGATATACACTTGCAAGCAGCAATGCGTGTACTTAGATTTATCAAAAATAACCCTGGACAAGGTCTATTTTTCAGTGCTGACTCTCCTTTAACACTGAAAGGTTACTCTGACTCAGACTGGGCAGCATGTCCAGATACTAGGCGATCCACTTCTGGTTTCTGTTTTTTCATTGGAACCTCATTGATCTCGTGGAAAAGCAAGAAACAATCTATTGTCTCAAGATCATCATCGAAGCGTAATACGTGGCTCTTGCCATCCTCTTGTGGAAGCACAAAGTGGCTTTCTTTTTCGTTCGAGACTTACAAATTCAACACCCAAAACCTGTGGTAATTTTCTGTGACAATAAATCTGCCTTATACATTGCTGCTAACCCAGTTTTTCACGAGCGCACAAAGCATATCGAACTTGACTGCCACACCATCAGGGATAAAATTCAAGCTGGCATTTTACATCTGCTGCCAATTTCCACAAAGGAGCAGGTTGCAGACATATTAACAAAATCTCTCCACCCTGGCCTCTTTGCTCACCTTCAAAGCAAGCTTGGAATGATCAACATACATTCCACCTTGAGGGGCGTGTTGAAGACCATGTCATCAGTCAAAGTCCAATTAGTGAAGACCATGTCATTAGTCAAAGTCCAATTGACACATCATCTTGAGGAGAACACTCATGCTGCCTTATCTTACATCAGCACAGTGCCTTTAGCTTTACTTTTCCTTTCATTCTTGTAAACTCTATTCCTTTACTTTCCCTTTTAGCAACCGTTAGAGCTGATCTAGGTTGGCTTTTTTTTCAATTAGTTTGGTTTCCGTTGTGATTCAGTTGATCCATTTGTTAGGATCTCAACTGCCTTTCGTTTTCTAATTGTAGTATATATATTGCACTTTGTACCTCCATTGAAATCAATGAAAGAAATATACCTTTTCTTCTTTCTGTTTCTTTACAGTACAACTTCAAATCACCTTTGAGCTTGTACTAATCTTCAATGGAGTCTAGTTCCAAGTTTCAACATGTCAAAACTAACTTATTCATGTTATCAAACAATTTTAGCTTTAGGTCCTTCATTATAATAGAAAACCCTTTTTCTACTAATTGACCTAGGCTAATCAAGTTACAACTAATGCTGGTACGTAGAAAACATTTTGGATAGAAACTACTTGTCCATCCTCCTTTTGAAACACAATGTTTCCCATACCTTTTGATGTGATTGAACTATTGCTTGCACACTTGTTACTAGTCTTGATGATAGGATTAAACTCAACTAGCCATTCCTTATGGCCAGTCATGTGGTTTGAACAGTTGCAACTCCATTGTAGTATTTATCTAGGGTATCCCAGGCAGTCTTTGAAGACTTGATGCCTCTCACCCTATAAAAGTTCCCCTCATCACACCCTTGGTGGATGAGGTAGAGAGCTTTCCACTATTTCTTCAGCTTTTCTTTGTTTTCTGATATTAATTCTGGTGTGGGGTTTGCAGGCAAGGCTGGAACCCCATTTTTTTATAATATCCACAACATCATGGAAGCCAAAAATGGCTTCCATTTGAAGGCTCCACATATCCCAATTCTTCCCAACGAGCTTTGGGATATGGGTGGTGAGGCTAGTGTAACACTCCTTTTCTACCCTTAATTTACACGTCATTATCAGAGTAATTTCTTTTTCAAAAATACAAATTTATTCGATAGAAAAGAAGTGCCACGTCGTCATTTATAAAACTCCTCATGTCATAAAAATTTAAACCTCAAAAATAATCTCGTCGCAATGAAATAACAATAGCTCACTAAACAACGCTCAAACACGCCTCACATCATTAACATAATCATAAAACAGTTAATTAATAAACTAACAACTTCAACTACGCCCCGGGTGCTACGGTATCGAGAGCGACTTATTGCACACCCCAACAAACTAACAGAGAAGGCAACAAGACCTTCACTCGCATGGTACTGCCGCAGCGTTGCCACGATAGAGCAACATTCCAAGCAGTAAAGGTGAGTCTTCAAACAAAGATAAAGGCAAATATAATAGTCAATATATTAGAGAACAACATCTATAATTACCATAACAAACCCAACGTCGCATTTCAACCATCACAGCATAACATCGGGCGAACAACATAGCAAACACACCAACAAGTAACTACATCACTTTTATGCACATGTATGAGAATGCAAACATGCATGTGGTACCATCATCGCCGCTTATTTGTTGCTGGTGGCATATCGTCGCTAGACCGCAGCCTTCCGCCGCTTAGATCGCAGCCTTTCGCCGCTTTAGACCGCAGACGCCTCTTCATCGCCATCCTTTGGTCGCGGCATATGAAATGCATGAGACTTCATGAACACACAACACACACTAGTTCCACACATCGCCACCGCTCACTTACATCATCATAACATCGCTTATAACATTTTATCGCCGCTATAACATTTTATCGCCGTTTATAACATTTTATCGCCGCTATAACATTTTATCGCCGCTTTTGGCCATAACCGACCCATCACTATCATTATCTTCACTTTGGTCCTAATGACCCACTCATCAATTAGACAACACACACACACACTCACATCAACTTCACATCGTCGTCACACAACACACTCACATCAACTTCACATCGCCGTCACACAAAGACACTCACATCAACTTCACAAAGATCATTTACAAAGAAGATACATATCAACATACAATTACCCTTTATATATCCATGGGTTATAAAATAGTAAGACTAATTGACTATGGGATTACTCAGTAACCGATACTACTTGCAACGGACGGCCACATTTGCAAGGCTCGGTGATGCCCTTGTAAATACACCGGTGAAAGAAATTTCGCCTTAGCGGTAAACCACGATCTAGCCATAGTCAAATAGCGCACTAGTAGTATAACGCTTGAGTCGAATCAAAGTCCTATTCCACGAATCATTATCAATTCAAATCAATTTAGACATCACATTAGATTTTAGAAGACACCTCATTCCATCTAGAAAAATACCCCATTTACATTTAGAAAAACATCGCCTTTCGATTTAGACAAACACCACCTTTTACTCGAGGAAACATCGCATTTTAAGCTTAGGGAACACATATTCAAATTAAGATAAACCTCACCCTTTAATAGCGAAAACAACCCATTTTCCTTTTTATAAAACCGCATGTAAAAATCGGGTTCAAAAACAAAGACAAACATTAATTATAAACGCAGGTAGCAAAGAATTGTAAAACTAGTAATGCTTGGCAAAGAATCTTCAAATGAGAAAAACAAAGAACCTAAGGAAAGGAAAACAACACTTTTGAGTGTAAGGAAACAAAGACCATCCGATTTAAGAAAACAACACTTTAAATTTGAGCAAGCAGCCCATTTAAATTAGAGTAAATAGCACGTTTAAATTAGAGTAAACAACACGTTTAAAATTGAAGAAGACAACACTCTAATATAAGTAGACAGACCATTTAAATTAGAAGAAAACAACCCTTTGAATATGAGTAGAAGCGTAACGATTTAATTTAAGGAACCAACACTTTCAATTGTGAGAAAACAACACTTTAATTTCACAAAGACAACAACATTTATGCGCTACAAACAAGAATGGAACAATGAGAAAACAACAACAATTGCTCTATAAAGACAACAACTTAAATTTCGAAAAAAACAGCAACATTTTTACAGCAAAACAGCAACTTAAATTCTGAAAAACAGCAGTAAAACAACACGAAAACAAGAAAGATAACAGCAGCATTTTACGCGCCAAAAACAGCAGAAGAAAATAACACAAAAACAACAAAGATAACGGCGTGAAAGATAACAAGTTTATATGCTGAAACAAAGATGAAAGAAAACAGCATTTTATTTGCTAAAACGAAGATGAAAAATAACCGGTTTGATTTCTCAAGAACCACTACACCAAATTCGATTCACAAGCACACACACACCACACCATAATTCACAAAACATGTAGCAAGCAAAGAACAATTCTTCAAACCATCATCAACATCTACTCCCTCATTCAATCACTCAAATCAAGGAAAACACCACAAACCCACAAGCAATTCATCGTACAACCCCGCGACAATTTATTCGATTTATTCAATTCTTCACTATTCGATTCTATCATCAATTCATCACTCAATTATGCAACAACAATTATGCACACATCATCACCAACAACAAACATCACACTCATCTCAAATTCACAACAACAACAACAATTCAATAACGATTCAAACGCAATAACTAATACCCCTAGGCATCGTAGAGCTACCCTCCCACATATTAATCATTATATGAACCTTTATAACGCGAGACTCCCCTTACCTCGAATACGTAAGCTCCGGAGAAGATGAAGAAAAACACGTACGGAACCACAGCAACACACGAACGATCTCCTCTTCTTCTTTCCCTCTTCTCCTTCGCGCTTCTCCTTCCTCTCTCTCTCTTTCTTTTCTCTTCTTTCTTGCGTGCTGTCTCTGTTCCAGCGGCTATCTCCTTCTCCTTAATTCAATTTTTTCTCTTTTATTCTCATTAACCCTAGGCCCAAATGGCCTTTGGGCCTTATTACTTACACCCCCTCTAGTTTCTTCCACCACTCACAACCTAATTAACACACCACCTTAATTAATTAATTACCCTATTATTATTTTAATACAACCCACCATATACTACTTAATTAATTAATTAAATAAACACTTAAACTATTTTTGGGGCATTACAACTCTCCCCTACTTAAATTATTTTCGTCCTCGAAAATTCTAGCTCACATGAACATGTCTATGCTCTAGCTACTCATATCCAAGGTTACACCTAACCTACCCAACGGCAACCAAACAAAATTCACATCAACGATCCTGGTCGAAAACCGACAGGGGACACAGAGAAACTCACCAGGCAACACATCACAATCGTAACAGTTAACAATGTATTTAAACGTACCTCAATTGCTACCATCATTCCTCCGTTGATTCAAAGACACCGCCAAAACAAACACTCTCCCATCGGACTTCTCCTTCTTCGGTTTTGGACACCTAGAACTAATGTGTCCCACCTCTTCACAGCTTGAAACAGACCACCTCTTTACGATCACAATCTGGGTTGCGATGTGGCCCTCTCTACCACATCGGAAACACCTTTTCACCTCAAAGCTTGCACTCAAAACTTTTGTGTCCAAGCTTCCCGCACTTGTAGCACACAACTTTCTCACGGCATCTCCCCACTGGCTTAGACCCATCAACTAACTTTCCTTTGCCCTTACCCGCAGACACCTCATATGGCTTGTCGCGACTAAAAGTTCTTCTTCTTCTCTCCCATAACTCGGAGAAGGCATTATTGTCTTCCTCAAAAATCCCGGCGCTATTAACTAACAAGGGAACACACGAATTTGTTGATACCCTATGGCTCTCTTAATATCTAAGACGCAACCCCTTTTCGAACTTAACACATTTGGAGAACTCAAAGACCTCTCCGTCATAATGAGGATAAAACTTAGACGACTCTGTAAACTTTGCAAAGATACTCGTGATGGTCATGCTACCTTGCTCAAGCCTCGTAAACTCAACCTCCTTCTTCCCGCGGACATCCTCGGGTAGTACTTCCTCTTGAACTCCCTCTCAAATACCACCCAAGTGATCTCCTCATTGGCGATCGTCAACCCCCGACTAGCCGCCTCCACCAATCATAAGCCTCTTTCTTCAACATGTGTGTGCCATAGCGAACCTTCCGAGCATCGGTGCAATCCATGACACGGAAAATCCGCTCCATCTCACTTAGCCACTCAAGGGCACCATCGTGGTTATACCCGCCTTCAAAAGTAGGAGGTTCTCACGCTGAACGTAGCGCACTCACGCGCCCCATCGCCAATAGCATTGGGTATGCTACCCACGACCCCAAAGAATAGCCTCCAAGGCGCAGCAAGTGCGCGCATCGTTCCGCCCCGCCATTCTAGTAATCGCAATGAGAAAACAAAAATCGTAAACGAGTAACAAGGCTCAAATGTTACTCAACTTAACGACTCAACCACGTGGACGGATGATCGAATCGCGCTCGATACCACTAATGTAACACCCCTTTTCTACCCTTAATTTACACGTCATTATCAGAGTAATTTGTTTTCACATAAATTAATTTAACTGAAAAGAAAAGAAGTGCCACATCGTCATAAATTAATTTAACTGAAAAGAAAAGAACTGCTCTGTTAGCCATTTTTGTCAGTGTGAAGTAAACTGCCTGACCAAGTACCTGCACACTTAGCCAAAAGATTAGAGTAGTAATAATTGCCCTAGATTGTTGTTGTGCTCTGATTATACCATGTTAATATGTTGATTTTTTCTCGCAGGTATGCAATTAGTAAAATGCAATAATTACTAAAAATGCAATAACGTTCATAAGTTTATCAACAACTAATAAGTAGTTATATTAATTAATGTGAAATCATTCCCTTTCAATGCGTAAAAGAATTTCAAGGGTCTACTAACTTATAAAATAATAATATTATGTAAATGAAATTATTTAATCAAAATTTTGATACGACTATCTTAGATTTATTATATATATCTTATAATGTATGCGGCTTGTCAATAAGCGCGCCAATTGTTTTTTCTCTTATTCCTTTTTTTTGGTTTTTTTTTTTGTTTTTTGCTTCACTTTTTTTTTTGTTTTTTTAATTATTTTATATTACTTTAATTTTTTATCTTCTTTCTTTTTTTTTTTCATCTTTTTTGTGTGATACTAACCGTGTATTTTGGGGTACTTTAGCGTCCCGATTTTTTTAAAAATATTTAAATTTGCGAAGTTCACTCCTTAATAACCTGTTTGATGAAAAACAAAATAAATTTTATGACAAAATACATAAAGTGTGATGCTAGGCATTGTGTTTTAGGGTATTTTAGAATCCAGAAAAAAATTTACATGTCCAAATTGGTGTTTTCTTCTTTATTTTTGTAATTTCGCACAAACGAGTATTAGAAGTATACTTAAATTGGTGTTTAGTTTTAAATCAAACTCGGCATGATATTGTGTTGTCTTCTTTCCTCTTTAATTATGGGTTAAGTTTTTATATTTATGATGTATATAGGTAACTGTTCTCAACTATTTCTGGGAATGAAGTAATCAAGAACACAATGAACAATCTCGCCTAGGTAGGAAAATTGCTCAACCCTTTCATTAGCCTCTCTGGGCGAAATATATAGTATACAATCATTCATGGCCATTAACTACCTGTAGCGACAGAAAAATCCGGGAATGGATTGTTCGAAAAGTTTGAAAGGAAGCCGCCACCAAATTTTAGTTTAAGGGCAAATTCGGAAAATCCCTTTTAGGTTTAAGATAAGGCTGAGTTTAGGGTTCAGAAGTCGTTATGCGTGGGGAAGGTATTAGCACCCCACGACATTCTTCGTCTAATTATTTATGTTTTATTAATATTTACCCTTTTTATTTATAGTGAAAAAGACTTAATTAAATTTTTAATTTTTAGTGCTTGACAAGAGTGGACTCTTGCTCCTACGCACTCTCGGATGCAATGGAGGAATCAAAGCTACGTAGTTCTTCCCGAAAAAGGTTTGTTGGTTGGTTTTTTAGTGTAGGGGTCCTAGGATTCCTTGAACTGCATAAACTCATCGATTCCTAGGACGCTGACTAACCCGATTGTACAACCGACTTAGTCCCCTACTTTTGAAAGTGTTTTTGAGGTTTTTTGAAAGAAGTTTGTTTGATGTGAGGTGGGTTGGTTTTAGAATAGGTATTCTAGAACTCCTGAACTGTACAGCTCATTAGTTCTAAAACGCTGACTAACCCGGTTGTACAACCGACTTAGTCCCCTATTTTTAGGAAAAATGATTTATTTATATTTTATTAAGTTTTTAGGATTATTGAACTATACAGCTCATTGGTCCTAAAGTGATGACTAACCCGGTTGTACAACCGACTTAGCCGTTTATTTAATTTCGAGAGAAAAATTGTTTATGTTTGAGTTAGAAAAGAATTAAAAAGAAAAACAGGGGGTGAAAATTGTACATTGAGGTTTTATTTGTCGCAGGGGGTTGTATAATTAATAGGAGGTGTAAAAAGAAAGCCCGATTCAGATAGGGAGAGCCGGTAAGATAAACTGGGCTTAAGTGGGGGGAGGTGTGCGCATGAACAAGGGGGTGCGAATAGCGTTCTGAACATTTTAAAAAATTAAAAAAAGAAAGATACTATATAGGCCCAAACCTAAAAAACCAAAAAACCCTAAAAATATTTCCTTCTTCTCCCCACAAAGAATTGTAGTGGCGCGCAAAGACTTCCTTTTCACAACCATGCGAAAATTTACTTTGTCCTCCAGTGAGAGAGAGAGTGAAGTGATAAATGTAACTGAGAAGTGTTGGATGGGTGTTTAATTGAAGGATGTTCAAATATCAAAACTCGATTAACAATCTTTGTTGAGAGTCTTGGGACAGTGGACACCTTGGGTTACAATTTAGCATTTGAATTTGAAATCATGGAGGCGCTTATTAATCTCACTTTTCTTGGACTAACGATGCACACAAGGAAAGGTAACTCGTGGGGTTGTGTTATGAAGCATGAATTGTTGAATGTTAACTTGACCTCAAAAAATGGCATGAACTGTTTAGTAGTTTTTGTTAAATACTAGTAGTGATAAGTATTATGGGGGAAAATGTTGAGTTACCTATCTAGCAAGTTAACTTCATCTTAATTAAAATTTCACTCTCATCAAGGGAAATCATATGGTACCTTAACAGGTAGGCAGTCTTGTTAGACCGAAAGATAGATCCGTTTTTCTTGGTCGAAAAAAAAAGAAAGATAAATCCCTTTTAAATAGTTATCGGTCTGTTTTTAGTTTAGCATAACCATGGGAATCAATTTGTGGCAAAATTGTAGAAACTGCTAAATATTCAAGTCTTAATGGATGAAATAGTCATATTAGACAAAACAATATGAAACAATCTTAACAATTTTGAACTTATAGTTAAGAAAATACTTTACAGCGACAGAAGTCATAGTTCATCTTTTGGTGACTCTTGATAACGTTGCTAGTTGGCGTTCCAAAGCTTTTACTCCTGCTTCAATTAGGCTCCTAGAATGCTTGTTAGCGTGACTATAATCGCTATCTGCATTGGTTCGCTTGATCGCCATCGCTTCTTTCTTTAGATCATAGAAAGCTCAGAACCGTGTTTAGTGGATTAGGATTTCGATGTGAAACCCTAATCCTATTTTTGGGTGATTTAAGCAGTAGTTTTCTGCCTTGGTTTCGTGTGTGTTTTATCGTGGATCGATTGTTTATTTATATTAAAAACTTAGGTTAGCATTTAATTAGTTTTAATCGCTTTGTGGGCTTTTATGAGTTACGATAACATGGGCTAGTGAGCGATCTTGGAGAACAAGAACAGCCCTAGAGATTGCCGATCTTCGCTCCTTTTATTTAATTTTCGTTTTTTTATATTTTTTGTATTTTTAATTATTGTTTTTTTGTATTTTAGAGATTGAGACATTTTGGATACTCCTAAATTGTAATAAAAATTAAATTAGCTTTTTTTTTTCTACACTTTTGGACTATATATTAATAAATTAAACAACTAAAACAAAACAAAAAAAGAAGACGGACAAAATTGGGGTATAACAGCTGCCCCTCTTTATTTATATTTTACTAGAAAATGTGAGGTGTATTCAAATTTTTAGTAGTAGAAATAGAAATAAAGATAGAATAGACGTCAATTTTGTTCGTTTAGGGGAAACAGAGGGTTTAAGAATATACAGGGAGCGGTTAACACTTGGCGCATTAACCGAGAACAAAATGAAGGATCGCTCAGGATCTGAAGGAGCACTAAGGCTCTGAATGACCACTCGAGGTCTAGAAGGCTGCCTAGGCCTTAATAGAGGACCATCGTGGTCTAAAGGAGCGCTACTAGCTACGGTACTAGTAAAACGATCTGAGGGGCCTTTAGATTCGAGCGGCGCCAGGTCAAGATCGAGATCCGAGTCGATATGTTGACCAATAGAGGACGTCCACCATGTCTTAGGCTGACACAGCTAGTCTGAAGGACCACGCGGGGTCTGGAAGGTCCGTCGGGCTCGACTACGACGTTTGCGACCTGGGCCACTTAGGACACTGAAGGAGCGTAGTGCTCTGAAGGACCATTCGGGGTCTGAGGGATCAACTTGGTGATCTGTGATACGATATGAGATCGACGCTTAAAGCGCTAATATTAGAGGGGCAAAATAGGGACTAACACTTATCGTGTTTATCTGAGCACACCTAACAAATGCATCTACCCGAGGGGAAAAAGCTTTCTTTTTTTGGCAATGCAATTAATGGTGCACGCGTACGTTCAATGATTGGCATCCAGTGGAATGATTTTTTCTTTTTGTTTTTTGCTTTTTTTGCTTGTTGCGTAATAAATGCATGAAATGCAAATGTGAATATGATGCAAATGCTATGGTTCATGGTGCGATGATATGAAATGATTGATTGGGTGTAGGCCCTGTTTTCTTGTGATGATGAGATGTGAGGCTTTGGATACGAGAGGCGGAGATGAATATTGATCATTCTTTGGAAAAGTTAGTTTTGATTTTAACTTCGGCCATCTCAAGGTCGTTATCTACAGACACTGACGTGAAAAGGCACTTGACTGTACTTGTAAGCTCGTTCATTTTTCTCTTCCATTATGATTCCCCATGATGACCGAAGTTTATGTCCACAAAGTTACCTAAATGGATTTTTAGCATCATATGATCAACTTGTGTTTTCTCTCTCTGAAGTATTGTTTTGTGAAGATGTATAGTAGTGTGAATATAGATGAATGAGTCAGTTAACTTGGGGTTCTAAAGACCTAGGGTGTGGACATTTGTGGCACATGAAGGGGTGAATGACTGACTGGTCTTTGTCAATGTCATGAAGGGTAGGTTTTCCCAAGCCAAGGAATGCAGGACTGCCCCAATTTAGATTTGTTGACGGTGAGTTTCTGCCCCTGTCTAGTGGTGACAAGCTAGGGGTGTAGAAGATGATGAGTTGGGAATGCATTGGCTTTGGAATGAAAGGTGGCAAGTAGGAGATGTTGTCTCAACCCATAGAGTTTGATGTTTCCCTAATTATGGTAAGGACAAGATTGCCCCGACTAGAGTAGAAACATTTAGGATAGTGAGTTGAGAAATTGCCCCGGTATGCTTTTTTGGCTGTGAATATGGCAAGGGGATGAGATGGGTGCAAGGTGAATTTTCCCACTTGAAGGTGGAGTGAAGAGCGACAGGATTGCCCCACTTGGAATGGTATCTCGAATAGTTGGCTTTAGTGAGATTGGAAAAGGTGACGGAGTTAAGGTTATGGGTTTTTGGAATTTGTTTGGTATGGCTATAGGCTGGATGTGGTATGACACTGTACAAATTTCCCCAAGTTCAAATGGAATAGATGGTGAAAGGGATGCCCCGCTTTAGGATATAGGTGACGATCCTAGTATAAACTTTTGGTTATCTTTTGAATGTCTCTCACACTATGATAGTCTTGAGTTTGCTATGATGAAAACTACACTTGGTGATAACTAAGCCTTGTGTTTACATCAACGGAACTTGAATGAATCTCTGTGGTGCAAGCCCTCTTTGATTTTTCTTTTCTTTTATATATATATATATATATATATATATATATATATATATATATATTTTGAGCAAACATATTATAAATAAATAAACTTACTTGTCCTAAAATTAAAACTTTGAGAAAACAAAAGCAATCAGTCAATGATCGGAATGAACTCTAGAGGGTTGTAATGTGGCCGGTGGTTAATGATTTATGAAGGAAGGGATAATTGGGCTCAAAGAGGTGTTTGATGATTGATGGGACAAATGATTTGGTGATGTAACTTGGCTAATGGGTGATGATTTATGAAGGAAATGGTTTTTAGGCTCAAATGAGTGTTTGAGATTTTATTGAGTAATTGATGTGCCTCATGGTTGGATGAACTTGTTTAGGATTTTAACGTGGCTAAGGGTTTATGGAAGATAGGATATTGAGGTCAAAAGAAGTGTTTGAGGTTCATTTTAGACAAGTATCTCTTATGCTTTGACGGTAATGAAGTATCAGCTCACGATTTGTATTATTTTTGTTTGTTTGTTTGTTTTTTTTTTTGGGAATTTTACTCCTCTTTTTTGACTTCACTCTTTTGTGATTTTTGTTTCCTTTTTTTTTTTGGGGTGAGTGAGCTGATAAAACTAATGCACCATTTTTTGATGCGAAATCGATCCTTGTCTAGGGTGATTGAGAGATTTTTGGGATTTTTGGCTTAAGGTGGGTGGCAAAGGATTTTTGAGGATATGGGAAGATGGTTCAACTTCATTCCAAATCATGATTGCTCGTTTTCTCAAAAATTAACTTAAGGATAATAATTTATTTATTTTTATATACATGTTCTTTATTCTTTTTCTCCTTTTTTTTTGTGCCCTAATTTTTGCTTAGGCCGCTCTTACGAGTTTTCAACCTAACGGGCCTTTTTGATTTTTTTGTAAAGGACTTGCACCAATGGAATATAATGTTGACAAGGTATTTTAGAGAATGTAAATTTGCCCAGATGGAGGGCTTAAAGCGTTATTTCATTAGTGAGAACAAACCAAAAAGTCGACTAGGTAGGGGAGTATGTACTTTAGGGTGGTCGGGGTGGGATTAGACTTGGACGAGGGTGATGACAAGGTAGGGATATTAAATGACTCAAACAAGAATGAAATCACATGTCACACACAAGTTACTACACGAATGCTTCGTAGAGAGTTAACACATGAAAGAAAATTTTGGCGGACCATTTCGGTCATTCATCATGGGATGCAACGCTTTGTTAAAAAAAATGTGAACGAGCTGCTAATTTGAAAAATTGAGTGCCTTGAAACGCCTTGAGCTTGCAACTAAGTATGGCTAAATTTTTTTAAAAAAGAAGGATTTACCTCACAAGAATGTCTCACCCCTCATCACAATTTTTCTAGAATTATGCTCATTTTTTTGTAATGCATGATGTAAGTATGCAAATGAATGAGTGTGCATGCAATGCGAATGAATGTATGTGAAATGCGAATGTAATGATAACGTATGTGAATGGAATGATAACATATGATTTTATTTATCACGTTGGGGAATTATAAACTTTTCATTGGAGAGTAAAGTACAAAATTTAATTTTGACTTCAGCGTGCACGACTTCTCTCCAAGGTAAAGATTTTAATTCTCTAACGGTCATAAAAGTGCATGCAATATAAAACGCTTATTTCAATATTTTTGTAATGCAAAAAAGAAAAAATGCATGTAATATACTTTCTAAAAAAACTTTGCGGAAATATTTTGATTTTTTTTTTTTGGATAAAAGACGGTATGCATTAATGTTTGTTTGAATGCAAGGGTATAGAGCTCCTTCGTGACCCTAGAAGGGTACCCTATGGAGTGGGTCTAAAGTTTCTTTTATAGTGGACCTCACAAGGGTAGTTCTAAAGAATCCTACACATGGTTCCTAGAGCCAAGGACTCCAGTCAAGAATACTGACCCCAACAATAGGCAAGCTATTAGAAGGGATAGCATCCTCAAAAGGAATCAAACTCTAGGTGAGATTTTCGTGACCACCCAACGAGACGTACATCCCGCAGGCCATCACTACACAATCTCGTTCTAACTTAGGTTTGCACTCAAGTCCGGGTAGAGGACTTTTCTCACGTGTGTGTGCCGAAGTGTAATTGTGAAGTGTGTGTAGGAGCAATTTAAAAACAACCCAAAAGCTGCAAACAAAACAAACATTCATACAAATATCGTCTTCTACCCTAGGGTTTATATATCAAATAAATAATATAACATGCAAAAATAAATAAACAAGGGAAGGGTAAAAATTAAATTAATACAACTAATTAGACTAGGTTTTGACTCTCTAAAAAGTTACATCCCCAGTGAAGTCGCCAACATAGCAATAATCAGAAAAATCAGGAATGGATTCTTCGAAAAGTTCGAAAGGAAGCCGCCACCAAATTTTAGTTTAAGGGCAAATTCGGAAAATCCCTTTTAGGTTTAATATAAGGTTGAGTTTAGAGTTCGGGAGTCGTTATGCGTGGGGAAGGTATTAGCACCCCACGACATCCTTCGTCTAATTATTTTTATGTTTTATTAATATTTACCCTTTTTATTTATAGTGAAAAAGACTTAATTAAATATTTAATTTTTAGTGCTTTACAAGAGTGGACTCTTGCTCCTACGTACCTCCGGATGCAATGGAGGAATCAAAGCTACGTAGTTCTTCCTGAAAAAGGTTTGTTGGTTGGTGTTTTTTAGTGTAGGGGTCCTAGGATTCCTTGAATCTGCATACTCATCGATTCTAGGACGCTGACTAACCCGATTGTACAACTGACTTAGTCCCCTACTTTTGAAAGTGTTTTTGAGGTTTTTTGAAAGAAGTTTGTTTGATGTGAGGTGGGTTGGTTTTAGAATAGGTATTCTAGAACTCTGAATCTATCTGACTCATTAGTTCTAAAACGCTGACTAACCCGGTTGTACAACCGACTTAGTCCCCTATTTTTAGGAAAAGTGATTTATTTATATTTTATTAAGTTTTTAGGATTACTGAACTATACAACTCATTGGTCCTAAAGTGATGACTAACCCGGTTGTACAACCGACTTAGCTGTTTATTTAATTTCGAGAGAAAAATTGTTTATGTTTGAGTTAGAAAAGAATTAAAAAGAAAAACAGGGGGTGAAAATTGTACATTGAGGTTTTATTAGTCGCAGGGGGTTGTATAATTAATAGGAGGTGTAACAAGAAAGCCCAGTTCGCATAGGAGAGCCCAGTATGCGAAACTGGGCTTAAGTGGGGGGAGGTGTGCGCGTGAACAAGGGGGTGCGAATAGCGTTCTGAACATTTTAAAAAAATAAAAAAAGAAAGATACTATATAGGCCCAAACCTAAAAAACCAAAAAACCCTAAAAATATTTCCTTCTTCTCCCCCACAGCCAATTGCATGGCGCGCAACACTTCCTTTTTCACAACCATGGCGAAATTTTACTGTCCTCTCAGTGAGAGAGAGAGTGAAGTGATAAATGTAATCGAGAAGTGTTGGATGGGTGTTTAATTGAAGGATGTTCAAATATCAAAACTCGATTAACAATGTTGTTGAGAGTCTTCGACCAGTGGACACCTTGGGTTTCAATTTAGCATTTGAATTTGAAATCATGGAGGCGCTTATTAATCTCACTTTTCTTGGACTCTTGATGCACACAAGGAAAGGTAACTCGTGGGGTTGTGTTATGAAGCATGAATTGTTGAATGTTAACTTGACCTCAAAAAATGGCATGAACTGTTTAGTAGTTTTTGTTAAATACTAGTAGTGATAAGTATTATGGGGGAAAATGTTGAGTTACCTATCTAGCAAGTTAACTTCATCTTAATTAAAAATTCACTCTCATCAAGGGAAATCATATGGTACCTTAACAGGTAGGCAGTCTTGTTAGACCGAAAGATAGATCCGTTTTTCTTGGTCGAAAAAAAAAAGAAAGATAAATCCCTTTTAAATAGTTATCGGTCTGTTTTTAGTTTAGCATAACCATGGGAATCAATTTGTGGCAAAATTTTAGAAACTGCTAAATATTCAAGTCTTAATGTATGAAATAGTCATATTAGACAAAACAATATGAAACAATCTTAACAATTTTGAACTTATAGTTAAGAAAATACTTTACAGCGACAAAAGTCATAGTTCATCTTTTGGTGACTCTTGATAACGTTGCTCATTGGCGTTCCAAAGCTTTTACTCCTGCTTCAATTAGGCTCCTAGAATGCTTGTAGCGTGACTATAACTGCTCCCGCTGTGTCTGCTTGACTGCCACTGCTTCTTTCTTTAGATCATAGAAACCTCAGAACCGTGTTTAGTGGATTAGGATTTCGATGTGAAACCCTAATCCTATTTTTGGGTGATTTTAGCAGTAGTTTTCTGCCTTGGTTTCTGTGTGTCTTTTACTGTGGACTGACTGTTTATTTATATTAAAAACTTAGGGTTAGCATTTAATTAGTTTTAACTGCTTTGACTGGGCTTTTGCAGGTTCTGATAACATGGGCTAGCTGAGCAGTCTTGGAGAACAAGAACAGGCCCTAGAGATTGCTGATGCTGCTCCTTTTATTTAATTTTTGTTTTTTTTATATTTTTTGTATTTTTAATTATTGTTTTTTTGTATTTTAGAGATTGGGACATTTTGGACACTCCTAAATTGTAATAAAAATTAAATTAGCTTTTTTATTCTACACTTTTGGACTATATATTAATAAATTAAACAACTAAAACAAAACAAAAAAAGAAGACGGACAAAATTGGGGTATAACACTACCGATCGTTACATAATTAAAGTATCCGTTACACAATAGAAGTGACAGTTACAAAGGAATGTCACGGTAAGATAGATAGGCCGAATACCCCAAATGGGGACCGACTGCAGAAGACTAGGCCGAGCATGAACGACTCTCTCGAGTCTCAGTCCCTCATGTTCTGCCTTTGATACCGCGGCTCTATGGTGATGCTCGGTATGGTCGTGAACACAGTCCCTGGAGCGATGAATGTGGAATGTGAAGTCGCTCAAGATACGTCTGCTCGTCGGTTCCCGACTGCTTTTGTGTTTGAGTAGAAACCGAACGCTGTTGTTGATGTTATCTGCTGCCTTTGACTGTCAGAAATTCCTTGACTCCCTTGGGAATTACGTTTGACTGCTGCGAGCGTTTCTGTGCGCTTCATTAATGCTCCTGTTTGTAACTTGCTCCCTTTCTTATCTATAAAAGGATGCCATAGTTCTTTATGCTTGTTACTTGCTTCCATTTCCTTGAATTGCTGCTGTCTATGAATCGTTTTTGTCAGGTTGCCGCTTCCCCTTTGGGCTCTGCACACAATCTTAAAGTCCCTCAGTGTTTTAAGATTGTTGGAGGGCTCAAAGAGGGAGTTGTGGACTTTCGGCATTTGTGGATATTCGTCGCTGCGTTTGATCCAGTGACCTTTGCTTGAGATTGTGTGGAGAGCCCAAAGGTGGCTTTGTCTACGGGATGGGGTCGCCGTGGCCTAATGGTTGATTTCTCCTTCTCCAATGTAGAGGAATTTTCCATGAGGCCCAATGTTGGGGAATTTTTCCATGGACCACTCCCGCTAGACCGCTGCCGATTTCCCTATCTTCCCCCGGCGTGCTATGCCGCTTCTTCTGGTGGATCTACAGAAATGTCGTCGCGCGCTTCTTCCGGTGGATCTACAGAAACTCTGCCGGGTGCCGATCCCCTTTCTTCGGAGGCTTTTCCTTCTTCTAGGGACTACAGAAATTCTGCCGGGCACAGGCTTATTTACTTGGCTGAATTCCCTTCTTGAATGCTTGGACTTGCTCGGTGAGGATTTCAAGGGTTTGGTGACCGCGGGTTATTGCTCTGTAGTAAAACCTGTAATTGTAATTTAGCTTTTGTGGGACTCGGTCCTAGACCGGCTGTTGCACCCCGAAAAATCCGGTTTGGGTTTCTCAATGTACAACGTGGAAAATTTTTGAAGCCGCCACCAATATTTTAATTTTAAGACCAAAACATTGAAAAAAGGTCTTTTGAACAAAGGCGGATGGTCCTTCGAAAACTAGAGATATGGGTTCGGGGGTCGATTACGTATGGGAAGGTGTTAGCACTTCACGCGCCCTCTCCATCGAGAGGAACCTTTAATTAAGTGTGTGGTTTTAACGTTTGATTTGAAAAATACCTAGATTTGCCTATTTATTTCTTATTTAAGGATAAATGGAAAGACTTAATGAAAATTTTATTTTTGACGCTTGACGAGAGTTAGCCTCTCGCTCCTACGTATCTCCGGGTGCGATGGAGAATTCAAAGCTACGTAGTTCTTGGTTGTCCTGAAAAAAGGTTTTTGTTTTTTATCTTTTTTAATGAGTTTTCGAAATAGGACGAGTATTCATCGAATGATTAAACTAACAAAGGTTATGGGTAACCACCGCTAAGTACTCTTGAAAATGAGAGTCACTACCACTGGTCAGGCGAACAAAGGTTCTGATTGACTGTTAGTAGCGACTCGTTTTTACTTGTTCTTTTGAAAATGATTTTTTGAAAAAAAGATTGATTGGCACGAATGATCAAACTAACAGAGGTTATGGGTGATCACCGCTTTATTGTTCTTTTGGGAAAAGCCATTGCCACCAATGACTAGACGAACAAAGGTTCTGATTAGCCACTAGCAACAATGGGTTTGAAAATAATTCTTTTCGTTTGTTTTATGAAAATGACTTTTGTTTATTGCGCTTGACGAGAACGTGACTCGCTCCTACGTATCCCAAATGGGAATCAAAGCGACGTAGTTCTAACTTGAAGATGAAAATGTTTTTGAAATGGTTTTGGAAAGTGGAAGAGCTTTCATAATGGCCAAGCAAGCAAAGGCTTTGAGTGATCATTACTAATAACTCTTGATAGCGTTAAGTGATAATCAAACAAGCCAAGGCTTTGGGTGATAGTCACTAATAACTTGCATTAATTAGAAAAGAGTTTGAAAGATTTTTGGGAAAAGGGTGAAGTTATTATCAATGATTGGTTACAAAATTCAAACACATTCAAGAATCAAGTAATCATGAACATGTTGATCATCAACTAAGATTAAGCATGCCAATACAATCAAGAGATTTAATTGTCAAAGATGCAAGATAAAGTTCTCAAAACAATTGTGTGTGTGTGAGGAGGAGTGCATTTACCCTAATGACTCTATGCTACAACAGCATGTAGACTTACGTCTTCATTAGGAGGTCATACACATTGAGGGAATGGCACACAGTTGAGTCAAGACAATTTAAGTAGCATCGAAAACAAGTAAACGATTGATTATAGGCATAGAATGATCTTAGTTAAACTAATGAACATGTGAGCAATGATTTCTCAATAACATGAACAAAAGGAATTGCATCAAGGCTAGGGTAAGCCTATCCTTTGCCATATCTCACGAACCCTAAACCCTAAACATACAATCTCATTTGTTATTCACCAAGAAATTAAAAGGGGAAGATTGAATCACATAGAGCAATCCTCTCACTTTGAGAAAAGTGCACTAGGCACTAGTGAGAATCAACTTGCCTATCATCAACAACTAACAATAAGATTTAATACAAAAAATGAAATACTAGCAACAATATTAAACATCATCAAGCAAAGAACAACAATAAAATCAACTTGAAAATATTTTAATCATTAGTACGCGAACCAAAGGAAACATAGGTCCACATTTTATAAAAAAACACAAGCTGTAATTAAAAACGTGGGGGGGTTTTATTAGTAATCAGGTATTATTAAAAAAAAAAGAAAAGAGAAGCCCATATACTATTGGGCTGTAAACACTCACTAAACCAAAACAAAAAAAAACCTAAGCTTAACTTAGAGGTATTCCCCTCAGCGCCGTTCCCTTTTTCATTCAACAGAGGGAAAGCTTGTTAGAGAGAGAAGGAGATGCTGTTCGAGAGAGAGAGAGAGAGAAGTCGTTCGAGAGAGAGAGGCAGACCGAGAGAGTGAGAGAGAGAGAGAGAGTACCGCGAGAGAGAGAGCGAGGCGTCCAGGGAGCGCTCGTCGGTGACGTTCTCGGTGGTGACGGTGGAGGAGCTCGCGAAGTGAGAGAGATGGAGAACTACGGCGGGGTGCTCGCCGTGAAGGGTGGACGCCGGAGAGAAGGAGTATTCACCGGCGCTTCGCGGTGGAGATGGGTGGTTCGGTTCTGTGGGTGGTTCTGTGAGATGGTGGAGAGAAAGATCAACTGAGGTTTAGGAAGAGAGAAGGAGGGTGGCGTGGTGGAGTTTGGGTGGTGGTTATGGTGAGGCAGTGACTGAGAAGGAAGGTTTTTTGTTTGTGTTACTGTTTCCTCTTCTTCCTCTCTCTTTGTTTGTGTGTTTTTTTTTGTTTTGTGTTTTCAGTTCCTGTGTGTTTATGCTCTGTGTTGGCTGTGTTTTTTGCTGTTTTTCCCCTCCTCCTTTGCTGTGTCTGTGTATTGCTATTTATATTGGGGCTTTGGTGTGGTGTAGGTGTGGTATTGAGCAGGGGATTATAGCTGTTGGAGACAAGGTGGTTGTGGTTGCAGCTGATGCACAGTGGAGCAGCAAGGGCAGCAAGGGGGCTGACATGTTTTTGCCCAAAATGAAAACCAAACAAAGGGACAAGAAGAAGGAGAACTGAGCTTAGAGCTCAAAATACTCCCTATGTTGCTGCTGCCAACAGCAAGGATGCTGTTCTATTTTCTTGTTTGACTTTTTTTTTGTTTTGCAATGTAACAACAAAAATGTAATTTTAATATACTTTTATTATTATTATTATTTTTTTTTTAAAAACAAAGGACAGATTTAAATAAGACAGTTATTTGACTATATAAGGATAGAAATTTATAAGATAAACACGCATACACGACGAGACACGAGCGCGCGCGCGACAAGAATCACCACGCGCATACAATTACAAATAATACGCGCAAGCGACGAGAATAAATACAATCACACGATTTGAAACGACACGCACACGCGATGAGAATAAGAGATGCTAGATCAGTGACGCACGCAACTCAAACGCATGTGTGCAGTTGGGACCTACAAAACGAGCCACATATTTTGGGGTTTTCTAAAAACGAGAAAAATGCTTATTAACATTGAGTATTTACAAAGATACAATTTTTTTGATTTTCAACTAGTCGGACAAAATTGGGGTATGACACCGGCCACTTATGTTAGTGAGTCATGCATTATGAATGTCAGCGAATGTGAATTTATGTATGAAAATATGTATGAAAATATGTATGTGCTCATTTTTATGAGGGACGTTTTCCAGTCATTCTTTTATCTTTACCGGGTCGTTCTGACTATACCGCGGCTATATATGACGTCATTATTGATGTGTGTACACGCGCTGTATGACGTGACCTTTGATATGGCTGTTAATTATATCTTGATCTTCTGGAACTGCGTCAACCACTCGTCGCGTTGTATGGCAGCCACGTGGCCTTACCCTATCCGTTGAAGTTGAAAAGCTTCGCATCTCCACCGTTGATCATTGATACCTGAAAGGTTAATGTATTTGAAAATTTTGACGCCTATCACACTTCCCCACTTTCGCTCTCTTCCTTCCCCGTTTGTTCAAACAACATTTTTGCTGTGTTAGGAGGCGCTAACTCTTGCACCCTCTACGCTTTGAGTGATTGCACAATCTTCAGGTACGCCTATCTCCTTCATTCCTGATGGTGTCTATTGCTTTTTCCCTTTTGTCTTTTGGTGAATTGCATAGCTTTCCTGTGAAATTTATTCATGGTTTCTATAATAAATATTAGTAAGAGAGTGAGGAGAGGTTACTTCCCAAATTAGGTGTAGCAATTCTTCTGCATTGGTGGGCAATGCTCACGCTGTCGCTTAGATTGCATTAGGCAGAGCGTGCGCAGAATATGAACACCGTGTTTGCCTCGATGATGAACCTCTGCGTTCCACGAGGGGCAATTTCGCATCATTCTTCTATGGTGGAGAAGATGTTGAAGGCCATAACAATTATTCAAGAAAGATTGACTTAGAGGTATTGGATTCCCATTCTATACTGGTGACTGATGAATCATTGGAACGAATTCGATCGTTCCTTTGTCATCCGGCTGATGAAGGCACTGCCGTTGCGAAGCCAGTTGAACCGGATGAAGCAGTGTGTGACTGCCCTGAGGCCGAGGAAAACCCCTACACTTACATGTATACTACCTTATTTGAACATTTAGGTGTTAGAGTTCCCTTCTCTGAATATTACCGAGCGGTGCTCCGCTTGCTAAATGTGGCTCCAACTCAGCTTCACCTGAATGGTTGGGCTTACGTTCGGGCTTTTGAAATCATGTGCGAATGCCTGAATATGTCGGTTTCTGCCGAGAAGTTTCTTCACTTTGTGCGTTCCTCGGTTAAGGATCCTCCTCGCTGGGTATCTTTAGGAAACCATACTCATAGGCCCTTCATGAAGGTATATAAAAGTAGCTATAAGTCTTTCAAGGATAGCTTCTTTCGGCTGGAAGCCGGACCTCGCGACCCTTTTTTGCTAGTGGATGAGAATAATACCGAGTATTTCCCCCTTTATTGGACCCAGAACCCAAACAACAAATTTACAATTGAGAGGTGTAGTTTATCCCCGGCTGATCAGGAGGATGTGGACCGGATTTGGTCATACATTCAATCGGGTAATCACCCCTGGGCGTCCCAAATCATACAGAAAGTTGACGACTCTGCTGGACTTATAACATACCTAAGTAAATACTTTGACTTTGTGCATTCTATCCATAACGAGGTTTCATGATTTAATCTTATATTTGGTGTTTTTCTGCAGGACTCTTCGGTATGTCGACGCTGAGCGTGGAGGATAGACGCCGGATTCGTGAAGAGCAAAAACGAAAGCAAGGGTATCACACCGATGTTGATACTGTGAAGACTCCACGCCAAAGATCTTTGCTTCTTTGAAAAGAGAAAAGGAAATCCAGTTCCCACCGGTGTCCTCAGCTACCTCCCCCTAAAAAACCAAAGTCCGTACGTGATCCCCCAGTCTCTCCAGCTTCGGCAAAGGGTAAGTCTAAATCATTTGAATACAATACTCCGGCTGACGTTGAGGACATGGAAGATGCATCCTGGCGGAAAGTTTTGGCTCCATGAAGACTGCTTGGGATGTGCGGTATCCACTGACAAAGGCCCTTAATCAGGTTTCCCTTCCTGGTGATGTGGAGCGGGTGCAGAAGATGGGGCCGCGACAGAGCTTGGTAGCCATCAAGACTTATAGTCTTTGGACCTCTATGCTTGCTCATCATTTCGAGGATCGCGCTACGGGAATTGATGGTGAAGGAAGTAGTCATGTAGACCGGTGAAGTGCGTGGAGAAGGACACAGTACTGTCGCAAGAAGAGAAAAAGTCTCGGAAGAGGACTTGAAGAAGTATGAGAATAACAAAAGATAATGGATTTGAAAATCAAGAGCTTATGCGAGGCCAACGAGCAATTAAAGAAGGACTCGCGATCAAAGAGCGTAAATTGTCCGCTACAAGGAAAAGCCGATCGCGCGCATAATGACCAAGAAAGCAAAGGGGAAGCGGTGATTATGCTTCCCTGTGGTGACAGAATTTGACCGCTGGTTTTACTTGGCTCTTGCTCAAGCACAAGTGCATTTTCTGCCTTGGATCCTCAATTATTTGATCCTCGACAACATTGTGGTCGACGGCCAAATTGTAGCTCCTATGCTCGATAACCAACCTCGCCCGCACGCACGGAGTCGAGGAAACAAAACTACCGCCCCTGGACCTGGAAAGTTTAGATAGGGTATTGAATGATTTATCACCGATGGAGCCTGATGGGGTGTGGTACATGGCGTGGAGAAGTGGCCGATGATTCTGAGAAGACTCATTCCGAGGGTCCCCATGTTTGATTTGCTTTCGTTTTAGACTTTGATGACCTGCAATTTGTAATTCGAGTATTTTGAAACTTTGTGTATTTTGGTACTTTACCTTTCGTTTTGATAATTTAAGCGACCTTTATTCCGCGGTAACTTGCGAACCTGTTCGTCTATACTTTGAAATATAGTGGTACGACGTATGCTCGCCTTGTGTTCTCACTAAACGACTCGTCTTTATTGCTTCCTTTGGTTCTATTTTTCTTCCACGCGATTTGCACCGCTGGGTTTATGCTTCCCCCCCTGTGCTATGCAAAAGGGGGAGGTTACGTGAAAGATCATCTGGTTTTATGCCGCGGGATGCTTTCGCATCTACCGCGGTCTTGTTTTTGGTCCTCTTTGCCAGAAACTCGTTGATTTCTTGAGCAAACGCGATCCCTCGACTTGCTTTTGTGAGTTAGGTCGGTGTGTTCTTTGTACAAAGAGGTTTCTTCCCATGTCTCTCTGCGGTGACTTTTGTGAACCGCTTCATAGTCACGTGAAGTGCCTCCAAGGGGTACACGAACTCGTCAGTTCGGACCAAACTTGGTAGGTCCTTTTGTCTTCGGTGCCCGGGTCAACGTCGAGCCAACTACTCGGTTCTTGCCGTTTCGGGACTTTGTTTTTCCGACGCATTCACGTTTATTTGTATAAATTTATTATTGCAAATAGATTTGGCATTTCAAACATATTTGTAATCTTCGATTCTCTTTATTCAATAAGTGACAGTACATTTGGGAAGCTATAGGCTCCCTACAAAAATACATTTATTGGTAATACAAAATAGAGAATTGGTTTTTCTTCCTCGGCCCTGTTGGGAAAACCGAGGGTTTTGTCATCTTCAGCTATAGTAGAACCGAAGGTTAGTGGCGTTCCATGATCTCGGGATATTTCCCCCGTTGAGCTTCTCCAGCTTGAACGCACCTTGGCTGAGCACAGATTTGATTCTGAATGGTGTAACGCCCCAAAAATAATTGGCGGATTATTTAATTAAGTATGTAGATATTATATTAGAATTTATTAATTGGAGCTTTATTGAGAGGTGTTTAAGTAATTAGGGAGTGGTGGAATTAATTGAAATGGGAGGTGTGAATAGCATTATGGGCTTTAATTGATGGTGTGTGAAAGTAAATAAGGGGGGTGCAAGTAGGCTAGGATTGGGCTTAGGGTTAATAGAATTAAAAGGAAAAGGAATAGAGAGAGTGAGAGAAGGGTGTAAGCAATGACTAAGAGAAGGAAAGAAGCAGAATAGTGAGAAAGAGAGAAAGAAGCGCGACGGTGAGAGAGGAAGTGAAGAGAAGGAACGCGGCGGTGACGGAGAAGCGAGAAGGGGAGCGCGACGGTGAGAGAGAAGAGAGAAGGGGGGCTCGCGACGGTGAAGAGAGAGAGAGAGAGAGGCCGAAGCTTCTCAAGGGAGAAGAAGAGGAGGTTTTGCGTGGAGGGAGATTCTCAAGTGGTTCTAGGTAAGGATTCTTGATCCTTTCTTTTCCAATTTCCATTCTTTCTCTAGTGTTGTAGTTTAAATCCCTAAGTTGTTGATTCTCCATGTTTTTCCAAAAGAAGGAGGAGCTACGGTTTTGCCAAGAAATAAGAGGAGAGAAGAATTGCTTGCTTGGCTTGCTTGCTAGTGGGTTGGGTGTTAGCTTGAGGTTCATAGTTCATTCAAGGTATGGGGGCTCTTCTATACCAATAATAATTCTTAGAAATTGTGTTATGTGTAGGTTGGGTTGTAGATTATTAGAGTTATGATTGTTTGAATTGTTGAATGGCTGAGTAATTAATTGTTTGTGTTAAACCCACGATTGTTGATGGTTCTTAGTCTAATTGGAATGCCATGAGAATGTGATTGAATTATGCATGCTGAATGTTTGTGGAAATTCCCCAATTGAGTGGCAAGTGAAAATATGCTAGTGTATAATGATTGATGAGAAGCCCTATAAATTGTTGTTGGAATGGTGTGGGCATATTCTGAGAATGTTGGGGAATTGGGGTTGTTGAAGAGCTAGAATAATTGTGTGAGTGTGTGGGGTGTATCGGCCAGGCGCCATTTTGCTAGGGATCGTGGCGCCTTGAGTCAGAAATGCAGCACAGCGCGCCGAGGCGCCTTGTGCGTGTCTGTGTGTGGTTGGTGTGTCGAGCAGGCGCCAAAATGTGGCTGCCCTGCGTGTCCGTGTGCGCGCCCTTGCCAGCAATGCGTGTGTGTGTGCGTGTGTCTTGGGTGCAGGCGCCAAATGTGGCAGCCTAGTGCGCCCGGTTGAGCTGGTTGTGCACGTGGGTGTGTGAGTGTGTTACGGTGGGGCGCCAAAGTGGCTGCCCCGTGGCGCCAAGTGGCGCCTAGTGTGGTCCCTAGGTGTATTGTGGTCCCTAGGGTGTTAGTTGGTCCAACTTTCGTGTTGTGAAGTGATGGTGAGCTAAAATATTAATGAAGAGTATAAATTAAATGTAACTAAGCGGAGTGTGAAACCGGTGTGGGACTTCGGTCCAAAAAGCGATGAGACGCCCTCAAGGCTAATTTGTTGGTGAGATGGAGATGAGTTAATAACTGAAAAATGGTGAGCCTAATAAGTTGTGGCAATATGTGTGTTTGTGGTGCATTGACATAGAGCCTCATGATGCATATGCATAAAGCGATGTGTAGGCTTCGGCCAAAGCGACGTGGGACTCCGGTCCAAAGCGATGAGTGCCCTCAAGGCAAATTGTGGTGATGATAGGATCCTCATGCATGATGCATTACATGCATAAACACATACATATGTTATTGATGTTTCTTTGATGGTTATACTTTTGTGAATGCGTTATAAATATGATAATGTGTGCTGATAACGCGTTGTGTGGTTGTGGATTAGATGTTCTGCTGCCTAACCAATATATACTGCTTATTCTAATTATTATTATTTGTATAAAAGACTCACCCTATCGCTTGTGTTGTTGCTTTATGTCAAGAATCGCAGTAATCGCGAGTGAAGGCATTCTTATGCCCTTTTTGCTAGTAGTCGTGTCACTCGATATGTAGCACCGGGGAAGGCGTAGTATTACTTTTATTGCTATTTTTATGTTTTTAGACTATTCGTGGTGATGTATTAAGCATGATTCTAGACTAATAATTTTCCATTTGTGTTGGAGGTATTTTATTTTGGTGTCAGTAAACTAAAGCAGTGTTTGTGGGCCCGCCCCTAAACTATCGTGCTATATATCGTCTTTGTTATTTTGTTGACTTCATGTCTTTGGATTATAAGTTGGTTGTCTTTATTAAGCGGTGAAGTGTGACACTTTCTTTCGATGATTTAAATTTTTTTAAAACTCTCATATTATATATATAACATAATAGCGATTAGAAAGGGGGTGTTACATTAGTGGTATCAGAGCTGAAGTTTGGTCTGTCCGGCCAAGTTGTCCAGTGTCGAGTCTAGTTATCCTCGAGTCTTGGTACTCGTTCTAACCATGATTTGTGTTGCGGTGATTAATTTGAATTGGCCAAACCGGTAGGATTCTTCGTTGTTGATATCGTGCCGCTTATTGTCTTATTCTTCGCTATGTATGTGTTTGCCCCGAGTACCTTGTGTAAATCGCTATGTTAGTTTTTCTGTTTAGCTACTACTTCTTACCATATGTTGCGATATTTTAAATGTTAGGTGATAGTCTTACCAACATGTTGCATTTATTTAAGTAATTGTAGTTAATGAGGTGATTGAAATTGGTTAATTAATCCACTTGATACATAGAACTAGATAAAGTTAGAGAAAATGCGTTGGTGTTCAAACTGCCATCTTTGCATGTCTATAGTGTCAGGTTGCATATGCTTCGATCATTAAGTTATAAAACTAGAGTTTAAATAGCAGGAACTACTGATTTAATTATGGTGTGCTATCTGAAAGTAGTTTTCTCGCTTTACTATGATGTCGTGTTTGTTGACTCTCAAATTCCAAAAAGTTATGTGTTTAAAGGATGCTTGGCTGCCTTACGTGTTTTCTCTGGGACGATAATTGATCTTAACCTCGTTTAAGTGCTCTTGTTCTTGTTGGATTTTGTAAGGGTGGGGTTCTGACCTTATAATGGTATATATGAGGGACTTGTATGTGGGGTTCGGGTATTGTAGGTTTTGGTATGCAAAAATGTTCTATTATATTAACTGTGATACTTATATGGACATTAATTCAAAGAATTTCACTCTAAGTGTTATACTACTAGTGTACTTTTTGACTATGGCTAGCCTTTGTTCAAAGCAGTTCATGGTGTATTTTCAAGGACATCTCGAGAGCCTCACAAATGTTCATTGTGAAAGCGATACAGATATCCGAGAAATCCCATAGTCAAATAGTTTACTATTTTATAACCCACGAATATATAAAGGGCAACTGTATGTTGCCATATTTTTTTTTTAAAATGTTGTTGTGAGTGATTGGGTGATTTGATGAGGATGTGGTGAGGGTGATCAATTGTTTGTTTTTCTTTGTCTTCTTTGTTTTCTCTTAATAAAAATCTTCTTTGTTTCACAACAAATGAGGCGCCATTTCCTACCGTTTATCCACCTTTGCTTTTCTGTGTTTCTTTTAAAATGAAGAGGTGTAACGTGGCTGTCTTTATAAATAAAATGGTGGGGTTTTACTCTTTGTTTGGTGATTTTAAAAAGGAGATGTTTTCCAAAATTTCCAATATATTGTTACCCGAATTTTAATGTGTTGCCCAAGATTTGAATGTGTTGTTACTAGGTTTTGAAGATGTTGTTACTTGAAAACTTAGAGGTGTTGTTACTCCAATTCTTGAATGAGATGTTCCCACTTTCAAAATGTGTTGTTTCCTTAATTTAAATGTGATATTTTTCTAAAGTGCAAAAGGTATTGGTACCCAAATCATTCAAATGTGTTGCCCCTTCAATTTAGATGTATTGTTACTCAAATTTAAATAAGATGAGAATGGGTTAGGTGTTGTCGTGATTGCATAATTAAAATCAAGGTTGCTATTTTTCCATAATCACGTCATTTGTTTTTGTGAATTAAAAGGGTAATTTTTTTCATGTTGTTAAGTCTGCTTTTTTTTTTTCTTTATTCTTGCTTTTTCATTTAAATGCGGTTCTTTGTATTTTTTTATATAAAAGGTGATGTTCTTGTATTTTGTTTATAAAAACCATCGTGGATCGCTTTTTCTGAAGCTAATGCATGAGCTTTTTTTAAGCCGATGTCGCTATTTTTGTAAGGCTAGGTTCTTTGTCCTTTTATATAAAATTAATAGTGCGGTTTTACAACCAAGTAGGCTGCTGCTTTGTTTTCTTTCTTTCTTTATAATTAAGTGTGCGATTTACTTAAATGAAATGCGGCTGTTTTCTCAAGTTTAAGTGAGCTATTTCTTCAATTTAAGTGTCTTTGTTCATCATATTTTAAAGTGCCGTTTTTCTATCTTTCAAGTTGTTGTAGTCACAATAATTCTTCTTTGTTTTTATGTTGTGGCGTCCCATGTGTATAACTAATGATTAAAGATAATGACGTGTTAATCGTGGTAAGTGACTAAATGATGATGTTGCGATTTAAATAAGAGGGTTACTGATGAAATTGAGAGATGTGGTAATAATGATACCGAGAAGGTTACGTGTTGTGCATTGCGCGAGATAAATTGGATGTTAGCGAGGGGTTGGGTAAAATGGTGTCGTCTTCAAAAGTTGGTTGTCCTTTGTTTTTCGTAAAAATTGTTGTTGTTTGCCGCTTTAAAAATAAATGTTCTTTGTGTTCTCAACTTTATGTTCTTTGTTTCCCAAGATTTAAAAGTCTTTGTTTTCTTGAGTTAAAGGTGCTGTTTGCCTTCAAATTTTAATGTGCTGTTTACTAAGTAGAATGTTGTGCAAACGTAAGAGCCAAGGAATACCAAAATCATGCCGTTATTGGAAACTTTATAGGATGGTCATGTCAATTATTTTGAGGTGTTGTCATGTCTTTAATGCTTTGATTTCTATGAGAATGATTCTAAACGTCGAGTGTATTTTATGATGTGCATTTCACTATGTTTTATCCTATGTGCCTAATGGTCCTCAGCGTGCGATGCGTGAACTCGGATTTCATGATCTTGACTTGCAATAGTTGTATCCGTCTAGGTGTAGTAGGAATTTATCTCGAACCTTATTTCGAGACTATGTCCATAATGAACCCTTGGTAGTGTCTTGACGTTAGATTGGGAGAAGATGGTAGTGAGACGTGAAGATTAGAGTTTTGGTACAAGAGTAACGATGTAAGAGGAGTGCATGGTTTGGATCAAGTTAGGTATGAGAACTTAAGCTCAATATTGTGTTCATGGTTTTGACGTCAAATTTTCGAGGACGAAAATATTCTAAGTGGGGGAGAGTTGTAACGCCCCAAAAATAATTGGCGGATTATTTAATTAAGTATGTAGATATTATATTAGAATTTATTAATTGGAGCTTTATTGAGAGGTGTTTAAGTAATTAGGGAGTGGTGGAATTAATTGAAATGGGAGGTGTGAATAGCATTATGGGCTTTAATTGATGGTGTGTGAAAGTAAATAAGGGGGGTGCAAGTAGGCTAGGGATTGGGCTTAGGGTTAATAGAATTAAAAGGAAAAGGAAAGAGAGAGAGAGAGAGAAGGGTGTAAGCGCATGACTAAGAGAAGGAAAGAAAGCAGAATAGTGAGAAAGAGAGAAAGAAGCGCGCGGTGAGAGAGGAAGTGAAGAGAAGGAACGCAGCGGTGACGGAGAAGCGAGAAGGGGAGCTTGACGGTGAGAGAGAGAAGAGAGAAGGGGGCTCGCGACGGTGAAGAGAGAGAGAGAGAGTGGCCGAAGCTTCTCAAGGGAGAAGAAGAGGAGGTTTTGCGTGGAGGGAGATTCTCAAGTGGTTCTAGGTAAGGATTCTTGATCCTTTCTTTTCCAATTTCCATTCTTTCTCTAGTGTTGTAGTTTAAATCCCTAAGTTGTTGATTCTCCACGTTTTCCAAAAAAGAAGGAGGAGCTACGGTTTTGCCAAGAAATAAGAGGAGAGAAGAATTGCTTGCTTGGCTTGCTTGCTAGTGGGTTGGGTGTTAGCTTGAGGTTCATAGTTCATTCAAGGTATGGGGGCTCTTCTATACCAATAATAATTCTTAGAAATTGTGTTATGTGTAGGTTGGGTTGTAGATTATTAGAGTTATGATTGTTTGAATTGTTGAATGGCTGAGTAATTAATTGTTTGTGTTAAACCCACGATTGTTGATGGTTCTTAGTCTAATTGGAATGCCATGAGAATGTGATTGAATTATGCATCTTTGAATGTTTGTGGAAATTCCCCAATTGAGTGGCAAGTGAAAATATGCTAGTGTATAATGATTGATGAGAAGCCCTATAAATTGTTGTTGGAATGGTGTGGGCATATTCTGAGAATGTTGGGGAATTGGGGTTGTTGAAGAGCTAGAATAATTGTGTGAGGTGTGTGGGGTGTATCGGCCTAGGCGCCATTTTGCTAGGGATCGTGCGCCCCAGCCAGCCCAGCACTGCGCGCCCGAGGCGCCTTGTGCGTGTGTGTGTGTCTTTGGTTGTGTAATCGAGCAGGGCGCCAAAATGTGGCTGCCCTGCGTGTCCGTGTGCGCCCAGTTGTGCAATGCGTGTGTGTGTGCGTGTGTCTTGGGTGCAGGCGCCAAATGTGGCAGCCTAGTGCGCCCGGTTGAGCTGGTTGTGCACGTGGGTGTGTGAGTGTGTTACGGTGGGGCGCCAAAGTGGCTGCCCCGTGGCGCCAAGTGGCGCCTAGTGTGGTCCCTAGGTGTATTGTGGTCCCTAGGGTGTTAGTTGGTCCAACTTTCGTGTTGTGAAGTGATGGTGAGCTAAAATATTAATGAAGAGTATAAATTAAATGTAACTAAGCGGAGTGTGAAACCGGTGTGGGACTTGGTCCAAAAGCGATGAGACGCCCTCAAGGCTAATTTGTTGGTGAGATGGAGATGAGTTAATAACTGAAAAATGGTGAGCCTAATAAGTTGTGGCAATATGTGTGTTTGTGGTGCATTGACATAGAGCCTCATGATGCATATGCATAAAGCGATGTGTAAGCTTGGACAAAGCGGCGTGGGACTCTCGGTCCAAAGCGATGAGTGCCTCAAGGCAAATTGTGGTGATGATAGGATCTCATGCATGATGCATTACATGCATAAACACATACATATGTTATTGATGTTTCTTTGATGGTTATACTTTTGTGAATGCGTTATAAATATGATAATGTGTGCTGATAACGCGTTGTGTGGTTGTGGATTAGATGTTCTGCTGCCTAACCAATATATACTGCTTATTCTAATTATTATTATTTGTATAAAAGACTCACCCACTTGCTTGTGTTGCTTCTTATGTCAAGAAGCTGCAGTAATCGCGAGTGAAGGCATTCTTATGCCCTTTTGCTAGTAGTCGTGTCAGCTCTGATATGTAGCACCAGGGGAAGGGCGTAGTATTACTTTTATTGCTATTTTTATGTTTTTAGACTATTCGTGGTGATGTATTAAGCATGATTCTAGACTAATAATTTTCCGCTGTGTTGGAGGTATTTTATTTTGGTGCTGTAAACTAAAACAGGTGTTTGTGGGCCCGTCCCTAAACTATCGTGCTATATATCGTGCTGTTATTTTGTTGACTTCATGTCACTGGATTATAAGTTGGTTGTCTTTATTAAGCGGTGAAGTGTGACACTTTCTTTCGATGATTTAAATTTTTTTAAAACTCTGATATTATATATATAACATAATAGCGATTAGAAAGGGGGTGTTACAAATGGGCCCTCCCAATTGGGAGACAATTTACCAATAGCCCCTACTCTTGTGGTTCGGCGTAACACTAAATCACCTGCTTTAAATGTCCTCCCTTTCACTTTGGAGTTGTACCTTTTAGCTGCTCTTTGTTTGGCCGCTTCTTCTTTAACCTTAGCCATTTCTCGGGTTTCCTCGAGCAGATCCAGGTTAACTCGAAGCGCTGTTGGATCAGTTACTGTAGTGGTCAATATTCTCCTTGGGCTAGGTTCCAGTATTTCCACTGGAATGAGCGCATCACTGCCATATGTTAGTCGGAAAGGAGTTTCCCCCGTTGAAGACTGCGGCGTAGTATTGTAAGACCATAACACTAAAGGCAATTCCTCGGCCCAATTTCCCTTGGAGTCTTCCAATCTCTTCTTCAACCCGGCCAATACTACGTTGTTAGCAGCCTCTGCCTGCCCATTGGTCTGAGGGTGTTCTACCGAGGTAAATGCTTGGTAGATATTCCAAGTGCTGCAGAGCTCGGCTACCGATTCAGAGGTGAATTGCGTTCCGTTGTCGGTTACAATGGTTGCAGGAATCCCAAATCGGCATATGATTCTCTTCCAATAGAACTTCTTTACCCTTTCTGCTGATATGGTGGCCACCGGCTCTGCCTCTATCCATTTTGTGAAATAATCGACAGCCACCAACAGGAATTTTATTTGACCGGTGCTTGGTGGAAATGAACCGAGGATGTCGACACCCCAAATAAGCGATGACGCCAAGCCGAGGAGGCGATTGTAGATTGGTTGGAGGGGCTTTTGGAATTTTTGCATGCATCTGACATTTGTGACATCGACGGACATAATCTACCGCATCTTTCTTCATTGTGGGCCAGTAATATCCTGCTCGCACTATTTTTGAAGCTAATGCTTGGCCTCCAACATGGCTGCTGCACACTCCTTCGTGCACCTCTTTGAGTATTTCCTGTGCTTTGCTGTTTGTGATACATTTAAGGAGCGGCATAGAGAAACCTCTTTTGTACAGCTCTGACTCAATCATCGTGTAATTGGTATTTGCTTTCACGATTTTCTTTTTTCTCATCATCAAGCACATTCGATTCTTCACCCTGCAGTAAGCAAGAATCTTGGTCATCCAAAGAATCGTGGTCAATCTCGGTTGAGAAGACTTGGATTTGATTGATCTTTGGGTTGGGTTATCATTTCTTGTATTACTGAATGGTTATTGCCAGGTTTTTTAGTGCTTGCCAGCTTTGCTAATATGTCGGCCCTGCTATTTTGTTCTCTAGGAACATGTGTTAGTTCAAAGAAAACAAATTTGAGTTTTAGCTCTTGTACCTTAGACAAATATTTAGTGAGCAGCTCGTCTTTAGTACTGAACGCTCCTGTGACCTGGCCGGTGACTAGCAAAGAATCGCTGCGAACTTTGAGGTGCTTCACTCCGATGTCTATCGCCAAGCTCATACCAGCAATTAAGGCCTCGTATTCTGCTTGATTGTTGCTGGCCTTGAAACCAAACCGCAGTGACTGCTCTATAAGTACATTGTCAGGTCCCTCCAATGTGACTCCGGCTCCACTGCCTCTCAAGTTAGACGACCCATCAACTGATAAAGTCCAGCAATATTCGGAATGGGATTTGACTGTCGGCTCCTCCCCTGCTATCTCCACCACAAAATCTGCTAAAGCTTGCGCCTTGATTGCTCCCCTAGGTTGGTACTTGATATCATATTCTGATAACTCGACCGACCATGCCACCATTCTTCCAGCAATATCTGGTTTGGAAAGTATTTGGCGAATAGGAAAATCTGTCTTGACAATTATTGAATGGCTCATGAAGTACTGCCGAAGTTTCCTGGCCGCCAAAGTGACTGCATAGGCTACCTTCTCAATTTTTTGGTACCGTTGCTCAGGACCTCTCCACATTCGGCTGACATAGTAAATAGGGCATTGCTCTTTAGCTCTCTCCTCGACTAGGACTGCACTTCCTGCATGTTCCGTAACAGACAAATACAATAACAAAACGGCCCCTGGTGTAGGGGGTTAGGATTGGTGGCGCAGCTAGGTATGCCTTTATCGCCTCCAATGCTTCTTCGCACTCTGCCGACCATTGGAACTGGGCATTTTTCCTTAACAATTGGAACATAGGTCGTATTTTGTCGTTTTGCTTGACCGAGGAATCTTGAAAGTGCCACTATTCGCCAAAACTAAAATTTGGACCTCATTTGCGTTTGTTGGACTTCGGGTTTCTCTAATAGCTCGGCACTTGGCCGGGTTGGCCTCTATTCCTCTGTGAGTCAACACGTAACCGAGGAATTCCCTCGCTTGAACTCCGAAAGAACACTTGTCAGGATTCAACCGCAATTCATGCTTTTCCAGCAGTAGAAAAGTTTTTTGGAGGTTCGCTAGGTGAGATTCCTTGGTTTCCGACTTAACCACCATATCATCCACATATACTTCAATAGACTTCCCAATCTCCGCCTCAAAGACTCTATCCATTAGACGCTGATATGTAGCACCTGCATTTTTCAGTCCGAAAGGCATTACACAGTAGCAATAGTTGTACCTGGCGGCCATGAATGCCGTTTTCTCTTCGTCTTCTGGGCTCATTTTGATTTGGTTACAACCGGAGTATGCATCCATGAAGCTCAGGAGCTTATAACCAGAAGCTCCATCCACCAGCCCATCGATACTCGGCAGAGGATAAGGATCTTTGGGACATGCTTTGTTAAGATCTGTGTAGTCTATACACATCCGCCATTTCCCGTTGGATTTCTTGACCATCACCGGATTAGCCAACCATGTTGGATACTTGACCTCCTTTATGAATTGTGCGGCCTCTAGCTTTTGTTTCCTCCTCTGTATAGCTTCGGACTTCTCACCGCCTGTTTCCTCTTTCATTTGGGCTCACGGTATCATAGACGAATTCAATGATAACCGATGTGTGAGATGAAGTTAGGATCAATACGGCATATCACGAGGGGACCATGCAAATACATGAGTGTGGTGGAGAGGAATTTAACCAACCGATCCTCAAGCTCGGTAGTAAGATCTGGTACCAATCCTTGTTTTTACGATCTTTGGGCGGTCCTATCACCACCTCTTTCAAAGTATCTACCGGCTTCAACCTTTGTTCCTCCTTTGTCGGGTCATATAACCGAGGGTCGTGTCTAGAAAAGCGCAATTGGAACTAACCCCCTGCCCGGCCTTCTTTTGAATCGCCTTCACTTTTGCACTTTTCTGCGTAACACTTCCTTGCAAAGAACTCCGATCACCTCTTACCACACCTACCTTACCACTAGGAAGAGGATATTTCAAACATAGATGGGGATAAGAAACTACCGCCATCAAAGCATTAAGTGTTGGCCTTCCCACTATTATGTTGTATGACGAATCTGCATCAACGATCATATATCTCAGCGTTCATATCTTGGCACGATTCACCTTCGCCGAAAGTTGTCCTGAGGTCCATGTATCCGCGGACTTCAACCTGTTCACCAGAAAATCCAACCAGAGTTCCAGGATAGCTCTTTAGTGCTTCCACCGGTAATTTTAAACCTTCGAAGCATGACCAGTACATGACGTTTGCTGAGCTGCCTCCATCTACCAGCACCCGAGCTATTGAATAACCACTGGTGGTAACAGAGATTACTATCGGATCATCTGAGTGAGGCCGCACACCTTCAAAATCCTGCGCATCGAAAGAAATTGCGGGGTATTCCGCATCAGTTACAGCATAAGTGGCTTCCGCGGAGGAAACCGACAAGATAGATCTGGCATATCTCCTGCGAGATGAGGATGTGGCTCCCCCTCCAGAGAATCCGCCCGATATAGTGTTGACCCTTCCTTTTTCTGCTGTTTCGTGCTCGCTGCGCTTGCCTCTTTCAGCTCTCTTGGTTTGTGTATTTGATTGCTGGGTCGTCGGTTTTGGGGGAACCACTGCCTTCGGCTTCCCATCATCACCTCCTGTTTTGACATACTTTTTAAGTTGGCGTATTTGGATGAAGCCGCTCAATTTCTTCGCTTGAGAGTCCAAAGAATTGTGCGTGTCATGTCCCCGATGCGGTGGTACCTGCAATAAGAAGTTATACTCTTACCCATCACGCCAACGAAAGGTGACGGCTGGCGTATCGACCCTTCATGAAGTCCTTCATCTAGAATCACCGACGGCCTAGCTTTCAAAGGTGTGAAGGCTATTTCTGCGTTTGGAGGACGGGTGTGTCACCCCTTTGCTTTTGCATGCGCGCCTCTGTCACGCCGATCATAGGGTGCATGCCGGACGGGTGGGGAACGCCTCGGTGAAATCACACGCCTAGGTGGTGCTTGCATGTCCTTCTCATCCTTCCCGAGGGCCACGTCATCTGCGTCGATGTGTTTCTCTGCCCGGACTCTAATCTCATCCATTGTCCGCGGCTTCCACAGGGAAAGGGCTTCACTGAAAGGTCCATTGCGAATACCTTTCATAAATACCTTTACAAAAAATCGCTCATCAGGGTCATCTACCAGGACCGTCGACTTGTTGAAACGCTCTAAGTAGGCTTTCAGAGACTCCCCCGGCTCTTGGCGCACATCAAACATGTCCTCGGCTAGCATTCGCTTCTTCTTGTTTGCCGAGAATTGCTGCACGAAGCGGCTGGCCAGATCTTCAAAGCTCGTGACCGAGCGTTTTGGTAACCCCTTGAACCATTTCAGAGCTACATTAGCTAAGGTCCCGACGAACATTTTGCAACTGATAGCGTTGGTTCCCCCACTGATCATCATTTGCGTTTGGAAGGCGTCGACATGGCTAAGGGGATCCCCAGTGCCATCATATCTGGCAATGGACGGCTCCCTGAAGCGTGGGGGAAGCTGAGCAGCCTGGATGGCAGCAGAGAATGGTTGAAACACTCGCAAAGGTGTTTTGGTTGCATCGATGACCTGGGCGAAGTGTCTCATTTCGGTGAGCTGGGCCTGCAGCTGCACTTCCCTTGCTTCCAAAGCTTGAGCACGGATGGCTTGTTCTTCATTCTGACGGGTTTGGTCTGCGTTCTGGGCTTGCAGTGTTTGAACAGCCGCAAGCAGCTGCTCAATCCTGGGATCACCAGTGCTAGACGAAGCACCACCATTACCTACATTTCTCGTGGTCACCATAATGCTAGTGACAATGAACAGTAAAAATTTGTAGAGTGGGACGTAGGAAAAGTTTTACCAGCCCCCACGGTGGGCGCCAATGTTCTCAACTATTTCTGGGAATGAAGTAATCAAGAACACAATGAACAATCTCGCGTAGGTAGGAAAATTGCTCAACCCTTTCATTAGCCTCTCTGGGTGAAATATATAGTATACAATCATTCATGGCCATTAACTACCGACCGTTACATAATTAAAGTATCTGTTACACAATAGAAGTGACAGTTACAAAGGAATGCAACGGTAAGATAGATAGGCCGAATACCCCAAATGGGGACCGACTGCAGAAGACTAGGTCGAGCATGAACGGCTCTCTCGAGTCTCAGTCCCTCATGTTCTGCCTTTGATACCGCGGCTCTATGGTGATGCTCGGGGTCGTGAACAATAACGTTATTAAAAAAAATTAGACTTTTTCTTCTTATTATCTATGGATGTTCAATTCCAATGTCTGTGTTAAAGTTTATTTTTAATTTTATAATATTTTTATTTAATTTCTATTTATAATTTAACATTTTTAGTGGGAGCTTCGGTCTCATTTACAATAAAACTCCCCATCATTTTCTTTCAACTTTGTATATTTACTTTTATTTTAATGATGATATTTATTTAACCCTGTATGATATATTGATGTACTCCCTCCAAACTTAATTATAAGCAAAAATAACTATCTTTACACATATTAACAATTGATAATAGTTTTGTCACCTGCCCGCCAAAATGGTTTTTTTTTTGCCTTTCAGCTTATTTATTTTGGTTGAACTACCTTTTTTTTTCGTTTCAATTATTTTTTTTTGGCTGAATTGCCATTTTTTTGTTTCAGTTTTTTTTTTTGTTTTCCTTCTTCTTCTTCTTCTTCTTCTTTTTTAGTTTTTTTTTCTTTTATATTTTACTTCAGTTTTTTTCCTTCACCTTATATTTTAAGGAGTGTTTTACAGTCTCAACAAATTTTAGATGTTTAAATATGTAATTTTGTTCTTCAATAATCGATTTGGTAAAAAAATTTAATTTCATGAAAAACTACATAAATATGGTGTACAGTCTCGAAAATTTTTAGATGCTTAAATATGTAAATTTTGATCTTCAATAATCGATTCGGTAAAAAAAAATTCATTTCATGAAAAACTACGTAAAGTCAGATCCTAAAAAGTGTGGTATGGTGTACTTGATTGTGAAAAAATTATTTTGTAACAAAATGTCTAAAGTGAAATGTTAAGTAGTGCGTTTTGAGGTACTTCTGGGATTTGAAAAACATTTAACTCTTCAAATACCAGAAGTTTGGTAAAATATAATAATAAGTTTGTGAAAAAATACGTAAAGTGGGATGCTGACAGTGTATTTTTGGGTACTTTAGGACCCCAAAAATTTGTAGATGTTCAAATACACGAAGTTCGTTCCTTAATAACCCTTTCTTTTTTATTTTATAATCTTCTTATTAAATTTTATAGTTTTAATTTAATTTTATCTACGGGAACTTCAGCCACATTTACAATAGATCATCAATCGTACTCTTTCAACTTTCTATATGTACTTCTATTTTATTGGTAATTTCCATCAAACCCAGCACGATACTACGTGTTTCACTTTCTTCCTTTTTTTTTGGTTTTTCTTTTTTGTTTTTTGCTTCAATTTTTTTGTTTTTTGAATTATTTTATATTACTTTAATTTTTTATCTTCTTTCTTTTTTTTCATCTTTTTTGTGTGATACTAACAGTGTATTTTGAGGTACTTTAGCGTCCCGATTTTTTTAAAAATATTTAAATTTGCGAAGTTCACTCCTCAATAACCTGTTTGATGAAAAAAAAATTATGACAAAATACATAAAGTGTGATGCTAGGCATTGTGTTTTAGGGTATTTTAGAATCCAGAAAAAAATTTACATGTCCAAATTGGTGTTTTCTTCTTTATTTTGATAATTTCGCACAAACGAGTATTAGAAGTATACTTAAATTGGTGTTTAGTTTTAAATTAAACTCGGCATGATATTGTATTGTCTTCTTTTCCCTTTAACTATGGGTTAAGTTTTTATATTTATGATGAATATAGGTAACATTATTAAAAAAATGTAGACTTTTTTTTCTTATTATCTATGGATGTTCAATTCCAACGTCTGTGTTAAAACTTATTTTTAATTTTATAATATTTTTATTTAATTTATATTTATAATTTAACTTTTTTAGTGGGAGCTTCGGTCTCATTTACAATAAAACTCCCCATCATTTTCTTTTAACTTTGTATATTTACTTTTATTTTAATGATGGGTTTTATTTAACCCTGTATGATGTATTGATGTACTCCCTCCAAACTTAATTAGAAGCAAAAATAACTATCTTTACACATATTAACAATTGATAATAGTTTTGTCACCTGCCTGCCAAAATGGTTTTTTTTTGCCTTTCAGCTTATTTATTTTGGTTGAATTGCCTTTTTTTTTCGTCAATTTTTTTTTTGGCCGAAATGCCATTTTTTTGTTTCAGTTTTTTTTCCTTCTTCTTCTTCTTCTTTAGTTTTTTTTTCTTTTATATTTTACTTCAGTTTTTTTCCTTCACCTTATATTTTTAGGAGTGTTTTACAGTCTCAACAAGTTTTAGATGTTTAAATATGTAATTTTGTTCTTCAATAATCGATTTGGTAAAAAAAATTAATTTAATGAAAAACTACGTAAAGTCAGATGCTAAAAAGTGAGGTTTGGTGTAATTGATGGTGAAAACAATTTGTTCAGCTTGTCATCTGCGCGCCAAAGCCAATTTTTTTTTGGTTCCATTTTTTATATTCTGCAGCTTTTTTTTTTTGGATTTAGTTTTCTTTTTGTTTTTTTTTCTCTTCTTTTTGGTTTTTCTTCAGGTTTTTTTTCTTCTCTTATATTTTAAAGAGTGGTTTACGGTCTCGAAAAATTTTAGATGCTTAAATATGTAAATTTTGTTCTTCAATGATCGATTCGGTAAAAAAAAAATTCATTTCATGAAAAACTACGTAAAGTCAGATGCTAAAAAGTGTGGTTTGGTGTAATTGATGGTGAAAACAATTTGATCGGCTTGGCATCTGCGCGCCAAAGCCAATTTTTTTTTGGTTCCATTTTTTTTTATTCTGCAGCTCTTTTTTTGGTTTTAGTTTTCTTTTTGTTTTTTTTTCTCTTCTTTTTGGTTGTTCTTCAGGTGTTTTTTCTTCTCTTATATTTTAAAGAGTGGTTTACAGTCTCGAAAATTTTTAGATGCTTAAATATGTAAATTTTGATCTTCAATAATCGATTCGGTAAAAAAAATTCATTTCATGAAAAACTACGTAAAGTCAGATCCTAAAAAGTGTGGTATGGTGTACTTGATTGTGAAAAAATTATTTTGTAACAAAATGTCTAAAGTGAAATGTTAAGTAGTGCGTTTTGAGGTACTTCTGGGATTTGAAAAACATTTAACTCTTCAAATACCAGAAGTTTGGTAAAATATAATAATAAGTTTGTGAAAAAATACGTAAAGTGGGATGCTGACAGTGTATTTTGGGGTACTTTAGGACCCAAAAAATTTGTAGATATTCAAATACACGAAGTTCGTTCCTTAATAACCCTTTCTTTTTTATTTTATAATCTTCTTATTTAATTTTACGGGAACTTCATCCACATTTACAATAGATCATCAATCGTACTCTTTCAACTTTCTATATGTGCTTCTATTTTATTGGTAATTTTCATCAAACCTAGCACGATACCACGTGTTTCACTTTCTTCCTTTTTTTTTGGTTTTTCTTTTTTGTTTTTTGCTTCAATTTTTTTTGTATTTTTTAATTATTTTATATTACTTTAATTTTTTATCTTCTTTCTTTTTTTTCATCTTTTTTGTGTGATACTAACAGTGTATTTTGAGGTACTTTAACGGCCCAAGACCGTGTCTTGCGCGCAATTCTCGGACGGCGGATTTTTCATAGCGGCGGAGTTGCCCCAGTGGTATAAATACCACCTCCATCCACAGTATCAGGTACGTTATCTTTACCTCGTGATACCCTGCCCGAGCGATCACTGACTTGAGCGTCGAAGTGTCATTGCAGGTACCACCCGCGTGCAGCCAATACCGGTCCTTTCCCTCACTCAACGACCGGCCAATTCAGCGAACAACAGCCAGGGACGGAGCCAGGATCAAATGTGTACGGGGGCGAGCTACAAAAATTAAAATCAATCCAGAAATTATGTAAAAAAATGTAACTACTCTAGTACCTTAGTAATGTCCTGATCGTATACAATTAGACACTTAGTTTTCGCCACATCGATTTTATTACTTTAAACTAATTAAATTGTTTTAAAAAATAGTTTTAACTTTATCTTTACTTATTTGGTAGCACCATATTGGCACTCACCTTTTTGCATGGGTATCTTAGAATTTACTATCAATTTTTTTTTGTATTTATTTGTGATACATTTTTCATAACAACAAGATAGAGTACTTTTAGTCGAGTTAAAGTAATTGTAAAATATATGAAACTATTGAGTAAGTGAGATTTAGATTTGTGATTTATTAAATTTATTTTTACTGAGAGTTAATAACCTTAATTATTAGCAATCATTATTTATTTCTATTATTTATCTACTAATATCCATTTAGTGTTATATACTAATACAATTTTTTAAACATATATCATATACTAATAATATTATTATTACATTAAGTAAAAACATTGGGGGGGGGGGGGGGGCTTGAGCCATGGGAGGCATACACATGCCTCCGTCCCTGACAACAGCGACTCTTCATTGGTCAAGGTACGATCAGGTCTAACACGGAAAATGACTTACCTGAACTTGCATATCTCTCCTTCAATGACGGTAACGATTACCTGAGAGCAGAACTCTCATTTGATGACAATGATCGGAGAATACTTGATGACTTTTTAAAAGATGATCTAGGTTTACATTGGGAAGGAGTTAACTTTTCAGACCAATCAACATCAGTTCACTGAAAAGATAATGCTTCAAGGTATTGTTTCCAATTTAATTCTGCAGTTTTATCATTAATAATCAAACGGTTCTATCTAACTTTTTTTATTTAAACAGGTCTTCTCCTAAATGTAAGGATGACCAAGTTATATATAAATTATTACCATCAACGGTGGAAAAAGTTCTATTTGAGAAAGATATGAATATACAAGGTAATGGTATTGGAAGGCATTATTATGCATCTTAATTTTGACCTGAACCACAACATACTAAAAAAATTTCACTTTTGTAGACCCTAATTCTCTAGCTGCAAGGAATCTTTCAAAAAAGGCACAACAAATTTATACCCAAGTAAGTATATTTAGTTTTCCTTTTAGATATAAAATTCTCCTTTGTTGTTTGCAGAACCTGTGTTATTAGCTCTAATTACAAGATATTGGTATAGTGATTGCATGACATGATATAACCCCTTGGCTGAGAAAATTATGTTTATAGTTCAATCCTAAATGCTCTCATTTATTTAAATAAAAAACAGACAAATTTCCTTACAAAAGGTGTGTCTGTGCATATTCTACATTTCAAGTCAAAATGGCTTGCTTGAGGAGGGCGAGATTAAAAAGTTTGGAATAGTTTAAGATCAAACGTTATTAACTCATACTTTATCATGCTTACAGAGACAAATCGCCGCACAATTTCGATAAGGAGAATTGTTGATCTGATAGTTTGAAGGAGTCAAGCTTACCAGCAAATTTGCTTGCTGCAAGAGATTTTTATGTTAATTGCTTAAAACAATTGTATCTTCAACTTGTTGGGTATTGGGCTAAATTTCTCAGACCTGTTACCGTGAAACAACGATTGCGGATTCGTTACCCGTTAGATCGACTTCATGTTTGGACAGCAGGTTTGTGACACATAGATCTTCACGTTCACTGTACGGATCACTGAATGAAGTCTGAGAAGAGAGTTATTGGCTTTGCACAGAAGCTGCAGTTTTGGATATTTTTTCATCTTTCTTGTTCTCATTTGTAAGATTTTGTGCATTGTTATATTGGCTGGTTGTTGGGATTGTTTGTGAACCTTGTAGAGACTCCCTTGTACCCTTATTTGATTATACTGAAGCTATTTCTTTGGTCTGGACGACCTGTGGTTTTTACCCTTGTTTTGAGGGGTTTTCCACGTTAAAAATATCGGTGTTCATTGTGCATTTTATTCTCGTTCTACTTTTTGCAATCCATATTAGGTGTTTTTTTGACGCAATCCATATTAGGTGTTGCTCCTCATAGGTTCTTGCAAGTCTTCAGAATTTATTTCCGCTGCATATTGCTCTATTATTGTGTTTATGTATTGATTTAGGATGTAAATACTATTCATTCACTACGCCAGATTTGTCAAAAAAGAGCGCCCCTATAAGCAGCGCTTTAAGTAAAAACGCCACGGATGGCCAAAACAGCTAACACATACCCAGCTTTTTAAAAAATGTCGCCCATCGCCTTTAAACGCACTAGCCATACCAGCGCTTTTAAAAAAGCGGCTGGTATGGCTTCACGCGTTCTCCCAATACCCAGCGCTTTTTAAAAAACGCTGGGTATTGGGTCACACGTTCTCCAAATAACCAACGTTTTTTAAAAAACACTAGGTATTGGGTCACGCGTTCTCCCAATACCCAGCGTTTTAAAAAAAACGCTGAGTTTCTTTTTCTCTCTCACGGACCTTCTATCTTCCCTCACCTGTCTTCTCTCACCGTCTTCCTCCTCTCCCTCTCTTCCCCACTCTTACTCCTCTTACTCCGTACGTCTTCCCCCTCTCCCTCTCTTCCCCACTCTTCATCTTCCCCTCTTCGTCTTCCCCTCTTACTCCATCGCCATGTGCGTCAACTCCTCCACTTCCCCTCTCTCCTCTCTTCGTCTTCGTCTTCTTAGAATAGGGTTTTAGTTTTTTCCTCTTTTGCTGATTTTAACAAGTTGATTTAGGTTTTTTCTTTGATTTCCATTGATTCTCAGTATTGTTTCCACTTCCCCCTCTCCCTCTCTTCGTCTACGTCTTCGTCTTCTTAGAATAGGGTTTTAGTTTTTCCTCTGTTATCTTTGTTGCAATTTCAAAGTGTTTGTTGTTTACATCAATTTCTCGGCTTTGACTTGGTATAGGGAGCGTCTTTGAGAGTGATATTTTTGTTCCTGATGCTGCAAACAAAGAAGGATTCCTCTCTGTTGGATCTGCAAGTAATTACCCTCTTTTATCAACATGGGTTCTTTATGGAAAGGTACTTAGTATAGTTATAGTTATATATTACATATATTAAATAATATATTAAATTGTATAGTTATAGTCATGATGATTTAAGTTTTTTATTTATCTATTTATGTTTTAGATAGCTTGCAATGGTTCGTGTCGTGGTTCATCAGATAAACTTTCTCCCATTTACTCACTTTGGGCTACATTTTTTAAGCTCTACATTGCAAATTATGTGGTTCAAAGGTCAACAGGGTGAGTAGTTCTTTCTAGTTTATTAGCTATCTACTAAACTTTATTATTTTTCTCCATGTTACTATGATTATTTATTTAGCTATGGTCTTGAATTGATGGTGGTGATAATAGGAAAAGAAAGATTCCTCTCCGTTGTTGAGTGAGCTCACGTGGGTAGCTAGAATCTTCGATTCGCGCTACTAGTTATCATCATCAAATAAAATACCTCTATTCATGGTTCTTTCTTACTTTAATTCCTCTATTTTCTACTCTCAATTCTCTGATTTGCATCATTAATGAAAACTGATAGATGGCCAGCCTTAAATTTTGTAATAACTAATACAAATAAATTGAAATTTATCTATCTGCTAAACTTTATTATTTTTCTCCATGTTAGGATGATTATTTCTTTTTCATGTCCAATGTATCTAAATTGTATCTTCTGAAATTAAATTTCAGTGGAAGCTAGTGACGTGAAAACCATTGTCTTCTAACTTTAAGTTTTTAACTTGAGCTAGTGTTCTTTTTCTTTTGCTAGCCAGTCCTAATTTGAGAAATAAATGAGTTTAAGTTTTTATGTTATGTAGATTCAGTTTATGTAAAGAAAATAGGAAAGGATGATCATTGGTAGAGTTTCAGTTAGATAGACCTAGACACTTAGCTTGCAACAACTTGTAATTGTATATGAACGCACATACCTAGTTTGATATGTTAAAATGAAGCAAAATTTTGGATCATATGTCCCAATACAATGAATGAATATGTTGCTTTTTAATGGCTAGTATAGTTTGTATAATAAACATTATCTCGATGTTGATTTGACCAAACATATTTGTTCTTTCAAAATGTTTTTAGGCAAAGAACTTTTTTAGAAGAAAATTATCTCTTAAAATGTGTTCAGCTTGATTGATTCATTGTTTATTATTTAGTCTTCTTTGCGAAGTTGGTGAATCAACCTCGGATTCTCATCATTGATTTTGTAGCTGAATATGGTAAAGATAGAGATGTTCACCTAATTAAGATTTTCTGCTTACATCTGCTGGTTTATAATTACATGTGGATGACTCAGAAGTAACCTTGAATTTTTGCTTGGGTAAGCAATTTTCTGGTAGTACACTAGTACACTTCCACGTGACAAGTGTTTTACTTTTCCTCACCATTTATAGGCAAGACTATCAAGCCGAGCTACGTAAAACTCTAATGAGAAAGAATTTCCAGGACTGTAAATAATTTGGTGTCCTTTTTGCAGGTACATAGGCTGGATTGTGAAGAATTTACTGGTTTTCTTTCTGGAAGAAAGGATAGAGGAACACATGGCTTGCACAATTTCTTCGGATGAACGAGTTGGAGGACCAAGTTTGCTCGTCTTGGTTTGCTCCAGTTGGATCTGCAAGTGATTACCCTCTTTTATCAACATGGGTTATTTATGGAAAGGTACTTAGTATAGTTATAGTTATATATTACATATATTAAATAATATATTAAATTGTATAGTTATAGTTATGATGATTTAAGTTTTTTATTTATCTATTTATGTTTTAGATAGCTTGCAATGGTTCGTGTCGTGGTCTAAGTATTCTATCCATCTCAAGCATAATTGATGAGACATTGCATCTGATAAGAGACAAATGCAACATATAGTAAGGAATTACATCTGATAAAAGGACAAGTTTTTTGTTTGCTATAAGTATTCATGAAGTTATACTACATGCCCTTAATGAGTATTAGAATTTAATGACATTGTTATATGCTTATTTCAGCATGCTTCCTATGGAGAGAAAGTAAAAACTTTTATCTTTGTCAAGCCAATTTTAAGGTCAACTTTGACATAAGAAGAAAGTGAAAAATGGAGAAAATGGTACCTTTTCCTCTCAACAGCCCTTATGTTACATGCCCTTATGTTGTTGTTTGTTATATATTACATTCATTTGCAAAACCATAACTAGTTATTGTGTTGCGGTTGAATTTGGTAATCTTCTTATTTATTACTTAATCAATATCTAGTTTGGTTTCTTTGCTTGAGAGTTTCTTTTCAATATCCATATTCTCTCTTTGTGTAAACAATTCTCTGTAATGTTGTAGTAGTTCTTTGTCTAGTATTTAGAATTAAAAGTACTTGAAACCTCCAATGGGGTATTTTACTCGAGGCACATTATGATCACCCGGTTATGGAATTACTTGCATTTGAGTGTTGTGGAATTCCTCCGGTTATGAGCTTTTGAGTGATAATAATGATGGAAAAGTCATATTCTGATTGTAATGATAGAAGATAGGTATTTGTTGTTTGCAGAAATGTAGGAAAGTGAAAGGTTGCTTATAAGCCCGAGAAGAGTGCACCAAAGCCAAAGAAGGAGACAAAGAAGGCTAAGAAACATCTCAACAAACCAAAAAGACCAACAAGTGGTTTTTGTGTCGCTTTCTCTTATTGGCAGCTACTTGAGAAATGGAAAAAGCTCCATATGAAGCCAAGGCTGCAAAAAGGAAAGTTGAGTAAGAAAAACTTATGAATGCTTGCTTTCTTTGTAGAGGTTGAAATTCATCAGTAAGAATGATATTGGGACTTGTCTTGAAATTTTTGGTTGCAGTGTAAGCGTTTATCCAACTTGTATAGCTGCAGATCCAAAAAATCCAGAAATGTTTACTGTAGGGTTCAATGATGGTGATGCTTATGTGATTGGGCCTCCCATAGGCACCAAGTGGTAACCAGCAAACACTAGAGTAGAGTAATTCTTTAGCCTGAGATGGATTTAGGTGAAACACATGAACATACAAGAAAACTTTGGCAAATTCATGTTTTGTTATTTTGGATGTATGATTTAATTTTGGATGTATGATTTAATTTTTGGATGTATGATTTAATTTTGTGGAGGTATTTTGGATGTATGATTTAATTTTTTTATGATGTATGATTTAATTCAGGTTTAAATACAACAAATTCATAGATATCACTATTAAAAAATATTTTGGATGTATGATTTAATTTTTTTTGTTGCAAATATAAAATGGAAAATACACAAAAGCGAAAAAAAAATTAAACAATGGGCAGCGCTTTTAAGGAAGTCTTTGCCTATAGGGGGCAAGTTTGGGCAATGGGCGCGCTTTTTAGGAAGCGCTGCCTATTTGAGGACGTGTTTGGGCAATGGGCAGCGCTTTTTAGGAAGCGCTTTGTCTATTTGAGGACGTGTTTGGGCAATGGGTGGCGCTTTTTAGGAAGCGCGCCCATTGTTGGAGTGGAATACCAGCGCCACACGTTCAAAGCGCTCAAAAGCGCGCTTATGGATGAAAAAAAACATTTGTCCATCTACTAGATCTCATTTGTAGTGATTTATTCATCGTTTTAGTTTTTGTACTTATGTTAATTGTTTCAAAAGCCTATATTTGTGGCTGTCCTATGATGTAAATACCATTCAATTATTCATTGGTTTATGATGTAAATATCATTCTTTTACTCATATGTTAAACTGCATATGAATGAAATTTAAGTAAATGAGGGGGATCAATCATTAATTATGAGAATGTCATGAAGTATTTATTTGGCCTTCAATGACCGATTATGTGAAAAATTTGGCCTTCAACCCGATTTCTCTCCTTGTTTTTTCTTTCTACTTTTTTTCTTTTTTTTTTTCTTCTAAGTAGTTTTTATTTTATTTTATTCATTTTTGATAAAACCGACAGGTTTTATTTTGTTTTTGGTGATTAATTACACTATTTTGAGTCTTAATTAAAAATAGTAACAGTTTAATTTTAAAAAGTTCAAATGTAAATTTCTTTTTGATAAACAAGTTACTCTCTAGCTGCCACGTCTTCCTCTTTTTTCTTCTATGCGGACGCGTCCTGGACTTTGCATGGTTTGTATAGTGGCACATGCAGGTCTAGTTTGCCTTTAGTTTGATATTGATTTCCTTAGTCCATGATTGCGCTACTCGGCTTTCCTTCTTGGTAAGGGTATTCGTCGAGGGGAATGGTAACTGTAAAGTTTAATTTTGTGGAACACCATTTTGCTCAAGTAAATGCGGTGATAAGTTTGGCTGCTGCGAAGGTCCACTTTCTAACCAGGACTGTGAACTTCTCCTAGCAGTCCAAGAGAAGATATTTTTCAATTACAATCCGGGGTGGAGGAATCATCCAAATTTCTTTTGGAAGGATCAAGGGAAAAGTCAAAATTCTCCTCAAAAGAAAGCAGATTGGGAGATAGCCATTGAGAAACTAGCTACAGAAACTTCTTCATTCATGGGGGAAACAAAGGTTGTTCTTGAAAATTGCACAATGACCTCCAGGAGCTCTTCCTATTGACAATATCCCTAACCCAAGGGGTAACGAGACAGTGAATGTTGTTACCACAAGAAGGGGAAAAACGATTGAAGCTGTAGCAAAGAAGAGTCCAGAAGATGTAACAGAGTCCATGGATAAAGATCCAGTGGATGTGAATCTTCTAAGGTGCAAGAGGATGTGCATGAGTAGTCTAAGCTTCCAAAGCCGATAATCAAACTACATTTCCCTCAAAGATTGAAGAAGGAGCAAGATGAAAAATAATTTGGTTAGTTTAGATGTTTTCAAAAAATCACAAATTAACACTCATAAGATCTTCATGTAGGAAGATCATAAGCCGGTGGTGCAACAACAAAGAAGATTAAATTCGGCAATGAAAGAAGTGATTAGAAAAGAAGTTCTCAAACTCCTTGAGGCCGGGCTTATTTATCCCATTTCAGACAGTTCATGGGTGACTCCCGACCAAGTTGTTCCTAAAAAGGGAGGGACCAATGCAGTCATTGAAAAAATGAATTAATTCCAAGAAAAACTATCACGGGATGGAGAATTTTCATTGATTACAGAAGATTGAACACAACTATAAGGAAGGACCAATTCCCTTTGCCTTTCATTGATCAAATGTTGGAGAGGTTGGCGAATCATAATTTTTATTACTTTCTGGATGGGTATTCTGGTTACAACCAGATTGTTGTGGCTCCGGAAGACCAAGAGAAGACCGTCTTCACATGCCCATGCGGTATATTTTCTTATCTGAGGATTCCCTTCGAGCTTTGCAATGCTCCGACTACTTTTCAAATGTGCATGATGTCCATATTCTCCAATATGATTGAAAAACATATTGAGGTGTTTATGGACAACTTCTCTGTTTTTGGTAACTCTTTTGATAATTTCTTGCATAATGTGTCTCTTGAGTTCGAAAGGTGTAAGAAATCACACTTGATCATAAATGGGTAAAATTCCATTTTATGGTAAGAGAGGGAATTGTTTTGGGTCACCGCATCTCCCAATAGGGTGAAGTAGACCGTGCTAAAGTAGAAATTATTGTAAAACTCCCCCTGGGCCGATGAAAAGAAAAAATGACTGAGAAAAATTCGCTTTAATTAAACAATTCTTTTTCCCAAAAAAAAGCAATGCATTCAAAAAAACAATTTTGTTCTATTTAATTTTTAAATTTAAATTCACTTTGAAAGGGAAGAAAATCCCTATGCTGTCACTTTTTCTATTTCACCTTCAAGTTAATTGTTTTTTTTGTGAAAGACATTTTTGTCTGAAAAAGATAAAACCATAAAATAGTCTGAGAAAGCAAGATTTGCTCCGGTAGTTGGGTAATAGGTGGGAACTTCAATACAGTGACTTTAAGAACAAAGAAGAGGGGAGGAGTGTAACATTCAACAAAGTGTGGAAGGGCATGATTTTAGACACTTTATGGGTGTGAAATGGGGTAGTGGAACCTCCTTGTGCAGGTAAGAAATATTCACGGTATCAAACTAACGAGCGGCGGATTGGGCGTAGCCCAGCTTCGAGTCGGGCTAAGCCCAGTTCGGAACACCATGTAAAACACAAGTATCACATTTAGTTTTTAGATATAGGTTGATGATGTGCTTAACCAAGGTCTTTTGTTCAAATCCAGCTCTTGGAGTGCAAAAGCGTTAAAACTATTGAGGAAGACTTTTGCTACCCATTGTGATTCTACTTGGCTCCAAAGAATTAGTCTTTTGCAAGCTTGCACGTAGAGGATACCATGTTTACACAAAAAAAAGTTTAATTATATGCTCCTACGCTCTTATTACGATTTGTTTTATTTATTTATTTATTATGGTTTGTGGATAGTTGATTGTGTGCCAAATTACAATAATTTTGATAACCAAACTAAAAAAATTAGGAAAGATTTGCTTAAGTCAACTCTATCACTTCTACATCATTTTAAAGTAATTTATTTTTATTTTACTAAAACGGTTAAAGGCGTTCACTGGTGCAGGTAAACTCGTGAATAACCCAACACATATTTTAACCCAACCTAATCAAATACGTGTTCAATCTGAACCAGTGATAACTCCATTTTATATATAGTTATTCATACAATTAAACTTAGATTATTACTTAAATTCAAGTGATTTAATATATAAATATAGGTTATAAATTGAGAAACAACATTTCAATGATTCAAAAGGATTAAAACAAGGAACTAAGCAATTTACATATATCTTGGTATGTTTGATGTTTTTGCTTAGTGCAGCTACACTAGGTGTACCTACACTGCCTGCACTTGGTGTACCCACACTGCCTGCACCTGATGCTGCTACACCAGCAATATGCACCAAATCATCCAAGGACCAATTTGATGCACCAACACTTGACATGTGATTCTTCCTTCACTTCTACTTGGAGGAAACCTATGCAAGGAATTGGTGTAATACTTCAACTTGGAATCTCATGCAAACGATATCCTACTTGAGTAATCTCTATCCATTTGAGTTCTTTTGTAATATTACACATTTTATCATGTTCCTTATAGATTCTCTCTATTATATAATGAGTAATATGAGCTAAATTCCATTAGTTGAGATGTTCTAACCTTATAATGATCTTTTAAGTAAGTTATTGTGTTCATATGTGATGTTTGCATTTTAGTTCTTGTATGATAACTCTTTCATATTCATCTTTAGAATTGGCCAACTAAAAGTGAATGTAAATCATACATACAGACATGGTTTATAGGGATAAGTATTTAATAAAGGAAACTTTGTTAATTACATGCTAAAACCTAGACATAGGATAGCATAGTCCTTAGGATGATGCAAATACAAGAGCGAACTTATTTAGCAACTTGGATCATTGTTAGGAGGCAAGAGAGGAATTGACAACTCTTTTCTTTCCTTCAAAAAGCAAAGATCATAAGAGCTTGTAATGAAACTCTAAAGAAAAGTAGCTGAAAGGCACATACGGATGCAGCTGCATCCAGTGTACCTGCATCACATACACCACTAAAACTCTTAAAAGTGACTTATTTGGTGAAGACATCTCAACTATCATTCTCCACTAATTTCTTACATCTTTTTATTGTTTATTTACATTCTGTTTGCTTATCAACACCACTTATTTGTGAGTAGGATAGTGGTTACCTTTCACTAGTGAACTATTTAATTTAAACTTGTAAATTAATCCAATCCTCATGGGAGCGATCTCTACTTTCACTTTATTACTTGATACAATTGTGTATATTTGCACATTTGTGTGTATATCAAGCGCACCAAGTTGTTGGCGCCGTTGCCGGGGATTGCCATTAATTTTATAGTTTAGATTAGTAGTAAATTAGTGAACATTTTACTTTGTTTCTTTTCCTGTGTTTAGCATTTTTTTTGCTTAGGTCTAGTTAGACCCTGAGATAGGAGACTTAGAAGGTTGAGGAGCATTCAAAGACAACAAAGAAACAAAAGCAGTTTCAGATACACAATGTCTGAACATGGCAGAGGACCTATAACAGATTTTTCTGAATCATTGCATAATTCATATAATAAGTACAGTCAACAATTCATCAAAATGGGAGCAACATGTATGTTTAATGATAGAGATATGCCAATGAGAAATTTTACTATGTTTGATCCTCAAATCATGCAACCTTGAAAGATGTGTTTATTTTAACAATAAAATCCAATTGTTATTTTATTAATCATTATAAAAAGGCTTAAATATCATTTTGATCCCTACAATTACAACGGTTATGCATTTTAGTCCTTGCAAAAAATATTTTTTAGAAAGGTCCCGTCAGATGAGGTGGTGTCGCATGAAAAAGTCCCCGAGGGAGAACCTTCCTCGTTTACAACTTTTCTAAGACAATGAAGCCGCCACCAATACTTATTTAAGGAAAGTATTAGAAAAACCTTTTGGAAAAGCGGATGGCCTTTGAAAACCGAGAGATTTTGGTTCTGTGGGGGTCGATTACGCGAGGAAGGTATTAGCACCCACACGCCCTCTCTCACCGAGAGGAACCTTTAATTAAATGCGTGGTTTTAGTGTGTTGATTTAAAAATACTTAATTTTGCCTCTCTACTTCTTATTGAAAAAGTCTTAATGAAAATCTCATTTATTGTGAAAAAAAGGAGGAAAAAGGTTTTTTTAGAAAGAGTGCTTGACGGGATGCGATCCGCTCCTACGTATCTCCCGTTGCGATGGAGAACTCAAAGCTACGTAGTTCTTCTTTGTCTTTTCTTTGAAAAGGTTTTTGTCTTTTATCTTTTTAGTGAGTTTTCGAAATAGGACGAGCATTTAGTGAATGATTAAACTAACAAAGGTTATGAGTAATCACCGCTAAGTACTCTTGAAAATGAGAGTCACTACCACTAGTCAGACGAACAAAGGTTCTGATTGACTATTAGTAGCAACTCGTTTCTTATTAGCTCTTTTGAAAGTTGTTTTCGAAAGAGATTGACACGAATGATCAAACTAACAAAGGTTATGAGTAATCATCGCTTATTGTTCTTTTGGGAAAAAGACATCGCTACCAATGGCTAGACGAACAAAGGTTCTGATTAGCCACAAATGGGTTTGAAAATGATTCTTGAAAGGAGAATGTTTTTATTCTGAAAATGATCTTGGTTTGCGAAAGTGATTCTTTTTTGTTATGAAAATAACTCTTTTCTTTTTTGTTATGCAAATGCTAATTTTATGGTTGCGCTTGACGAGAATGTGGCCCGCTCCTACGTATCCCAAATGGGAAAGAAAGCGACGTAGTTCTAACGAGCCTTGAAAGTGAAAGTCTTTTTGCTTTGGTTTTGAAAAGTGAAGAGCGTTCATAATGATCAAAATAACAAAGGTTATGGGTGATCATTACTAAAAACTCACTTAAATGCATGTAAAAATCTCTTTTGAAAAATGAAAGCCTTCATGATGACCAAACTAACAAAGGTTATGGGTGGTCATCACTAACAACTTGCCATAACTTTTGATGCTTAAGAAAATATCTTTTGAAATTGAAAGCGTTCATGATAATCAAACTAACAAAGGTTATGGGTGATTATCGCTAGTAGCTTATGCATATGAAAACATATTTTTTTTGAAATTTAGGCTCTCATGACAACCAAACTAACAAAGGTTATGGGTGATTGTCACTAGTCACCATTTTCATGCTAAGCTATTTAGAAAAGAAAACAATAAATGCAAGAAGATTTGGAGATTCAAGCATGGCACAATCATTGAAATCGAATCCTTAGGCAAGCAACAACATGGACATAACTTGCAACTAATCTCATTTGAATTCTTGAGCAAATATTAGCCTAGACTACACATATTAGACCACAACACATAAATAGGCAAAGAAGGAACTTGAATTTTGCATTAAGCAAAAATGCAAGAGTAGGCAAGATTGAACCTAAATGCACATCTAATGGAAGATGCTAGGCGAGGACCATACTCAAACATTTCTACAAAACGCAAGGGAATCTAAATGCACATCTAGTGGAAGATGCAATGTAAGGAATGGACCTATCTAAGTATTGATGATACCACATGAGAGTAGACAAGGAAGTTGTAGGCACAAATGAATTCAAAAGAGTAGCCTCAAGTATGATCATTGGCAAACCATAAACAAGCAAGTCATCTTAGCAATCAAAGCATCAAAGTATGTTGAATCACTTTGGTCAATCCCCAACACTAAAATTAGAGTGCACAAGTGCATAAGTGTGAATCCTCTTGCCAATCATCAACAAAGACAAGTTTATTAAAGCAAACATTTAGGAACAAACCCAAAACCTAATTCTTTTGAAGTGTGCGAAGCACGTGAAGGGGTGAATACCTTCTTATTATTTAACTAAATAACTTTACTAAACAAGCAAGTTAAAGTAAAAAGTTGGGGCAAAGTTTTGGAAAAAGTTTATGAATGCAAGAGGGTAAAAATGTTTATGAGGTGAAGTGAAAATGTTTTGGTAAAAACTAAGTGAAATGGTAAAAACCAAAGTGGTAAAATGTTTTTTATGTTTTTTGGTAAAAAGTTAATGAAGTGGTAAAGTAAAATGGTAAAAAGTGAACAAACACAATTGCACAACTTGCATTTACTCAAACACAATCAAAATGACAATTTTCAAGCAATCAAAAGGGGAAAAAACCCTAGTCATGGCCGAATGCAATTGTGCATTGAATCATCAACTTATTTCATGCAAACATTGACAAATTAAAACACAAAACATCATAAGATATAACCCTAATCTACCATGCAAGGTTCTAAGATAAAACATCAAACAAATCATGCATTTTATTCACACAAAAATCAAAGGAATCAAAAGAAAACACAAAACCTAATTCTTGAGCTTGAACCCGAGGCCACATACCCACAATCAAGCAATTATTCAACTACAAATCATGAAATAAGCAAGAACACATAAGAACCCTATTTTTCCCTTCTTGGCCGAAGCTAATAAGCATGAAAAATGAGTTTTATTTGACCAAAAATTATGCAAACAAGATGGATATGCAAGGAAATGCAAGAAAACACAAGAACAACTCCAAAGCCAAGGAGCCACCTCAAACCCCCAAGCCTCCCTGTGTGCTTGTCAATAGAGTTTGAAGTGGCTCCTCAAAGCAACAACAACAATATGAAGGAGTTGAGATGAGGAGAAGAGAGATTATGCAAGAATTTAAAGACTAGATGCAAAGATTCAAGGCTTACCTCAAAATCTCACAAAGAAATGAAGAAAGGTATGAAATGAACTCAAGAACAAACTTGGATCTACTCTTGAACTTCAAAAATAGCTAGATCTTGGAGATTTGATGATGAAACCTTGAAGAGAATTGAATGGTAGAAGATGATCTAGTGTAGGAATCAAAGAAATGGAGGATTTGATGGTGAAAAATTGAAGAATGGAGGAGTATAGTGGTGGTGGTGGGTTGTATTCGGCCAAGAGAGTGGGAGAGGAGAGGGAGTGTGTTAGGGTTTATGTGAGTGAGAAATGAGAGGCCAAAAGATTGTGAAAGATGGGCTTAAGAAGGTATTTATAGAATGCAATTAGGGTTGAGGGTGTTTTGGTCCTTGCATTTTAGTTGTCCTCTAGGATTGGACCTTAACTTTGAATCAAAGGCTAGGATTGATGATCACATGGATTGAGGACATTGAGAAAGCACAAATGAGGGAGTGAATGAGTGTATATGTGCAGCTCATGAGGGGAGTGTAGAGGGTGTGAATTTCCAAAAATGTTTCTCCACAATTGCATATTACAAGATTGTCATTAACTATGAATGAATGGTGGAGATTTGCATCTTAATTTGAATGGAGGGTCATGATTGAAATACACTTTGCAAGTAATGAAAATAAATCAAAAAAGGAGGGATAATGGGCTGTGGGGCACGAAAATGAGAGGGAGAGTGGTGCCCAAGTTTTGCAAGTTGTCATCTTGTACTATTGTACTATTGTGAGACCCTTCCAAATATCCTTTTTTTATTATTCTTCTCAAGATAATTCCATAAATCTAACCATATTGGGCCAAATACTAGGAATATAAATGAATGGGCCATTTTCATGAGATCACTATGCCCAAAAATGATATAAAACCTCTCCTTGCATTTTTGAAGAATATCCCCTTTTTTGTTGACTTTTTAAATTTGACTTTTTGTACAAAAATCCACAATGCATGCGCTGCAACACACATATAACTCAAAATATTTGCCCCAAATAAATTCCCTTAAAAGTGCACAATGATTCTTGATGAGAAATTCTCCTACTTTGCAAAATGACCAAAATACCCTTTGACCTAAAAACTTGCTTCTTGCCCAAAAAAATGCATTTCCACTCTAAAAATGATTCTAAAAACCCTAGGATGACTTCAAAACCTTAAAAATGCATGCAAAATGCTCCTTACACTCTACAAAATGATTTCACACTTCACAGTTTACTATTTTTGTGGAAAATTAGGGTTTTGACCCAAGCCGGACAAAATTAGGGTATGACAGCTGCCCCTCTTATTTAGATTTTGGCAATAAATATGAATTGGCCGAGACATATTTCGAGGCAAAATAGAAATAAAGAATTCAGAAATTATACCGATTTTGTCTCCTTGGAAAAACCCGAATTTTTTCTTTTTTCCCATTTTTTCTATTTTTCTCTTCTCTTTTTTTTCTTTTTTCGGAAAGATAGACACTTTCATGTCGATGCGAAAACAGTAAATGAATACTGACGTGCGGACAGAAAAGGTAAAATGGACACTTACGTGCAAACAGAAAAAGTAAAATGGGCACTTGCGTGCAGAAAGCGGTAAAATGGGCACTTGCGTGCAGAAAGCGGTAAAATGCTCAGACTGCCTAAAACCTGTAATCCTTAAACGAACTCTTTACGAATCCGAGTTTGCACATGGCTTTGAGGAGCACGCTTCCTGTTGGCCTTTTCGAGCGGATCGGGGATCGTTATCGACCCGAATCGATATATGAGATCAATGCTCGGCGCCCATCGTATCTTTAGGCTTGATACAACTATTCTGTTGCGCCTCACATGGGGCTGCGGTCTATCGCGTTGCTCGTATACGACGTAAGACTTGGGCAGAAATGAGCGATGATCTCTCTAGGCTCCAATTTGCAATGCGCGCCTGAGCGCTCTCTTTTCTTTTCTTTCGTCTCTTTTTCTTTCTTTCCTTTTCTGTTTCTCTCTTTTCTTTTTCTTTTTCTTTTCTCTTCTCTTCCTCTTTTCTCTTTTCTCTTTTCTCTTTTCTCTTTCTTTCTTTTTCTTTTCTCTCCTCTGAACTCCCAACTGGGGGAGCACTTTCTGGAATCTGAAGGCGAGCATTAACACCGAAGTGTTTATCCTCTCTCACTTGTGTGCAGCTGAAAAATGAACCAATGCATGCAATGCAAATGCCATGATTGCTGTTTTCTTTTTCTTATGATGAATGTAATGCAAATGTCTGAATTTCTCTTTTCTTTACTTTATTATTATTATTATTATTTTCTATGTCTGATGAGTGCATGATTTTATGCTTGGTGAATGTAATGCATGACTTTATTTGTTTTATTGCTCTTTTGCTTTTTCAACTCTTTTCTTTTCTGTTCTTTTCTTTTTTTTTCTTTTTTTTTGCTTTTGTTGTTCTTTTGCTCTTTTGGCTTTTCTTTTGTTGGTCCGACCAACTCGCAGGACTTGTGTTATGAGACACAATGATCATCTATGATAAGAATTCGAGAGCCGAGCTCCGTCCTCTTGTTCTAATGCAATCAGCGCTTCTTATTTGATTTTTGTGAGCTTACTTGACTGAAAGATCGTCTATTTTTGTTGTTATTTTCAAAAATTTCGCAATGATCTTAATGCTATGACTTATGCACATTTCCATGATTTATTTATCATCTACCATAAAACGTAGTTTTAAAGCAGAAATGAAAAGCAAGCAATGATAAGACAACAAATTGATAGAGTGAAAAATTTGGACTTTTATTCATATGGAAGTCAGATGTGCAGAATGTCACGTTGACTGAAAGGAGTACATTGGAAATTTTTCTGAAACTAAGAAAAACAAGAGAATGGACGCAACAGATCTTATGAACATTCTTTGTCTCTGGAGCGTTCGATGCCAACCGCTCATACTTGCAGCCTTGATCACCCTTTTATCCAAGCTTTTGGAGGTGCTGCTTGCCCCTTTTCATTTTTCCTTTTTATATCCAACTTTTCTGACCCTAATTTTTGCCTAGATCGCCCTTTTGGGTTTTCAATCTACCGGGTCGCTCAATTTTGCCTAGGCCGCCCTTTCGGGATTTCAACCTAGCGAGCTAATTCTTGCTTGGCTCATTTTTCTCTTTTTTCTTTTATTTTTCTCAGGCGTAATATTTCTTGGTCGATCCGAATTGACTGGGTTCTCGAAGTTCTTCACCATCCATGTTGGTGAGTATCAATGCTCCTCCGTAAAAGGCTTTCTTCACCACATATGGCCCTTCATAACTTGGGGTCCACTTCCCACGGGGATCACTTTGAATGGGCAAGATCTTCTTGAGCACAAGGTCTCCTTCATTGAATGCCCACAGGCGAACCTTTTGTCAAAAGTCGTCTTAATCCTTTGTTGGTATATCGACCATGACACAAAGCTGCAATTCTCTTTTCCTTTATGAGATTCAACTGATCTAAACGGGTTTGAACCCATTCAGCCTCTTCTAACTTGGTTTCCATGAGCACTCGGAGAGAGGGTATCTCAACTTCAATGGGAAGACCGCTTCTGATCCATACACTAGAGAGAAAGGAGTTGTCCCAGTTGAGGTACGCACTGAAGTACGGTAGCCATGCAAAGCAAAGGGAAGCATTTCATGCCAATCCTTGTATGTGTCCACCATTTTCTTAACTATCCTTTTGATGTTCTTGTTAGCTGCCTCGACTGCCCCATTCATCTTGGGCCGATAGGGGGAAGAATTATTATGCTTTGGATTTTGAATTTCGCATTACGTGTCCTCATCATTTTGCTATTCAGGTTGCTGCCATTATCAGTGATGACCTTGTTAGGAAAACCATAACGGCAAATCAGATCTTTCTTCACAAATTTGGCAACCACTGAACTGGTTATACTGGAGTACGAGGCAGCTTCTATCAGGGGATTCTCTTTTACTTTTTTTTTAATGTTTTTTTTTTGTTTTTTTTTTGTTTTTTGTTTTGAAGGAGAACACAGAAAGGTCAGGCCGCATCGCCCACCAAGACATCAATATGGGGTAGGGGAAAATCATCTTTGGGGCTGGCCCGATTCAGATCTCTGTAATCGACGCACATAATAACTTTCCCATCCTTTTGGGCATCGCACAATGTTAGCAACCCCATGTGGATACTTGCCTATGGCTAGAAACCGCCACAAACTGCTTTCTTCACTTCGTCTCTACGATCTTTAAAGACATCTCAGCTTCATCCTCCTTAACTGCTTTGACCAGGAGGCACTCGTGCTTGATGGCAAACTTGTGCACCACTATATCAATATCTAACCCGTGCATATCTTCATACGACCATGCAAAGACATCAATGTAGTCACGCAGGAGTTGAACCAACTTCTCATGCTCACTCTTTTTTCATTGAAGTGCCAACCTTGACTTCTTTCTTTTCGCCCTGCGTGCCTAAATTGATGATCTCAGCGGTTTCCCATGTGGTGAATAACCTTTTCTTCTTGCTCAACCATTCTCATCGCCCAGGAGGAGTTTCCTATCATCCTCAACATCCTCCTCACTTGATTAATGTGGTAATCAAAATTAACATATTGGCATCATTATTTTCAGAGGCATTCATTTTAGATCTGCATTTGCGGGAATAGAAAAGCAATGAACAAGCAAAAATAGAGACACAAAATGAAGACATAAAAAGCAATTTTTATTCATTTTAGAATTCAAAACTACATTTTGTTGATAGATGATATCTAAAAGAAAACATGCATGCCCCTATGAAAATGTCCTAAGGCCTTGGGCAGAGCCAAAGGATTTGCATTACAAAGATCATTACTTTGAAATGAAAACAACAGGGAAATCGACGATCTTCCAGTTGCCAATTTCTTCTCCTGCAACACTGCGACGAACCGGGCCCGTAACCTCGCCTTCTTCAAACTAACTCTTCCTCGATGATGCTGCACGATTAGGGTTCAAACATGCCAAAGACTCTCGAAATGCGCTGAGGTCATCTATGGGGGCCATCATCAATCTGGGTTCTCTCCCCTGAAGCCTAGCCAATCTTTTCACACGCTTTTCCTCAGCCATTATTCTCTAATCAGATGGAGTGGGCCAATAGCCTAACCCACGTCTGTCCTTGTATTCTTGCAGATGCACGGGTGACAGAATTCCTTGTTCAGATCTTCCTAGTCCCTTCCCAATCTGATAGTCATTCTTCAAAGATAACTTTTGCTACCATAATATCAAAGATTGGACAACTTGGGTGCGGTAGTGGGGATTCTTCACTTACGAACACAAATGTTCGCAATTTCTAAGGATTGAAAGGCGGACTTGAGGGATTCCTCTGCAGAACTTCAATATAATGAGAGGGGACAAAGCTTCTTGGTGTGTGAACTCTTCCTCCCCAAAGACAACTACAAGCTTATCGTCGACTACAAACTTGAGTTTTTGGTGAAGTGATGAAGGGACAAATACCTGGTGCATGGATCCAAGGTCTCCCAAGAGGCGTTTGTATGAGGATTCAATGTCCATAATCGAAAGGTCACATAGAACACCTCAGCCCTATTTGCATTGGAAACTCCATTTCCCCCATGACTTCTTTCTTAGACCCATCAAAGGCTCTGACCAGGGTTGAGCTGGGTTTCATGTAGGAACAATCTACCTCTAACTTGTTCATTGTTGATCTGGGCATAACATTCAATGAGGATCCATTGTCAATGAGATCCCTGGAGAGCGTATATTCACCGTGATTTCACCGAGATATGCAACGCCTTATTGTGCCCTTCCCTGCGGGGTGAGCTTCATCATCGGTGAAAGTAATGTAGTTAGATGCAACGATGTTCCCAACTATGCCATCCAACTGATTGACAATAATATCTTGGGCGACATGGGCCTTATTCAGTACTTTAACCAAGGCATCACGGCGGGCTTCTGAGTTTAGTAATAGGGACATGATGGAAATTTTGGCTGGGGTGTGGTGTAGCTGATCCACCACTTTGTAGTCACTCTGCCGCATTATCTTCAAGAATTCAGTAACCTCTAGATCTGACACCTTCCTACTTATCACACGAGCTCGGCTCTACATTCTTTCCTTTTCGGATTCTCCTTCTGCTGCCTTAGAAGGACCCTCTTCCTGAGCTTGGGGAACATACACACGCCCACTTCTGGTTACTCCACTACTCCCTGCAATATTGGTGATGTCAAGAGCAGCTTGAGATTTCGGAGCCAGAAATGGCACACTGTAACTCCATGGGACATCATTGTTCTTCTGGCTAGGAGCTGGAAATGGGATCACAATAGTCCTTTGCCTTTCCACAGCCGAATTCCGACTGTATGGCACCTCGATAGGTCTCTGCACACCTCTACTCCCGTCTGATTGGAAGGTCAGAACATCCTCTTCTTTCTCCCGTATACCCATCTGGATGATATGGCGATCCATCAGATCCTGCAACACCACCTTGAATGTTTCACATGCTCCCACACAGCTGACGTCAGTACAAACTTCTACTGATCTGATTAGGGACTGCTCTTTCATATCCATGATTGCATTAGTGGCATGCTTCCCGTGACCAGGCAACGGGTTGGTCGTGATACTTGGATCCTCCTGCATGAAAGTTATGCCCTTTGCGTCTATCAAGTCTTGCACCACTATCTTGAAGGCTTTGCAATCCTCCACAACATGCCCAACTACTCCTTCATGGAAAGCACAGGTACTATTGGGGTTGTATCCTCTGAAGTAAGGTGGTTGAACAGGTTTCATGGGTCTTGTATTGATGAGCTTATTAGTGATGAGGTAGTTGAAAAGGTCTGTGTATGACATGGGAATTGGGTCAAAGGTTGTTCTGTTTTGATAGGTCCTTTCGGGGTTGCTTTGGTTATTGTTTTGGGATGGACTGATTTGTTTGTGTGGGAGTGGGGACTGGGATGTTGGGTCAGGTGGTATGGTGGGTGATAGTGATGGTATTGGTTTCTCCTTCTTTCTTTTTGGGAAAGCCGGAGAATGGCTTCTTTTGGGAGCTTGTGTTACTTGTGAACCCCTGTGCAATCTTTCCACTTCTCAATCTGTTCTCCAATCTCTCTCCAACAATCACCACATCTGAAAAATTGGATGATGCACTGCTGATCAGACGGTCATGATATAGCGGTGGCAAGGTTTCCATGAACATAGAAACCAATTATTTGTCTAAAAGAGGAGGTGTAACTTGTGCAGCCAAAGCCCTCCATCACTGGGCATACTCCTTGAATGATTCATTGTCCTTCTTGCTCATGCTCTGCAGCTGTGTTCGGTCTGGCGCCATGTCTGTATTGTATTGATAATGCTTGAGGAATGCATATGCTAAATCCTTCCAGCAGCGGACTTGGGATGGCTCTAACTTCATATACCAATTAAGAGATGCCCCAGCAAGGCTATCTTGGAAGCAATGGATTAATAGTTTGTCATCATGGGAGTAGATTGACATCTTCCTACAATACATCGTCAAGTGACTCTTTGGGCAGGTCGCACCTCTGTACTTGTCAAAATCGGGGACTTTGAATTTTGGAGGCAACACCACATCAGGAATAAGGCACAAGTCTCTGGCCTCCCTAGCCCTGGAGCCAAAGCCTTCAATCATTCTTAATCTTTCTTCTAACATCTGGAATTGCTCTTTGGTCTGCTGGTGCTCAGCGGAATAGACTTGAGGGGAGTTACTTACACCATAAGGAGGTGGAAGCATTGAGTGCTGAACCTGAGGGTAAACAGAGTTTCCGGACGCAAAGCCTTGAGTCTGTGGAATGGCAGCTGGTTGTGGAGTGAGATTCTGAGGAGTAGGCTGAGGTATAACAATTGGATGCGGGATCTGAAAATGGGGTTCACCAGTCATTCCTTCTGATCTGACAGACGTCGGCTGTACATTCTCAACTATTGCCACAGGACCAGCTCCCGGGTTAGCTTCTTGATTTGGAGGAGTATAACCCAAAGGAAGGCCATAAGGAGGCACTGAGCAACTTGAAAGTCATTCCCATTCTTTAAAGACAACAGGAGTCTCATCATCTCACTCATCTGTGCCTTCATGGCATTCATTTCATTTCTCATCTCAGGATCACCCTGACTGGAGCTACCAGGAGCTGAATGGTTCTGATTTTGTACCTCGAGGCCGGGCCCGCCTGTTTCCATTCTCTCGAGCCCGAGTGGATGACTCGATTCTCTCTCGCTGGTTGAGGTTGATCGAGGTCACTTAAGATTGCCATTCCTCCGCTCGTGAACGTGTCCAATACCGGGGTGTAGTCGCACTACCTTGCCTTATCTTCGTTTGAGTTGAAATATTTTTATAAGCAAAAGGACAAATTAATGAATGCATTGTAATGCATATGATTTTTATGTTATTTGTTGTTTATTGCCGGAATCACAAAGGCAACTTGCTCTTGTCATAAGTGTATATTCAAACATTTTCAAGAACATAACGCTATTTGGGATCAACAAGCAAGATAAGCGTACTTCATTCAAGCATCATAACTTTAATCATTCAAAGAGAGGAACAAGATACAATATCCTTAAATGTGCAATACAATGCCTTGAAAAGAAAAGTACAATATTCTTTAAATGTGAAAACTCTCTCACTCTCTCACTCTCTCAAGTCTCTTCGCGGGCTCTGTTGGAGAGTTGGTTTTTTCAATTAAATCGTTTTTCAGTTCTAACAACTTAGAAGCTAGTATTTATGTACATTCTGATCTTGCAAGATCAAGAGAATTCATTTTGTTTTACTATTGTATTGGGTGAGTGCTAAGAGAAACACTGGGAACCGAAGGCTTGGGGAAATGAGGGGGATTTCTTCAAGGGTTCACAATTGTAACTTGTACAATCTTTGATTCAATGAAGATGGATCCAAGCAATTGCTTGATCCCCCAGATGTAGGTACCAAATTGGTGCTGAACTGGGTCACCAATGGTTGTTGTTTGTTCTTTAATTTCTGCAATTTCAGTTTTGATCGTTCTATCGCATTTTAGGGTTTCAATTTGGGAATTTCTGGTTTACTCATTTTCTGTGTAATTCATCTCCATTGTTGTTCAAAATCAAAACAGAAATAATGATGATATGTTAATGGTTTTAAAGCTTGATGGTGATGGGAATTTGAGGATTTATAGCTTTAAGAAAGGTAGTAGTGGGATTGTGAATGTAGGGTGGGTAGCTGTTGAGGATCAATGTGAGGTTTTTGTGGAAATAATGGCTGGCAGATGGGAAATCCTTCTGCTGAAGTGAAGGAATATCCGAGAGATGCTGCACAACGACAATTGAGGGAGAAGGGAAATGGGATTTTTTAGGGATTTAGAGTTTTTTTAATGAAGTGGCAGTCCACATGGTTAAGGGGTCCAAGTCGATCAGCATTGCCAATTGTATTTTAATGGGCCACCTCATTTGAGAAAAAACAAAAATAGTGACACATCAACTTACAAGTGGCATTAGGGACCAAAATGGATAAAAAAAATTGTAGGGACCTTTTTTAAAAAAATATTTTTGCAAGGACTAAAATGGGTAATCGGTGTAATTACAAGGACTAAAATGATATTTAAGCCTTTTTAAAATGATTAATAAAATAAAAATTGGATTTTATTGTTAAATTAAACACATTTTTGTGTGTTCTTTGTGGGGGTCGGGCTGAATCATCTCTGCATTTGTTCTTGCAGTGCCCATTCGCCTCTCATGTTTGGTATGAGATTTTCTGGTGGCTTGGGTGGATTTTCCCTTTGCCCACAAACTTGTTCTCGCTGTTTGTAGTTTTTGTGCGTCTGGAAGGGGTGAGGGAAAAACGAGGTTTGTCACATATTTGGCACTGTGTTTTTCTTTGGGTGATTTGGGAGGCCAGAAATGGATGTATATTTTCCGCTAATTCTCCCGATCGACAGCAGGCGGTGGAGAGGATTACATCTTTATCTTGTCATTGGTTCCTTGCGAGGTCTAAAGTTCTAACGTGTATTTATTATGAATGACATGTTGATCCTTCTGCTTGTATTAGTCGGAACTAGTCCTTGGTCTTTCTAGGTCCTTGTATTGGGTCCGGATACTCCTAGTGTCCAATTTTGACATTGTTACATATATATATATATATATATATATATATATATATATATATATATATATATATATATATTGTACTAGAAATAAAAGTAAGGTATTGATCTTGTCGATCTGTTACAATGGAGGGACCCCAAGGTCCGATTACATTCAGAGTATTTAGTTTAAAAGAAATGTCATATGTCTGTTTCTGCTTCTTCTTCCCCCCTTTGTAGCCCTGTCTTGTTACTCCTCAGCAATTCCAGTTCCGAGGTGGTTTTCCAACGGTTAGTTCGGCCGAGGCTCTAAGCACGCCACATGTCCTTCACCCGAGCTACGTGTCTCTCTGCCGAGCACCTGCGTAGCAGTTATCCGTAAGAGGTGTCTAAGAGATCGGTTGGGCCTCTATAGAGCTGAGTTCAGGTAGTTTAGCCCGGTCCACAGCCCCAAACTCTGAGTCGAGTACAGCTCGGCGAAGGGCTTTAAACATGAGTTTTGAGGTTGGCTGTTCGCGCTTGTGTAATAGTATAGATTTTCGCAATTATAGTGCAAGTATACACATCGTACAAGTAATAAAGTGGATTAAAGTAAGAGATCGTTCCCACGAGGATTGATAAGCTTTCACAGTTCAAGTTTCAAAACACAAGAGAATCAAGTGACAAATCGACAATAAGAGTTGGTTTTAAAGCAAAAGATTTAAACAAAACAAGAAAATAGAAGTTGGTTGTGAATATGGATGAGAGATGAGTTGAGTTGATGTATGCAGATAAATCCTTCCTAGCCAGACGTCATAACGTTTAGACGTTATGACGTTCAAATGTTAATCTGTGCAGACGTGGCCACGTTTGAACGCTGTTGCAAAAGAGCTATGCTTTTCAAAGACAAACGCGTCGAGTTTCAAGTACAAGAAATCCTATGTCTAGGTTCTAAATAGGCCCACTCCTCGTATATTAAGTACCCACAAAGAATGTTCTATGAACTATTATCCATTCTATGTCTAGACTTAGATAAAGATGCCTAAATGTCTTTAGTGCATTGTTCATTCATATAAATCTTTGATTTCTTTTCATAGACCATGTCCTGTACTCTATGAATCTACCTATTTTAAGAGGCCAACCTCAAAACAAGTTTTTGAAAATATTATTACGCAAAGATTTAAAGCGGGCAACGCTAACACTTCATAACATTAACTAGAAATTCATTAATAGCAAAACAACAACTCAACTACAAAGTATTTAGTTCATCTTTGAGCATCATTACTGAGAATGAAAAGGATGTGAAATCCTAATACCATACATAATGTAAAAGAACTCAAGTGCAAAAGATACACCCAAGTACTTCTTAGCATGTACATTTGTATAGACGTTACAACGTCTGAACCTTACACTTATGCGTAAATAAAACTAAGTTCGAGAATAGTAAAATATAGAAGTCTGTTTCGGATCTTCTTTACAAAACTAGTTCTAAGTTAATGGAGGGATGGTGGGATGAAGAAGATAAAGTGATTCGAAGTTGGTGGAAGAGATGATGTCCTTGAGAGAGGTCGAAGTGAGCTTAAATAGCCTCCTTGCTTACGCGTCTTGATGTCACTAACCCACCTACCATATCTGTTTCTTCTATTTTTCGACATTAATCGCTCGAGCTACAAAGGCTTCTGTGTAAGGCCTCATGGGAACATAAAATCTTCCGACTTTTATATCTTTGACTTATCATTGCTTCGCGCGCCAAAATGAAGATCTTTTCACCCTTTTTCTGCTACACTTTAGTAGACGTGGTGAGGGACGTGGTAACGTTCAGCACTGAATTTCCTGCACAAGCACAAAAAGCATCAAAACGCTCTCAAGGGCACCAATTGGTGCCTAAATGCACAGATTCATCACTTCATCTATTTATTTACTAAAGACTCAGAAATTGCATAAAACTTAATTAAATACTCCTTGTATTACTAGAAAACTTACATGACTTATTCTTTGAATAAGTATAAATAACTCATATAAATATGAGTTATCATTGGCGCAGCTGACTACTGACTCGAGCTCTGGCCTGTGCATTTCTCTCTCCTCATGATTGTTGTATCTTTAACAGGCGGCTCTTAGAGTGTGTGTTGAAAGAAGGGACGGTTTGGCTGCCTTGAGATGCGTGTTCCTTCAGCATTTCAGCGTCGCTGATTTAAAAGGTCTTGAAATTGTTTCACCTACTCCACGCTTTAATGAGCGCGTGTATTAAATGAGAGTTCAGATTTCCCTTTTAAAAGGTGAGATTACCATGGTTGTATTTACCATTTATTTCTTTCCTTCCTTGTTGCCTCTTGTTGCCGAGCTTCATTTTGTGTGCCTCCTCTTTGTTTGCTCATCGTTCACAGGTATTTTCCTCTTCTTTATATCTGATTAACTAAGTGGGATGGTAGAAATTTGGGAAGTGGATGAGAGTGGGATTACCTAGATTCACTTCTGAGTGTTGGAAGAGTTTGCAAGAGGCTTTGGGTTCTAAATTGAGGTTGAGTTCGGCGTATCACCCGCAGACAGATGGGTAGACGGAGAGAACCATTCAGTCATTAGAGGACTTATTGAGGGCTTGTGTTCTTGAGCAAGGAGGTTCGTGGGATTCACATCTTCCATTGATAGAGTTTACCTATAATAACAGTTTTCATTCGAGTATTGGGATGGCTCCTTTTGAAGCTTTGTATGGTAGGAGGTGCAGGACTCCTCTGTGTTGGTATGAATCGGGAGAAAGTTTAATGCTTGGGCCATAGATTGTTCGTGAGACCACTGAGAAAGTGAAGTTAATCCGTGAGAAGATGAAGGCCTCGCAGAGTAGGCAAAAGAGTTATCATGATAAGAGAAGGAAGGATTTGGAGTTCCAAGCCGGTGATCATGTGTTCTTGAGAGTCACTCCAGTGACCGGTGTTGGGCGTGCCCTGAAATCGAAGAAGTTGACCCCTCGTTTTATTGGCCCAGATCAGATTTTGGAGAGAGTTGGGAGAGTTGCTTATCGGGTGGCCCTGCCACCTAATCTTTCGAATTTGCATGATGTGTTTCATGTGTCTCAGTTGCGGAAGTATGTTCATGATCCATCTCATGCGATTCAAATGGACGATGTGGAGGTGAGGGAGAACCTTACCGTGGAGACAATGCCGGTTAGGATTGAGGATCGTGAGGTGAAAGTTCTAAGAGGCAAAGAAATCAATTTGGTGAAGGTGGTTTGGTTGGGAGCCGTTGGTGAAAGCATGACTTGGGAGTTGGAGAGTAAGATGCGGGAGGCATACCCAGAGTTGTTTGATTCAGGTAATTTCGAGGACGAAATATTCCAAGTGGGGGAGAGTTGTAACGCCCCAAAATAATTTAATTATTCATTTAATTAAGTTAGTTAAGGCTTGCAACATTTATTTAAGTCAAATAATTAAATTGGGGTTTTTATTTTATTCAGGAGGTGTTTAAGTAACTAGGTGGTGCAAATAAAGGGGCCCATGGCCCATTAGTAGGCCCAAATTCAAGAAATAACTTAGGGTGTAGGGTTTTTCCCCTCATTTTGAAGAAAAGAAAGAAAAGGAGAGGGAGAAAAAGGGGAGGAAGGCCGACGGTTCTGAAGGAAAAGGAGGGAGTGAGCAAAATTTCATCTTGGCTTGTGGTAAGTGGGTTTTGGTACCATTCTTCCTCATTTTTCTTGCTCTTTCCATTAGTGTAAGTTTCACCCACTCATTCCTTCTCGATCATTTTCATTTTGCCATGGAAGGGGTTTGAAGCTCAAAGTTGGTTGAGTGGCCATTTTTGGTGGTTCTTGAAGTTTTGAAGGAGAGGGTACTAGTGTTCTTCAATTTCTAAGGTTAGGGGGCTCTCTTTCATTAATAATAGGATATATGATGAGTGTTGTGTGTGGGTTAGGTTTTTAGGATAGTTAATTGATTGTTTATGTGTTGTTTGAATTAATTGGTGTTGTGTTGAATTAAATTTGATGAACCCGTGATGTTGTTGTTGAATGAGCTTGATATGAACTATGTAAGTATGGTGGTTGGTGTATTGTGACAATGTGGTTGAATATGGAATTGTGATAATTGTAAGATGTTGAATAAATTGCCCAAAAATGATTTGAAACTCAATGTGATAAATTTAAGTTGGTTGTTGTTCGAATGGAGTTGTTATGCACTATTGTGATGTTTAGGTGTGTGGGTGAATTGGTGTTGAATTTGGGAGTATGAAGTATTGTACCTATATTGTGTTGGGTATATGTGTGAGTGAAATGGGTGTGTGGGTGTGTATTGGTGAAGTAGGTGTATGGGTGTGTGTTGGAGAAATTAGAGTTTGGGTGTGTTGGTGTGATTGTGTGGGTGGTGGCATGGCTAGGGGCGCCAAATGTGGCTGCCCCTTGCGCCTAGGTGCACATGGTGGGGTGGTGTGTCACATAGGGGCACCAAATGCGGTAGCCCCTTGCGCCTGAGTGCGCCTGGTTGTGTACGTGTGCAGGTGTGGCGTGGTGTGGGGCGCCAAAGTGGCGTGCCCCATGCGCCTGGGTGTGCGTGGGTGTATGTGTGGCGCGGGCAAGGGCGCCAAATGTGGCAGCCCCGTGCGCTTGTGCCAGTGTTGTGCGTGTGAGTTGGCGCAGGGCAAGGCGCCAAGTCTGGCAGCCCATGCGCCCGGTGTTGCGCCTGTGTGCGCTGGGTGGAACGTGGCACGGGCAGGGGCGCCAAATTGGCGTGCCCCAGGCGCCTGTGTTGTGTCTAAGTGCTGTCTAAAAATGTTGTTTTGGTCCTTGTGCACTATTGGTCCTTCTAATGTGTTGTTTTGGTCCCCATGTGACTGTTTAGTCCTTAGGTGACCGTTTAGTCCTTGGGGGTGTCGGTTTAGTCCTTATATGACAAGTTGGTCCTTATGTGTGAGTTGGTCCTTGACATTGGTGTTAGCCTTAGAGCTATGTCTTGGTGAATTTAAGGTGGTTGCTCAAGGTGGTTGCTTAAGGTGGTTGTTCAATGGTGGTGATATTTTACATATAATGAGATTGTATGTGATTGATGCATTGTTCATGGTGTCTCATACCTCATATGCATCAAACGGTGGTTGTAGGCTTCGGCCTTGATATCAAAAGGTGGTTGTGATATCTATATATTGGTGGTTGTGCCCACAAGGCAAAATTTAAGGAGGTTGATGGTACCACATGCATATGCCCTTAGATTAGGGTTGCATACATGCACATATTCATGTAATTGGTGTTGCCTTTATGATGGTTGTGAGTTGATGTGCTATACTTAATGTCATATGCTATTTGTTGGAATGTGATTGTTGCTAGTTGCCTTCCCTAATATAATGCTTATCCTATTTGCTATTATTTATGTAAAGAGACTCACCCTACTGCTTTTATGTTGCTTCTCATGTCGGCAACGTGCAGGTGATAGCGAGTGAAGGTCTTCCTACATTCTAGTAGTTCCATTGAGTCATGCCCCGATATGTAGCACTGTGGGGAGGCGTCTTAGTTACTTATTATTTTATTTTGATGTTGTTAGACTGATATTTGGTGATGTATTGAACATGTTCTAGACTTGTTGTCATTCCGATGTGCTGGTGAATTATATTCTGGTTGTTGTAAACTTAAACAAGTGTTTTGAGGGTTCGCCCCATTTTGATGTGCTATATATCACGCACTAGTTTGTTTATGAGTTTTAAGTGTTGTCTTATGTTGATTGATGAAAATGTAGCATCCTCTTGGGGTTGCATTTGAAAAAGATTTTTTGAAAACTCTGATTTATCAATTAATTAGTAGTTAATTAGAAAGGGGGTGTTACACTCCCACTCCTTACCTTATTCACCACCTCTTATAAACAGTTTAAGGTAAAAAAAATTCGAGTGTGTGCCCCTGCTTCGTACCCTAAGCTTCTCATCAGTAAAAAGGGGGTTCCTCATTTCCTCTTTTCGCAAAGCGAGGTATTTGGTGCACATCGAGTTGTTAAGGAGAAACTCTATCCCGAGTTCAAAGAAGACATCGATTTGTTGTCTAAACTGTATCCCCTGAGTTGTAAGGAAGTGATTGGGTTGGACGGAGATGAAAAGGGTCTTCATAATCTTTTGTGTAAGTGTTTTTTCGTAATTTCCGACCTTTTTGTTTATTTTCTGAAACTCACCTTTGTTCCCCTTTTTTTTGCAATTCAGGTTGTATGGGTCTCAAAGAGAAAGACATGAAGAGCTACATTAAGAAAGCCCAAGAGAAGCTCGCTAGGGAAAAGATGGCTGCTAAAGGCCGAGTTGATGAGGTTGCCGATGTGGAGAACTCGGAGAAAGCTTTGTTGAAGGTATCAAAGAATACTAGAAGGGTAATCTTTGAGGGTGATGTTATCAGCCAAACTCCAATTCCTGCCACTCCCTTGAACATGGTGGCTGCAAGCTCGTCGGCTGGACCTATTGACAACGACTGTCTCAATGTTGAAGGTTCAACACCTCAAAAAAGACCTGCCGAGGAGACATTGGCCCCCGAGGGCAAGAAATTGAGGGGCGTTGAGGGTGATGTTACTTGGGCCGAAGTTTACCAAGACTTTGATGGCGAGGTTGAGGTGACATCACGTTGGGATAATCGGTTTTCTGTGAAGAAATTTGTTTTGGAAAACGTGGCCTCTGTCAATGATGCTGACCGAGTTCGTAATCTTGGTTTGGAACAAGCTTGCGTGATGTGCGATCATCATTTGCTCTTAAGATATGAATCATCGGCCATGTAGTGAGCATTTAATTCAACAAGCTCCGACTCCGTGAATAGCAAGGGATGAAAGAAGTTGAATCTACTAGAAAGTTCTCGCTGAGCACGCTCAATCTTTGAAAGACAATGAGAGTTTGAGGACTCAATTGGCAAGCAAAGAAATTTGGTGCACCAAGAGAAAGAGGAGTTTGTGAGGAAACAACTGGAAGAAACTAAGGCTGAGTGGAAAAAGAAGATTGAAGAAGTTCGCTCTGCCTTGAAGTCGCATGAGGAGAAGATTTCCTCTTATGAAGGTACTATCTCTGAATTGAAGTCTTCCTTTGAGAAGAAGAAAAAGGAAATGGATAGCCTTTGCTCCGCCAAAGATGCCGAGATTGAGGAACTTCGGGTTGACATTTGCTTCGGGATCTTTGAAGGTTTTGACAAGGCCAAAGAACAAGTGTTGGCTTTGTACCCCAGTTGTAATCTCAGAGCTCGACCCTTTGAAGGAGGTTGTGGACGGTGGTAAACTGGTTTTGGTGTCATCCCTAGAAGATGAAGATGTTGGGATGCTTGATACCTCGGATGCTGCTTAGGGTCTTAGTTTCTCCTTTTTTTGTGCGTAGTTTATGATGTATTAACTGGCTATTTTGTAACTCCTTTGACAATGAAAGTATGAATAAAAAACAAGTTTGCAATTTCTATTCAACTTGCCTTTTTATCTTGTATGTAGTGTCTTTCACATTTGATTTGATGATGATAGTTCCAACGTGAGTGCTTTTGTTTTACTCCTGGGTTACCGAGTTCAAATGAACCCTCAGCATAAAAAAGTTGGAGTAAATTTAGAAGAGTGATTGTGATTAGGGCAAATTGAGGTGTCTTGCTCGAACAGTGGGCATCAAGTTTCAGTTTACCTCTAGTTTAGTAAGACTTGGAGGGAGTAACCATGGAGTAAAACCTGATCAAAGTGTTTTGTCCAATAGTTATCTTTTACTTACTTTAGAAATAGCAAGTGGGATATCTCTTCTCTTTATTTCAAGAGGTTTAACCCGTATATTCCCCTGCCAGTTTGACCTGTTACAATGTTGGGGCCGAGATCTCAAGCGTTAAATATTTTGGGGATGTAATTGATGGGTGAACTAACCCTAACTAGGTGTTACCTCAAAATTTCGACAGTACATTAAATAAAGCTTTAAATGGGGCTGACTTCACATTTAATATTGTTCTGTGGGCCATAGGTCAGTGTTCAAGTCAGTGCACCATGAGTTCGACAGAAAGAAAGATAAGGCAAGGAGTACAAGCAATCTTCGACAAGCTTAGCTTTCAAAGCCATGAAGCAAGGAATCTTCGACAAGCGAGGACACAACATTTCGACAGAGCTGGGCTCAACATTTCGTCAAGCAGTTGACAACGGGTCAGTCGAAAGTGCAAAGCAGCAAGGTAGTGAAACAGATCCTTGTACGTGTTGGTGAACCATTTTTATTTCTTCATTTAATGCAAAGTCTTTACTTTCTTTTTACGCTTGTGCATTTATTGCTTTTGTTTCGCTTTCAAGTTACTTCTTTCTACCATTCTCTGTTCTTACGTACTTCAAAAAACACAAACTCAATGGCAATTGTCAAAGAGATTTTCTAGTTTGATCTCACAGTCTCGATATTGAAAACTAGTGATTGTTTGCTAAAAACACCAGCAAACAAATTGGCACGCCCAGTGGGTCCTTTGCCATTAATTTTGTGTCTTTTCTATCAGTATACGTGTTTGTATGCACTTGAGGAGTGGTAGGATGGTACGCACCAATTCTAACAACGCCTCTAGTTCCAGCCCTGTGATATCACAAGTGCAAGGAACAACGGTAGATTCTGCCAATGTCAGCGTTGGAAATGTTACAGGGACTACGGCCCCAGTGACATCAATAACCGTTCCCACGATGTCAATGACCAATGTTGGTTCGACATCGCTCATGGCCTTGCCACAAAGTATAGGACTTCCTTCTAGTCCTTATGTGGCAACAGAAATATAGTTGGAAACACGTTTCGAACATGAGTCTACCACCATACCCTTTTGGGGTATATGGCATGCCCACTTTGGAATGCCACATGTCTCGACCTTTCTCCTTCACACGCCTCTTCCGAGGCGCATTTGGTCGAAATCCTACCGCAATAACCAATGCGCCCTTGTTGGCGTTAAGACAACAAGTAGATTTAAAGCAATCATGATATGGTTAATATGTCGACTCAACAAATTGGTGCGTGTTTAATCCTTTGATTCGTAACACAAATACCGATTACCAAATGTTAGCAAACCAAATGGGTAGGATTGCGATTTCTTTGGGGCTCCTATAGGAAACAATAGGCAGTTACCCAACCGTGGGAATAATGCGCCTAATACCCCACAGAGATCGCCATCGCCGGAAGCCCGTGCGATTATGGGCGAACAACAAGGGATGGGAAACCACGTCCCCCGAAGTAGTCATGGTAAATCGAAACCAAAATGCCGAAGTTGTTTCGACAAGTGCAACGAAATAACGTTTGTGCTCAAGACAACATAGCCACTTTGGTAGAAACCATAATGGCGCAGAATGGCCTTAACGTAGGGTTACACAGGCCTAATTTCATATCGCCACTGTGTGAATATATCCTACAGGCAGAATTGCCGAGGGGTTGGAAAATCCCTAAATTCACTAGGTTTGGGGGTGACACCAATGAGTCCACTGTCGAACACATTGCCCGGTACATGGTCGAGGCGGGGACATAGCCCAAAATGAGAGTTTGAAAATGAAATATTTTCCAAATTCTCTAACTAAGAATGCCTTTACGTGGTTTACCACCCTACCCCCTGGTTCCATATATACATGGGGGCAATTAGAAAAGGCTTTTAATGAGCAGTTCTACATGGGCCAGTCGAAAATTAGTCTTAAAGAATTGGCTAGTGTTCGACGTAAGGTGCCTCAAGCCATTGACGACTATCCGAATAGGTTTAGGCTATTAAAGGCTAGGTGTTTCACACAAGTGCTCGAGCATGAGCTTGTCGAAATGGCTGCAGCGGCCTTGATTATTCAATCGAGAAAGAAATTGGATACCTCTCTCATTTGAGAGACATGGCCCGATTAGCCGATAGAGTCCGGACAAGTCGAAAGGCTTAAAGAGGAAAAGGCTAGAGTGAGTAAGTTCAATAGAAAAGAAAACTCGGTTGGCTTTCACAAGAAAGAAAAGATAGCCTATGTCGATGAGCAATTCGACTTTGCGTTTAGTGATGTCGAATCGAGGAGATAGACGTGGTTGAACTTAAGCCCGGTCCTCCCTATGCCCTGTAAATTATTAAGGGCGGCAAATGGGAATAATCGTGGAGCCAAAAATGATAGATTTGTGCCTAAGACATACACTTTTGATGTTACTAAATGCGATGAGATCTTTGATTTATTAGTAATCGATGGCCAAATCATAGTGCCAAATGGTTCGAAAGTTCCTCCTCTCGAGCAGAGGAAGAAAAAGGGTTATTGTAAGTTTCATAATTTTTGGGACATACAACCGACCGCTGTGTTCTTTTCTGAGGATATGGTTCAGAAAGCAATCAAGAAGGAAGGCTCAAATTTGGGGACAAGAAAAATAAAGCACCTATGCAAATCGACGACCCACTTCATCAAGTGGAGGCTATGTACGCAGAACCGATTGAGATGAATATCAATATGGTGGATGCAAAAATGGTGGATTCTCCAAAGCCTATCAAGCCCTGCCGTCGACAAAATCAAAAGTGTAGTGCGAGAAGGGTGTTCTTGCATACAACTTGTCACTCAGAAGAATATAATGAGAAGGTACAATCTGTGGTACCCCAAAGTCGAGGAAGAGGCGATAGACTTCCCGAACAGTGTAAACCGAGAAACTCGAGGTCATGTTGTGCCCAAGGTGTAGTGTTGTGTTCGATAAGGAGGCGGCTAAAAGTGTCGAATCTTTGTGAGGTTCGACAACCTCTAAAAAGGAAATGGCGGACAAGAGGCCAAACTTTAGCTTTAAAAGAGGGACCTTCCTTACAAGGTCAAAAGTTCGAACAAGGCTTCGACAAGCAAACCACGATTTCTTTGGCAAGAGCGCAGCAAGAAGAAGGAATTCGCGTTATATCGCCTCTCGCTAAGCCATTTATTCCAAGAGCAGATCTCTCCAACGAAAAGTGGATACATGCTGGGTGTAGACACTATAGGAATGCTGCTCAGAATGCTGAAACGGTCAAGCCACGTACGGGTGAGGCCGCAAAATATAATTATAAGAATAATTATAAAGGGAAGAATCCCATGACTAAGACCCAATGGCGTCGTTATCAGCGCTCGAAGAAGAAGGCAGCACTTGCTGTTTCTGATGAGAAAACGCCAGAAGGTTCAAAAACGGCTAAGAGTATGACATCTAGAGCCGTGGGAACGACGAGAGTGAACATCGTTGCTGCCAATCAGGTAAAGGTTGGAAATAAGGCTAAAGGAAAATCTATTGTGATAGAGGAACCTAGGAGGCCTGCATTGGAGAGAATTTTTCCTCCATTAACGTCATTGAAGAAGGAGAGCGCTTCGTTCGACATGGATGAAGACGTTACTTCGGATTTCGAAGACTCTGAAGCCAGTTTCGACGTCATCTGCAACGTGGTGTCCATTCTGCCTAGTGAGTACGACGCCGTTACAGTACCCAATGATGTCGAAGAAGACTTCATCGGAGATATGGCTAATCACAAGCCAATGTGCTATTATGTAATGAACAACTTTGCGTCGAAGAAGCGGATGGCCACTTTCGAAAGGCGACGGAAGCATGCAACACCATCTGAAGCCTTTGTACGTCCAAGCGAAAGTTAATGGTGTGGGTATCAATAAAATATTGGTCGATGGAGGTGCTGCTGTCAATCTGATGCCTCAAGCCATGCTGCAGACAATAGGGATGTATGATACAGACCTTAGGCCCCATAATATCGTGTTGACTAATTATGAGGGTAACCGCCGGTCTTTGGGGGCCGTTGAAGTGGAAGTGGTGGTAGAAGGCGCCGGAAGGACTACCATGTTCTTTGTCATCGCTTCGAAAGCAAGCTATAATCTGCTCCTTGGGAGAGAGTGGATACATGGGGTAGGAGCTGTCCCTTCAAGCCTACACCAGAAGCTGGTAATGTGGAAGGAAGATGGTCTTGTGGAATATGTTGAAGCAGACCAAAGTTACTTCCTTGCTGACGTAAATAATGTCACCAAGGAAAATTTCGAAAAACAAATGGCGAACATTGCGCCATGTTCATCTTCTAGTCAAGCATATATCTCTTCAGATAATGTGCTTTCCTCTGTTCGCCTATACCCAACACATGGGTTTGTGTGGGAAAGAGAGGTGATAGAAGGTGCAAATGTCTATCCCGAGGGTGTGCTACCTCCAGCGGGATGGGACACCGATTCTTAAAAAGTTTTAGATGTCGTGCCCAATGCTCAGGATAGAATTACGCTTACATGGCCGAAAATAAAGTAAAAACGGCTTTGGAAGCCGAAATAAATCAACAAACAATGGCTGTCGAAGCCATAACTTCATCTGGAGAAAATGGTGAAGTCATAGATGGCAAGCTTGATTGCATTTATGATGACGAACCATTAGGTTTTGAAAAAGACCCTAAAGATTCGACAAAGCGCATACAAGCTCAAGATCCAGTGGAGGAAGTGGATTTGGGAGATGGCCTAACCAAAAGGCCAACATACATTAGTGCACACCTTGATGCTGCCTTCAAAACCCAAGTTGTTTCACTTCACAGCAGGAGTTCAAAGATTGCTTTGCTTGGGAGTACAACGAAATGCCCGGGTTGAGTCGAGAAGTAGTGGAATTGCAAATACCCATTCGACCAGGGAAGAAACCAGTGAAGCAAACACCAAGACGATTTGCTCCTCCAATATTGGCTAAGATCAAAGAAGAAATAGAGAGGCTGTTCAAAAGCAAATTCATCAGAACTGCCAGGTATGTCGATTGGCTAGCTAATATTGTTCCAAAGAATGAAGAAAAAACGGAAAACTTAGAGTTTGCGTAGACTTTAGGGATCTAAATAACGCAACACCTAAGGATGAATACGCAATGCCTGTAGCAGAAATGCTAATAGATTCAGCAGCAGGATTTGATTATCTCAGTATGCTAGATGGCTACTCAGGGTATAATCAAATTTTTATTGCTGAAGAGGACGTGTCGAAAACAGCTTTTCGATGTCCAGGGGCATTGGGTGTTTATGAGTGGGTAGTAATGCCCTTTGGGTTAAAAAATGCGGGTGCCACTTATCAAAGAGCAATGAATTCTATGTTTCATGATTTTATTGATGATTTTATGCAAGTATACATAGATGATGTGGTGGTCAAGTCATCCTCAGAAATTGGTCATTTAGACCATCTTCGACGTTCTTTCGAACGAATGAGGAAATATGGATTGAAAATGAATCCAACCAAATGTGCTTTCTGTGTACGTGCAGGTGAATTCTTGGGTTTTGTAGTGCACAAGAAAGGCATTGAGATCAACCAAAATAAGACTAAAGCAATTATGGAAACGAAGGCTCCTTCGACCAAGAAAGAACTTCAGTCACTATTGGGAAAAATCAATTTCCTTCGCAGATTTATTTCAAATCTAAGTGGCAAAACACAAGCTTTTTCGCCATTGCTGAGGCTGAAGAAAGAAGATGCATTCAAGTGGGAGCAGGTTCACCAAGATGCTTTCGACGCAATCAAGTCTTATTTGGTCAAACCACCAATTTTATTGCCTGTTATTAGAAACAAATTGCTAAAATTGTACATAGCAGCTTCTGATAACACAATAGGTAGCATGTTAGCGCAAGAGGATGATAGTGGTGTCGAAAGAGCCATTTATTACCTCAGTAGGGTTTTGATTGATGCTGAAACTAGGTATAGTCCAATAGAAAAACTATGCCTTTGCTTATATTTCTCTTGTACAAAATTGAAGCAATATATAAAGTCAGCAGATGTTTATGTTTATTCGCATTTTGATGTAATTAAACATATGTTGTCAAAACCAATGTTACATAGTCGAATTGGAAAGTGGGCTCTAGCTTTGCTAGAATACAACTTAACGTATCAGCCCCTTAAATCAATCAAAGGACAAGTGGTTGCTGATTTCATAGTGGACCACTCTGTTGTCGAACATGAAATACATTCGTTGGACATACGTCCTTGGAAACTATACTTCGACGGCTCCAGCCATAAAAATGGAGTGGGCATTGGAATATTAATTATTTCTCCAGAAAACATTCCAACGAAGTATAAATTTAAAATTCGAGACTCTTGCTCCAATAATGAAGCTGAGTATGAGGCTTTAATAGTGGGCCTTCAAATTTTACTCGAATTGGGGGCAAGCCATGTCGAAGTAAAAGGTGATTCTCAACTAGTTGTCAAACAATTGACAAAAGAATACAAGTGCATCAATGAACACCTTATTAAATATTTCGTCATTGCCAACACGTTGCTAAAAAGGTTTACATTTGTACACCTAGAACATTTACCACGAATTGAAAATCACGTGGCAAATGAGTTGGCACAAATTGCCTCAGGCTACAAGGTATCAAAACAAAGCCTAGAAGAGTTAATTGAGATAAAAGATAAACTAACCTCAGAAGACTCTCTTTATAATACTACTACTTCGACGCTATTGTCAACACCAAAAATTGGGGGGGCAATAAATGCAAATGAAATACGCGTCGAAAAACGCCACATTTTCGACGATGTTGACTTAGCAGAAATTTTTGCTATTGACAACATGGCTGATGATGATTGGCGCAAACCCATTGTAGAGTATTTGCAAAACCCTACAGGGGACACTAATAAAAAAGTAAAGTACAGAGCTCTAAGCTACGTGTTAATTGGAAACGAATTGTACAAGCAAACTCCTGAAGGGGTACTATTAAAATGTCTTAGTGAAAATGAGGCATATTTAGCAGTTTCTGATACACACAGTGGAGCATGTGGCTCACATCAAGTAGGCCACAAAATGAAATGGTTGTTATTTCGACAAGGAATGTATTGGCCAACCATTTTAAAAGATTGCATAGAATTTGCTAAAGGCTGCCAAGAATGCCAAAAGCATCTTTGGAACTAAAGATGTGCCTGCAAGTGAATTGCATTCTATAGTGAAACCTTGGCCATTTAGAGGTTGGGCTCTAGATGTAATTGGAGAAATAAAACCAACGTCGTCGAAAGGCCCACAGTACATCTTGGTAGGGATTGATTACTTTACGAAGTGGGTTGAGGCGGTACCTTTAGCCAACGTTGATCAAGAAGCAGTGATAAGGTTTATTCAAAACCATATCATTTACAGATATGGAATACCAGAAACCATTACTACAGACCAAGGTACTGTTTTTACTGGTCGAAAAATGGTAGATTTCGCTGCTGAAATTGGTTTCAAGTTGTTGACTTCGACACCATACTATGCGCAAGCCAACGGTCAAGTAGAGGTTGCAAATAAAATCATTATTAACTTGATCAAAAGCACGTTGGACATAAGCCTAAAAGTTGTACGATTCTCTTGACCAAGTGTTATGGGCTTGTCGAACGTCGCCTAAAGAGTCTATAAACACTACTCCTTACAAAGTTAACATTTGGGCATGATGCGGTGTTACACGTTGAAATTTGTTTACAATCAACAAGGATTCAGAAACAATGTGAAATTCCCTTTGATCACTATTGGGATATGATGATTGATGAATTAGTTGATTTAGACGAAGAAAGGTTGTTAGCTTTAGAGATGCTTATTCGACAGAAAGAGAGAGTAGCTAAAGCCTACAACAAAAAGGTTAAGTTAAAAACCTTTGAGGAAGGAGAGTTAGTGTGGAAAGTCCTATTACCTATGGATAAGAAAGATAGAGTGTTAGGCAAATGGTCACCAGGGTGGGAAGGCCCATTTCGCGTGTTGCGATGCTTTTCGAATGGCGCTTATGAAGTTGAAGAGCCAGGTGACGAAAATAGAATCTTTAGAATAAATGGCAAGTATTTAAAGCGATACAAGCCAACGTTAACTGAGATAAAAATTGAGCAATTATAAATAAACGAAAATTGTTCATAAATGGCAATGTACAAAGAAATGTCAAAATTACACAGCCATTTTTAGAATTCTAAACTATTACAGTCTCAGAAGTTCGACAGAGTGGCCTTATGCCTCTCCATAATGCTAACACTCAAAGAGATAGAGGTGTCGAGAAGGTGCAGCTCTTTGTCGAGGTCGGCGAGAATGGCTTGATGCTTGTCAATCTTCTCCAAGTGCTCTATAGTGGCAATGCCTTGGTGGTCTTGGTGGACGAAGAAGCAGACTCATTCTTTCGGCGATCAGGCCCTTCTGATGCTTAGCGTTCGACAGTTTGAGTTGAAGTGTCTTTATCTCTTCGTCAATACGCGCGATCTCTGCATCCCATTCAGCGATTGCTTTCTCATCGTTAGCTGCTTGGGTTTCGAGAGCCTCGATGTCGTCTTGATCGGCCTTGAGAGAGGCGAGTTCTACCTCGCAGAGTTGAGTCTCTTGAACCTTGCGCTTGGAGGTGGTCGACCGTTGGTTGATTAGAAGGGAAAGTTGCTCAAAAATGGGGCCGAATTCCATGAAGAATGAAAGGATGTTTTGAGGAGGGTCCAACTTGGTGATCTTGTGAATGAGGGATTTTACCACAAGACCTTTGGACAAAAGGAGCCATATATAAAAGTGGCACAGTTCAAGAAGATTTCGAAATAAGCTAGAAAGGATTCTTCGGCAGGGAGGGTTGCTTGCTTAGGCCTAAACTGCGCCAATCGAATCCTTCAAGTCTTGCTTTGTTCTCCTGATTAGTCGAGAAAGACTTGGGGATATACAAGTTTAGTCGAGACTCGAAAGTGGCTAACAGCCACAACTGAAACAGCCATAGTGGGCCAGAAGCCAAAAACTTGGTGGCCGGTTCATTCTCTCTCAACACAACACTAGCAGGTTATGCTCTTACTAAATCAATAGATCAAAAATTCATTCTCAAGGGGCTAATTCCTCACACACTCACACACCACTTGCATGATCAAATTCCAGATTCATTAAAGCTCAAAGTGAGTGTGTGATCTCTGCATTTAAATCTTCCTCTAGCTAGTTCAGAAACAGTTTTGACTTATGAAAGAGTGGTTTCCCAAATAGTGACAGTAAAACATCTTTCAAAACAAAGAATAGGCTAATATTTTCACATAAGACATAGGGGTTCAGTTTAAGCATGACAAAGGGTCTTAAGTGGGTGCTAGGACTAGATTAGTGCAACTAATTTATTGACTCACACACGCAAAAAGACTGTAACCCCCTCATTACTGAGCAACTCTCTTTATTTTGCTTCCCTTTGGGAGCATTTTTTTTTTTTTTTTTTAACATATTTTGGAGTGCTTCAGCATTTGTTTCAGGATATTACAGGGAACATAGCACACATGTGGATTTTCCACTTATTTGTAACAACACACTCTTTTTGGTATTTTTGGGGATAGATGTTACAACGTTTATGGGTGGACGTTGCAACGTCTGAACATACTACACAACACACACGGCAGACGTTATAACGTTACGGGTAGACGTTACAACGTTGCACTCACACTACACCTGCACTTAACCATCCTACAGTCTTTGCACCCAGCCTTAGTACGACTTGATTTACCCCCAAACTTAGCTTCTACTGCTATTCTAGGTTTTTAATCAAGTTTTGTTTTCACCAAAGTTCACCAAAACTAGCTTCAGCACAAAATATTCCTTAGCTAACTAGATTCTCTCTTAAAAACAGAGTTTGTGTAGGAGCAACAATCAATTCTTTACATCTAATCATGCATAGGTTACTCACACACACATTTTCACTTATCCTTAGCCCAAAGAGAATTATTTTCATGCTTGACAGAGTAAGAACAGAAGCTACTTTTGCATTTGATTTCATGTACAGCACTTAAAACATCAACACATTGAGATTTCCCATACTTAAAGATGAGCAGTGTCCTCACTGCTCAAAGGGAAACAGCATTTTTTTTTTTTTCATTAAAACTAAAAAACTACAACTACTATTGAAATTAAATGTGGGACTTACTTGTTTGATGCACCAGACCTTAGCCTTCCGCTTTGTCTGGTGGGTACTGCTGCCTGCCCTTCTCCTTTCTTCTTCTCCTTTTTCTCTTTCTTGGGTTTCACTCCTCCTTGCTCAGTGGTGGTGGTTGTTGTTGTTTCATCAGATTCTTTCTCTTTTGTATTTGCTCCAATACTCGCACCAGCAGTGCTTGAGGCTTCAGCAATCCTCTTTTTGGCCTCCTCCCACATTCTCATTGCTAGATCAGCAGGGTTGACTTGCATTGGCTCGCTGGGTATCACCTGGGCTTTTTCCACCTCTCGCTCTCTTTAGACGTCGCCACGTCGATGATGATACTCCGGCCCAAAGAATCGCTCCCCGGGCTTGCTTCAACAAGTGCTCGCTAGCTAACACGTGTGGCCTCCTCCATTGCTAATTGCATCGACCTTTTCCAATGCACCTCACGTTCATTGATGACTTGCATTTACGCAAGCTTGGCTGCAGCCTCTTTTCGCCAGACGTTACAACGTCTGCAGCGCTTCTTCAAAGCAATAGCGGGAAGGGCGCGCGAAACAAAGAGTGGCAACGAATGCACCACTAGTAGCGTGAAGCAGGTGTCCGCAAAGACTTTGACTTTTTCTTTTCTGGGAAGCTTCGCTCGAGTGTTGTGGTGGCCGCAACTTCCTCTTTTTCTCCGCTCCTCGAGCTTGATTTGACTCAGCAGACTATCTGTTGTCTCTTCTTCCTTCCAAAGGGATTGTATGCAGTGCGATTTTGACTGGTCTTCTTGGGGGGAAATGGGTTGGGATTGTGGGTTGCTTTCGTGATTGTTGGCTCGGGACGCCGCCACGTCGCTTCTCGTGCGATGGTTGTTTTTGAGGTTGAGTTGGGGTGGTGGTGGTTGTGGGATGGTTTGGTCTGAGCTTTGGATTGTGGAGTATTTGGGGTGTTTTGGTTGTGTGTGAGGGTTCTTGGGGTGAAGGTGGTGGTTGTGGGGATGGTGCTTTGGGGCTAGGTGTTTTGGATTTTTCTTGGGCTGGCTCTTTGGTTGATTGAATTGCTGGGGACTCACTTTCAGTCCTTTCACTCGAACTCCCTTTTTCTTCTGGGCTCTCTTCCTCTTCTTCTTCACTAATCACTTCCATGCTTACCTTCTTGGATTCCTCTGCATCACATTCAGAAATATCATCTAAATCATCAGAATTAAAATCTTCCTCACTACTTACCTTCTTTTGTTTCTTTGCTGGGCTTTGCCTCTTGGTGGGCTTCTTGCTCGCTTTGCTTTTTCCTTCTTCACACTCTTCTTTGGATTGTAGACGGGGCACTTCATCATCTTCTTCTTCTAGCATCCATTCGCATGCGCAGCTCTACAATTGCTTTCTTCCCTTGGACACTGGGCAAATACCTTCTTTTGCCACTCAAATTGCTCCTTAATAAATTTGGCTGTGGAAGTGCTCGCTTTCCTCCGGACGTTGCAACGCCCGAGCATCAGCAGAACTAGCAAAGACTGCGCAGACTTCACCCTAGGCTGAAATTTTGTTGAGAAGGGCCTTGAGGTTGCTCCCCAAGTTAAAAGCCTCTATCTCCACTCCCGCCTCCATGCACAGATCAGTTATCAAACAAGGGAAGTACAAATAGCCGTCCTTCCTGTTCTTCCATTTGTTGAGCTCACGATTGATCAGCTTCCCAACCTCCACTTTGTCTCTGGACATGATTGCATCAATTACAATCATTCTCTCCTTGTCAACCCATGATGTGTGAGAGGTAGGGATTAAGCAGTGCCTTATGAAATGGAACCAAGTATTGGCTTCATCACAAAGGTATTTCTTCATTATCTTGAACTCGCTCCCATGCTCACCTCTTCTTTCCTGCACGACACCTTCAACACATATCCTCTCCTTAATGGCATCCATCTCAGCCAATCCATAGTTCTTCTGTTTGGTCTCCACAGCTTTGCCATAGTATCCTAATCCAAAATAGTCATTAATGACCCTTACCCCAAACTTGACTTCCTCTCCTCTTACCTTTGAGACGATGGATGGCTCTCCTTCAGACCTCTCCACGATTCCCTTGTAGAAATCATGAACCAGAGTAGCAATATACTCTTTTCTGTGCATAACAAATTTCTGCCATCCCAACGCTGCGACGGTTGCGAGAAAATTAGGATTGGGGTTTTCTTGACTGAAACCCCTTTCAGGAAGTAGGGCTTTCTTCTTAGATGGGTTTGGTGTTTCAGGGATGGGGGCTGAGGATGAACTTAGGTCAATCTGCTTTCCTTTCCCAGAGGATTTGGTGGCGGATTGTTTCACTTTAGTCATGGTTTTTGTGCAGAAATTGTTTGGAAGGAAATGGGGGATTTCTGGAAATTTTAGGTTTTCAGAAGAAGGGATGGGAGAATTTTGTTTCAGAGAGAAGGAAACTAGAAAGAGATTTCAGGAGGTGGAATGGTGGTGAGTGGTTAGATTTTTATGGGGAAGAGGTTATGGGGAGTTGAGAAATGGAAGAGTGGAGTAATGGAGAAAGTAACCGTTGATTAGACATGTTAAGTGAGGGGAATGACGTCGTGGTCAGTTACCACGTTCGTTTTGCAGAGGGAAATCATTTCTGCCACGTCATCACTTACGCTCTTGACTTAATTTAAACCTGCCTTGACTGCCCAGACGTGCCCACGTCTGGTAAATACTAAGACGTTACGACGTCTACCATCTTTCACTTTTCTTTCAACACTTATTCCTGCGAAACAAAAATTAAAAAGACACAGAAAAATTAAAAAAAATCCTTGGGTTGCCTCCCAAGAGCGCTTGCTTTAAGAGTCTTCAGCCAGACTTTTGTCTCTGTTATTCAGGAATTGTTGAAGGACATTTGAATCTTGTCCCTTTCCACATGTTCTCCATGATATTGTTTCACACGTTGGCCATTAACTTTGAATATGGTGTTTGTCTTTTCATCAAATAAATCCACAGCACCATGAGGATAGATCTTCATTAGTTTGAATGGACCTGACCACCTTGACTTCAACTTTCCTGGAAACAGCTTAAGCCTTGAATTAAATAGCAATACCTGTTGTCCTTCTGCTAGCTCTCTCCTTTGAATTCTTTGATCGTGCCACTTCTTGGTCTTTTCTTTATACATTGCAGAGCTCTCATAGGCATGGTGTCTAAACTCTTCTAGCTCATTCAATTGTAACAATCTTGCCTCACCAGCCTTTGCATGATCCAAATTTATTTGCTTTATTGCCCAATAAGCTTTATATTGGAGCTCAATTGGCAGGTGACAAGCCTTCCCATAAACTAGCTTGTACGGGGACATGCCCAATGGTGTTTTGTATGCTGTTCTGTAGGCCCAAAGTGCATCATCCAAGTGTAATGACCACTCCTTTCGTTGGGACCAACCATCTTCTCAAGTATTCTTTTGATCTCCTGTTTGGATATTTCACAGCCTTTGGTTTGGGGATGATAAGTCAGAGCAATTCTGCGTGTTTTACTCCATATTTAGCTTGAGAGGTTCTCAATCAATTTATTGCAAAAATGAGAGCCTTCATCACTGATTATGGCTCTTGGAGTACCAAATCTTGTGAATATATTCTTTTTCAGGAACTTGCTAACAGATTTGGCTTCATTGTTTGGTAATGCCACTGCTTCAACCCATTTTGACACGTAATCCACAGCTACCAGAATGTAGAGATTTCCATGGGACATAGGAAATGGTCCCATGAAGTCCATTCCCCATACATCAAACAACTCTACTTCCAGAATGTTTGTGAGTGGCATCTCTTGCTTGCTTGATATGTTTCCTGTTCTTTGGCACTTGTCACATCTCCTAACCAGCTCATGTGCATCTCTGAATAATGTTGGCCAATAGTAGCCTGATTGTAGGACCTTTGCAGCTGTTTTAGTACCTCCAAAATGTCCACCATAAGGTGCTGAATGACATTGTTGCAGCACATGGGGTTGCTCTTCCTCAGCTAGGCATCTTCTTAGTAATTGATCTGGACACAATTTGTACAGATATGGTTCATCCCGAAATAATGCTTTATAGTGTGGAAGAACCTCTTCTTCTGCTGATAGTTGAATCCTACAGGCACAATTTTGCTAACAAGGAAGTTAACTATGTCAGCATACCATGGAGCAGTATTATCAGACGTTATGACGTTTGACGAAAGTGTCATGGACGTGGCCACGTCTTCAGCTACTGAGGCTACTAACAATAGTCTCTCATCAGGAAATTTTTCTTGTATATCTTCTTCACCTGTACCTGCATCAACATTCTCAAGCCTAGAAAGATGATCAGAACTTGGTTCTCCATCCCCTTTTGTCATGAATTTCCAAGTCAAATTCTTGGAGGAGGAGAACCCATCTAATAAGTCTTGGCTTTGCATCTTTTTTGGAAATTAAGTACTTAATGGCTGAATGATCAGTAAAAACAATAACTTTTGCACCAACTAAGTAAGATCTCGAACTTATCAAATGCAAATACAATGACCAAAAGTTCTTTTTCGATACACAGTATAATTCAATTGGGCATCATCTAAGGTTTCTTGGCATAATAAATAGAATGAAAATTTTTTCCATACCTTTGCCCCAATACAGCTCTCCCACGGCATAATCACTTGCATCACACATCAATTCAAATGGCTTGGACCAACTGGAGTGACTATTACTCGAGTCATTACAAGGCGATCTTTAGTTTGTTGAAAGCTTCATGACATCGCTCATCAAAATTGAAGACGTGGTCACGCGTTGCAACAATGCACACAAGGGCTTTGAAATCTTTGAGAAATCCTTGATGAATCTTCAGAAACCCCGCATGTCCTAAGAAACTTCGACTCCTTTGATAGTTGTGGGTGGAGGTAGCTTGTCAATAACATCAATCTTTGCTCTGCCCACCTCTAAACCTTTCTTTGATATTCTCGTGTCCTAACACTATTCCTTCTTGTACCATGAAATGGCATTTTTCCCAATTGAGCACTGAGGTTGGTTTCTTCACACCTTATCGTAACTCCTTCCAAATTATCAGGCATCCTTTGTACGAATCTCCATAAACTGAGAAATCGTCCATAAAAACTTCCATGGAGTTCTCAATGAAATCAGAAAATAAGGCCATCATGCACCTCTGAAATGTTGCAGGAGCATTACACAGCCCAAATGGCATTCTTTCGAAAGCAAAGGTACCATAGGGACAAGTGAATGTTGTCTTCTCTTGATCTTTGAGTGCTATGGCTATCTGGTTGTAACTCGAATAACCATCAAGGAAGCTTGAGAGAAATCTTTCCTCATGAGAGCCTGTCAGCATTTGATCAATGAATGGAAGAGGGAAATGATCCTTCTTAGTTGCTTTGTTTAACTTTCTGTAATCCATGCATATCCTCCAACCTGTTACTGTCCTTGTTGGAATTAGCTCATCTTTTTCATTTTGTATTATAGTAACCCCTCCTTTCTTGGGTACACACTGAACTGGACTTACCCAGCGCTATCACCGATAGGGTAGATGATTCTCTGCATCCAACCATTTGATGATTTCTTTCTTCACCACCTCCTTCATTATGGGGTTCAATCTCCTCTGCCCTTCAATGTTATTCTTGGCATTCTCCTCCAAGACTATTCTATGCATGCAGATTGTGGGACTGATACCTTTGATGTCTGCCATTTGCCAACCAATTGCCTTTTTATGTCTCTTCAGGGTAGTAATGAGATCATCTTCCTGCTCTTGGGTGAGCTTGGAAGAAATGATCACCGGCAGAGAATCATTTTCCCCTAAGAAGACATACTTTAAATGATCAGTAACACCTTTAGCTCTAAGATGGGTGGCTCTTTAATGGAGGCACATTCTTCTTGATTTGACTCCTCTTGCCCTAAAGATTCATACCTCTTTGTCCATGACTTTAGTGCGGGGGCTCAGACGTGGCCACGTCGCAAATGTGACGTTACAACGTCTAGAGGAACAACTTCCTCGCTAACAATTCTTGTATTTCATTATTCCCGAAGCTTCTCCGGATGATTATTGTCCTTGTTGAACCGCTTTTGGACCATATGATCAATGGTAACCACATACGAACACTCCCTCGTATTTGGTTCGGATACTTAAGTGCATTGAGGACGTTGAACTTGACTTCTTGGTCATTGACTCTCATGATTAATTCTCCTTTACGCACATCAATGATTGTCCTTCAAAGTAGCTAAGAATGGTCTCCCCGAATGATGGGAACTTCTTTATCGCATCAAAATCCAAAATAACAAAATCCTTTGGAAACACAAACTTGTCAACTTTAATCAAAACATCTTCTAATATGCCTTCAGGATAAACTCGCTTTTATCAGCTAAAGTTAAGCTTAAAGAAGTAGGCTGGCAAATCCCTATACCAAGTTTGTCATAAATGGACTTGGGCATCAAGTTGATACTTTCTCCCAAGTCACATAATGTTTTTCCAATGTAAAAATCTCCAATGGAGCATGGTATAGTAAAGCTGCCAGGATCCTTGAGTTTTCTAGGGAGTTTATTCTGCATAATTAAGCTACATTCTTCAGTTAAAGCAACAGTTTCAAACTCCCTAGCCTTCTCTCCTTTTGGTGATGATGTCTTTCAAGAACTTGGCATAATTTGGCATCTTTGTAAAGCATCAACCAAAGGAAGGTTGATGTGTAACTGCTTTAACATTTCCATGAATTTGCTGAACTGTTTATCTTCATGAGCCTTCTTCAATCTTTGAGGGTATGGTGGAGGAGGATACTCAGGTACAAGCCTGGGTACAGTCTTGATTCCTGGTTCAAAATTAGACGTTGTAACGTCTGGAATATCCTTCTCACCACTTGTGCTTGCTTCTTTCCTTTCTTTTCTCTTTCTCTGGTACTTCTTTTGCTTCTCCTGTAATTCTTTTTCCACAGGCATAGTTGGTTCAGGATATTCAGTACCACTTCTTAAAGAAATTGCATTTACCTGACCATTTACCCCATTATTACCATTAGGGGTTGATGATGATGGTGTTTCTGTTGTAGAAGGAAGAGATCCATTCTGTCTTTGAGTGAGGGCTGAAGCTATCTGTCCAATTTGATTTTCCAGAGTTTTGATTGAAGACTCATGGGTTTGCAAAGTAGTCTTACAATCACTTATGAAGCTTTTCATCATGGCCTCCAAGTTGCTATTGTTGTTGTTCTGCACATACTGCCTCTGTTGTTGTTGAGGAGGGAATCCTGGAGGTATTGCAGAGCGATATGCTTTGGCATTCAATGCATTATTGTTTCTCCAACTGAAATTTGGATGATTTCTCCAGTTTGTATTGTAGGAATTGGAATAGAGACCATTTCCTTTGTTCTGAGAGACAAAGTTTACAGATTGAGGGTTGTAGGGGCACTCCTCATACACATGCCCTTCCTCACAATAAACACACACTATTCCACCAGACTTGTGTAATAGTATAGATTTTCGCAATTATAGTGCAAGTATACACATCGTACAAGTAATAAAGTGGATTAAAGTAAGAGATCGTTCCCACGAGGATTGATAAGCTTTCACAGTTCAAGTTTCAAAACACAAGAGAATCAAGTGACAAATCGACAATAAGAGTTGGTTTTAAAGCAAAAGATTTAAACAAAACAAGAAAATAGAAGTTGGTTGTGAATATGGATGAGAGATGAGTTGAGTTGATGTATGCAGATAAATCCTTCCTAGCGGGCGTCATAACGTTTAGACGTTATGACGTTCAAATGTTAACTCAATGCAGACGCGTGGCCACGTTTGAACGCTGTTAAAAGAGCTATGCTTTTCAAAGACAAAACGTCGAGTTTCAAGTACAAGAAATCCTATGTCTAGGTTCTAAATAGGCCCACTCTCGTATATTAAGTACCCACAGCAATGTTCTATGAACTATTATCCATTCTATGTCTAGACTTAGATAAAGATGCCTAAATGTCTTTAGTGCATTGTTCATTCATATAAATCTTTGATTTCTTTTCATAGACCATGTCTGTACCTATGAATCTACCTATTTTAAGAGGCCAACCTCAAAACAAGTTTTTGAAAATATTATTACGCAAAGATTTAAAACGCGCAACGCTAACACTTCATAACATTAACTAGAAATTCATTAATAGCAAAACAACAACTCAACTACAAAGTATTTAGTTCATGCTGAGCATCATTACAGAATGAAAAGGATGTGAAATCCTAATACCATACATAACAGAAAAGAACTCAAGTGCAAAAGATACACCCAAGTACTTCTTAGCATGTACGCTGTATAGACGTTACAACGTCTGAACCTTACACTTATGAGTAAATAAAACTAAGTTCGAATAGTAAAATATAGAAGTCCTGTTTCCGGATCTTCTTTACAAAACTAGTTCTAAGTTAATGGAGGATGGTGGGATGAAGAAGATAAAGTGATTCGAAGTTGGTGGAAGAGATGATGTCCTTGAGAGAGGGTTGAGTGAGCTTAAATAGCCTCCTTGCTTACGCGTCGTCGATGTCACTAACCCACCTACCATATCTGCTTTCTTCTATTTTTCCCGATTAATCGCTCAGAGCTACGAAGTGCTTCCGTATGCGTCACTCATGGGGAACGAGAAAATCTTCCGACTTTTATATCTTTGACTTATCATTGCTTCGGCGCCAAAATGAAGATCTTTTCACCCTTTTTCTGCTACACTTTAGTAGACGTGGTGAGGACGTGGTAACGTTCAAAGATCGAATTTCCGCACAAGCACAAAAAGCATCAAAACGCTCTCGAGGGCACCAATTGGTGCCTAAATGCATGATTCATCACTTCATCTATTTATTTACTAAAGACTCAGAAATTGCATAAAACTTAATTAAATACTCCTTGTATTACTAGAAAACTTACATGACTTATTCTTTGAATAAGTATAAATAACTCATATAAATATGAGTTATCATTGGCGCTTGGTGACCATCGACTTCGAGCCGCCCTGCATTTCTCTCCTCATGATTGTTGTATCTTTAACAGGCGGCTCTTAGAGTGTGTGTTGAAAGAAGGGACGGTTTGGCTGCCTTGAGATGCGTGTTCCTTGAGATTTCAAATGTCGATTTAAAAGGTCTTGAAATTGTTTCACCTACTCCACGCTTTAATGGAGCGTGTATTAAATGAGAGTTGATTTCCCTTTAAAAGGTGAGATTACCATGGTTGTATTTACCATTTATTTCTTTCCTTCCTTGTTGCCTCTTGTTGCCGAAGCTTCATTTTGTGTGCCTCCTCTTTGTTTGCTCATCGCTCACGTGTATTTTCCTCTTCTTTATATCTGATTAACTAAGTGGGATGGTAGAAATTTGGGAAGTGGATGAGAGTGGGATTACCTAGATTCACTTCTGAGTGTTGGAAGAGTTTGCAAGAGGCTTTGGGTTCTAAATTGAGGTTGAGTTCGGCGTATCACCCATGAGACGGATGGGCGACGGAGAGAACCATTCAGTCATTAGAGGACTTATTGAGGGCTTGTGTTCTTGAGCAAGGAGGTTCGTGGGATTCACATCTTCCATTGATAGAGTTTACCTATAATAACAGTTTTCATTCGAGTATTGGGATGGCTCCTTTTGAAGCTTTGTATGGTAGGAGGTGCAGGACTCCTCTGTGTTGGTATGAATCGGGAGAAAGTTTAATGCTTGGGCCATAGATTGTTCGTGAGACCACTGAGAAAGTGAAGTTAATCCGTGAGAAGATGAAGGCCTCGCAGAGTAGGCAAAAAGAGTTATCATGATAAGAGAAGGAAGGATTTGGAGTTCCAAGCCGGTGATCATGTGTTCTTGAGAGTCACTCCAGTGACCGGTGTTGGGCGTGCCCTGAAATCGAAGAAGTTGACCCCTCGTTTTATTGGCCCAGATCAGATTTTGGAGAGAGTTGGGAGAGTTGCTTATCGGGTGGCACCCGCCACCTAATCTTTCAATTTGCATGATGTGTTTCATGTGTCTCGATTTGCGGAAGTATGTTCATGATCCATCTCATGCGATTCAAATGGGACGATGTGGAGGTGAGGAGAACCTTACCGTGGAGACAATGCTAGGTTAGGATTGAGGATCGTGAGGTGAAAGTTCTAAGAGGCAAAGAAATCAATTTGGTGAAGGTGGTTTGGTTGGGAGCCGTTGGTGAAAGCATGACTTGGGAGTTGGAGAGTAAGATGCGGGAGGCATACCCAGAGTTGTTTGATTCGGGTAATTTCGAGGACGAAATATTCCAAGTGGGGAGAGTTATGCGCCCCAAAATAATTTAATTATTCATTTAATTAAGTTAGTTAAGGCTTGCAACATTTATTTAAGTCAAATAATTAAATTGGGGTTTTTATTTTATTCAGGAGGTGTTTAAGTAACTAGGTGGTGCAAATAAAGGGGCCCATGGCCCATTAGTAGGCCCAAATTCAAGAAATAACTTAGGGTGTAGGGTTTTTCCTCATTTTGAAGAAAAGAAAGAAAAGGAGAGGAGAAAAAAGGGAGGAAGGCCGACGGTTCTGAAGGAAAAGGAGGGAGTGAGCAAAATTTCATCTTGGCTTGTGGTAAGTGGGTTTTGGTACCATTCTTCCTCATTTTTCTTGCTCTTTCCATTAGTGTAAGTTTCACCCACTCATTCCTTCTCGATCATTTTCATTTTGCCATGGAAGGGGTTTGAAGCTCAAAGTTGGTTGAGTGGCCATTTTTGGTGGTTCTTGAAGTTTTGAAGGAGAGGGTACTAGTGTTCTTCAATTTCTAAGGTTAGGGGGCTCTCTTTCATTAATAATAGGATATATGATGAGTGTTGTGTGTGGGTTAGGTTTTTAGGATAGTTAATTGATTGTTTATGTGTTGTTTGAATTAATTGGTGTTGTGTTGAATTAAATTTGATGAACCCGTGATGTTGTTGTTGAATGAGCTTGATATGAACTATGTAAGTATGGTGGTTGGTGTATTGTGACAATGTGGTTGAATATGGAATTGTGATAATTGTAAGATGTTGAATAAATTGCCCAAAAATGATTTGAAACTCAATGTGATAAATTTAAGTTGGTTTTTGTTCGAATGGAGTTGTTATGCACTATTGTGATGTTTAGGTGTGTGGGTGAATTGGTGTTGAATTTGGGAGTATGAAGTATTGTACCTATATTGTGTTGGGTATATGTGTGAGTGAAATGGGTGTGTGGGTGTGTATTGGTGAAGTAGGTGTATGGGTGTGTGTTGGAGAAATTAGAGTTTGGGTGTGTTGGTGTGATTGTGTGGGTGGTGGCATGGCTAGGGGCGCCAAATGTGGCTGCCCCTTGCGCCTAGGTGCGCATGGTGGGGTGGTGTGTCACATAGGGGCACCAAATGCGGTAGCCCCTTGCGCCTGAGTGCGCCTGGTTGTGTACGTGTGCAGGTGTGGCGCGGTGTGGGGCGCCAAAGTGGCGTGCCCCATGCGCCTGGGTGTGCGTGGGTGTATGTGTGGCGCGGGCAAGGGCGCCAAATGTGGCAGCCCCGTGCGCTTGTGCCAGTGTTGTGCATGTGAGTTGGCGCAGGCAAGGCGCCAAGTCCGCGCCCATGCGCCCGGTGTTGCGCCTGTGTGCGCTGGGTGGAACGTGGCACGGGCAGGGGCGCCAAATTGGCGTGCCCCAGGCGCCTGTGTTGTGTCTAAGTGCTGTCTAAAAATGTTGTTTTGGTCCTTGTGCACTATTGGTCCTTCTAATGTGTTGTTTTGGTCCCCATGTGACTGTTTAGTCCTTAGGTGACCGTTTAGTCCTTGGGGGTGTCGGTTTAGTCCTTATATGACAAGTTGGTCCTTATGTGTGAGTTGGTCCTTGACATTGGTGTTAGCCTTAGAGCTATGTCTTGGTGAATTTAAGGTGGTTGCTCAAGGTGGTTGCTTAAGGTGGTTGTTCAATGGTGGTGATATTTTACATATAATGAGATTGTATGTGATTGATGCATTGTTCATGGTGTCTCATACCTCATATGCATCAAACGGTGGTCAGAAGCCGACCTTGATATCAAAAGGTGGTTGTGATATCTATATATTGGTGGTTGTGCCCACAAGGCAAAATTTAAGGAGGTTGATGGTACCACATGCATATGCCCTTAGATTAGGGTTGCATACATGCACATATTCATGTAATTGGTGTTGCCTTTATGATGGTTGTGAGTTGATGTGCTATACTTAATGTCATATGCTATTTGTTGGAATGTGATTGTTGCTAGTTGCCTTCCCTAATATAATGCTTATCCTATTTGCTATTATTTATGTAAAGAGACTCACCCTACTGCTTTTATGTTGCTTCTCATGTCGGCAACGTGCAGGTGATAGCGAGTGAAGGTCTTCCTACATTCTAGTAGTTCCATTGAGTCATGCCCTGATATGTAGCACCAGGGGAGGGGCGTCTTAGTTACTTATTATTTTATTTTGATGTTGTTAGACTGATATTTGGTGATGTATTGAACATGTTCTAGACTTGTTGTCATTCCGCTGTGCTGGTGAATTATATTCTGGTTGTTGTAAACTTAAACAAGTGTTTTGAGGGTTCGCCCCATTTTGATGTGCTATATATCACGCACTAGTTTGTTTATGAGTTTTAAGTGTTGTCTTATGTTGATTGATGAAAATGTAGCATCCTCTTGGGGTTGCATTTGAAAAAGATTTTTTGAAAACTCTGATTTATCAATTAATTAGTAGTTAATTAGAAAGGGGGTGTTACACTCCCACTCCTTACCTTATTCACCACCTCTTATAAACCGTTTAAGGTAAAAAAAATTCGAGTGTGTGCCCCTGCTTCGTACCCTAAGCTTCTCATCAGTAAAAAGGGGGTTCCTCATTTCCCTCTTTACTGGCAAAGCGAGGTATTTGGTATTACTAGAGTTGTTAAGGAGAAACTCTATCCCGAGTTCAAAGAAGACATCGATTTGTTGTCTAAACTGTATCCCCTGAGTTGTAAGGAAGTGATTGGGTTGGACGGAGATGAAAAGGGTCTTCATAATCTTTTGTGTAAGTGTTTTTTCGTAATTTCCGACCTTTTTGTTTATTTTCTGAAACTCACCTTTGTTCCCCTTTTTTTTGCAATTCAGGTTGTATGGGTCTCAAAGAGAAAGACATGAAGAGCTACATTAAGAAAGCCCAAGAGAAGCTCGCTAGGGAAAAGATGGCTGCTAAAGGCCGAGTTGATGAGGTTGCCGATGTGGAGAACTCGGAGAAAGCTTTGTTGAAGGTATCAAAGAATACTAGAAGGGTAATCTTTGAGGGTGATGTTATCAGCCAAACTCCAATTCCTGCCACTCCCTTGAACATGGTGGTTGCAAGCTCGCGTCACTGGACCTATTGACAACGATTGTCTCAATGTTGAAGGTTCAACACCTCAAAAAAGACCTGCCGAGGAGACATTGGCCCCCGAGGGCAAGAAATTGAGGGGCGTTGAGGGTGATGTTACTTGGGCCGAAGTTTACCAAGACTTTGATGGCGAGGTTGAGGTGACATCACGTTGGGATAATCGGTTTTCTGTGAAGAAATTTGTTTTGGAAAACGTGGCCTCTGTCAATGATGCTGACCGAGTTCGTAATCTTGGTTTGGAACAAGCTTGCGTGATGCTGTAGTCATTTGCTCTTAAGACTGTAACTGTCGGCCATGTAGTGAGCGACGAATTCAACAAGCTCCGACTCCGTGAATAGCAAGGGATGAAAGAAGTTGAATCTACTAGGAAAGTTCTCGCTGAGCACGCTCAACTGCTGAAAGACAATGAGAGTTTGAGGACTCAATTGGCCAAGCAGCAGCTGGTGCACCAAGAGAAAGAGGAGTTTGTGAGGAAACAACTGGAAGAAACTAAGGCTGAGTGGAAAAAGAAGATTGAAGAAGTTCGCTCTGCCTTGAAGTCGCATGAGGAGAAGATTTCCTCTTATGAAGGTACTATCTCTGAATTGAAGTCTTCCTTTGAGAAGAAGAAAAAGGAAATGGATAGCCTTTGCTCCGCCAAAGATGCCGAGATTGAGGAACTTCGGGTTGACACTGCTCTCGGGATGCTGAAAGGTTTTGACAAGGCCAAAGAACAAGTGTTGGCTTTGTACCCCAGTTGTAATCTCAGAGCTCGACCCTTTGAAGGAGGTTGTGGACGGTAAACTGGTTTTGGTGTCATCCCTAGAAGATGAAGATGTTGGGATGCTTGATACCTCGGATGCTGCTTAGGGTCTTAGTTTCTCCTTTTTTTGTGCGTAGTTTATGATGTATTAACTGGCTATTTTGTAACTCCTTTGACAATGAAAGTATGAATAAAAAACAAGTTTGCAATTTCTATTCAACTTGCCTTTTTATCTTGTATGTAGTGTCTTTCACATTTGATTTGATGATGATAGTTCCAACGTGAGTGCTTTTGTTTTACTCCTGGGTTACCGAGTTCAAATGAACCCTCAGCATAAAAAAGTTGGAGTAAATTTAGAAGAGTGATTGTGATTAGGGCAAATTGAGGTGTCTTGCTCGAACAGTGGGCATCAAGTTTCAGTTTACCTCTAGTTTAGTAAGACTTGGAGGGAGTAACCATGGAGTAAAACCTGATCAAAGTGTTTTGTCCAATAGTTATCTTTTACTTACTTTAGAAATAGCAAGTGGGATATCTCTTCTCTTTATTTCAAGAGGTTTAACCCGTATATTCCCTGCGCGATTTGACTGTTACAATGTTGGGGCCGAGATCTCAAGCGTTAAATATTTTGGGGATGTAATTGATGGGTGAACTAACCCTAACTAGGTGTTACCTCAAAATTTCGACAGTACATTAAATAAAGCTTTAAATGGGGCTGACTTCACATTTAATATTGTTCTGTGGGCCATAGGTCAGTGTTCAAGTCGATTGCACCATGAGTTCGACAGGAAAGGCAGACAAGGCAAGGAGTACAAGCAATCTTCGACAAGCTTAGCTTTCAAAGCCATGAAGCAAGGAATCTTCGACAAGCGAGGACACAACATTTCGACAGAGCTGGGCTCAACATTTCGTCAAGCAGTTGACAACGGGTCAGTCGAAAGTACAAAGCAGCAAGGTAGTGGGCGGTTACTCTCCGTAGTTTTAGGAGCGATTACCCTCTCCCCCACGATTGTTCCTAGTAGTATAAATACCCCTTTGTAATAGGAAACAGAGGTCACCACATTTTACAAAAACTCTGGGAAACTCAACTTCCAAGTCAAAGCGAAACACGAGTGAAACAGATCCTTGTATGTGTTGGTGAACCATTTTATTTCTTCATTTAATGCAAAGTCTTTACTTTCTTTTTACGCTTGTGCATTTATTGCTTTTGTTTCGCTTTCAAGTTACTTCTTTCTACCATTCTCTGTTCTTTTACGTACTTTCAAAAACACAAACTCAATGGCAATTGTCAAAGAGATTTTCTAGTTTGATCTCACAGTCTCGATATTGAAAACTAGTGATTGTTTGCTAAAAACACCAGCAAACAAATTGGCACGCCCAGTGGGACCTTTGCCATTAATTTTGTGTCTTTTCTATCAGTATACGTGTTTGTATGCACTTGAGGAGTGGTAGGATGGTACGCACCAATTCTAACAACGCCTCTAGTTCCAGCCCTGTGATATCACAAGTGCAAGGAACAACGGTAGATTCTGCCAATGTCAGCGTTGGAAATGTTACAGGGACTACGGCCCCAGTGACATCAATAACCGTTCCCACGATGTCAATGACCAATGTTGGTTCGACATCGTCTATGGCCTTGCCACAAAGTATAGGACTTCCTTCTAGTCCTTATGTGGCAACAGGAAATAGTTTGGAAACACGTTTCCAGAACATGAGTCTACCACCATACCCTTTTGGGGTATATGGCATGCCTACTGGAATGCCACATGTCTCGACCTTTTCTCCTTCACACGTCTCTTCTGAGGGCGTACTTGGTCGAAATCCTACTGCAATAACCAATGCGTCCTTGTTGGCGTTAAGACAACAAGTAGACGAAAGCAATCATGATATGGTTAATATGCTGACTCAACAAATTGGTATGCGTGTTTAATCCTTTGATTCGAACACAAATACCGGTTACCAAATGTTAGCAAACCAAATGGGTAGGATTGCGATTTCTTTGGGGCTCCTACAGAAACAATAGGCGATTACCCAACCGTGGGAATAATGCGCCTAATACCCCGAGAGATCGATTCATCGCGAAGCCCGTGCGATTATGGCGAACAACAAGAGGACGGGAAACCACGCCCCCGAAGTAGTCATGGTAAATCGAAACCAAAATGCCGCGACGGTTGTTCGACAAGTGCAACGAAATAACGTTTGTGCTCAAGACAACATAGCCACTTTGGTAGAAACCATAATGGCGCAGAATGGCCTTAACGTAGGGTTACACAGGCCTAATTTCATATCGCCACTGTGTGAATATATCCTACAGGCAGAATTGCCGAGGGGTTGGAAAATCCCTAAATTCACTAGGTTTGGGGGTGACACCAATGAGTCCACTGTCGAACACATTGCCCGGTACATGACTGAGGCAGGGGACATAGCCCAAAATGAGAGTTTGAAAATGAAATATTTTCCAAATTCTCTAACTAAGAATGCCTTTACGTGGTTTACCACCCTACCCCACAGTTCCATATATACATGGGGGCAATTAGAAAAGGCTTTTAATGAGCAGTTCTACATGGGCCAGTCGAAAATTAGTCTTAAAGAATTGGCTAGTGTTCGACGTAAGGTGCCTGAAGCCATTGACGACTATCTGAATAGGTTTAGGCTATTAAAGGCTAGGTGTTTCACACAAGTGCCTGAGCATGAGCTTGTCGAAATGGCTGCAGGCGGCCTTGATTATTCAATCAGAAAGAAATTGGATACCTCTCATTTGAGAGACATGGCCCAGTTAGCCGATAGAGTCCGACAAGTCGAAAGGCTTAAAGAGGAAAAGGCTAGAGTGAGTAAGTTCAATAGAAAAGAAAACTCAGTTGGCTTTCACAAGAAAGAAAAGATAGCCTATGTCGATGAGCAATTCGACTTTGCGTTTAGTGATGTCGAATCTGAGGAGATAGACGTGGCTGAACTTAAGCCTGGTCCTCCCTATGCCTGTAAATTATTAAGGGCGGCAAATGGGAATAATCCCGTGGAGCCAAAAAATGATAGATTTGTGCCTAAGACATACACTTTTGATGTTACTAAATGCGATGAGATCTTTGATTTATTAGTAACTGATGGCCAAATCATAGTGCCAAATGGCCTGAAAGTTCCTCCTCTCGAACAGAGGAAGAAAAAGGGTTATTGTAAGTTTCATAATTTTTTGGGACATACAACTGACCGTTGTGTTCTTTTCAGGGATATGGTTCAGAAAGCAATCGAAGAAGGAAGGCTCAAATTTGGGGACAAGAAAAATAAAGCACCTATGCAAATCGACGCTGACCCACTTCATCAAGTGGAGGCTATGTACGCAGAACCAGTTGAGATGAATATCAATATGGTGGATGCAAAAATGGTGGATTCTCCAAAGCCTATCAAGCCCTCTGTCGACAAAATCAAAAGTGTAGTGCAGAAGGGTGTTGCTGTACAACTTGTCACTCAGGAAGAATATAATGAGAAGGTACAATCTGTGTACCCCAAAGCTGAGGAAGAGTCGATAGACTTCTGAGCAGTGTAAACCGAGAAACTCGAGGTCATGTTGTGCCCAAGGTGTAGTCTTGTGTTCGATAAGGAGGCGGCTAAAAGTGTCGAATCTTTGTGAGGTTCGACAACCTCTAAAGGAAATGGCCGACAAGAGGCCAAACTTTAGCTTTAAAAGGGACCTTCCTTACAAGGTCAAAAGTTCGAACAAGGCCGACAAGCAAACCACGATTTCTTTGGCAAGAGCGCAGCAAGAAGGAATTCGTGTTATACGCCTCTGCTAAGCCATTTATTCCAAGAGCGAGATCTCTCCAACGAAAAGTGGATACATGCTTTGGGTGTAGACACTATAGGAATCTTCGCTCGAATCTTTGAAACGGTCAAGCCACGACGGGTGAGGCCGCAAAATATAATTATAAGAATAATTATAAAGGAAGAATCCCATGACTAAGACCCAATGGCGTCGTTATCATTTCGAAGAAAGCGAAGACTTGTCGTTTTCGATGAGAAAACGCATGAAAGGTTCAAAAGCGGCTACAAGAGTATGACATCTAGAGCCGTGGGAAGCAGCGAGTGAACATCGTTGTCGCCAATCGTAAAGGTTGGAAATAAGGCTAAAGGAAAATCTATTGTGATAGAGGAACCTAGGAGGCTGCATTGGAGAGAATTTTTCCTCCATTAACGTCATTGAAGAAGGAGAGCGCCGTTCGACATGGATGAAGACGTTACTTCGGATTCGAAGACTCGAAGCCGCCGACGTCATCCGCAGCGTGGTGTCCATTTCGCCTAGTGAGTACGACGCGAATTACGATACCAATGATGTCGAAGAAGACTTCGCCGGAGATATGGCTAATCACAAGCCAATGTGCTATTATGTAATGAACAACTACCTGCGTCGAAGAGCGGATGGCCACTTTCGAAAAGGCGGACGGAAGCATGCAACACCATCCCAAGCCTTTAGACGCCCAAGCGAAAGTTAATGGTGTGGGTGTCAATAAAATATTGGTCGATGGAGGTCTTCTTTGTCAATCGATGCCTCAAGCCATGCTGCCGGACAATAGGGATGTATGATACAGACCTTAGGCCCCATAATATCGTGTTGACTAATTATGAGGGTAATCCGCGGTCTTTGGGGGCCGTTGAAGTGGAAGTGGTGGTAGGAACCGCCGGAAGGACTACCATGTTCTTTGTCATCGCTTGAAAGCAAGCTATAATCGCTCCTTGGGAGAGAGTGGATACATGGGGTAGGAGCTGTCCCTTCAAGCCTACACCAAAAGCTGGTAATGTGGAAGGAAGATGGTCTTGTGGAATATGTTGAAGCAGACCAAAGTTACTTCCTTGCTGACGTAAATAATGTCACCAAGGAAAATTTCGAAAAACAAATGGCGAACATTGCGCCATGTTCATCTTCTAGTCAAGCATATATCTCTTCAGATAATGTGCTTTCCTCTGTTCGCCTATACCCAACACATGGGTTTGTGTGGGAAAGAGAGGTGATAGAAGGTGCAAATGTCTATCCTGAGGGTGTGCTACCTCCAACAGGATGGGACACTGATTCTTAAAAAGTTTTAGATGTCAGTGCCCAATGCTTGGGATAGAATTACGGCTTACATGGCCGAAAATAAAGTAAAAACCGCTTTGGAAGCCGAAATAAATCAACAAACAATGGCTGTCGAAGCCATAACTTCATCTGGAGAAAATGGTGAAGTCATAGATGGCAAGCTTGATTGCATTTATGATGACGAACCATTAGGTTTTGAAAAAGACCCTAAAGATTCGACAAAGCGCATACAAGCTCAAGATCCAGTGGAGGAAGTGGATTTGGGAGATGGCCTAACCAAAAGGCCAACATACATTAGTGCACACCTTGATGCTGCCTTCAAAACCCAAGTTGTTTCACTTCTGCAGGAGTTCAAGGATTGCTTTGCTTGGGAGTACAACGAAATGCCCGGGTTGAGTCGAGAAGTAGTGGAATTGCAAATACCCATTCGACCAGGGAAGAAACCAGTGAAGCAAACACCAAGACGATTTGCTCCTCCAATATTGGCTAAGATCAAAGAAGAAATAAAGAGGCTGTTCAAAAGCAAATTCATCGAAGCGCGGTATGTCGATTGGCTAGCTAATATTGTTCCGATAATGAAGAAAAAGCGGAAAACTTAGAGTTTGCGTAGACTTTAGGGATCTAAATAACGCAACACCTAAGGATGAATACGCAATGCACAGCGAAATGCTAATAGATTCAAGAGCCAGGATTTGATTATCTCGGTATGCTAGATGGCTACTCGGGGTATAATCAAATTTTTATTCTTTGAAGAGGGCGTGTCGAAAACTTGACTTTTCGATGTCCGGGGGCATTGGGTGTTTATGAGTGGGTAGTAATGCCCTTTGGGTTAAAAATGCGGGTGCCACTTATCAAAGAGCAATGAATTCTATGTTTCATGATTTTATTGATGATTTTATGCAAGTATACATAGATGATGTGGTGGTCAAGTCATCCTCGTAAATTGGTCATTTAGACCATCTTCGACGTTCTTTCGAACGAATGAGGAAATATGGATTGAAAATGAATCCAACCAAATGTGCTTTCGTATGCGTGCGGTGAATTCTTGGGTTTTGTAGTGCACAAGAAAGGCATTGAGATCAACCAAAATAAGACTAAAGCAATTATGGAAACGAAGGCTCCTTCGACCAAGAAAGAACTTGATCCACTACTTGGGAAAAATCAATTTCCTTCGCAGATTTATTTCAAATCTAAGTGGCAAAACACAAGCTTTTTCGCCATTCTTTGAAAGGTGAAGAAAGAAGATGCATTCAAGTGGGAGCAGGTTCACCAAGATGCTTTCAGACGCAATCAAGTCTTATTTGGTCAAACCACCAATTTTATTGCTCTGTTATTAGAAACAAATTGCTAAAATTGTACATAGCGACTTACGATAACACAATAGGTAGCATGTTAGCGCAAGAGGATGATAGTGGTGTCGAAAGAGCCATTTATTACCTCGGTAGGGTTTTGATTGATCTTTGAAACTAGGTATAGTCCAATAGAAAAACTATGCCTTTGCTTATATTTCTCTTGTACAAAATTGAAGCAATATATAAAGTCAGCAGATGTTTATGTTTATTCGCATTTTGATGTAATTAAACATATGTTGTCAAAACCAATGTTACATAGTCGAATTGGAAAGTGGGCTCTGGCTTTGCTAGAATACAACTTAACGTATCAGCCCCTTAAATCAATCAAAGGACAAGTGATTGCTGATTTCATAGTGGACCACTCTGTTGTCGAACATGAAATACATTCGTTGGACATACGTCCTTGGAAACTATACTTGACGGCTCGACCATAAAAATGGAGTGGGCATTGGAATATTAATTATTTCTCCAGAAAACATTCCAACGAAGTATAAATTTAAAATTCGAGACTCTTGCTCCAATAATGAAGCTGAGTATGAGGCTTTAATAGTGGGCCTTCAAATTTTACTCGAATTGGGGGCAAGCCATGTCGAAGTAAAAGGTGATTCTCAACTAGTTGTCAAACAATTGACAAAAGAATACAAGTGCATCAATGAACACCTTATTAAATATTTCGTCATTGCCAACACGTTGCTAAAAAGGTTTACATTTGTACATTCTAGAACATTTACCACGAATTGAAAATCACGTGGCAAATGAGTTGGCACAAATTGCCTCGAGCTACAAGGTATCAAAACAAAGCCTAGAAGAGTTAATTGAGATAAAAGATAAACTAACCTCTCGAAGACTCTCTTTATAATACTACTACTTGACGCTATTGTCAACACCAAAAATTGGGGGCAATAAATGCAAATGAAATCTGGCGTAAAAACGCCACATTTTTCGACGATGTTGACTTAGCAGTAAATTTTTGCTATTGACAACATGGTCGATGATGATTGGCGCAAACCCATTGTAGAGTATTTGCAAAACCCTACAGGGACACTAATAAAAAGTAAAGTACTGAGCTCTAAGCTACGTGTTAATTGGAAACGAATTGTACAAGCAAACTCGAAGAAGGGTACTATTAAAATGTCTTAGTGAAAATGAGGCATATTTAGCGATTTCGATACACACAGTGGAGCATGTGGCTCACATCAAGTAGGCCACAAAATGAAATGGTTGTTATTTCGACAAGGAATGTATTGGCCAACCATTTTAAAAGATTGCATAGAATTTGCTAAAGGCTGCCAAGAATGCCAAAAGCATGCTGGAATCCAGCATGTGCCTGCAAGTGAATTGCATTCTATAGTGAAACCTTGGCCATTTAGAGGTTGGGCTCTAGATGTAATTGGAGAAATAAAACCAACGTCGTCGAAAGGCCACAGGTACATCTTGGTAGGGATTGATTACTTTACGAAGTGGGTTGAGGCAGTACCTTTAGCCAACGTTGATCAAGAAGCAGTGATAAGGTTTATTCAAAACCATATCATTTACAGATATGGAATACCAGAAACCATTACTACAGACCAAGGTACTATTTTTACCGGTCGAAAAATGGTAGATTTCGCTGCTGAAATTGGTTTCAAGTTGTTGACTTCGACACCATACTATGCGCAAGCCAACGGTCAAGTAGAGGCTGCAAATAAAATCATTATTAACTTGATCAAAAGCACGTTGGACGTAAGCCTAAAAGTTGGTACGATTCTCTTGACCAAGTGTTATGGGCTTGTCGAACGTCGCCTAAAGAGTCTATAAACACTACTACTCTTACAAAGTTAACATTTGGGCATGATGCGGTGTTACTCGTTGAAATTTGTTTACAATCAACAAGGATTTGAAACAATGTGAAATTCCCTTTGATCACTATTGGGATATGATGATTGATGAATTAGTTGATTTAGACGAAGAAAGGTTGTTAGCTTTAGAGATGCTTATTCGACAGAAAGAGAGAGTAGCTAAAGCCTACAACAAAAAGGTTAAGTTAAAAACCTTTGAGGAAGGAGAGTTAGTGTGGAAAGTCCTATTACCTATGGATAAGAAAGATAGAGTGTTAGGCAAATGGTCACCAGGGTGGGAAGGCCCATTTCGCGTGTTGCGATGCTTTTCGAATGGCGCTTATGAAGTTGAAGAGCCAGGTGACGAAAATAGAATCTTTAGAATAAATGGCAAGTATTTAAAGCGATACAAGCCAACGTTAACTGAGATAAAAATTGAGCAATTATAAATAAACGAAAATTGTTCATAAATGGCAATGTACAAAGAAATGTCAAAATTACACAGCCATTTTTAGAATTCTAAACTATTACAGTCTCAGAAGTTCGACAGAGTGGCCTTATGCCTCTCCATAATGCTAACACTCAAAGAGATAGAGGTGTCGAGAAGGTGCAGCTCTTTGTCGAGGTCGGCGAGAATGGCTTGATGCTTGTCAATCTTCTCCAAGTGCTCTATAGCTGTCAATGCCTTGGTGGTCTTGGTGGACGAAGAAGCAGCACTCATTCTTTCGGCGATCAGGCCCTTCTGATGCTTAGCGTTCGACAGTTTGAGTTGAAGTGTCTTTATCTCTTCGTCAATACGCGCGATCTCTGCATCCCATTCAGCGATTGCTTTCTCATCGTTAGCTGCTTGGGTTTCGAGAGCCTCGATGTCGTCTTGATCGGCCTTGAGAGAGGCGAGTTCTACCTCGCAGAGTTGAGTCTCTTGAACCTTGCGCTTGGAGGTGGTCGACCGTTGGTTGATTAGAAGGAAAGTTGCTCAAAAATGGGGCCGAATTCCATGAAGAATGAAAGGATGTTTTGGAGAGGTCCAACTTGGTGATCTTGTGAATGAGGGATTTTACCACAAGACCTTTGGACAAAAGGAGCCATATATAAAAGTGGCACAGTTCAAGAAGATTTCAAAATAAGCTAGAAAGGATTCTTCGGCAGGGAGGGTTGCTTGCTTAGGCCTAAACTGCGCCAATCGAATCCGCTTGATCTTCTTTATTCTCCTGATTAGTCGAGCAGACTTGGGGATATACAAGTTTAGTCGAGACTCGAAAGTGGCTAACAGCCACAACTGAAACAGCCATAGTGGGCCAGAAGCCAAAAACTTGGTGGCCGGTTCATTCTCTCTCAACTCTATGACAGCATTATCAAGTTGCTGGTAGAGAGAGCCTAAAATCAACTTGGCAAGGTTGATGTCTTCTCGGTCATGGAGTTGACATGCCAAGGGGCGTAAGTTTTGGAAACTTGGAGGGAGCGTGTGCAGAAAACGAAAATGGACAACCACAGAGTTAGAAAGGCTACATGTTCCATGGCAGACACTTCTTCAGTGTCAAGCTTGTGGTGCTCAGCAATGTAAGGAGCAAAGGTGGCATTGGTGAATTTAAAAGCGTATGTATAGTCAGGATGTGTGGGATCGAAGGTCTCTCCTAAGGGTTTCAGACCTGTAATGGCAGCCACATCTAGCAGAGTGGGAGATAACATGCCACATTTCAGGTGAAGGCTATGGGTGGAACAGTCCCAGAACTGCATAGCAGCCAAGAGGAGGGTGCTATCGTACTTGGGCCCATACCTAGACAATTGGATGAGGTCGAAGATGCCCTGTTTTTTCCAGACTTTGGCTTTCTTAGCTTCTACTTTGTCAAGCCAGTCTATGTAGTTTTGTTGGTCGAGCCTAGGAGCAGACCTAAAGACCCTAGAAGGGTTAGTCAGAAACTCTAAATGGAAAGGGGTTTCAGCAAAGAGTCTAGGTTGGAGACGAACATGGCTGGGGAAAATCTCAGAAACTTCAGTAGTTTCTAACAAGATGTCAGGAAGAGGACCCAAATAGGCATGAGTGTAAATCTCAGCAGAAGGGATTAATACCTGGGTTTGCCATTGAGTAGATCGTTCGTCGTTGATGTCAGGTTCATCAACGAAGCCATCTAGGGTTTGGATGTTTCTGGATTCATCGTTCCTCTTTGAGCTCTCAGGTCGCGTCATTACAGCAGATGATGAAGCCATAAGTAAGGAAAAGTGAATACAAGGTGGAATCTGGGTGTAGATTAAAGAGAAAAGACGAAAGTTTGAAACTTTAGTGAAAGTTGAGGTTTTTTGCAAAACGCAGGAATGAAGAAAGCAGAAGTGCTTCACAAGGTTTCAAACTGAGGAAAGAGGAATTTGAAGGGTTGTGGCCGTTTATATATGTTTGGAAGTAAACAGATTATTGGCACGTTCGCCATAACCCACACGCGTTTGCGACGTTTGGGAGGCGTGATGGCCCACCAACTATGCAACGTGTGCCAATAAAGCGGTTCGTTTTACTGCGCGCAAGTAATGATGGTCGTCTTTTCGACCACTGTTGAAGTGCAAAAGGCGGCAAAAGTGACCATTGCACAGTATTCAAAAAATGCCTTTTCTTAACTCCTTTCCTAATTCCGTCGAAAAAGCATTTTTTGGGGGGCAATCTGTTACCTCAAAATTTCGACAGTACATTAAATAAAGCTTTAAATGGGGCTGACTTCACATTTAATATTGTTCTGTGGGCCATAGGTCAGTGTTCAAGTCAGTGCACCATGAGTTCGACAGGAAAGGCAGACAAGGCAAGGAGTACAAGCAATCTTCGACAAGCTTAGCTTTCAAAGCCATGAAGCAAGGAATCTTCGACAAGCGAGGACACAACATTTCGACAGAGCTGGGCTCAACATTTCGTCAAGCAGTTGACAACGGGTCAGTCGAAAGTGCAAAGCAGCAAGGTAGTGGGCGGTTACTCTCCCGTAGTTTTAGGAGGCAGTTACCCTCTCCCCCACGATTGTTCCTAGTAGTATAAATACCCCTTTGTAATAGGAAACAGAGGTCACCACATTTTACAAAAACTCTGGGAAACTCAACTTCCAAGTCAAAGCGAAACACGAGTGAAACAGATCCTTGTACGTGTTGGTGAACCATTTTTATTTCTTCATTTAATGCAAAGTCTTTACTTTCTTTTTACGCTTGTGCATTTATTGCTTTTGTTTCGCTTTCAAGTTACTTCTTTCTACCATTCTCTGTTCTTACGTACTTCAAAAAACACAAACTCAATGGCAATTGTCAAAGAGATTTTCTAGTTTGATCTCACAGTCTCGATATTGAAAACTAGTGATTGTTTGCTAAAAACACCAGCAAACACTAGGGTGAGCTTAGTCAGCCCTAGTCGAGGTTTAGTGTCCACTGACTACTTTTTATTTGCTTTTTTAAAATTTGCAAATGGGAGTATCCCTTTAAGAAAGGTGTTTTAACCGTGAAGCATTGTGTTGTAAGTCACAGTATGCATGTGATTCAATGCAGAATTTTAGAAATGACCGAGCTTTCTTTTTCAACTGGCAAGCCTCGCTAAAAACTCCCAGTGGGAGAAAAGAGCCAGGATTTATTTATTGATTGTATGATGTATGTGCATCAAGATGACATACAAGTAAAGCAACAATTACATGCTTGGAAACAGGAAAGTAAAGGAACAGGGATGCCTCGTTAAAAACTCCTAGTGGGAGAAAAGAGTGCACCATTATTGCGTTGTGTCCTAAGGACAACTTTTAAAGACTTAACTGAAGTAAAAGCGAAGGTTTGCTGAGTTCCAAGTGCGCGGGATTGGAGTCCCTGCCAATGTCTCTAACTTGTAGGATCCCGCACTCAGCTTTTCTAGGATTTTGTATGGTCCTTCCCAATTGGGTGATAATTTTCCACCTGCATATTATCTTGTTATTTTCTTCAAGACGAGGTCGCCTTGTTTCATTTCTCTGGGAACCACTTTAGAGTCATATCTCTGAGCTGCACATTGCTTTACTGCGTATTCTCGCAGATGAGCAACCTCTCTCAGTTCATCTAGGAGATCTAGATTGATAGCAAGGTTGACCAAGTTAAGAGTTTCATCAGCATTCTCTCGATTGAAGCTCGGCTCACCTAACTCTACTGGGATCATTGCATCAGTCCCATAGGTTAACTTGAAAGGGGTTTCTCCCGTCGAAGAGTGGGGGGTGGTATGGTAGGACCATATCACTTGGCACAGATGATCTTCCCACGCCCCTTGAGCTTCATCCAATTTCTTCTTTAGACATGATAGGATGACTTTGTTGGCAGCCTCTGCTTGATCGTTGGCTTGTGGATACTCTACCGAGGTGAACTTGTTCTTGATGCCGAGCTCGTTGCAAAAGTCAGTTATCAGATTGCTGGCGAATTGTGTTCCATTATCTGACACAATCTCTGCTAGCATACCAAATCGGCAAATGATGTTTTTCCAGTAGAATTTTTTTACCTGAGCTGCTGTAATGGTTGCTATTGGTTCAGCTTCTACCCACTTTGTGAAGTATTCTATTGCAACAATTAGGAATTTGACTTGTCCTGGCCCTAGAGGGAAGGGACCTAGGATATCAGCGCCCCATTTATAAAAGGGCCATGGTGAAGTGACTGACTGGAGTGTCGTAGCAGGAGCATGATGTAGATCTGCATGTTTTTGGCATTTGTCGAACGTTTTGACGAAATTCATGCAGTCTTTATCAAGGTGGGGCCAATAGTAACTTGCTCGGACCACTTTGTTGGACAAGGATCTTCCTCCGATGTGGCTTCCACATATTCCTTCGTGGATCTCACACATCACATACTTGTCCTCAGAAGGAGTTAAACAGCGCAAGAGGGGTGTTGAAAAGCCTCTCTTGTAGAGTTTACCTGTGACGATAGTGTACTTGGCTGCTTCACGTCGAAGTTTCTTCGCCTCTGCCACATCTGAGGGTAGGAAGGATGTCATGCTGCAGGTATGCTAGGATTGGAGAAGTCCAATTTAATGAGTGATCTATCGAGTTAACTTCTTTATAACTTCAATACTTGGGGTTGGCAGTGTTTCTTGTATCACAGTGTGGTTGTTTCCTGGCCTCTTAGTGCTGGCAAACTTCGATAGGATATCGGCGCGAATATTTTGCTCCCTTGGGACATAGAGTAACTCAAATGATAGGAAATCTGAGAGGATAATGATTTTACCTTCTTAAGATATTTACCGAGCTGAAGATCTCTGGTTTGGAATTCCCCTGAAAATTGACTGGTGACTAATTGGGAATCGCTTTTCACTTTCAAGTTTTGTACTCCAACCTCCTTCGCAAACTTCATATCGGCGATGAGTGCCTCGTATTCTGCTTGGTTGTTGCTGGCTCTAAAATCGAATCTTAAAGATTGTTCGATAAGGAGACCATCAGGGCTTTCTAGAGTTATCCCTGCTCCACTTCCCTTCAGATTAGACGCTCCATCCACAGAAAGCGTCCAAAAGATGATCTCGGGTTCAAAGGAAGGTGGTGTCAACTTAACGGCAAAATCTGCCAACACTTGAGCTTTGATTCCCTCCCTTGGGTGGAAAGCAATATCATACTCTGATAATTCAACTGACCAGAGCCACCATGCGACCTACTAAATTTGGCTTTCGCAAGACTTACTTGATGGGGTGGTTTGCTTTGACAATGATCTTGAGACTTTGGAAGTAAGGGCGAAGACGTCTTGCCGAGGTAATGAGTGTTAATGCTAATTTTTCAATCTTTTTGTACCGAACCTCGACTCCTTTGAAGACTTTGCTGCAAAAATAAACTGGTCTTTGTTCTTTCCCTTCTTCACGCACAAGGACCAAACTCATTACTCTTTCTGAAACTGCTAGATACAACAACAAAGGTTCTCCGAATTTAGGCTTGACTAGAATGGGAGGAGATGAAAGGAAAGTCTTGATTGCTTGGAAGGCTTCCTGGCACTCTGGAGTCCATTCAAAGCAATTTCCTTTTCTTAGAGAGGCGAAGAAATGAAATGCCTTGTCTCCTGCAAAACAGAGCAAACACAGAGAAAAAAGGAAAAGAGATCGGCAAGAAGTAGGTAAGTGATGTTGTCGCGAGATCCGCCGAGGTTAGGAAATATTTATGAAGATAATTTCACCTGCACAAGATAAAAAGCGTGACAAGGCTGCCAAGCGTCCCGTAAGTTGTTGCATTTCTTTGGGATTTGTTAGGCTTAGCATCTCAAGTATAGCTCTACACTTGTCAGGATTCGCCTCGATACCTCGGTTAGTCAACATAAAACCCAGAAATTTTTCTGCTTGTACCCCAAAGAAGCATTTTGTAGGATTGAGACGCATCTGGTGTTTCCTTAGAGAATTTAAAGTTTCTGCCAAGTCATCGACATGTTTTTTATTCTCTTCAGTTTTCACCACCATATCGTCAATGTAGACTTATAAATTTCTGTCGATCTGCCCCTGAAACACTCTGTCCATGAGGCGTTGGTATGTGGCTCCTGCATTTTTCAATCGAAACGGCACTACCGTATAATGGTAATTGCAGGTGTCTATCATGAATGATGTCTTATCTGCATCATCTGGGTCCATCTTTATTTGATTGTACCCTAAATACGCATCCATAAAGCTTATCAATCAGAGCGTCTATGCTTGGCAGAGGGTATGGATCTTTGGGGCAGGCTGCATTCAAGTCGGTAAAATCTATGCACATGCGCCAATTGCCGTTGGATTTTTTAACTAGCACCACGTTTGACAACCACATTGGGTATTGTATTTCTTTTATGAAGCCAGCTTCGAGCAATTTCTGTGTCTCCTCGGCCACCGCCTGCTTACGTTCTGGGTCGAGCTTTCTTTTGCATTGAGATTTTGGTTTGGCTGAAGGACCAAGTGACAACTTGTGACAAATAAAGGAGGGATCTATGCCAGGCATATCTGCCGGAGTCCATGCAAACAGGTCAAGGTTTTTCTTCAAGAGTGCTCCCATAGCGAGCTCTTCATCAACCGAAAGAGTGGCTCCTATTTTGGTGACCTGTTCTGGGGTGTTGCCAATTTGAATTTGTTTGAGCTCCTCCATAGGTTTCAACCTTTGTTCACCAAAATCTTCTCTCGGGTCTAGGTCGACAAAGTTAATATTGAAAGAGCTTGCGTGCAATGATGTTTCTGTAACATTCTTTTTCTTGGCTTTGAGCCTTTCCAAATAGCCTTTCCTTGCTTCTTCCTGATCAACTTTAAGGACCCAAACTCGACCCCCATCCAATGGATATTTGAGGGTAAGGTATTGTGTGGACAACGCAGCCCCAAGGATGTTCAGGGCTGGCCTCCCAATGATGATGTTATAAGACGAATCAGTGTCAATGACCAAGTATCTGACTTTGATTGTTTTAGCATTGTCACCCGTTCAAAAGTTGTGTTGAGGTAGATGTAGCCTTTAACATGTACCTGTTTTCCTAAAAAACCAACAAGGATACCATGGTATGGCTGCAAGTGTTCATTAGAAAGGTTCATACCTTTGAATGCATCCCAGTAAATGATGTCTGTAGAGGATCCAGGATCGATCAAGACACTTCGGGCGTTGAAATTGAGTAGTTGCACTACTATGACCAAGGGGTCATCCTCGTGAGGTGAAATGCCTTTGAAGTCCTTTGGGGAGAAATTCAAATCGGGAGCATTGTTCACCGTTGAAGCTGTTGGATTGTCTTTGATGTGCATGACCTGCCGAACATAGCATCGTCGTGCCGAGCTAGTTTGTCCCCCCCCCCGGTAAATCCTCCAGAAATTGTGTTTAGAGTGTGTTGGATAGGGGGAACCTCTTCATCAGGTTCATCAAGTCGGACGACCTGTGATTGTAGTTTCGGGCTCGGCTTTTCAGGAGATCGGGAAGACGATTATCCTGGGTCATATTTGACATAATGTTTCAACATCCCACGCCGTATTAGCTTTTTAATCTCGTTTTTGGTAATGAAGCAATTTTTACGTGTCATGACCTCTACCTGCTGTGGTACTCACACCAAGTGTTGGTGTCCCTGCCACGTATCTTCTTCGCAAGGTTCAACTCCGAATTTAATCGGGTATGGAGGATCTCTTTCAGAATAGTGGCTCGTTTTTGGTTTAACGGAGTCAGTGGGCCTCTGGTTGGGCTACTTCGGCGTGGCTGGGGTGGAGGATCACATCGTTGGAAAACACTGCGGTTGAAGTCGTCCCCATGACTCCGACGATCCTGTCCTTTCTCCCTCTCATCTCGGTGTCGTTTTTCGGCATTGCTTTCCTCACCTTTCATATACGCTTCTTCCCGTGCAAGGATCTCCTACATGTTGGAGGCAGGCCGATAAGCAAGTGATTCATTAAATTGGCCACCTCAGAGTCCATTGGTGAAAGCATCTGCAAACTGACGTTGATCCGGATGTTCAACATCCACCGTAATGTCACTAAAACGACCCAAGTATTCCCTGAGAGTTTCATTTGGTCCTTGGCGGGTGTTGAAAAGAGTTGCAGTAGAAGCTTTTTGGTGCTTTCTGTCCGAGAAGTGACGTATGAATTTTTTGGTGAAGTCGGCGTAGGATGGAATAGATTTCCGAGGAAGGCTCATGTACCAACAGAGTGTCGCTCCTTTCATGGTCCCCGAGAAGAGTTTGCATTTCAGTGTCTCATGCGCACCAATAATTGCCATTTACGTGTCAAAGGCGGTTAGATGCTCTTGAGGATCACACTGACCATCATATGGTTCTAATGGTGGAGGCTTGAAGTTCAGTGGGACCAAGTCATTCATGATTGCATCTGTTAGCGGTTGGGGCTTCTCAATTTTGACTCCATCAAGAGTGTTGGGATCCCTCTCTTGTCTCATATCATTAACCTATTGTTGAAGTGATTGATTCTGCTTTCTCAACTCATCAAGCACGGCGTTGACACCGGCGAGAAAGGGATGTTCTGGTAAAGAGGCTTGGACATTTTGAGGCTGATGGACGTGCGTCTCAAGCACCACCATATTTGAAGTTGGAATAGTAGTTTGTGTAACTGTTGCAGATACCATTTCTGGCGTGGGAGGACGTTGAGTCCTCGGTTCTTCTTGACGGCGGGTCCGCCGAGAAGTATGGGGTTCACGAACTGGGGACGACAACGGAGGTCGCCGGCGTCCGTGTCGAGTTGTCACCATTAAAGACATAGATACGAAGTGCGGCCGGGAATGAATTTACCTCCCACGGTGGGCGCCAAATGTACTAGAAATAAAAGTAAGGTCCGATTACATTCAAAGTATTTAGTTTACAAGAAATGTCATATGTCTGTTTCTGCTTCCTCTTCCCCCTTTGTAGCCCAGTCCTGTAACTCCTCGGCAGTTCCAGTTCCGAGGGGGTTTTCCAACGGCTAGTTCGGCCGAGGATCTAAGCACGCCACATGTCTGACCCGAGCTACGTGTCTCTCTGCCGAGCACCTGCGTAACAGTTATCCATAAGAGGTGTCTATAGAGGATCCAGGAAAAAATCCTAGCAAAAAAACCGTGTATTACCTTGACTCACTTCAAAATCATTACAAAAACCACTTGGAGTTTGTGGAGCTTTTTAACAGGTGTGTTTATTTTGTGTCATTCTGCATATTTCTTACTTTTACTTATATATGTATATATTGTTATTAATATAGTTATATGACATTCTATTCAGCGCTTTAAGGACATATTGGGGAGTGGATAAATTAACAGTCAAATGGTTAGCAACAATTGTAAGTTTCTAACTTATACATTACATTATTTTGTCAAAAAACTGTGTTCAACTCAATTTAACAATTAACTAATCTTATGTTTTGTAGTGTCCTAAACAATTCAATAACATTGATTGTGGGTATTACGTCATGAAATATATGAAGGATATTATTACCCAAAAGAAAACGACTATCCCCCGTCAGGTATCTACTTATAATATATTTTTATATGATTTCGATTTAATAGTGGTTCTTTCCAATATTTAACCATTTCAATTCTAATTTTATTTATTTATATAATTTCAGTATTTTAGCGATTGTCAAAGCCGGACATACTCTGTTGAAATGATTCTTTGAGCTTAGGGAGAATGGTGCGATTATGTCTCCCGCTTTTTTAAAGTTTCATTTGGATACATATAAGTTAGCTAGCTAGTTTTTGGTTCATAATATTGTAACTTGCAATTGATAGCTTGTTTTGGATACATATGAATTAGATAATGAAACTTCTTAGCTATTTTGTTTTGGTTCCTCTTATGTAATTTGTTTCTGTTATATGTAATTTGGTTCCTCTTAGCAATTTGATTCTGTTATGTATTGGATTGGTTTGGCTGTACAGGTAACTTGTAAATATAAAAAGGAAAACACACAAAACAGAAAAAAAATTTAAAAAAAATTTAGGCAATATTCAGCGCTTTTAATGAAACGCTGGGTATTTAGTAACACACATAGGCAATATTCAGCGCTTTTCATGAAGCACTGGGTATTTAGTAACACAAATAGGCAATATTCAGTGCTTTTAATGAAGCGCTGGGTATTTAGGAACACAAATAGGCAATATTCATCGCTTTTAATGAAGCGCTGCGTATATGGGGCAATATTCAGCGCTTTTTAAAAAGCGCTGCGTATCTGGGAGGACGGCAGGCAATATTCAGCGCTTTTTAAAAGCGCTGCGTATTTGGGAGGACGTGTTTGGCAATGGGTGGCGCTTTTAGAGAGCGCTGCCCATTGTTGGAGTGGAATAGCCAGCGCCACGTTCAGCAGCGCTCAAAAGCGCTGCCCATAGATAAAAAAAACACTGCCCATCTACCAGATCTGTTGTAGTGCTAAGAGATCGATTAGCCCGATCAATATATATATATATATATATATATATATATATATATATAGGGAACGTATATTATGAGAGGACTTTTATGATGAGAGGGTGAGAGGAACCAATCATGACCATAGATCAAATCAAGAATGGTTGAGATTAAAACAAAAAGTCAACGTGATAACTAATATATATATATATATTTCTTATTGATAATTAATATAAAAACAAATATTTCTTATTGATAATTAATTACTATCTAACTTTTACAATCTACTTATATATATATATATATATATATATATATATATATATATATATATAGATAGACACACACACGTTTTATAAATGGAAAGCTAGAAGGCAGTTAGTTTATACTAGAAAAAATAGGAATAGAAGGAGGAAGAGGTGGCGAGACTTTTGGAGAAAGATTTGGAAAGCTAGTAGGCAGTTAGTCTATATATAATATTCATCTCTCCCGACTTCTCTTCACTCCATCGCTCTCTAATTTTCTTTTGCATTTCTTTCCACTCAACAAAGCATCTGTACGTGTTCTCTTCTTCACATAACACACTCTCATTTCCATCGTACAGTTTCACTTCATGGACAATCGATCGTCGGCTGATCAACAAATTCTCGCCACCCTCGTCGACCGTTACCTGCGTGACAACAATTTCTCCGAAACTCGTACCACTTTCAGAAACGAAGCTTCCTTCATTTTCAAGTCTGTTATGATTCACGAAGAGGTTCTCTTTTGCACCCAACCTTTTTATAATTGAGTTGTTTCTATATTCATCGTTTTACTAATGAGTTATTTTTTCTATTCTAGGGTTCCAAACTTTCGATTTTTAATTGTTTTGTTTCAATTGTTAGTTGTTAGTGAATATGTTGAGCTTGGATAAGATTCTGGATGACTTGGTATCGTTGAATGAGGAGAAGATGATAATGCTGAACAACGAGAGAGATCAGACTCAAAAGCTGTTGCTATCCATGAAGTCTATCATGAATTCTTATTACATATGTGTTGGTGCAACACTTTCACAAACCAACCTCCCCGTCCCTGAGCCGCCACTTCCGCCGCTGCAACCTAATGCAAACTCTGCTGTGCTTTCTACAGGTATAATACAACTATTTCCTTCATTATCAATTCATATCCTTAATACTTGCTGTAAGTTATGTCTTGTCAAAAATAGCAAGCAACCTAATAACTATTATACTATTAAATATGCTTCAGTTAATGGTATTTTTATTACAAACTTTGATGGTATTTTTATATCAGCTTAATTATGTATATTATAATGTATATTAGCATTACCTTCACACAAAGTCACATGTTGTACTGGTAGTTCTGTCTTTTCTTTCAACTTTCTTCAATTGTTATAACATCACATAGCTAGGCATTTAGATTAATCATTCTGAATTTTACCTTGATTCAATTGAAGTGAGTGGTGAATTTGATTTCAACTTTTACAAATGTTTGAATGATGTATTGATCTCTGCTACTATCTTTCAGGTGACACTGCTTTTACTACTACACCAGCCGGATTGTTAGTGCCTCGGTCTTTCAATACCAATGCAAACACCGGAAACTTCTCAACACGTGTGATGGAGGATCAGGAAAGGTTCCTCATGAAGCAAGAGAGATACCATACTCAGTTGCTTTTATTTCGCATGCAGCAGCTTATAAATAATTATGGTATCGAAAGTCTTCCAATAACTAACATCCTCGAGTCGCCACTACTGCCAAATGCAAACTATGTCATGGCTCCTCAACCCAAACTTGGTAACAGAACTCCTACAGGTACAATAACACTTCCAGGGACCAACCTCCCCGAGCCGCCACTACCACCGCTGCTACCAAACACAAACTCTGCTGTGCTTCCTAGAGGTACAATACAACTCTGTTAACCTTTAATTAATTTTGATACCTTGACTCTTACAAAATTCAGCTTCTTCTGGCTTGACCCTACTTGAGGTTATATGTGTTTCAATAATCATTAGGTTTGCTTCTTTTCTTCTTTACTAGACCATTCATAATCTAACAACAGCTAGAAATTGCTGCAGTATTGCAATTGGTGTTTGCAGTTCAGAACATAGAGTTCTTTGAATTTTTTTAAGCATGATATTCAGGTTCATTTGATATTCTAGGAAACTATCAAATTCTGCTGACTAGACTAACTTGTGTTTCCTTCACTTGATCACAATTTTCTCATTGTTGTATTCTAATTTTAAAATGAGCAAGCTAAAATGGTTGTTTCAATTCTGGGTTTGACCTTTTCTTTAATTAAGAATACACTTTAGTACCTACTTTCAATTGAAGTGAAAGATGGATTTTATTTACAACTTTCCAGGTTGTATTGATCTTCGCTGCTTTCTTTTAGGTGTCGCTACTATTACTACTACACCTGTCGGATCCTTAGTGCCTCAGACTATCAACACCGATGCAACGATCAGAAACGTCACAACAGCTGTGATGAGTGTAACTAACCGAAAGAGAAAGGACAATGAAGCAACAGATGCCCCTTCAATCGGAAAGAAATCTCGTGGTAGACCATCTAGTAGTAAAATTCTTGTCCAAGGTATTGTTCTTTCCTAGCTTGGGCATCTGATAAGTATACATTCTAATCTTCAGGAAGTTATTGATTACATTTTTGTTCTATACTAATCATTGTCAGGTCAAAACACATTAGCGCAATCAAACAATGTTGTTAATAAGCAAACAATTTTTCAGCGTTCTCCTGAAACTCAATCAATAGCTAGAAACGTTGTACCTAGTGGGTCACTGGTTCAAGATTCAATTGTTTCAAAAAGCTTATTTAATCCTCCTGCAATATCTATTCCAATTAATTTACTGGATCCAAAGACGTCTACCAGAACAACTTCCTGTCAAAGTGACATAGATATATCTGATACTGAGTGTTTTCGTGTTCCACCTTGCAATGGCGAGACTACACCTAATTTAACCAAGAGCATTACAGTTATCCCTCCTACAGATATTGAAAGTCTTCCAACAACCAATATCCTCATGTCGCCGCCGCCGCTGCCAAATGCAAAATCTTTCGTAGTTCCTCAACCCAAACTTGGTGAGAACTCCCTACAGTACAATAACTCTTACCTTGCTTCTTTTCATCACTTTGCTTTTTAATATATTTTTATTCCATTCTTTTAATTCATTGTTTTGATTTCGATGGTATACTACAATTCTTTCCTTCATTATCATAGCATGTTTCCACTTTCTAAACTTTCTATTCATATAAGAGGATGTTTAAGTTGATGTGGCAGCCATTTAAATAATGGGCGCATTGTGATTGCAGATTAATTTTGTAAGAGCGTAGTATCTATAGATATAAGCAACTGAAGATCAAGATATATTAAAATATTAAAATAACAAAAATATATTAGTAAATAAAGTTGTTGTTGCAGTCTTGCAGCCATTTAAATTTTGTTACCCTGTGATTGCAGAGTAACTCTTGTAAGAGCATAAGCCTAGTATTAAAAGATATAATAAATTGATTATTAATATATGTTAAAATAACAAAGATAGAGACTAAAAACCCCCAGATGAAACTATTTGTACGTGGTAGTTGAAGAAAACTCATACTAGGATGTTTCCACTAAATTAATATATTGTGTTTCCTTCACTTGGTCACATCTTGCTCATTGTTGTTGTACTTGAATTTTGAAATGAGGAAACTAAGAGTTGCTCATTCCGGATTTTATTTTTTAATTATTCAAATCACACTTTAGTACTAAGTTTCAATAGAAGTGAAAGGTGATTTTGATCTTCAAATTTTCTACTTGTTTGAATAATATATTGATGTTACTTTGTTGTGATCTTTGTTGCTTTCTTTTAAATTTTTGTTCCATACTCATTGTCGTCAAAACACATTTCCGCAATCAAACAATGTTGTTAATAAGCTAATAGTTTCTCGTCTTCTCCGAAACACAATCAATAGATGGAAACTTTGTACCGGTGGGTCACAAAGTTCAAGAATCAAATATTGCAAAATGCTTAATTATCGAGATTTTTGATGTTCCACCTTGCATTATAGAGGCTACACCTTCTTTACGAAAGAGAGCTATAGTTAACCCTCCGAATGTACCAGATTCTATCAGAGCATTAGTTGCATTTCTTCTGATACACTTGCGATTTTTGATAAACCATTGCCTAATGAGATTTCTACATATGGGTCTAACCAGCAAAACGACTTACCTGAACTTGAAAATCTCCTCTTCAATGACGATAACGATTACCTAGGAGCAGAATTATTATCAGAATTATTATCATTTAATGATGATGATCTGAGGATATGTGCTGACTTTTTAAATGATGATCAAGATTTTCCTTGGGAAGGAGTTAACTTTTCAGACCAACCAACATCAGTTCACTTAAAAGATAATGCTTCAAGGTATTGTTTCCAATTTAATTCCGCAGTTTTATCATTAATAATCAAACAGTTCTATCTGACTTTTTTTTATTAAAACAGGTCTTCTCCTAAATGTAAGGATGACCAAGTTATATCTAAATTATTACCATCAACTGTGGAAAAAGTTCTATTTGAGAAAGATATGAATATACAAGGTAATAGTGGATGACGTTATTATGCATCTTAATTTTGACCTGAACCACATCATACTAATAAACTTTCACTTTTGTAGGCCTTAATTCTATAACTGCAATGGAATCTTTCAAAAAAGGCACAACAAATTTAAACCCAAGTAAGTAGATTCAGTTTTCCTTTTAGATATAAAATTGTCCTTTGCTATTTGCAGACCCTGTGTTATTAGCTCTTACAAACTATTGGTATAGTGATTGCATGACATGATATAACTCTTGGATGAGAAAATTATGTTTATAGTTCAATCTTAAATGCCCTCATTTATTTAAACAATAAGATATGACTTGACTTGAGGAGGGAGAGCTTAAATGATTGGAATAATCATGAAATAGAATATATATATATATATATATATATAAATTTATGATCAAACATCATTAACTCATACTTTATCATGCTTACAGAGACAAATCACTTGCACGATTTTGATAAGGAGAATTGTTGATCTGATAGTTTGAAGAAGGAGTCAAGCTTACTTGAGAAATTGCTTGCTTGCTGCAAGAGATGTTTATGTTAATTGCTTAAAAAAATTGTATCTGCAATTTGATGGGTATTGGTCTCCCTAAACGAAGAAAGACCCAAATTTTGTAGCTCATTGCGTCTCACTTGTTTAAGTGGAGAGGGGTCAGATTTGGGTTGGAAGAAAAGAAGAAAGAAAGCTATTCCCGTTTTTCTCATACATGTTTCCGTAAAACAACAATCGCGGATTCGTTAACCGTTGGATCTTCACGTTCACCGTATAACAGCAGGCTTGTGACACAAATATCTTCACGTTCACCGTACGGATCACCGAAATGAAGTCTGAGAATAGAGTTATTGGCTTCACACCGAAGCTGCATTTTTGGATATTTTTTCATCTTTCATGTTCTCATTTGTAAGCATCTGCGCTTTGTTATATTGGCGGGTTGTTGGAACTATTTGTACACCTCGTAGAGACTCTCTTATCTACCCTTATTTGATTATAGTGAAACTATTTCTTTGGTCTGCAGACGACCGTGGTTTTTACCCTTGTTTTGAGGGGTTTTCCACGTTAAAAATATCGGTGTTTATGTATTGATTCCCCATATTGCTCTATTATTGTGTTTATGTACTGATTCCCCATCACAGTTGTCCATTATTTAGAATGTAAATACTATTCATTCATTCATCGTTTTAATTAGTTTTTGTGCTTATGTTAATTGCTTCAAAAGCCTATATTTGTGGCTGTCCTATGATGTAAATACCATTCAATTATTCATTGGTTTATGATGTAAATATCATTCTTTTACTCATATGTTAAATTGCATATGATTGAAATTTAAGTATAAATGAAGCAATAAATTGCATGATTCACGTGTTGTGAGATAGCTATACTTGTATTGGAAAGAAGTGAGGGGGAAAATAAATAAACGTGCGAGGAATCAATCATTAATTATGAGAATGTCATGAAGAAGTTGTATTTATTTGATGTTAACTTGGCCTTCAATGACCGATTATGTGAAAAATTTGGCCTTCAATGACCGATTTCTCTCCTTGTTTTTCCTTTTTACTTTTTTACTTTTTTTTTTTCTTCTAAGAAGTAGTTTTTATTTTATTTGATTCATTTTTGATAAAAAAGATAGGTTTTATTTTGTGTTTGGTGATTAATTACACTATTTGAGTATTAATTAAAAATAGTCAACAGTTTAATTTTAAAAAGTTCAAAAGTAAATTTCTTTTTTATAAACAAGTTAATATGTTAGTTAAAACAAATGTTCTTGTGTATAAAATGGGGGTTGCAACCCTTAAGGATATAATCTTACTAAGGGAGACCTCCCAAAATATGTGAACCAAAAGTCTCTAATACAATAGTGGAGTGAGCGATTTATAATAGAAAGAGATTCATAGGTGTTCTATGTTACAGGGAATCAGCCTCTCTTGCTTGCTCTACGGCTACTGCCGAGATGGTGGAGCAGCCACTATTCAATACAAGTCAATTTCTAGCTGCCACGTCTTCCTCTTTTTTCTTCTATGCGGACGCGTCCTGGACTGTGCATGGTCTGTACAGTGGCGCATGCAGATGTAGTACGCCTTTAGTTTGATTTTGATTTCCTTAGTCCACGATTGCGCTACTCGGCTTTCCTGCTTGGTAACGGTATTCGTCGAGGGGAATGGTAACTGTAAAGTTTAATTTTGTGCAACACCATTTTGCTCAAGTTAATGCGATGATAATTTTGAAGTGTGACTACTGTGAACTGGCGTACCGTAGCCGTCGGATCTTGAGGATGGATCTTGACCGTCGGCTCAGCGAGAGCCGGGTGGATTATGTTGAGACGTATTTGGGCCGCGTGGACTGGGAGACATTGGGCCGGCCCAATATCCAGCGGGGCTTTGTAGCCCAGGTCGGAACAGTGGCCCCCCAAGTCGGGGACGATCTTTGAGGTCTGCCTCGACTTAAGTGAACCTTGCGTCTTCGTAATGTTTCCATAACGCCACGTGTCACCTGGAGAATGGGGAGACAGCCATGATGTTTTGGTCTTATCGAGGCGGTGCTTCACAGACCTGCCTTTTTATGATATCGGGTAGGCGCCTTAAAGGGAGGTGACGCTTCGTTGCAGGCGCGAGGGAGGAGAATATATAGGGCGTGAGTGGGCAGTTCCCCTCACTTGTTGCCTTGGGTTCTGATTCTAGAGATAGAAGCCTTGCAGAGCTTTTAGAGAGATAAACTTTGTCCGCCGTCCGAGTTCAGCACCGCCGTACGAGTTTACATCGCCGCCGTGCCGAAACCGAGCTTGTTAAAGTCTTACTCCGCTGCAAAAGGTGAGTTCCGAGATACTTATTTTTAGTTTTAAATGCTTTTGAAGGTGATTGTACCTTTAGGGTAGAGTAGCTAGTCGGGGCAGGCTTCCAATGCGGAGGATTGCCTTGGCCTACTGGTAGATAACCTGTCCCGGCCTCAGTCTGTCTGAGGCGAATAAATTGAGAAATAGGAGTAGCCGTTAGAGCAGAGTGATTTAGTAGCATATCCCTGTTGCAGATGGTCCGGACGAAGAGTGAAGAGAGAAAAAGCTCCATCCCGCCGAGAAAGTCGATCCTCAAGAGAAGAGCAGATGGATATTCGACGCTGGCGCCGGAGGGCTCCTGGTCTTTGCTCAAGACAACTTACCATAACATGTCCATGAAATCCAGCTGCTCCTCGTGTCCTACCGGGAGAGGCCACCAACCCTGAGTGTGGAAGATGACACCGAGGTGACTTCTCGTTTGGCTGCTTCTTAAGTGACCATTGAGAATCATTCCGAGCGCCATGAAGACTTATACGATCGGTCATCGGCGTAAGTCCGCAACATTTACGCGCACTTGAAGTCGGACAAACTTGCAGCGTTTTATGAAAAGTATTACCTTGACCAGCCCGAGAGCGAGAAATGGAGGATCACTCTGGTGCAAGATGTTCTGGTTTGCATTTAGCATAGCTACTTTGGGTATTTCCGCTGCGAAAGGTTAGTTCCGAGATACTTATTTTTAGTTTTAAATGCTTTTTAAGGTGATTGTACCTTTAGGGTAGAGTAGCTAGTCGGGGCAGGCTTCCAATGCGAAGGATTGCCTCGGCCTACTAGTAGATAACTTGTCCCGGCCTCAGTCTGTCTGAGGTGAATAAATGGAGAAATAGGAGTAGCCGTTAGAGCAGAGTGATTTAGTAGCATATCCATGTCGCAAATGGTCCGGACGAAGAGTGAAGAGAGAAAAAGCTCCATCCCGCCGGGAAAGCCGATCCTCAAGAGAAGAGCAGATGGATATCCGATGCCGGTGCCAGAGGACTCCCGGTCTTTGCTCAAGACAACTTACCATAACATGTCCACGAAATCCAGTTTTTCTGTTCCTGTGTCCGGGTGGGAGAGGCCACCAACCCCGAGTGTGGAAAATGACACCGAGGTGACTTCTCGTTTGGCTGCTTCTTATGTGACCATTGAGAATCATTCTGACCGCCATGAAGACGTATACGACTGGGTGTCGACCGAAGTCTGCAACATTTATGCGCGCTTGAAGTCGAACAAACATGCAGCATTTTATGAAAAGTATTACCTGGACTAGCCCGAGAGCGAGAAATGGAGGATAACTCTGGTGCAAGTGTTCTGGTTTGCCGTGAGCATAGCTACTTTGGGTATTTCCGCTGCGAAAGGTTAGTTCCGAGATACTTATTTTTAGTTTTAAATGCTTTTTAAGGTGATTGTACCTTTAGGGTAGAGTAGCTAGTCGAGGCAGGCTTCCAATGCGGAGGATTGCCTCGCCCACCGGGTAGATAAACACGTCCGCCTCGGTCCACACCGAGGCGAATAAATGGAGAAATAGGAGTAGCCGTTAGCGCAGAGTGATTTAGTAGCATATCCCTATCGCATATGGTCCGGACGAAAAATGAAGAGAGAAAAAGCTCCATCCCGCCGGGAAAGCCGATCCTCAAGAGAAGAGCAGATGGATATCCGATGCCGGTGCCGGAGGGCTCCCGGTCTTCGCTCAAGACAACCTATCATAACATGTCCAAGAAATCCAGTTTCTCTGTTTCTGTGTCCGGCTGGGAGAGGCCACCAACCCCGAGTGTGGAAAATGACACCGAGGTGACTTCTCGTTTGGCTGCTTCTTAAGTGACCATTGAGAATCATTCTGAGCGCCATGAAGACGTATACGACTGGGTGTCGTCCGAAGTATGCAACATTTATGCGCGCTTGAAGTCGAACAAACTTGTAGCATTTTATGAAAAGTATTACCTGGACCAGCCCGAGAGCGAGAAATGGAGGATCACTCTGGTGCTAGATGTTCTGGTTTGCAGTGAGCATGGCTACTTTGGGTATTTCCGCTGCGAAAGGTTAGTTCCGAGATACTTATTTTTAGTTTTAAATGCTTTTTAAGGTGATTGTACCTTTTAGAGAGATAAACTTTGTCCGCCGTCCGAGTTCAGCACCGCCGTACGAGTTTACATCGCCGCCGTGCCGAAACCGAGCTTGTTAAAGTCTTACTCCGCTGCAAAAGGTGAGTTCCGAGATACTTATTTTTAGTTTTAAATGCTTTTGAAGGTGATTGTACCTTTAGGGTAGAGTAGCTAGTGGGGCGGGCTTCCAATGCGGAGGATTGCCTTCGCCTACCGGGTAGATAACTTTGTCCACCTCCACCGTCTCGAGGCGAATAAATTGAGAAATAGGAGTAGCCGTTAGAGCAGAGTGATTTAGTAGCATATCCCTGTTGCAGATGGTCCGGACGAAGAGTGAAGAGAGAAAAAGCTCCATCCCGCCGAGAAAGTCGATCCTCAAGAGAAGAAGCGGATGGATATTCGAATATTGGCGCCGGAGGGCTCCCGGTCTTTGCTCAAGACAACTTACCATAACATGTCCATGAAATCCGCTTGCTCTGTTGTGTACCGGGAGAGGCCACCAACCCCGAGTGTGGAAGATGACACCGAGGTGACTTCTCGTTTGGCTGCTTCTTAAGTGACCATTGAGAATCATTCCGAGCGCCATGAAGACTTATACGACTGGCTGTCGACAAAGTCCGCAACATTTAACGCGCACTTGAAGTCGGACAAACTTGCAGCGTTTTATGAAAAGTATTACCTTGACCAGCCCGAGAGCGAGAAATGGAGGATCACTCTGGTGCAAGATGTTCTGGTTTGCATTTAGCATAGCTACTTTGGGTATTTCCGCTGCGAAAGGTTAGTTCCGAGATACTTATTTTTAGTTTTAAATGCTTTTTAAGGTGATTGTACCTTTAGGGTAGAGTAGCTAGTCGGGGCAGGCTTCCAATGCGAAGGATTGCCTCGGCCTACTAGTAGATAACTTGTCCCGGCCTCAGTCTGTCTGAGGTGAATAAATGGAGAAATAGGAGTAGCCGTTAGAGCAGAGTGATTTAGTAGCATATCCATGTCGCAAATGGTCCGGACGAAGAGTGAAGAGAAAAAGCTCCATCCCGCCGGAAAGCCGATCCTCAAGAGAAGAAGCGGATGGATATCCGATGCCGGTGCAGAGGACTCTGTCCTTGCTCAAGACAACTTACCATAACATGTCCACGAAATCCGCTTTTTCTCATTTCGTGTCCGGTGGGAGAGGCCACCAACCCCGAGTGTGGAAAATGACACCGAGGTGACTTCTCGCTTGGTCGCTTCTTATGTGACCATTGAGAATCATTCTGACCGCCATGAAGACGTATACGACTGGGTGTCGACCGAAGTCTGCAACATTTATGCGCGCTTGAAGTCGAACAAACATGCAGCATTTTATGAAAAGTATTACCTGGACTAGCCCGAGAGCGAGAAATGGAGGATAACTCTGGTGCAAGTGTTCTGGTTTGCCGTGAGCATAGCTACTTTGGGTATTTCCGCTGCGAAAGGTTAGTTCCGAGATACTTATTTTTAGTTTTAAATGCTTTTAAGGTGATTGTACCTTTAGGGTAGAAGTAGCTAGTCGAGCGCAAAGCTTCCAATGCGGAGGATTGCCTCTACCACCGGGTAGATAACTCCGTGTCCCTACCTCATCGACCGAGGCGAATAAATGGAGAAATAGGAGTAGCGGTTAAGCGCAGAGTGATTTAGTAGCATATCCCTATCGCATATGGTCCGGGACGAAAAATGAAGAGAGAAAAAGCTCCATCCCGCCGGAAAGCCGATCCTCAAGAGAAGAGCGGATGGATATCCGTCTGCGTCTTGAGGGGCTCGGTCTTCGCCAAGACAACCTATCATAACATGTCCAAGAAATCCAGTTTCTCTTTTACGTGTCCGGTGGGAGAGGCCACCAACCCCGAGTGTGGAAAATGACACCGAGGTGACTTCTCGCTTGGTCGCTTCTTAAGTGACCATTGAGAATCATTCTGAGCGCCATGAAGACGTATACGACTGGGTGTCGTCCGAAGTATGCAACATTTATGCGCGCTTGAAGTCGAACAAACTTGTAGCATTTTATGAAAAGTATTACCAGGACCGGCGAGAGCGAGCGAAATGGAGAATCACTCTGGTGCTAGATGTTCTGGTTTGCAGTGAGCATGGCTACTTTGGGTATTTCCGCTGCGAAAGGTTAGTTCCGAGATACTTATTTTTAGTTTTAAATGCTTTTTAAGGTGATTGTACCTTTAGGGTAGAGTAGCTAGTCCGAGGGAGCTTCCAATGCGAAGGATTGCCTCTACTACTAGTAGATAACTCGTCCCTACCTCGATGTCTGCGAGGCGAATAAATGGAGAAATAGGAGTAGCCGTTAGAGCAGAGTGATTTAGTAGCATATCACTATCGCAGATGGTCCGGACGAAGAGTGAAGAGAGAAAAAGCTCCATCCCGCCGAGAAAGCCGATCCTCAAGAGAAGAGCAGATGGATATTCGACGCTGGCGCCGGAGGGCTCCTGGTCTTTGCTCAAGACAACTTACCATAACATGTCCATGAAATCCGTTTCTGCTGTTCGTGTCCTACCGGGAGAGGCCACCAACCCCGAGTGTGGAAGATGACACCGAGGTGACTTCTCGTTTGGCTGCTTCTTAAGTGACCATTGAGAATCATTCCGAGCGCCATGAAGACATATACGACTGGCTATCGACAGAAGTCCGCAACATTTACGCGCACTTGAAGTCGGACAAACTTGCAGCGTTTTATGAAAAGTATTACCTTGACCAGCCCGAGAGAGAGAAATGGAGGATCACTCGTGCAAGATGTTACGTTTGCATTTAGCATAGCTACTTTGGGTATTTCATTGCGAAAGGTTAGTTCAGAGATACTTATTTTTAGTTTTAAATGCTTTTAAGGTGATTGTACCTTTAGGGTAGAGTAGCTAGTCGGGGCAGGCTTCCAATGCGAAGGATTGCCTCGTCCTACTAGTAGATAACTTGTCCCGGCCTCAGTCTGTCCGAGGTGAATAAATGGAGAAATAGGAGTAGCCGTTAGAGCAGAGTGATTTAGTAGCATATCCTCGTCGCAAATGGTCCGGGACGAAGAGTGAAGAGAGAAAGCTCCATCCCGCCGGAAAGCCGATCCTCAAGAGAAGAGCAGATGGATATCCGATGCCGGTGCCAGAGGACTCCCGGTCTTTGCTCAAGACAACTTACCATAACATGTCCACGAAATCCAGTTTTTCTGTTCCTGTGTCCGGGTGGGAGAGGCCACCAACCCCGAGTGTGGAAAATGACACCGAGGTGACTTCTCGCTTGGTCGCTTCTTATGTGACCATTGAGAATCATTCCGAGCGCCATGAAGACTTATACGATCGGGTCGTCGGCGTAAGTCCGCAACATTTATGCGCTTGAAGTCGAACAAACATGCAAAGATTTTATGAAAAGTATTACTGGACTAGCCCGAGAGCGAGAAATGGAGGATAACTCGTGCAAGTGTTACGGTTTTGCCGTGAGCATAGCTACTTTGGGTATTTCCGCTGCGAAAGGTTAGTTCCGAGATACTTATTTTTAGTTTTAAATGCTTTTTAAGGTGATTGTACCTTTAGGGTAGAGTAGCTAGTCGAGGCAAAGCTTCAATGCGAGGATTGCCTCGCCCTTGGTAGATAACTCGTCCTGTCCGACCTCGGTCGACTGAGGCGAAGAAATGGAGAAATAGGAGTAGCCGTTAGCGCAGAGTGATTTAGTAGCATATCCCTATCGCATATGGTCCGGACGAAAAATGAAGAGAGAAAAAGCTCCATCCCGCCGGGAAAGCCGATCCTCAAGAGAAGAGCAGATGGATATCCGATGCCGGTGCCGGAGGGCTCCCGGTCTTCGCTCAAGACAACCTATCATAACATGTCCAAGAAATCCAGTTTCTCTGTTTCTGTGTCCGGCTGGGAGAGGCCACCAACCCCGAGTGTGGAAAATGACACCGAGGTGACTTCTCGTTTGGCTGCTTCTTAAGTGACCATTGAGAATCATTCTGAGCGCCATGAAGACGTATACGACTGGGTGTCGTCCGAAGTATGCAACATTTATGCGCGCTTGAAGTCGAACAAACTTGTAGCATTTTATGAAAAGTATTACCTGGACCAGCCCGAGAGCGAGAAATGGAGGATCACTCTGGTGCTAGATGTTCTGGTTTGCAGTGAGCATGGCTACTTTGGGTATTTCCGCTGCGAAAGGTTAGTTCCGAGATACTTATTTTTAGTTTTAAATGCTTTTTAAGGTGATTGTACCTTTAGGGTAGAGTAATTTAGTCGGGCAAAGCTTCCAATGCGAAGGATTGCCTCGGCCTACTAGTAGATAACCTGTCCCGGCCTCAGTCTGTCTGAGGCGAATAAATGGAGAAATAGGAGTAGCCGTTAGAGCAGAGTGATTTAGTAGCATATCACTATCGCAGATGGTCCGGACGAAGAGTGAAGAGAGAAAAAGCTCCATCCCACCAGGAAAGCTGATCCTCAAGAGAAGAGCAGATGGATATTTGATGCTGGCGCCAGAGGGCTCCCGGTCTTTGCTCAAGACAACTTACCATAACATGTCCACGAAATCCAGTTTCTCTGTTCTTGTGTCCGGCTGAGAGAGGCCACCAACCCCGAGTGTGGAAGATGACACTGAGGTGACTTCTCGTTTGGCTGCTTCTAAAGTGACCATTGAGAATCATTCCGAGCGCCATGAAGACGTATACGACTGGGTGTCGACCGAAGTCTGCAACATTTATTCGCGCTTGAAGTCGGACAAACTTGTAGTGTTTTATGAAAAGTATTACCTGGACCATCCCGAGAGCGAGAAATGGAGGATCGCTCTGGTGCAAAATGTTCCGGTTTGCAGCGAGCATAGCTACTTTGGGTATTTCTTTTATGGGGCGGCGCTCGAAGCAATGAACGTCCGACTTCCTCTAAATTCATTCCAAGAGCAAGTCTTGAGATACCTGAGGGCTGCTCCTTCTGCCGAACTGTTGAGGCTTCCTGAGAGGATTTGAACTGGAAATGAAGTACCTTGGGAGGAAGTTGACGACCCGGGTCTTCTTTACCCTCTTCACCATTACCCGTAAAGTTGAGCCCGACACGGACGGGAATAGGCATGGCCATATTGGCTTCAAGAACAAACTGGACCGATCGTACTTCTTCCTGGCCAACGATTCAAACAATAATTTCAAAGAGAACTTCTTCTTCGTGCAGGCGGTAAATACAGTAGCGAAGAAGTCTATTGCCAAGTTGCTTGGCGGGAGATTGCTGAAATCCTATTTCCCATTCAGCTGGAGCCGTGCCCAACATTTTACAAGTGACGGTTACGTTATGACCAATGCCGACTACCTGGTAGATCCGAGCACCCTTGAAGAAGACGACGCAGAGTCGTTCCGACTGATTGACAAGTGGGGCCAGATGCTGGCCAAGAAAGGCATGAAGTTGAACTGTGGCATGATGTTTGACGAGTTGGTCAAGTCCAAGAAGAAGCTAAAAGAATATTTCGATAAATGTAGCTTTTGTATATATATATATATATATATATATATATATATATATATATATATATATATATATATATATATATATATATATATATATTTTGTTTGCTTTTATTCGCTGATCGGGCTAATTCTGATGTCGAGTATCTTTTCCCTTTTTTCAGATAGCATGGACCAATTAGACGACCTTGACGAGATACTGGTCGAGTCTTTTATCAACCCGAAAAAAATGTATTTGTTTCGAATTGGGCCAAGGTCCGCCTCAATTTGGGCCACTTCGGGCAGCCCATGATTTTCAACTCGCAAGGAGTATCTTTTCCTTGAATCTCACAAAATTGGATCTATCGGCATTCTATGCTTTGTGCCTTAATCCAACGGCTGCGATGGAGGAATCTTTATCATTACTTGCGTAATCGTTTCGAACCCCTTCTCTCATCACATGTCCGTTCAAGCTCTCAAGTTGCAAACTTGGAGCAGTTTTGCACCACCTAGTGACCACCATCTCACATCACCTATAAGCACTGGTCAAGATTCCAAAGGCTGCGCCGCGGAGCTCGCAGCCCAGGAAGGAGGGCAGGCAGACCTCCTCCCGAGTGGATCCAAAACTCGAGTCCAAGCCTACCTCAAGAGCCGTGAAGAGTTTGAAGCCGACCTCTGACAAACCCTCCTCATTGAAGAGGAAAGACCAGGAGAAGTTCTTCAAAGCTGGGACTCCCAAGGGCGACAAGGTCCTCCTGAAGCAGAAACCCAGAGCAGCGCCGACAAAGGCCGAGGGATCGTGTTGCATGTGGATAAGAAGCCGAAGTCTGTAGAGACGACGACCGACGATCTATCCGAGGCCGATTTTGCTACAGTAGCCAAGGTTGCCAAGCTGGGGGCAGAGGCAATTAAGAAAATGAAGGTTGTAGTTCTGGCGAACACTCCGGCTGCCCTTGAAGGTATGTGTCTTGAGACCCAAGCATATAACAATTATTTAGCAGACAAACTAGCTCGGACCCGGCGAGAATTGAAATTTGTACGTCGTCATGTATATGTAGATTTGCTGAGGGAGAACCGCAGGTTGCAGGAAGACTGCGATAAAAACACCGACTTGCTGAAGAGGTTGGTTGCTGCTGAAACCCAGGCTACTGAGAACAAGAAGAAGGCAGCCAATCTGGACAAGGTCTCCGTGGAGCTGCATATAACTCGGGAGGATGTGACAAGGCTGCGCCAGGAAGCAGAGGATGCCATGTCAAGGCTAAGGCCTGGATAGCCGAGCTGGAGAAGAAGTGAAAAAGCCTGAAGAACCTCCAGCACAGAAATGGCCAAGCTCGGCTACACTCGGTGTCTTTTCTAAGCTTTGGTACTCGAGCCCAACCTCCAGGCGCAGTTCATGCACCTTACTCACCTAGTGGTGGATGAAAGGATCCTATCGAAAGATGGGGGAGTCATCTATCTTGCTGTCGAGGCGGAGGATGAGGTAGCTGAGAATGATGCAGAAAACCCTGAGGTGGCTGGCGGCGAAGTCAAAACTCCCGATGCGAACCAGAAGGAGAAGAGTCTGAAGGAGAAGGAGGGCGAGACGGGAGAGAACTGAGATTCTTCCCTATTCTTTTAATCATTTTTCAAACAATTTTAATTTCATTTCTGTTTGGATGGCTTCGGGCATGTCCAGTGCCATATTAAGTTTGTGAGCACAATCGGGCGCCAACCCATTTTTCTGGCTTTTAATTACCTACATTATTTCAATTGCATTTGAATGTTTAAGATGTGAATGTATGTTTAATTGTGTACCTGCGATCGGACGTCGAGGTGAGGCTCGTAGCCACTCAGGCATTAGAGTGAGTCAGAATAGCACAAGTGTGAACTTGGCCGAGATAGAGGTGAAGAGGCCGAGATGACCGGCAGATGAGCGTCGAGGCGGCAGGCTCATTGCCTTCGTAAGATAGGAAGACCGCTGTGAGTCCCATTCTCCTTCTTATTACTGATGCCGGCTGTGGGCGATCAACCTTGGTACCAGAGTTGTTGGGGTGCCCGGCCTTCACTTTCATCCTACCGAGGCCGATGTTGGCTTATCGGCCTTCTTACTGAGGTCGTAAGAGACACTCAGCCTTCTTACTGGTGTCGCGTGAGAAGTCTGGCCTTCTTACCGGTGTCGCGTGAGACATCCGACCTTCTTACCGAAAGGCCACAGAAGACGATCGGGCCGGGCGGAGACCGCGGAACGGGTCTCCTTTCTTCGCCTCTCTTGAAGGAACTCATCGGGCCACGATCAAGAGGGCGGCCGGGCTCGCAGAAAGAGAAATTGGGAAACTGCTCGACCCCGATGGAACTCGTCATTTCGCAGATCGCAGGGAAGCGGCGCCTCGGTGGATTCTCTCGTGGAGTGTTAGACTCAACAAGCCGGAGAATCGTTGAGGCCGTCGGGGGCCATTCTGCAGGAGCCCGGAGTACCTAGACCTTGGAGTTACTCCTCGATCCAGGGTACTTGGACAAGAGTTCCAGGAAGAGGTTGATCACGGGCGCTCGACAGCCAGCACCTTGGGCTCGCGTGTGAAGGTGATCTTTAGGCGTTCCGAGGAGATCCACGTCGGGTGAGGGGTACTTGCAAGACACTCCGACGCTCAAGTTAGTATGTGGTCGAGGTAAAGGAGAGTAGAGAGAGAAAAAGAGAGAGCTCTGGGAGAACAGAGTAGCAAATGATCGGAACATACCATGGTAGAAGGGTGGACCTCTATTTATAGAGTGAACGGGCGTACCGTAGCCGTCGGATCTTGAGGATGGATCTTGACCGTTGGCTCAGCGAGAGCCGGGTGGATTTTGTTGAGACGTATTTGGGCCACGTGGACTGGGAGGCATTGGGCCGGCCCATTATCCAGCAGGGCTTCGTAGCCCAGGTCGGAACAGAAGATATTTTTTGTCAAAAATTATCAATTTTCATTTACAATCCGGGGTGGAGGAATCATCCAAATTTCTTTTGGAAGGATCAAGGGCAAAGTGAAAATTCTTCTCAAAAGAAAGCTGATTGGGAGATAGCCATTGAGAACTAGCTACACAAACTTCTTCATTCATGGGGGAAACAAGGGTTGTTTTTGAAAATCAAGAAGCATCTATTGGAAATATTGAGACTCAATGGGTTAATTGGCAATTGCACAAAGACCTCCATCTCTTCCTAGTGACACACTGACAATATCCCTAACCCAAGGGATAACGAGATAGTGAATGTTGTTACCATAAGGAGGGGAAAAACGATTGAAGCTGTAGCAAAGAAGAGTCCGGAAGATGTAAAAATAATATGGTAAGTTTAGATGTTTTCAAAAAAAATACAAATTAACACTCATAAGATCTTCATGCAGGAAGATCATAAGCCGGTGGTGCTACAACAAAGAAGAATAAATTCGGCAATGAAATAAGTGATTAGAAAAGAAGTTCTCAAACTCCTTGAGGTCAGGGTTATTTATCCCATTTCGGACAGTTCTTGGGTGACTCCCGTACAAGTTGTTCCTAAAAAGGGCGGGATCACTGTAGTCATGGATAAAAAATGAATTAATTCCTAGAAAAACTGTCACGGGATGGAGAATTTCCATTGATTACAGAAGATTGAACACTACTATAAGGAAGGACCAATTCCTTTTTCCTTTCATTGTTCAAATGTTGGAGAGGTTGGCGGGTCATGATTTTTATTACTTTATGGATAGGTATTCTGGTTACAACCAGATTGTTGTGGCTCCGGAAGTCCAAGAGAAGACCGCCTTCACATGCTCATATGGTATATTTTCTTATCTAAGGATGCCCTTTGGGCTTTGTGCTGCTCCGGCTATTTTTCAAAAGTGCATGATGTCCATATTCTCCAATATGATTTAAAAACATATTGAGGTGTTTATGGACGGCTTCTCTGTTTTCGGTATCTCTTTTGATAATTTCTTGCATAATTTGTATCTTGAATTAGAAAGGTGTAAGAAATCATACTTGATCCTAAATTGGGTAAAATTCCATTTTATGGTAAGAGAGGGAATTGTTTTGGGTCACCGCATCTCCCAAAAGGGGATTGAGGTAGACCGTGCTTAAGTAGAAATTATTGAAAAACTTTCCCCTCCTACTAATGAAAAACACATTAGAAGCTTTTTAGGCCATGTTGGGTTTTATAGGAGGTTCATATAAGAACAAAAATTGCAAAATCTCTTTACAATTTTCTTGGGAAATACGTTCTCTTTGTGTTCAATGACGAATGTCTAACTTCCCCTATTGTCATTTCTCCTGATCGCTCTTTACCTTTTGAAATCATGTGTGATGCAAGTGACACTTCTGTGAGGGAAGTCTCAGGGCAAAGAAAAGATAAGTTGTTGCATGTAATTTATTATGCTAGTCATGCTTTGAACCTTGCTCTTAATTATGCTATCTCTGAAAAAGAGCGTTTAGTTGTGTGGTTTATGCTTTTGATAAATTTCGTTTCTATTTTTTGGGTTCGAAAGTCATTGTTTACACTGACCATGCTGCACAAGGTATTTGTTTGGTAAGCAATTGGTAAGGAGTTGATTCTTCCCCTTAACGGTGTAAAAAAGCTAGTAGTCACCGATCAAAAAATGGAAAGCTAGTAGGCAGTTATTGTTTGTAGTAGGAAAAGAAGGAGGAAAAGTTGGCGAGAGGGAAGCAAAGTTTAACAGAAATATGCCCCACCCCCTACCAATACTCTCGGAAGAGACTCAACGGTAAAGCGCGTTAAGCTCATGATTTTCTCACTATTCATTCTTATCTACCTCTTGGCGTCACAACTCTTCTCATTTGTCTCAACTCAACTGAACACCAATAGTCCCAGAAGGGTAGCTCACTTGGTTGAGTGAAAGGGACATTGTTGGTGGAAAAACGTTGGCGTACGGGGTTCGAACCCCGCTCCCCCCTCCCCTCTAACAACTAATACACTAATTACTAACCACTTTGCCTATCGAAAAAAAACTGAACACCTTCCATCGCACACTCTCACTTCACTTACTTCCCATTCTATTTTCAAAACTAACTCTCATCAATCAATATAATCAACGAATAATCAACAATTGTTGGCCAATGAACAGGGCCGTCCATAGGCCTATACAAGTTGTGCTACTGCACAGGGCCCAAGCTCAATGTCAATTTTTTGGGTCACAAAAAATTGAGTAGAGACTTATATAAACGTTTTTCCTAAGCACGCTCTAAAATTTATACTACCATTTGTGCGAAAAGGTGATGTGCAAGTATACACAATCGCAACAAGTAATATAATGATAAGTAAGATCGTCTCCACAGGGATTGATGTTAATTTTAGAGTTTAAATTACACAAACACTAGTGAAACAAGTAGCAAATATATATGGTCACAAGTAACAGTGAAAAGAGTGTTTGAATAGGACAGTAAAAGAGTAGTTCAAATATGAGAAAGATAAGTTGGACTGGTAGTTGCTATGTAAATCCCCAAAAGCAAAGCGTTATAACGTCTAACGCTATAGCGTTAAGCGCTGTAGCATATGATTGTGTGTCTTTCAGTCACTAACGTCAGGGTTTCGTTACAAGATTCCTATGTCTAGGTTCTAAATAAGTTCACCCTTGTATAATAAAGAACCCACAGCTTTTGCCTTATGAACTATCACTTTCCTATGTCTAGGCGAAGCAAATGTTACTTAAATGTCTTTAAATAACTTTTCATGCATATCAATCTTTGAGTTCGATTCATGAACCATGTCTGTACCCATGAATATACCCATTTTAGCTGATCAATTCTAAAATAAGTTTGAAAGAATTAAAATGCAAAGATTGAACCATAAAGCATTAGATGTTATAAATACAATACTAAAGGTTCATTACAAAGCTCAAAGCAATCCAACTACAAGTGTTTAGCTCATGATAAGCATCATCAACAAAATACAAGACAAATGACTCATATTACGGTAAACAAGAAGAGAGAAGACGGTTGCAAAAGATACAAACCGAAAGCTCCAACTCATCAGCAGCTTGTTGACGCTATAGCGTGAGCTTCACAGTGGTAAAAACGGTAAAACTAAATCTAAAAAGAAAAAGCATGAAATGTGTGTTAATGGAAGAGAATGGTGTCAAGTTTCTCGCCCAAAAACTCTCTCCCTTCAGATGGGAGGTGAATAGTGTTGAAGAAGATGAGATAAAGTAGCTTTATCAAAAAGGTGATGGACACATCTCACCAACCAACACTATTCTCCACTCACAAAGTGCCAAGTGTCCAAGCTAGCCAATAGAAGTGATGCCCATCAGTCTTTACAGCTGGAAACAGTGTACAATGACTTGACTTAAAGTACTTGGAGCCAAAAATTAACTTTTGTCTTTTATGCCCAGCTGGTCTCGCCATCTAGCTTTATAACGCTTACCGCTATAGCGCTTGAAGCTGTAACACTAGCAAACACATTAAAATATTCACAAGGGCACCAAATGTGCCAGATAATTAACAAATCAGTATATAACCCTTCTTTATCCTAAATAACAGAATATAATAGATAAGATACAAATATTACTTAAGAACTTACTTTAGTTTAAGGAATAACAGCATAAATAACTCATATAAATATGAGTTATCAACGGCGAATCCAATGTTTTTAAAACCGAAGATTGAACCGGCCAGAGCTCTGAGTCATGGGTCAATTGGTTCACTCGGTCCAACCATGGTTGAACACGATGAGTAATAATTAAATAAAAATTACAAAAAGTATTAAATTTTGGAGAAACAGTAAATAAAAAAATCAAAAAATACATTTCAGACGGTTCAACCCGGGTTTATTAGCGGTTTAAGGCAGTTGAACTGCGGTTCTATCCAGTCCAACTCGGTTCTGGGCTGTTCAACCTGACTTTGGTACAACTGGTGGTTAACCAATCAGCCAGGTTCTGAAAACACTGGGCGTAGCAGTAACTAGGATTGCGTTTGTTAATTAAACTATATTTATTTTTTAAGAATATTTTGATTATGAGTTCTTAACCGGATTTCTATTGACGAATTAAAATAATTTTTTTAAAATTTAGTTTTGTTTGTAACTATAATCGATCGCATTCGGATCAATGTGGCCGAAGTGATCGATCGTCAGGCCGCATCGAGTGAGTAGTTTGGCTCGGTCGCTGTGTTGGAGGACCGAGGTCTTGGCCGCACGCGGGTGGTACCTGCAATAACACTCTGACGCCAAACCAAAGCAGGTGTGTGATCGAAAGCAGGTCACAAGGTAATGATTACGCACTGATTCTCTGGATTTGTGATGCAATTATACCGTGGCGGCATGCGCTGCCGCCGCTGCGACTTTTGGCGCGTGGTCGCATATTGCGCGAGCAAGCCGCTGGGCCTTATAAGTTGTATTGGGCTTTGAGCCCACCTGCACGCTTCTGGGCACGGGGCGCTCGCTGCGCAAGCTAAGGCTGAGGCTTGATCCGCCCTGCTGACGCCATGCGCGCCGATTCGGCAGGCGCAACCGATGTTGGTTCCATCATGTTTGTGGACGCTGCCACTCAAAATCGAGGTTTGACTCGTCGCAAAGACGCTAGGTCGCGCAGGACCGAGTACTAGAGTGGGGTCGCTGCCCCCATATGCGGCCGTCCTGGCCGTTTCCGTGATGATGGTGCCATAAATGCTGAGGAGAAAGGTGATTGAATTGGTGGTCGGCGGTGATCGAGTGGTAGTTGGTGGTGGTTAGATATATTGATCAACAGGGGTGGAAGAAACAAAAACAGGAACAAAAGTTATAAAACCTATTTTTTGGTTTTAAGTTTTGATGGAAAACTGTTTTGAAATTAAGAAAATAACCAACTTAACCCTTTTTAAGGAAACATGTTTCGATTTTGTAAGATATTGACTTTCAAAACCAAAAACTCGCAACCACCTCGAACAGGCCTAAGAATTTCAAAAGATACACTTTAAAAAATTTCTCTTTGAGAGGGTAATTAAAACTATTGCTATCTATGATCGTATCAACACAATGCTTCACTAAAAGAGTAACAGACTTACAAGTAGGATGGAAAAACAGGCCAGTCCTCCCTGTCGTGAACCCGCCAAAAATTTGGCACGGCAGAGCAGCCCACTAAAGATTAGTGGATTGGGAAATTAAGTCTGCCCCGCAATCAGACAGGTTGGTGGGCCGGCGGGCTAACCCACCGTTAAAATAAAGAAATAAATAAGAAAGTAATTATATAATACTTTTTGGCTTAAAATAGGCGGGTTGAACCCTCCAAGCATGTAAAACGAATTTAAAAATAGATAAAAATATTTAGGTCCACCACAACTATCAAAAAAATACTTAAAAATAGGCCACCCTAATATGGACATCTCAAAAAAAAGGTCTACTATTGGACTTTTACTATTTTTAGTAAGTTTTTATAAAATATATATTAATTATTTTTTAATAAAAATAGTAAAGGTCCACAATTATTATCGTGTTGTTACTGGCTAGTGGGGATGGATGCGCTTGGATTTTTATTTTCCTGGATTGGCGTTTGATTATCTTGTTGGCAGTATTATGTTGGGTCATATAGTTGTAAGTAAAATGCAATAATTTCTAAAAATGCATTCCACAAATTTTTAAAAGTTTACTATATATACATACATTTTCTACACCGAATTAGGTTATATACAACTACAAAAATGTTATTTTTACAAAAAAAAAATTGACAAATCGACAAGTTACCAACCTATAACACCAATTAACCAAGTTTTTTAGATTATTAGCCAACCTGCTTTTTCACAGTTTTCGAGGTGTGGATTAAAAACTTGGTTAATTGATCACTTGGCTAATAGTCTAAAAAACTTGGTTAATTAGCCACAGAGGTTGGCAGAATCATTTGTCGATTCATCAAAATAAGATTGTTGATACAACTAAGTGAATAACAATGAACAAAAATGAATAGTAGTCCAAATTTAAGTTAGGCATGAGTCTAGCGAGAATGCACTCCCTAGTTCGAGTTCCTATTTTTGTGCATTTTGTATTTTTAGGGTCATTTTGTATATTTTTCTTAAAATTGAAACTAAAAAGTGCTCGGGCAGGAATTGAACCGTGGTCAAGAATGTTGACATACCAAAATAATACCACTAAACCAAACGAAATAACATGTAGTAAGTGGTGAATAATATTTTATATATTTGTTTCTAACTTGCCCCCCTCCAATTTGTTCCCCAAGTGTCTATTGAAAATGAAAATATTTGTTTTCCCTCTCATATAAAATTAAAATTTTTTGTTTTCCCTCTCATTGAAAATTAAGATTTTTGATTCACCCCTCTTCCGTGGGTTATTAACGACAACCAAATTTAGGGATTTTCAATTTAGGAAAAAAATTTGTTGTCTTCTCCTACCAATTGTCTTTCCCTCAACTGAATCGTGAGTTTCTTTCTCAGATTTCTAATTTCCTCAATTTATGTTCATAACTTCTTACATATTGTACGTTGTTCTAAGATGAAATATCTATCTAATTCCTTTTAATCTTTTTTAAATTTTTTAATAATTTGTTTTCGCTTTCCATGAATTGCAATTTTCAATCGCTAGATTCATAGTTAGTTTCGTTGATTGAGTTTCAATTTTCAATTGCAATTTTAGAAGATATGATACAAAACACTTGATGTATCATACAAATCTAATTATACCACTTTCCAAATAAATTTGAATCATCAATAATAGAGAATGTACAAGGCATCAAATATATAAAATAGCATTTATCCCTCAATTGAGAAAACCCTTGTTCCCTGACAATTGAATTATAACCGTAATCACTATTAAAATTTAACAAAACACTTTCCAAGGCCTTGTTTCGAGCAATGCATCTTTCCTTCAGGGATTGGTTTCCTTCAAAGTAGCACATGCTTCCAACTGAGGTTGGAAAACAATAATTACCCTGCATAAAAATATGGACTTAGAAACAAATATTTGTATTCAACCAACTTATTAATAGGATGCATTAAAAACACCTCTTTTGGCGAGTTTCGCCGCACGCTCAACTTCCTCCAACGCAATTTGTTCGGATGGTTGGCCTCAGATTTTTAGCTTTTTCACTACGACTCATATTATTTGTACCTTGTCTGTTGCAAACTAACTGACGAACAACAATATCTCCACTATGATCGCGTTCTACTTAATCCTTTCTCGCCGCAAAACCATGACATTTTGCGTAGACAATAAAAAAATCTATAGCATTTTGCATTGTCTCAAATTCCAGTCCTCTTATTTCATCATCCGTCATTTCCATAATCTTTTGGAAAGTATCCTGATCCTCCTTTCCTTCCTCACTACTTGACGTCTTTTCAAACTATTCACTTCTTCACCATCCCCACCTCCATCATTCGTGATCCATTTGAAATTACTCTGACGACGATACTGAGAAAAAATATCTTCAAAGCATATAATTAATAGTCACAACCAAGACATCTCAGATTAAGATAAACAACAAGAGTAAAAAACAGCTACCGATAAGACTTTTGTAACTACTATGTAATTTCTATATCAATCTTTTACTATGACATTTTTGCATAGACAATATAAAATCTATATCAATCTTTTACTATTCATTGGATCTTACCTTGTTACAAAATTAAAAGTGTGGTCCCTTATACAAGCTATGTAATATGATTTTGTTTCAGCTGATTTTATCAGTTAAATACGTCTATATCTATATTTATACGATGTATGGATCTGTAAGTTTCTATATATATATCTATTGAGTTCTAATTTCTACAATAAAACTCATAAGTGAGGTGCACTTATACAAGATTGTGACTGCAGTAACCATTTCCAACTGTAAAGTATACACTATTTCTAATTAGCATAGGCGTTAATTAAATCAAAAGAAATCAAAAGTCATTTAAGAAATTGATAGTGTAACATAATAGCTCACCATAATAGCTCATTTAAGAAATCAGTGTCTTCTTGTGAAGTCACAATGGTTCCCCAACTCACACACAATGGATTCAATGGGAGTCTGACTCAAGCTTAGTGTTACACTTACTTACAGTCTCTCTCTCTTCTTCTCATCACTCTCTTCATATTTTCTTGTTCAATTTCTTGGTTTCTTGTTATCAAGTAAAGAATTCTATGTATTTTCATTGCTTTACATGATGGATCTGTTATATATAGTGACAATAGAAAACTCTCTTTAAGATTTTTCGTAGAGATAACTTATGGATCTGTTATTTTATAGTGAAAAGAAAAAGCTCCTATGCCTAAAGATTTCTAAGAGGAGAATTTTGTTTCATTGATAATGTTTTCCAGAACAGATTCTTCTGAGAATATAAACATGTATGTATGATATAAGATTTCTTAACTTGAATTGAAAGACCAATTACTCTATCATGAAATCACTAGTAAAAAAATGGGAATAGAATTGGTGATTTTAAGTAGGATGTGAAAATATCCGTCTTAAAATGTCAGGCACTAACATACCGAGGCGGAACAAAATTTCATCCGTCTTAAAATGTGGACTCTTTTTTTTCTTTTTGGCATAAACAAAAAAACGCCTCTCTACCAAACGATAACTCACTCACCTGCAAAAACCCTAACAAGCGATTTCTCTACCAATCTCACTCTCTTGTTCGATTTCAGTATCCATCCTCGTTTTCGTTTTCTCTCTTGTTCGATTTCAGTATCCATCCTCGTTTTCGTTTTCCTCTCAATCTCGATTTGGATCTCTCTTCGCTGTGTTGAGTTCGAAAATGATTCGTTGCTTTTTATTTTATTTTTACAAATTTTCAGGAACGGTTTGAGGCTGTCAATTCAGGGTTCAAGTTTGAAGTTGCTCAAGCTCGCGTTTTGCTCTATTTAGGTAACGATTCTGTATTAGCTTGGTATGTGCCTGGCTTCCTTCTCTCTCTTCTCTGCCATGGCTTCCTCTTCTCATTGTTAAGGTGAACCCTAATTTATGTTTCATAGTTTTGCTTTACTTTTCGTTTTCTTTGTGCAAAAGCTTATGAAGTTCTCAAATGCTACAGATCTTGAAGCTTCATAGTTTGAATCTCATTTTCTTCATCAATTTCAGATTTAGAAGTTTATTTGAAGGTCCAGATCGAGAGGTTAGATATATTTGTCTTTGTTCTGATTTGGCTTATAGTTTGAAATTGATAGTTTTGTCTTCTATGTGTCTTCGATTTCTGGTTGAAAGGAATAAAATCTTAAAAATTAATTTTGCTCTATCATGGAATTAAATCTGGAAATCAGATTTGTAAACTGATTTTGTCTTTAATTTCGTTTTGGTCCATATGTTGCTCTATCATTTGGAGTTGCAAATTTCTTAAAATTGTAATCAGGGTTCAGTTTCATCCCTTATGTTATTCATGATATTTTTTTTTAACTTAATACATATTCATCGCATCTTTGGAATATGACAACTATCACTAGTAAAAAATGGGAATAGAATTGGTGATTTTAAGTAGGATATGTGTAATGTTTATAATTAGATGTGGATTGGTTCTGTTGTCTTGTTATTTCCTTGATCAAATAGTTTATTTCCTAGATTTCTAATACAATGTTCATTTATTTGGATGAAACAAACAGAAATATGGAAACACTGACATTGAAGGTGTTGATTCAACTAATGCATGCTATGGAGGAACTGCTGCTTTGTTCAATTGTGTCAATTGGGTGGAGAGCAATTCATGGGATGGACGCTATGGACTTGTCGTCTGCACTGACAGTGCGGTAAGATTATTTTCTAATCATGCACATTGTCTTTCTTATACGCGATTCTAAGAATACTACAAGTATTAGAAATCTAGAAATCTTAGAACTGCTCTTTCCAGAAATATGGAAACAAACAGAAATCTAGGAAAAAATATGGTTTCCGCTGTCTTTCTTATACACGATTATAAGAATACTACAAGTTCTGAACTCAAAAAAGACATGTCCTAGGTTTTGTCTTAATGTTGGGGAGGTTAATTGCCAAGCATGCTTAATCGTTGTTTCCTTTCTCAGGTCTATGCTGAAGGACCTGCTCGACCTACCGGAGGAGCTGCTGCTATTGCCATGCTAATTGGTCCTGATGCTCCCATTTCTTTTGAAAGCAAATTGAGGGGAAGCCATATGGCTCATGTTTATGATTTTTACAAACCTGATCTTGCTAGTGAATATCCGTAAGCTTTTCGTCGCTGTCAGAGCATTTGAGTTTGGGATCATATGATTTGAATAATATCCTCCAACTGCATTTCCCATTTGTTTATCAAATCATCCATGAAACCTTATTTTGGTTTTAAGATGCTATGAAGGATTAACATTGCTGTTCATGTCTGTTTAATACTTCTACCATTAACCACTTACTTTTATGTTGTAGGTTGTTGATGGAAAGCTTTCACAAACTTGTTACCTCAAGGCTCTTGATTCTTGTTATAAACATTTCTGTCACAAGTAAGTCTCTATAATTTCTTGAGAACTTGATTTATTATATTTAGTACCTAACTATATTTACTTTTACAGGTATGAGAAACTGGAGGGAAAACCATTTGCTCTCTCTAATGTACAAACTACCTAAGACACCTAATAATGCTCCCCTTATATGCTCTGCATTTTTGTATCTTATTGATGTATCTACCTTAGTTGATATGTAGATTTCTGTTTTAGCATGTCTGTTTCTACACTAATACTTCTTTCTTTCTGCAGCTTGTGCAAAAAGTTTTCGCCGCTTACTCTTCAGTGACTTCTTGAGGAATCCCAGGTTATCATCGCTTTTCCGCTCTCTGGAAAACTTGTTTAATTTTTATTCAGTTAATGCATCTGTGTTTAAAAGTTGATTGTGATTGCAGCGCTTTGGATGAGGTTGCCAAAGAAAAGCTGGCACCTTTTACAACTTTATCTGATGATGAGAGCTACCAAAGCCGTGATCTCAAAAGGTATGAGAGCCTATATAAGCAAAAATAATCTTCTGCTTCTTTTAGAAATTTTTAAAATGGACAGTATAGAAACTTTTTGCTGACCATATGCAATATTATTGATTTTGAAGGCTTCTCAGCAAGTTGCAAAGCCTCTTTATGATGAGAAGGTACAACCAACTACTTTGATACCAAAGCAAGTTGGAAACATGTACACCGCGTCTCTCTATGCAGCATTTGTATCCCTTATTCACAACAAGCATACCGCATTGGTGAATTTCTGGCTACTATCTATGACACATTTAGCGTCCCCGAGACAATGTTTTCTGATTTCTAATAAATATTTACAATTTTCAGGAAGGTAAGAGGGTGATATTATTCTCATACGGAAGTGGCTTAACTTCCACAATGTTTTCTTTGCAATTGCGGGCTACTCAAAATCCGCTTAGCTTGGCTTAACATTGTCAAAGTAATGGATGTTGCTGGAAAATTGAAGTCAAGACATGAGGTATTAATCCATTCTGTTTAGCTTGACAGAATTATTGTTGCAATGTCTATTAAAATACTGGAACAGAGTACTATGCCCATCAAAATCCAATGCTCTTATAATTTCATTTAAACAAAATTATGGGTGTTGTTGAAGAGAATGGAGAACAGTTACTTTGTTTGGCATTGTTCTCTTTCTTGTAGTTACTGTATCCCATTTTCATGTAGGAATGAGAATGGCACAAAACATTTTTAGCTTTTCATGATGCTGTTCTTTTATTCTTTAGTTGGTTCTAACATAAATAAAATTCCTGTGCACAGGAAGAGCCTTCGGGTTTCTGAGCTTAAATAGAGTCATGAGCCTTGATAGTTATCGCTCAATTGAATTCAATCAAGCCTTCAATTGTGCTAGTATTATTCCTTTCTTTTTGTTCTTTCTTTATTACTCTATTAAGTCATTTGAATTATGAGCTGTAGTTTGAAGTTGACTTGAGCAAAGAACTCTCAGCTCCTGCAAATCAGACGCACACCGTAACATCGAGGCAGAAACTAATGTAAGAGATGTGCCTCTTCTCTTGATTTTTCCCTAATGCTGATGAGTTATGTTATTTCTTAACTAGTTAATTCTCTATATCTGTTGAGTATTGAATTCTATCTGATAAAAAGAACAAAGTACATAGTACCTGGTTTTTCAATGACATAGGGGTCGGGAGGAAGGATCCGCAAATTTAGTGCTGCTGGTTGAATGGACTTGTGTTTCAGCTTCTCAATGTTTAAAAGGTTCATGACAAACAATCATTGTTCTTTACTCTCTTTTGTGTTCTTGTAATTGAACAACATGTTCAAAACTAAAAACCTTTATTTTAATTGTTATTTCAGGATGAACTGAGAGATGCAGTATTGCTTGTGTTTGCTAACAAACAAGACCTTCCTAACGCAATGAGTGCTGCTGAGATTACTGACAAGCTAGTTCTCCACTCTCTCAGGCAGCACTACTGGTAAATATTTTGACAATGAAGCCCCTTGTCCTATTTTAGCTAACACAATTGTTTTTCTTTCTACCTCAATTGTAGAAGTAAGGCTAGTAATCATCTAATTCTTGTATTGTGACACAATTGGTTTCTGAAAGAAGGGAAATGGCTTAGATACTCAATTGAAATTTTCAATTGAAGGGCACTCTGTCTCTTGTGAGGATGAAATAGTTCTAGTTTCTCAATCTTCAAATTGTTGCTTCTTTTTCTCTTTTTAATATGAAACTAGTTTTTTTGAATTGCTTTTAATAATTTAGGTGATCAACTAAAAGCTATGTAATGTGTTGTAACCGTGAGGTCGAGAGCTTTCTTCAAGTAGTTATTATTAGCTTTAACAATTGAAGAGCTCTGCCTCTTGAAAGCTTGAACAGCCTCACAGTTGAATTATGGGTTATGTTAGGCCTAGCCTAAGTCCTGATGAAAATTTGACCAATTCCATGTTATTTCTCTATTTTTTTCTCGCAAATTGCTATTTGTTATTACAAGCTTTTACTAGCCATGTTATTTGATTCTTGCCAAAAGCATGCGATTTGAGAGTTTAACTCTACATATTTAAGTAAAGTACTTTAATTACTTGTGTGTATGTCTCTGCTTTGCCTAGTTGAAAATTATTTTAAAGTGTGCGTGAGGAAATGAGCGTGAAGCAAATAATTATCAAAAGAAAAATTTACTTTTAAAGTCGGATATTCATGTCATCCGACGTTATAATAAAACTTTCAAAGTCGGATGGCTATGTAATCCGACTTTAAAAGTGTTCCACGTGCATACTATAAAACAAACTATTAAAGTCGGGTGGGTACGTTAATCCGACCTAAAATTTACTTTTTAAAGTCGGATATTCATGTCATCCGACGTTATAATAAAACTTTCAAAGTCGGATGGCTATGTAATCCGACTTTTAAAAGTGTTCCACGCACACTATAAAACAAACTATTAAAGTCGGGTGGCTACATTAATCCGACCTAAAAACCTACTTTTAAAGTCGGAGTACCACCCGACTTTAAAAATATCAGACTTTCTAAGTCGCCTTAATAGAAGTCGGACTAACATCCGACTTTAAAAGCCCAAAATATCCGACTTTAAAACCCTTTTTTCCACTAGTGAATGTTGGATATACATATGAGATAGTAGAACAAACTAATATCTGTAGCTTCTAGTGCAACTGGTGGTTAGTCCAATTAGGCTGGATATTTTAGGTGGATAGTAGAACAAACTAATATCTGTAGCTTCAGCCAATTGTATTTTCTCAACATGAGGTTTAGCCGCAACAGCGACCACATCAATGTATGGCTTGCTAAACTTTCTAGCCTCATGTCAACCAATAGATAATACCTTAAGAAAAACATAAGCAAACAAACTATACAGTTCAATGCAGTAACTTATTTGACTAATTTAATATGACAAAAACATTTTAACAATGAAAATCTCATTTTTAATCTTGGAATATAGTCAACAACTATAACGTAAGACAACATGGACCCCACACAATCATCTCTATTATTCCCAAAAACGATGGCTTGTATCTCAAAGTTCTTCTACTATGAGCTTACTTAGAGTATTTATCATTATCAGAATCACAGCATAGGAATTTAATCAAACAGATGGTTTGCTAATAAAAAACTTTAGCTTCTAATAAAAAACTTAGGTTCAATCATGCTACTTAACAACTCAAAGAAACATCGCGCGAAGTAAACCATAGAAACATCTATCAACCGTGGAATGTAAAACCGCATCTTTAGCGTAAAAACCACGACTCGAGGAAGAAGCAACAGAACTTGGGGGAACGACACTCGAAGAAGAAGCAGAAATCTTCCAAGGGAGACGAGAGGGATTGCATTCTGGAGGGGAGAAGAGACTTAGAGATGGGAAGAAGAAGAAAGAGATTGCCGGTGGAGAAGAGAAGAGAGAAGGAATTGTGGTTTCACTGCTGGTCACGAGGTGAAGGGAGAGGAGAGCGATTGCGTTGGAGAGAGAGTTTGAATCTTTGGAGAAGCAGTGATCGCACGTTCTGACGGGAGGGAGAGTGACGCAGATTGGAGAAACCAATAACGTGAAGAATAGAAGGGAGAAGGAAATATGGGCCCATAAGAAATTAGGGCACAAAACTTTGGATAAACTGGTTAATTCGAGTGTTTCTAGGAGCAGAGGTGGGTCACAATGGACACTCTTAAATACCAAGTCTTTCCTTAGCCGTAACTTTCCCAAACAATGTTGTTTTAGTTTTAAAACAAACCCAAGATATTATCTGGACGAGTCGCGGAACAGTCGCTTTCTTTAAGACGCTTTCGTGGCATTACTCAAAGTGCAAGTAGCTATCAACCACGACGCCCCTGTGATAAAACAAATCTCGCAGCATACACTTGTTATTACCCATTCTATCATAGCATTTTCATCTCGTATCACTTCACAACTTGTTATTACCATTGAACCTAATTTCGGGATCTCCATTTTTTAGGCCGTTACCATCGCGAGTGACTCATGATTTTAATGGCGTGAGTCCCATCCTTTCGAGATGTATTTTGACTTTCTCCCTAACTAATCCTTTCACAAAGGATCGGCTAAGTTCGATCAATGCGCACATGATCCACTCTCACAACTCCTTTTGAGAGACATTCTCTCACAGTGTTGTGCTTACGACGTATTTGTCATCTTTTGCCGTTGTAATAACAGTTCTATATTTTGCATTAGCCGCGGTACTATCGCAGTGGATCAACACAATTGTCATCGATTTTTCCAAAAGGGAATCTTTGCCAGTAAGCAACTTAACCAACTAGCTTCTTCACTAGCGGTTGCTAGTGTTCTCATTTCAGACTCCATAGTGGACTGAGCCAATATTGTCTATTTCTTAGATTTCCAGGAGACAACACCACCAGCTATACTACATATATAGCCACTAGTTGCTTTGGAATCATCTGATAGAGTATTCCAATTTGCATCACTGTATCCTTCAAGTATAGCTGGAAATCTCTCATAATTTATTCTGAGATTCATGGTCCTTTTAAGGTATCTCATGACTCTTTCGATAACGTGCCAATGCTATATACTAGGTCGAATAGTAAACTCTCGTAATAATCCCACAACATAGGCAATGTCTGTCTAGTACAATCGCTGGCACACCTTAGGTCGCCAATGATGTTCGTGATATTCTGCTTGTCTAACACACACCACCGTTGTTCTAAAAGATTTTGAAAACTCTGATCATCCGAGCAAGGTGTTTACGCCAAAGTAATAATATTTCTTTAAGATCTTCTCAATATAACGAGATTGATCCAAAGAAATTCCTTTCTCGGACCTAGTAATCTTAATACCAAGTATTACACTTGATTCTCCGAGATCTTTCATATCAAAGTTGTTGCACAACAATGATTTCACTTTATTTACAGCATGAATGTTTGATCCAAATATGAGTAAGTCGTCTACATAGAGACATATAATAGTGCAAATACATTTGTCACTTTCATTCACTTTAAACTCAATCAATATCATCAAATTATTAAACATCTCATGTCGTTGTTTAGGAGGTCGCTTAAGACCATACAAATATTTTATCCAACTTACAGACTTTGTGTTCTTCCCATGAACTACAAAACCTTCAGGTTGCTCCATATAGATTTCTTCTTCTAATTCACCATTTAAAAAAATAGTTTTGACATCCATTTGGTGTACTTCTAAATTATAAATAGTGGCCAAGGAAATTAGTACCCTTATGGATGTAATTCTAGTAACAGGTGAATATGTGTCAAGAAATCTATATTCTCTCTTGTCTAAAACCCTTGGCTACAAGACGAGCCTTGTATTTATCAACAAAGTGTCATCGGGTTTTAGTTTCTTTTCAAAATCCATTTACAACAAATCGGTTTGCAACTAGGAGGCAAGTCCACTAAGTGCAATGTTATGTTGGACTCTAGAGAATCCATCTTGTTGTTTTATGACTTCTTGCCACAAATCGCATCCAATGAAGACAAAAGCTTCTTGAATGATATTTGGATCCTCCTCTAGTATATGGACCGTATAATAGGTTCCATATTCTTTAGCAACTTGTGCTTTCTTACCTCTTAGAGGTTCTACTTCCCTTTGTTCGTTGTTTCCAACATTCCTAGGCATAGAAACTTTATTAGTTCAAAGGCCCCCACTATTTCTTGATTTAAAAGGGAATTCATTTTCATAGAATTCAACGTCTTTTGACTCTGATCACTTTTGCATTAAGTTCATAAAACATGTATGTTTTGCTATTTACTGCATACTGAATGAAAACACATTCATAGGCTTTACTAACTAATATAATTCTTTTGGAATTATGACATAAGCCAAGTAATCCCAAATTAAAAATAAGACAAGATGGGTTGTCTTTTCTTCAAGATCTCCAAGGAAATTTTTATTTCTTTAGATTCAGTGGAATCTATTCATAACATAACCAACGATTTATAAAAAATTTCACAAGAGAGATCAAGTGCTAGAAGTCAACAAAATAGCAAAACCAATTCAATAAAGATTTATTTATTATTTTTCCTTTCTCGCTTACCATTCATATAAGAAAAATATGTTGTAGTCGTTTCATGTATAATTCCATTAAATTAATGGGAATCATATACTCTATTTCTCAACCGCTATAAAGGCTCTTAACCTTTCAACTTAATGATTTTCAAAAATTGTATTGGAAAACTTTGAATATGTCAAGCTATTTACTTTTATTTTTCATAAAGTATACTACAATGTAGTAAAAGCAACAAAAAGTGAGAATCTATCATTTTCCATTTCTCGTTAACGCTCCATCTAATTCACATATATTTGAGTGAGAGTAAAAATAAATACTCGATTTCTTTACTATTTTATGCGAATTCTTGATAATATTAACTTGACTACTAAAATCACAATATTTTCTAAGTCATTTACAAAATAACTTTGGAAAATCCTATGTGGCTCATATTGACAATATTGTGTTATGTTTACACATCGAGCCAAACATTACACGCAGTAAAAATTATCGCTGTACAAAACTTCCGATAGACTGAGTAAACACCGCTTTAAAAAGAATATCATAGTTTAAAAACGCTTACAAATGGGCCTCAACATACTTTTCTTATTTTCAAGAACAATGTATGTTCAAAAGATAGCATGATCACTGAGAGTGAAGCCCATAACCATCCACCAACTTTCTCATTTACCAATAATGTTGATTTCGTAAATTATAGCAACAAATTGCTATTCAAGGTGTTAGCTCACGCGATCTTGACTGCTCCTACACTTTGCGCCCCATATGACCCGGTCTCTCACAATTAAATGGAGGAGCAAAGATCATTTCTAGGTGGTGGTAGTTGAAGCTTATAATATGGAAAATTTTGGGGTTCCCATTCCAGCTTGTTTGTTCTTTTGAGCCCGATCACGCTTTTTAATATTGAAAGGTTTTCTAGACAATTATATTGCAATTTCCAATATTATATATTGCAATATGTCGTGAAAAACATAACTTCTAAAATAATTTTATTGCTATTGAGAACAAAAGCAATTCTACGATATAAAATCATTAACCGTTAAGTGTTAACCACTAACAACATCAAAGGTGTGACCACAAATTTTTTTATGCTAACTCAAATTCAAAAAATATGAATTCAAAAAAAATTCATTCATATAGAGATGATTATTCTCTTTCCGTAGAATTAAAAAAAAAAACTATAGAGATAATCATTCTCTTTCTATTATTATTAGACCGTACAGAGAAAATCATTCTCTTTCCATTGATAAATTTTATAGAGAAAACCATTCTCTTTATATTGATAGATAGTATAGAGAAACTTATTCTCTTTCTATAAGGGTATTTCTTTAGCTATTTTATCATGTTCTTTTGTTCAATTTATTTCATCCGCCACAGAATCTCATCACCAAGACATTGGCAACCTTTTTCATAGTTAAGAATAAGAGCATCTTTGGTTGCCAACATTTGAAGTGAGCTCCTCAAACCGGAATGGTTTGTTGAAGTCAAGCAATGAACCAAAGACTAGTAATTTCTTCTTTTCATGGTGAATTAGAAACGCCTTAAAAATGTTAATTCGAGTAGGTTCCGTAAAAGAGAGGTGGGTCACAATGGACACTCTTAAATACCAAGTCTTTCCTTAGCCGTAACTTTCCCAAACAACATTGTTTTAGTTTTAAAACAAACCGAATATATTATCGATGAGTCGCGGACTAGGTCGCTTCTCTTTAAGACGCTTCGTGGCACTACTCAAAGGTGCAAGTAGGCTATCAACCACGACGCCCCCAAGATAAAAAAATTCCAAGAGACTGCTACTTAATTTTCACCGTGACCGTGAGAAATTCGCCTAGAAATACACCCTCAATATGGTTTATAAAAACCACTCTATATGGTTTTGAAAACCACTCTTAGCTTGGAAGAAACTCTTCAAGCTTTCAAAGGAACAAGAAATGATTTTAGGAGAAGAGAGAAAAGGTTGAAGAGAAAACTCTTGATCTTCAGTCCCTTGGTGCAATTTGCAAATGAGGAGAAGTTTCCTTTATAGGCTATAGGGGAATATAGCCGTTGGAAAATAATCAAGAGCCAACGGCTCTAAATTAAATGCAAGAATCACTGCAAAATAAATACAAAAGCCGCTACGGTTTGATTTTGGTCAATATGACCGTTGGAGTCAAATGGTCAACGGTCAACAATTTTTTAAAAATATTCTTTTCTTTTTTTGAAAATTAATATATTTTTCTTTTAGAAAAATAATACACCACAAAGCCCGGCCGAGGTCGGGCACAAGACACGCTGCGTGTTGGCCACTTTGTGTGTGTCCTCACCCATCAACAAAATTGGGTACCTTAGGCCCAACCCAATGGATGAGGCTCCCACTTATATACACTCTCAAAGTGTCTACTCTATCCAATGTGGGACTTTTTCAATTCACACACTCTTAAGTTCCAACAATCTGCAATTTCTCAAAATTACTATTACTAAAATGAGTTGGCAACATTAAACACATCAGCCCATATAATTTTGACAATCACCCAAGTGTTGGTACCACACTTTTTATAGTAGGTACATTAGAACTCACCTACAAGTATTCATTGGTATATGATGTAAATATCATTCTTTTACTCATATGTTAAATTGCATATGATTGAAATTTAAGTAAATGAAGCGAAAAATTGCATGATTCACGTGTTGTGAGATAGCTATACTTGTATTGGAAAGAAGTGAGGGGGAAAATAAATAAACGTGCGAGGAATCAATCATTAATTATGAGAATGTCATGAAGAAGTTGTATTTATTTGATGTTAACTTGGCCTTCAATGACCGATTATATGAAAAAATTGGCCTTCAATGACCGATTCCTCTCCTTGTTTTTTCTTTTTACTTTTTTTTCTTCTAAGAAGTTGTTTTTATTTTATTTTATTCATTTGTGATAAAAAAGATAGGTTTTATTTTGTTTTTGGTGATTAATTACACTATTTTGAGTCTTAATTAAAAATAGCCAACAGTTTAATTTTAAAAAGTTCAAATGTAAATTTCTTTTTGATAAACAAGTTAATATGTTAGTTAAAACAAATGTTCTTGTATATAAAATGGGGGTGGTGCAACCTTTAAGCATATAATATTACTAAGAGAGACCTATCAAAATATGTGAACCAAAAGTCCCTAATACAACAGTGGAGTGAGCTATTTATTTATAATAGAAAGAGATTCCTAGGTGTTCCATGTTAGAGGGAATTAGCCTCTCTTGCTCTGCTCCTACTGCCGAGTTGGTGGACCAGCCACTATTCAGTACAAGCCAATTCTAGCTGCCACGTCTTCTCTTTTTTCTTCTATATGACGCATCTTGGACTTTGCATGGTCTGTGGCGCATGCAGGTCTAGTCCGCCTTTAGTTTGATTTTGATTTCCTTAGTCCACGATTGCACTACTCGGCTTTCCTGCTTGGTAAGGGTATTCGTCGAGGGGAATGGTAACCGTAAAGTTTAATTTTGTGCAACACCATTTTGCTCAAGTAAATGCAGTGATAAGTTTGAAGTGTGACTACTGTGAAGGTCCACATTCTAACCAGGACTGTGAACTTCCCCTAGCAGTCCAAGAGAAGATATTTTTTGTCAAAAATAATCAATTTTCACTTACAATCTGGGGTGCAGAAATCATCCAAGTTTCTTTTGGAAGGATCAAGGGCAAAGTCAAAATTCTCCTCCAAAGAAAGCAGATTGGGAGATAGCCATTGAGAAACTACCTACTACTTCATTAATGGGGGAAACAAGGGTTGTTTTTGAAAATGAAGAAGCATTATTAGAAATATTGAGACTCAATGGGTTAATTGGCCAAGGAAAATGCACAAAGACCTCCAGGAGTTCTTCCTAGTGACACTATACCTAACCCAAGGGATAACAAGACAGTGAATGTTGTTACCATAAGGAGGGGAAAAATGATTGAAGTTGTAGCAAAGAAGAGTCCGAAAGATGTTACAGAGTCCAAGGATAAAGATCCAGTGGGTGTGAATCTTCTAAGGTGCAAGAGGATGTGCATGAGTAGTCTAAGCTTCGAAAGCCGATAATCAAACTACATTTCCCTCAAAGATTGAAGAAGGAGCAAGATGAAAATAATTTGGTAAGTTTAGATGTTTTCAAAAATTACAAATTAACACTCATAAGATCTTCATGCAGGAAGATCATAAGCCGGTGGTGCAACAACATAGAAGATTAAATTCGGCAATTAAAGAATTGATTAGAAAAGAAGTTCTCAAACTCCTTGAGGCCAGGCTTATTTATCCCATTACGATAGCTTCTGGGTGACTCCTGGCCCAAGTTGTTCCTAAAAAGGCGGGACCATCAGAGTCATGGATGAAAAAATGAATTAATTCCTAGAAAAATTGTCACGGGATGGAGAATTTTCATTGATTACAGAAGATTGAACACAACTATAAGGAAGGATTAATTCCCTTTGCCTTTCATTGATCAAATGTTGGAGAGGTTGGCGGGTCATAATTTTTATTACTTTCTGAATGGGTATTCTGGTTACAACTAGATTGTTGTGGCTCCGTAAGACCAAGAGAAAACCGCCTTCACATGCCCATATGGTATATTTTCTTATCTAAGGATGTCATTCGGGCTTTGCAATGCTCCGACTACTTTTCAAATGTGCATGATGTCCATATTCTCCAATATGATTGAAAACATATCGAGGTGTTTATGGATCGACTTCTTTGTTTTTGGTAACTCTTTGATAATTTCTTGCATAATTTGTCTCTTGAGTTTGAAAGGTGTAAGAAATCCTACTTGATCCTAAATCGGGTAAAATTCCTACTTGATCCTAAATCGGGTAAAATTCCATTTTATGGTAAGAGAGGGAGTTGTTTTGGGTCTAGCGGTAAGAGTTGAGTGGTTAATGGCCCTAAAGTGATGGCTGGGTCCCACCATTCATCATCTACAGTATCTTTTAACTTCACAAATGTTTCCTCACAGATGACCAATAGGAAGTAGGTGATGATGACTGGGATATGTTGGATAATGCACGCGGTGCTGGTGATGAAGTGTTCTTGATAGACAAATCACTGCAGTTACTATTAGTGTGTGTTTGGTTTGGTGGTAGGAACACCTAAAAGTACTTTTGAGAGTAACTTTTGTGGTTTTGGAACAAAAAAAAGATGTTTAGATTCTTATTGTAAAATTGATTATTCTTCCTAGAATTGATTTTCCTTGAAGCAACTATTTGTAGCTTCTAGCAGAATCAATTCTGTCAAAATTAATTCTGTCAGAATCAATTCTTCTGATAATGATAATGAGAATAGAAGCAACTATTTGCATTCTCAATGTTGGATTCAAACCCAGGAGTATGGTTAAATATAATTTGGACGTGGTTAAAGATATTATATATTCTATTAGTAATATGAGTGATCAATTCATAAATGTCGGTGTTTTGAAAATCAAACGATCGAACAGTTCAATCGATTAAACCATGACCCCATTTAGGTACGTTTCTATTATTTCATCGGTTCGACCATAATTTTATCCGAGTTTGAGCGCTTTAATACAATTCAACCAATAATGGTGTTCTCAAGAATGTTATGACTCCATATATATTTGGGGGTTCAAGTGAACCCCCTCAAATAATAAAATTAGCACTGATACTTTAGGGAAAAATGTTTTTGCATCCCCTGAAAAATATGTTTTGCACCCAAGTTCTTAGTTTTGCACCAAAGTTCCTAATTTTGCACCACTCTAATGCACCACACTCACACAATCACTCACAATCTTACTATATTTTATTTTTTAAAAAAAATTGTCTCTCTATCTCCTTGGATCCATTCTTGTTCTTATTATCCTAATTTTGAATATGTTAGTATTATTTAGTTTGTATTTTGTGTTAGTGCTATTTAATTTGAATTTTTTACCAACAACAGTTGATTTGAGTGGTAATTGGATCCCATCGCAATGTCTCAGGTTCGGATTTTGGGTGTGACAAAAACTCAGTTGGAAGGGGAGCGGCAATATTGATTTTTTAGTGCTATTTAATTTGTATTTAGGAACTAATTTGTGCTATTTAATTTGTATTGGTCTAGTGCAACGCAAGTTAAACCTGATAAAGTCTTCTTTTGAAGCTGACACTAGTTTTGCCTATTGCAACCGTAACTGTAGAAATAACTTCTCTGCTATGAATATTGTGAAGAAAGGTTCCGTGATCGGATGTGGGATACATGGATGAACGATTGTTTGTTGACGTACATTGAGAGTGATGTATTCAATAAAATTGACTCTGAGCTTATTATTCAACGATTTCAGAATATGAAATCACGTAGAGGAGAATTATGAAATGTATAATTTTTTTATTTATTTAAATATATTATTGTCGTTTTTAATTATATTTTTGGTAAATTATGTATTTAAAAATTTGACACCCCCGACCCCGGGGTCCTGGATCCGCCACTGCTCAGCAGTTCAATTTTCAAAACATAACTAAATGTGTCCATATAAATATGTAGAGTTAAATATACTTTTTGCCTTTATTAAATTTAGGCTTTTTGTGCTTTAGTCCCTCAAAAAAATTCACCTACTATTGGTCCTTCATTTATGTTTACATCAGTTTTAATTCTCATAACTTTTAATAGCATTTTACAACTTTTAATAGCATTTATAAAAGGTCAAAAAAAACGTTATTAAAAGTCATAAGTGACTAAAATTGATATAAAAAAAATTGTAGTGACTAAAAGTAGGTAACAATTTTTTGACTGACTAAAATCAAAAAACACAATTTTATAGGGTCCGACAACATATTTATCCCCAATATACATAAACAAAAAAAGTACGTGATAACAAATAATATATTATAAATTTATAATTTATAAAAGACTATCTCTACCCATGCATCCCATGGATTAGTCATATTTATATTTAACGTACAACATGTGATTGTATACATGTGATATGTTCTTATCACATTTCATTAAATTTAGATAAATTTTTGTTGACTTCTCTTTCTTATTAATTATTTTACTTTTTTTCACAAAATTATATAAATTTGATATGAAAATTGCTTCCCGTGCATCGCACGGGTTGCATACTAGTTGATTTACATATGGTGATCCATTATCCACTACATTTTTCTAGATCTGCCTTTTGTTTTACATTAAAACAACACTAATGGATCTTTTGAAAGTAGCGTCAAAAGCCTAAACCGGATTTCCTCTTCCCTTCATGGTTCGCCCTTTCTCAAAAACAAACATAACATCACTACATAATATAAGTTATTATAGGTTTTTTCTTCTATACTCAGTTCCCGCCTGCAGGCAAAGGCAGCCGTGGCGCCAAAGACAGGCCTCGTGCCAAAAAAATTTATGGCCCCTTTTTTTTGTACAGCGCATACATACTACCCCAGCCCAATAAAAAAAACAAACTACTAGTGAAACACTTCAGACCAAAAAAACGTCAAACACTCAAAAAAAAAAAAAGGAGAACGCAAACGTGAAATGCAATGTAACGCGAAAGGAGAAAAACGAGAAATGCTCACCTCACCTCTCCACCATCACAAAGATCGCCACCACCACCACCATTTCACTCACCGAAGTCACCTCCCTGCATACACGACGGCGACGTAAGACAAGGCCACCACCGCCGCTCACATCCAAATCCCTCTTCATCTCCTCAATCGCTCAAGTGTTCACCAATCCCTTCCGCTCAATCATTCTCATCACTCCGATTTCAATGGTTCACTTTATCGCCCTTTAATCGCTCAACAAGAAGTTCCTAAATCCTCTCACCCAGTAATCTATAAATTGATTTCTATTTTGCTTGCTATTTAGGGTTTTAAAATTAAATTACAACTTCAATGCTTTGAGAGTTGATTTTGTTACTAATTCATTGTAATATCACAATTACTTGTCGTGATGCTTCATTTTCACTACTTGGGTGAAGGAGATTGAAATTTAGAACGTGACGAGTGACGATGTCAACGATTTACCTTTCTGCTCGCTTTAGAGTTGTATTTTTGCAAAGGTGAATGATTGAATCTTCTCATTATTTTATCTCTTAATCTCTTCATTCATTTTCCCAATTTCCTAATTCCCAATTTTGTTTCATCGTATTGTAGTTTATAAAGGGGATAGGATGAATGAGACTTTGTTTTTCCTTTTCAATGTTGTTGATAATGGATTTGTATGTCTCTTGACTAATGTAGCACGTGATTGAGAAATTTGCTTGCTCATCCTCATTCCTACCGTCGTCGGAAAGCAAAAATATCAGTTTATTTGATCATCAAAAGATAATCTTTGAGTCAGAAATTATTCAAGACAAAGTGTAAGTTGGATATGCTACCACTATAACCCGCAAATGAATCCCGAGAGTTAGAAGATAGTAACTTGCTTACAAAGTAAAGTCCTGTTTCATTGAGAATCCTCGCTCCACCAGATGCATAGTTTACCCTTTCAGAGAGCATCACCATTTTGAGACACCGATGATAAGCCGGTGGTGATGGAATTCCAAGTTTTGCAACTGCAAAAATGCAACAAAATTAAACCATTGAAGCATGGTTTATTCTGCATCAGAAAGAAAGCTTTGAGATTCAAAAATATACAGATGATATCACCAATAGTCCTTCCATTGGTGAATCTTCCAAAGAGCATGACCACCACTATAATCAATTCCATACCATGGATAATTAGATTTTGCCAAAGAATATTGTAGATAATTATTGTTCCCAACATCCGTCAAGGAATCACCAAAGATGTAAGTCATGTGTTTAGTCGCTAAAGCAATTGCGCATAATCGAGAAGATACAGCCACAAAAACCAAAGATTTGCATTGACATTTTTATGTTTCTTGTTTCAAATCCTCCTTTGCTGAAAACATAATGAACCGTAGTTTTATAGAAGTACTATGTAGTATCATATTCAAGTTCCTTGTGTTACTATTGTTTCAATCTTGCAATTTTGTGTGTTAGGTGATTATTTTCCAAACCATATGAAGCTTAATTATCGGAAAAAATGTTATTTACCATTAAGTAATGAAATTTGAGTTTTGCATTGAAGGGCCCCACTTTAATTATTCGCATTGTGGTCTCCGCTTTGTTTTGGGCCGCTACTGCCTATACCCATCTAGAGTTGGGTGCAAAGGGGCGATCTAGGACCCTAAGTTAGAGTGACAAAAAAATTTAAGCACACACATTGCTATAAATATAATAAAGGAGCAAGAGAAGAAAGAAGAACATGCTCGAGAGTGAGAAAACGTAGGAGAGAAAAAAAAATTAGAAACGTATTAGATAGGTGCAAAACTAGGAGTTTAATGCAAACAAATATTTCCAAGATGTGCAAATATGTTTTTAATAGGATATTGGTGCTAATATTATTTTTTAATAGGAGTATTGGTATTTAATAAATTCTAAGCACTCACTGCTTGTTTAGAAAAAATAGGCAAGTGCATTAAAGTTGCTCTCAACCCATGATCTCACAGTAACTGTTCCCTATTTTGTAGTTGGAAGTTATTGAACTCTGTGATGGACAGAGCTCTAATAAAACCACTTCTACTCTCGCTTTTGTCACCAAACCTACTTCTTCGTAAAATTACACCATCGGGTTTGGAAAGAAGAACAGAGTTCTTTCGTTGGTGTGAAGTGTGAATCCGAGTTCTCCGTTGGGTGTGAAATACGAAACCAACATTGCAATAGTTGGAGGTTAGTGTTGTCCTTTAATGCTTCCGCTAAAGCGATTTAAAAGTGTTGTTGATGTATGCATGTTTAAATCGAATTCTGTTATATTGATCTTTCATTTGGTATCAGAGCTTTTATTATCTCTGCCTTGCATTCACGTTTCAGAATTTTCAGTTTAGGTAATTTAATTTACACCTTTTAATGCAAATTAAAATCAGAAACCAATAGGAAATAATTTTTAGAATATTTCTGGGTAATTATGTGTTGGCTTCGGTGTTAAAATAGGCTTGAAACCGTCAAGTTTTGTTCTAAAAAACGCGAGTCGAAACTGAGTGAGACTGACCAAGTTTAAGGTAGAAGATGATCTTCTATTAGCGTGAGAGTCAGTAGCTTGTTAATGGCACTAGCAGAATTCGAACCGAGAGACTAGAGGATATAAACGCGTAGCTTTACCATTAAGTTGTGCCTTCAGTCCTTCACTTTGATGTTTCTAGTGTTGTCTCTGTGTATCTATTTTCTGTTGTGCAGAACTTTTATACTGCTTATGTTGTTGTTAAGTTCTATTAATGTGCCCTTTTATTTATTTCAATAACAATGTTGTATGTTTAATTTAGTATTTATTTAAACATGAAATGTTATATCAAGTTATTTATGCACATTAAAATTGAGGGAGTTTTATTCATTTAATTTGCATTATTTGGAGAACCATGCAACTATTTAGCTCCTTATAGAGAATTGTTAATGATTAATGATTGATATGATTCTAGTTAATTAAGGAATAGCCACAACATCTTTGATTAACTAGGAATATATAATAACTAGCCTCACCTCCCGTCCGATGGACGGGTTGTCTCACTATTGATTATATGAATTACTTTTAAACAAAAACAATAATAAATTACAACATCAAACAAATTCTAAGTATTAAAAAAACATCACAGTTAAAGACAAAATTCCCACATATTAGATCAAGTCACAACAGAAACAACTTAAAGTTGGAGCATAAACAATAGTGTAATCACACATATTAGACAAAGTCATAACACAAACAGTTTAAATTTGTAACATAAACAACAAACTATAATAACATTATCAATATTCATCAAATGTAACTATAAAAACTTAACCCATAATACGACCCTACCCGGTTTGAGGGATTAGTCTCTAGAGTTGCGCGTAGATGATACCCAATTTATACCAAAAAAATGTAAATATAAAAACTTAACCCATAATTAAAAAGAAAAGAAGACAACATAATTAGAGAGTGAAACACATACGTAGGTATCATACAGATTTGATTTAAAACTATATACTAATTTAAGTATGTTTCTAATACTTGTTGATGCGAAATTATTTAAATAAAAAAGAAAATACCAATTTGGACATGTAATTTTTTTTCTAGATTCTAAAGTACCCCAAAATGCACTGCCTAGAATTATACTTTATGTATTTTGTCATGAAATTTTTTTCATCAAACAGATTATTAAGGAACGAACTTTGCGTATTTGAACATCTAAATTTTTTTCTTGACCCTTAAGTTCCCCAAAATACACTGTCAGCATCGGACTTTACGTATTTTGTTACCAAACCAGTTATTTACGAAGAAACTTCTAGTATTTGAAGAGTTAAAAAAATTTCTAAATCCTAAGTACCGCAAAACACACTGCCTAACATTTCACGTTACGCGTTTTGCTACAAAATTATTTTGTCCCCATCAAATACACCAAAACACATTGTTTAGCATCTCACTTTACTTATTTTAGAGCGCGAGTGACTATTCACATTAATTGGTTGTGGAGATAGAGGAGTATTAAAAATTTGGGTAGGGGAAATTTAAAGACAATGTGACATATATATATATATATATATTATATGCAGTGGCATGGGTGATGTGTGTAAATGGATGATGGATGAAAGGGTTATAGATGATTGGGTGGGGGTGTGTTGAATTAACAACATAAAGACAACCAGCAAAAAAGATGAGGAAGACACGTTGCAAGAGGGAAGCAAATTGAACAAAAAAATTGGTAGCCAACAAAAAATTATTCCCGCGGCAAATTAGAAATGCATGCCAAGCCGCATACATTTGTAAGATTTCAAAATCACATTAAAAACATTAGTTGTAATTTATCATGTGTAATATAATAATATCTACCCATGAGAATTTTGTTATATTTGTATGGTTAATTAGAATAAAATATCATATTATATTTCTTAATCTACCCACATGAATTAAGAAGTGGAATGTGATTTCATAGTTTTGTCATTAAGTTATATGATGAGTCTAATTGAGTAAGACTTTAGTCCACAGGCAAGTATTATGTCACTAGATTCACAACTTAAGACATGTTTGCGTTGGTAAAACATGAAACTGCTTTTTGTCTCAATTATGAATAATGAGCATGTATATTTGAATTTTGCAATTATTAATCCTGCGAATTTCTCCAACAATACATCTATTTAGGAAGTTAGATGTGTTCACGTAGAAGCCATTGGGACATGCAGATGTTTTTAAGTAGCGGTTTTACTTTGATTCTACTGTAAGACTTTTTATGTTCCTAGTTTGTCTAAGAATTTTGATTTCTGTTTCAAGACTCACGCCTTTGGGTTTTCCATTCAAATTTATGGAATCTGGTTTTACTTTAGTTGATAAATCTAGTATATTTGGTTTTGGTGAAATACGCGATGGTCTTTATGCAATTAATTTACAAAACAACACTACTTTTGATTCTATGCATGTCACTGCTAGTTTTAAACAATGTGTTGTGGATAAAAAATCATCAATGTTGTGACACCGAAGATTGGGACACATCTCAATCGAAAGAATTAGGAGATTAGTAAATGAAGGGATACTTAGTACCTTGGATTTTGCTGATTTCGAGACCTGTATAAATTGCATTAAGGGTAAGAAAACTAACAAGTCTAAAAAGGGTTCACAGAGGAGCTCAAACCTATTGGAAATCATACATACAAATATTTGTTGTCCAGACATGGACACAAGTAGTCCGAAATACTTCATCACCTTTATCGATGATTACTCACGATATATGTATGTCTACTTACGTCGATCAAAGGATGAGGCTTTGGAAGCCTTTAAAGTTTTTAAGGATGAAGTAGAGAAACAATATGAAAAACAAATTAAAATTGTGAGGTCTGATAGAGGTGGAGAGTACTATGGTAGGCACACATAGAATGGACAAGTTGCAGATCCATTTGCGAAGTTTCTTCAAGAGAATGGGATTGTTGCCTAATACACTATGCCTGGTTCTCCAGATCAAAATGGTGTATCAGAAAGAAGAAACCGAACTTTAATGGACATGGTAAGAAGTATGAGGAGTAACACAAAACTTCCTCAGTTCTTGTGGACTGAAGCACTAAAGACGACTGCGTATATATTGAACCGAGTGCCAACCAAGGCTGTCTCAAAGATGCCTTTTAAGTTATTCAAAGGTTGGAAACCAAGTTTGCAACATATACGTGTTTGGGGATGTCTGTCTGAATTGGGAATTTATAACCCACAAGAAAAGAAGATGGACCCGAGGACTATTAGTGGGTATTTCATTGGATATGCTGAAAAGTCTAGAGGGTGTAGATTCTATTGTTCATCACATAACACTAGGATTACGGAATCAAGAAATGCCAAATTTATTGAAAATTACTTGATTAGTGGGAGTGATCGGGCCAAGACATGGTTCACTTAAAATGATCACTATGAGGCTCAACCCTCAATCAAGTGATAGGTTTATTGTCATTCACACCCATCAAGTACAAATGGGTGTTAGACTACCAACCATCAAGCTCCACAAGTTTTTGAAAATGATCATGTAGATCAAGTTGTTAATGAAGAACATCAAGATAATGTTGAACAACCTAGTGATGAACCAGTTGGATAACAAGTTCCTCAAGAAGGTAATGAAGCAACATTAAGAAGATCTACAAGAGTCCAAGGTCAGCAATTACTAGTTATTTTGTATTGTATCTACAAGAATCTGATCAGAACATAGAGCCGCAAATGATCATGAAACGCTTTCATTGTGCCATGAATTCTAAAGAATCAAATTTGTGGCACAATGCTATGAAAGAAGAAATGGATTTTATGGCATCAAACCAAGTTTGGGATCTTGTCAAGTTGCCTAATGGTGTAAAAGCCATTAGATGTAAATGGGTCTTCAAAACAAAGAGAGACTCATAAGGACACATTGAGAGGCATAAAGCAATACTTGTTGCCAAAGGATTCACTCAAAGAGAAGGAATCAACTACACAAGGACATTTTCTCCTGTATCTAAGAAAGATTCTCTCCATGTAGTTATGGAACTAGTAGCTCAATTTGACTTTGAGTTACATCAAATGGATGTGAAAACGGCTTTCCTCAATGGAATTCTAGAGGAAGCGATTTACATGAAACAACCTGAAGGATTCTTCTCTAGTGATGGTAAGAACTTAGTCTGCAAGCTTAATAAATCCATCAATGGATTGAAACAAGCCTCCCGCCAATGGTAGTTGAAGTTTCATGAGGTAATCACTTCATTTGGTTTTGAAGAGAACATCATGGATCATTGTATATACTAGAAGGTACCTGGACGCTGAGTTTGTTTCTTGTTTTGAGGCTACCTCGCATGGTGTGTGGTTGAAGAGTTTTATATTTGGACTTAGAGTCGTTGACTCTATTTCTAGACCACTGAAGATGTACTGTGATAACTCTCATTATGTATTTATGGCTAAGAATAACAAAAATGGAAGTGGAAGTAAGCATATCGACATTAAATACTTAGCCATAAACGAACGTGTTAAGGAAAATAAAGTGGTTATTGAACACATTAGCACAAAGTTGATGATTACCGATCATTTGACTAAAGGCATGCCACCAAAGAAATTTAAGGATCATGTAGTGTGCATGGGACTTGGTTCCATGATGTGATTTTCTTTTTATGTACATTTATTGCCTTTGATGAAACTCATATTCAGTTTGACATTTTCTCATATGTTTGTGTACACATTTATTTAATTTGAGGAAATTCATTTAAGTTTGATCATGAATAGACATATGGTTTATTCATTAAGTTAGGGACTTCTTTTGAGATGCTTGACATATCATAATACATAGAAGATAATACTCGGTTTTAGAGTACCTATCACCATGATTCATATATTAAGTTTCTCGTTATTATTGTGATGGGTTAAATGGACCTAGTGGGAGAATGTTAGGTTTGTCGGGTGTTTTCCTACTTTGTAGGGGAAAAATGTGTTTGTTTTGCTCCTATTTTGGTGGAAGGAAACTAACTCTGAATAAGGTCTTTTTTCTTCTCCCACTCAACCCATGATCTCACAATAACTGCTCCTTATTTTGTAGTTGGAAGTTACTTAACTCTGTGATGGACAGAGCTCTATAAAAACCACTTCGATTCTCTGTTTTGGTCACCAAACCTACTTCTCTATTCATAAAATTACACCATCGAGTTTTGAGTGAGTGAGGGTTTGGAAAGAAGAGAATTCTTCCATTGTTGTGAAGTGCGAATCTGAGTTCTGCTATATTGATCTTACAAGACGTGCTCAGTTAAATTCCAAACACACATATATTACAATAACATCAATTTAAGAGATGTTACAAAATACAACGGAGAAACTGACGATGGAGAGCAAATTTCCCACCTAAACAAAAAGTAGGGCCATATAAGGAAAAACATTCTACAACAGAGATATTTCGGATATGAAACATTATATTTATATTTTTATATAATAAAAAAATCCCTCACCATATCGCAAAACTTTGGCTTATAAAATATAGGCTTAAATATGTTTTTACCCCCTGCAAATATGGAGTGTTTTGCTTTTACTCCCTACAATTTTTTTTTTAAAAAACCCCTTGCAAAATCCTCTTTTTTGACATTAGTCCTTCTATTATCTAAACGTTACAAAAATAGCATGCGTGTCACACAGTTGTCCTACATGGCTGATAGAGTTGTGACTTGTAATTTTTTTTCTTTTTATAATTTTTGTATGCCAAGTTGGCTTGCCAAATATCAAAAAAAAAAACCTAAATCCCCAATTTTATACCATCTTCTTCAACCCCAAATCTCAAACCAAAATCCATCTTTCCCATCTTCTTCTTCGTGTCTCTCCCACATAACCACCAACACATGAGCACCACACTCATATTGCAGGGAAACCCCACTTTTATACCCTTCTTCTTCTTAGTAGCAAATTTGTCTTTCAGCCATGTTTGCTACTGATCTGGACACATATTGCAGGGATTTTTGAACTGAAATCAGGAAAAAATGGGTGCAGATAAACACCAAATTTGTAGAACATATCTTTCCATTCCAATAACTGTAAAGAGAGACCATTTATGTGCCGAAAAGTTAATAATTAACTTGATTAAACCAATATATTTGTTGCAACAGATTATTATTAGTTTGATACCAATTAGAAGTAAAGACCAAGTGAGCTAGTTACTAATTATTTGAGTAAATAATTAGCTTTATTTTGAACAAAAGCATGAAGCATTGCTTCATGCTAGCATCAGTAAATAGCAATGTTATGAAACTCGAACCGGTCATCGAACCCGAGCATGGTAGCGGGTCAGTGGGTCATTGGTCGGATCGGAGGGTCACTAATTGACCCGCATGACCCGCTATGAATAAAATTTATAGTAAAATAAATAATTATTCATACACAATAATATTCTAATTATTAAATATATAGAATCAAAAATTTATGGAATGTGATAAAAAATATTAGATATTAAATAAGTAACATATATACATAATATTTAATAACACATATATAAGTTACATAATAAATGAATATATTAGTAGGTTAAAAGGGTTTTGTTTGAAGTAAAAAAAGAAAATATTCTAAGTATAATACATTTCACAACAATAACAACATAAGCAGGTAGCTCAGATGGATAATTTTCGTGGCAGGAGCTACAAGGAGGTGGGTTCGATCCCCACTATTCTCACTTTTTCCAAACCTTGCGAATTTAGTCTGTGTCATAGCCGGGTTTGACCGAGTCAACACCGGGCCAATGACGCAATCCACGGGTCAAACCGAACCGAAGCAAGTTCCGGGCCGCGGGTTAATCGGACCGACCGACCGGGTCGGTCCAGGTTTAATGACATTGGTAAATAGAGCAGGAAAAATGATTATTGAACAAATAAAAGAAATTAGTCAAATTACAAGGGGGTGAAGGAATGGACCATGACGGCTGTCGTATTTGGTAACTACGGCGGAAGTCAGATTCGGTAGCTTCGACGACAGTCAGATTTAGAAGTTGGGTAGACGGTGAGGCGGTGACAGTAAGCAACTTGCAAGCAGAAGGATTAAAACCAAAAAAAAAAATATTTGCAAGGGGTTTTTTTAAAAAAAAATATTTTGTAGGAGTAAAAGCAAAACACCCCATATTTGCAGGGGGTAAAAACATGTTTAAGCCTAAAATATATGATATGATGACTAGTTGGGTGGTTGTTATGGTAAATAAATAGTGAGACCAGTACCAAGACTTTCTAGATAAATAATAACACATGTGTTAAAATATCATCTGCTGGAATAGCTCAGTTGGCTAGAGCGTGTGGCTGTTAACCACAAGGTCGGAGGTTCAAGCCCTCCTTCTAGCGTTTTTTTCTGCTTCTATATTTTTCTTTAACGTTTAGCTTTCTTTTTTCCGGTGAAAGCATCTCTTTCAGCAGTTAGCACCGAATGAGGTGGAAAACGGGGCCTCTCATTTTAAGCTGTACTGACATATATCTATAGAATAAAATTTTTATATTATGACAAACTATAATTAGTTGTGTCTATTCTCTTAAAATACAGAAACAACTTGAAATTATAATGATAAAAATATTTCTTCATATTAAGTCATAATAAAATATACAAATATATTTATACGGACAATAGCAATGTTTTTCCCCACATTTATAAAATCAAAACATAAAAATAATTGTGTCATATTGTTGGGATATATAATTAAATTCATTTATAAAATAAAAAATTAAAATAAAAAGTAATTATTTTTTGGTAAGAAAATAAAAAATTGTAATTATAATGAACATTTGCTTTTTGACAACATGTAATGTTTTCTCAGAATAACTCAAAAGCTAAATACTTATTTATGAAAACAAATTATCATCACTACGTCAAATTGGCCAAAAAAGAGCACCAATATTATTAGCGTTTTGTCATAAAACGCTACTTTTGGCCAAAACAAGTAAGCAATGTGCAGCGTTTCCCTATAGAGCGCTGTCTATTACGAAAGCACGCTAACCCATACCCAGCGTTTTTTGAAGAAACGCATCGCATCTCCTAGAACGCGCTACCAATACCCAATGTTTTTTAAAAAAACACTGCCCATCGCGTAGAACGCGTGAGCCATACCTAGCGTTTTTTAAAAACACCGCCCATTTCCTAGAACGAGCTACCAATACCTTGCGTTTTTTAAAAAACGCTGCCCATCGCGTAGAACGCGTGAGCCATACCCAGCGTTTTTTAAAAAGCCACCCATTGCCTTTAACTTTACTACCTACCTCACTGTGCAATGTCTCTCTCTCTCTCTCAGCTCTCACTCACTGTTCTGACACTCCCTAAGAACGGAGCCGAATCTTCTGCGCCGCTCTTGGAGTTTGTGTCCCTTTCATTTCGGTTAGACCGTTGAGAAGATTCAGAGGACGACCGTGACGTTGAGCCTGAAGACTTGGGCGATCCATCTTGAGAATTTGAAGACGACCTCTCTTAGCAGGAAGCTTTGGGTGATTCGTTCTTAGAAGTGGAAGACGACCTCACTGGAACAGAGCTCGGCTGTGCCATTTTTTGAGCTAGAGAGACGGCCGGGCTGCCGGAGATACAACGAGTTTGCTTCGTCCGGGCCAGAGTAAACCTGCAGAGGGGGAAGCGGTCAAGTTCGAGCGCATACAATGAGAGGGGGCGACTTGGTCGTCCCCCGACCTGCTACCCCCTCCACCGGTTGGAATTTCAAAGGAATAAAACAAAACAAAAAGAAGGGCGTTCGTGTTACCTGAGAGGCCGGTAGTTGAATCCTACGCGAGGGGCACGGGCGGGCCGGTTTTGGAGCGAGCGGGCAAAGGCAGACAGCGAGCCAGCGAGACCGATTTCAAATTCGGAAGAAAGGAGTGAATGAAGAGTGGGTTCCTCTAAACCCCACCACCTTATATAGTGGGCCAATGGTCCACTTCAGGCCCAAGAGTGAAGAGGCGCACCTTTTCACCTTCCATCATTACTTGGTCTGAGAGAAACGAAAAGGCACGCCTTGGAGAAGCCAAGCGTTACCTCGGAAGATGTGAAATCACATCATTAAATCACTTGTCACCTCAGCGCTTGTGACGAAAGCACTTCAAAAATAACCAAAGCGGTCGAGATGGGGGCAGCGACCCCGGGGTAGATTTTGGTCCCGAGCGACCTAGCATACAGGCCGCAAGGCAGGCCGTGGTTCAGTGTGGCAGCGCCCACACAACTCAAGAGATCACGGCCGCTCACCCCTTCTCACTCGACCATTCACGGCATCACTCGGGGGCAGCAGATCAAGCCTTAGCCCGCCTACTGGCAACCCAGGCTTGGGGGGAAACTATTCTGGAGTGGACTCAAGGCCCAATGCAGTCCAATAGGCCCAATAAGGCCCAATACTGTAGCTATAAATATGGCACGAATCCCAAGGAATGAGGTACGTCATTATTACTTGTGGTCCTATTTATCGCTCATCGTTGACTTCAAGGCGGAGTGCTTTTCGCAGCGCTGCGCGACCTGCACTCAAGGACTCCAAGACTCTCAGCGACCGAGCTAAGGACTACACCAGCATCTCATATATTGGTCTTGTACGATCATACCGTAAGTTAGTACTTTTATATTTGTCTCTAGAATGGAGTATTTTAGAGGGCTTTGTTAGGAGCTCCCTATTATTGTTTTGACTTTATCTTCTTTTTGGCCAATAAAACTTCATGTTGCTCTATCATCTTTCTTTTTTCTTTAATAAAACCAAGGTATGAGACATGTTTGATTAAAAAAATAACTATCTTAAACTTCCATACTCATCTGTAGAGTTGATTAAGATCGATACTTTCTAGGCAAAATATTCAATCACACATTTTTTTTTCTATTTAAATATTTTAAAATAAAAAAATATTGAACCAATTTTGTCTATTTTAACTGTAATGATTATACCCACCCACCCAACTCTGGATTAATATGAGAGTAATCACCTTCTAATAATTTCCATATTTGGGGTCAAAATCCTTCTAGAGTTCTGGTTGATTTTATTCCCAGGCTGCCAAAATATATATATATATATATATATATATATATATATATATATATATATATATATATATATTCCAGTTGTATCCTTTTAAGCTTTTAATTAATTCTTTCTTCATGGAGCAACATGAAGTTTTCCTTTCCGAAATTGTTTGGAAGCAAACATGCCGTCGATACAATATATGTAGACAAGTCTTTGGTTAAATATGAAAAGACTCTAGAAAAATAAACAAATAGTGTTTGACTTCTATATTTCTTAGATAAATCATCCAAAATCATGCACCCGTATCAAACACGAGAGGGTATAATTCAACCATCAAAACGCAAGAATGTTTCAACCATCAAAACGCAAGAATGTTGCCTTTGTTATTAATTTAATATTTAATATAACAACTAAAATTGATAGAAAATTATGTAAGACTTGGCCAACTAATTAAACATGATTCCAAACGCGTCAATAAGTCCACTAGAGACGCGCTTTTTTACCACTTCAAACTTATATATATATATATACCCATATCTTGTGCATTTTCTAAATCATTCTTCCCATCTCTCCAACTCTTCTCATTACACATAGAAAAAAAAAAACTATTTTGTTCCCTCTTTCCAAATACAATTTCTCCATATTTTGCCAAACTATATAAACCATGTCTTTCTCAACAAAACTCCCTTTGGTTTTGTTACTTTCTTCTCTTCTCATCCATTCATCTTTAGGTATGTACATCCTGCTATTTTTAATTTCCATGCCAATTAATGTTCATTTATATTTATGTTAAATATACTCTTAGTATCAAATTATCAATAAAATTTCTAAAATTTTATTTGATCCTTACTCGTGCTTAGTCCCTACCGAGAAACTAAAATACACTACTTTCGTATGCTTTTAGTCGTGCTGATTTTTGAAAGACTAAAAATATTGATGTTTTCAAAATCGGACCGGAGATCGAACTAGCAAGACCTCTAGGTAACTCATTTGGTTCATTCAAGCCAATTGGCGGTCCAAAACAGTCTGATCGTGGTTCAATCTAGTTCTGGGTGGTCCAACTTTAGGTTGAACAAACCGCTAAACTGGGCAGATTCTGGTTCAACCAGTTGGACCGTCCGGCCCGGTTCTCATTACACTAAAAGATGCACAACTTTTGTTCAATAATTAGGAATGAAAATGAATAAATTTTTTTAGAGACAAAAACCAAATTTTAATTATTTTATAGGAACTAAAAACATATTTAACTATTATGTTTTCTAAGATATATATTTTGTCATGATATTTATATGTATAAAACTCATGAATTTGCAGCTGAAATGGCATGTGAGGATCTACCAAAAGATGTGTGTGCATTCTCAATAGCTTCATCAGGGAAAAGATGTTTATTAGAAACAGAGAAAGGTGAAAATGGTGAAACAGAGTATCAATGCAGAACATCTGAAGTTATTGTAGAGAGAATGGCAGAGTATATAGAAACAGATCAATGTGTTGAAGCATGTGGAGTTGATAGAAATTCTGTTGGTATTTCATCTGATGCTTTCTTTGAACCACAATTCACTGGAAAGCTTTGTTCTCATGCTTGTTATCATAAGTGTCCTAATATTGTTGACCTTTTCTTCAATTTGGCTGCTGGTGAAGGTAAGAAAAAGAATGATTCTTCTTTTTTAATGCTAGTATTATATCATCATCATCATCATCATCATCACATTAAACACTTTTGCTAATTTATCATGTGTCTTGTATATACCGCTTTCTATCCTGCTTTTGTCGATAACTAATCATGTTGGGAATTGGCTAACCACATGTGTCTTGTATATTTTTCTTCTTAATAGAATTTTTGTCAATTTCAAAACTCGAACTCGATACCTAAAAATGATATTTGAATTCGCTACCACTTGACCAACTCTGCCTCTCATTTATTTAAGGCTCTAATGCTTTGTATATTAAGGATTTAGAAAAGAAAAAATCATTCTTTAACAACCCCGTTTTAAAAATGTTGAAAAGTTTCAATTTCGTTCATAAAATTATGAATATTTCAAAATAATCTCTTAAATTGATTTTTTTATTAAATTAGTATATTTTTTCCAATCAATTTAGTCTTTCAAATTGTCCAATGAAGACAAATACGATGTAGAATTTTCAATTTCAAAAACAATCTTAGATTTTTGTTAATTTTAACATCAAATTGTTCATTCCCTATAATTTCGAGACTAAAATGGTGATTTACTTGTAAATTAAGTCAGTAGTAGTCAAAAGGCATGATTATCTATTCAATATTCTAAGCTTCTAAACAAGGAAGTTTCTTTCCTTCTTCACGCTCTTTCTTCGACTATCTTTCACTATTAATTAAGAAACCTCAAAATACCAAAACATATTTTAACTTCAAGTCTAATCAAGCTATTAATTGTTCTTGTTCTTTATCAAAACAATAAAATAATTTTTTTTTTTAAAAACGAACCAAGGGTTGCTTTCTAATGTTTCTTGTTACATCAAAATACTTTGTAATTTTTCTACTTGATTACTTATATAGGACTCTTTTTTTAATTTTTCCTTTGGTTTTGGAAATTAACATAGAAAATAACTAACTAAGTTTTTTTAAACGACACGTGGAGTATTTTTACCGTAACTATGTGAGAAGCATAAGACAAACCCTCGTGTAGTGCTATGGTGGAGCTAGTGAGCTCTGGATTTGCCTCTGGCCCTGTTTCTGATATTTCAGAGGAAATTGTGATATCACCTGCCCCAGCGCCGATGTAATTTTGGTCCTTTATATTTCACTATGACTTTGAGAGATAGTGTAAATTGGCCAAAACATTATATTCATATATTTCTATATTCTTAGAGGATATATTGGAGGGATCTTGGTTTCTTATTATGAGATGATTTTTGATTAATGTAATAATTAAGAATAATTTGGGCACCATATTGTTTCATTTTTATGTTATGTTTTTAATATTGGTATCTCAGGTTGGCTAATAGTCTAAAAAACTTGGTTAATTGGTGTTGTAAGTTGGTTTATGTCAATTTTTGTCTAAAAACCTATGTCTAAATAACATTTTTGTTCTTGAATTCTACTGAGTATGAGTACTTATTGTTTGATTTCTTTTTTATTCTTTTTAACACATTGATTTATATATGAGGCTTCAGTGATATATTGTCCAACAAATTACTACTTGCACCCCATCTTGTACTCTTTTTTTTTGGTCAAAACACCCCATCTTGTACTTGGATTTGTTCAAATCTATTTATCCTTGGGCCATCGCATTGGGCTGAGCCCATTTCTTCCTTCATAACCAACCTATGGGTCATGTACCCAACCCATCACTCCTCACTTGTTGAAAACCTAATTTTGAGGGAAATCTCTTCACCTTCTTTCGGCAAGCCGCTGGGCCACCATCATCATGTTATCGCCCCGCCATGCCCCGGCCACCTGTGGCCAAAACAACCCATTTTTGTTTCGCTCTCTCCCTCCTTGCTCCATCTTGCTCTCACTCTCTCATTCACGTTTCTATCTTTCTATCTATCTCTCTCTCTCTCTCTAAAAACGCCCACCGCCCCATTTTTAAGCTTTTCCTACCATCCCTGTCCACCATTCGAACAACCTAGAGCGCCATCATGTTCCTCTTCTCCCCTTCTAATGAATCTAAACCTCCAACCGAAAAACTAACCAAAATTATCCTCAATGTGGTTCCTATATATCACTCTCATTTCAATTTAGTCTATGCTAATTGAAATACAATAAATAGTCTCTATACTATTTTAAATCTATCAAATTATTCAGTCTAAGGATTTTGCTCAACGAGGTTATTCATTTTAGTTTCGAGGCTATTTAAAATATTCTTTACTCTATATTCCTTCTATTTCCTCTTACAGTAGCTTATGAATTCAGGGAGCATTTATTAAGTTATTGAGTTGTTAAAGACACTAAGTGATATTTACGCCAGTATTCACTCAGAATCGAAGCATTCTTCAATAGAAAGAGTCTTCCACCAAAACATTATAACTAACTGTTCATGGTATAAAAGATAAATGACATAGTTGGACAAAACATTATAACTAAACTGTTCATGTATAATATTTATTATCTTCAAACTAATTATGAATCTTATTTCTAGAACCATCCAACAAATGATATACCTACCTTCTCTTTCTCCGAAGTAGTCATTTAGTTTTCACTCTCACACATTCCAAATGTACCCTTTTTTTTTAGATAAGCAAGAGATATATTGAAACCGAGCACAAATCGTGCCCAAGAGTTACAATGGTAAGGGGAGGGCCTCCTCAAAACCTCCCAGAGCCAAAACCCCCTTGGGAAAAAGACCCTGGAAGGAAAAAGAGTACCTCACACAAAAGTTGTGCAACAATGGCTAGCCCATTGCTTCTCCCCTTTCTACACAATGTCAAAATTATTACACCATCCATACATTGAAATTATAACATAGATAAACATCCAATTGGGCAATTATACCATTCCGCCCAAGACACCTTGCATTTCCTCCCCTTCCTTGCTTTGAACCAGTCCCAAGCCAAGAACTTAGCCCCAACACTATGTTTGAAATGTAGAAGCAACCTCGCCATTGAATATTACCTTATTCCTTGCCATCCAAATGCTCCAAATTACCGCCGTCCAGATAAGGTGTTTAACACCTTTCAGCCTTTTTCCTTTTACCAACCTCCCAAATTCTACAAAATGAGAAACTACCATAGCTACTTCATCAACCGAAGACCCCATCCAATTGGAAATATGTCTCCAAATGCACTTAGTCACCCCACACGACACAAACAAATGATCCACCGTCTCCTCATCTCTGAAGCACAACACGCAACTGAGCTCAAATTGTGACTGAATAATTCCCCTTCTATGCAATGCCACTCTAGTAGCAATCCTCTGCAACAAAACCCTCCAAGCAAATAATTGGACTTTGGACGGAACGTCACATTTCCAAATTTTTCTACATGCTGAAACTATTTCGGACTGCTGCAAAATTCCATTACCTGCAGAAAAATTCAGTAGACAATCGTAGCATTTACTCACCGAAAAACCTCCCGAATCATCCGGAACCCAGGACCACTTATCCGCGCGCTGGGACAACACCACGGGCGGGCAAGAAGAATCGCCGCTGCGTTTCGCAGTTAGCCATCGCCGCATTTCGATCGGGCTGCAGAAAACTGCAGCAGACCATCGGTTTGGAAACAATTCCATCTCCACCCGTCGACCGACCAACCTCCCTTTTTAATTGGACCCAACTTTTCTTCTTGTCCAATTAGCTCTGTTAGTTTCTTCTTTACCCTCTTCATTACATTAGCACGCTTCTCTTTAAAGCTAGAAAGTGGGAAGAGCCAACTGCACCGAGCTGAAAATTCGAAAAATATTTGACTTTTTGTTCGTGTTAACAATCAAACTTTTTAGTTCGACCCAGTTAAACCTAAGGCTCGTATTGAGCTAGATTTTCTGTCGGGCTTCAAAACCTCCCACAAGCCCATATATGTTATTAATTAATAAAATTATTTTTATATTTAAGATGTGGAACTATATATTTATATTATATAGTATAAATTTATTAAATTATTTATTTTGTGTTTTATTTCTTTTTCATGTTTTACAAAATGTTACACTTTCCATCTGTTCCTGGGTGTATTAGCAATTATGAGGATCGCCAAGCAAAGAATTGGACTCGCGCCCACCCATCACGATCGCCCAACACGCCGCTTGGAGCGCACTCGCCGGCCGAAATCTTCGTGATAACGGTCGGACCGCAAAGATATATACGCCATTCGCACATGGCATCAGGTACGTTCTCTAACCTTGTGCTATCTGCCCGAGCGACCTCTCACTAGATCGTCGGAGTGTCTTTGCAGGTACCACCCGAGGTGCTCAACGCGTGAAGCCAGGACCGGTCCTTTCACTCCTTCAACGACCGGCCCATAGACGAATCGATCAACACTTCAACACTTCATTGGTCAAGGTACGATCAATTGGCGACCACAGTGGGAGCCCGTGCGCTATCCTACCTCTTTCATGGCTCCACGCGACCGGCCCCAGACGCGGGCCGCATCTCGACTCAATCCTCCGGCAGAATCAAGAATGCAGACCGAGGGGGCGTGGTGGCGTCACGATCCACGAATCTCAAGGCCTTCCACGACAGGAACCTTCGGTGCACGAATCTCAAGGCCTTCCACGACGGTCCTTCGGTGCCAAACTATATAAACCATGTCTTTCTCAACAAAACTCCCTTTGGTTTTGTTACTTTCTTCTCTTCTCATCCATTCATCTTTAGGTATGTACATCCTACTATTTTTAATTTCCATGCCAATTAATGTTCATTTATATTTATGTTAAATATACTCTTAGTATCAAATTATCAATAAAATTTCTAAAACTTTATTTGATCCTTACTCGTGCTTAGTCCCTACCGAGAAACTAAAATACACTACTTTCGTATGCTTTTAGTCGTGCTGAATTTTGAAAGACTAAAAATATTGATGTTTTCAAAATCGGACCGGAGATCGAACTAGCAAGACCTCTAGGTAACTCATTTGGTTCATTCAAGCCAATTGGCGGTCCAAAACAGTCTGATCGTGGTTCAATCTAGTTCTGGGTGGTCCAACTTTAGGTTGAACCAACCGCTAAATTGGGAAGATTCTGGTTCAACTAGTTGGACCGTCCAGCCCGGTTCTCATTACACTAAAAGATACACAACTTTTGTTCAATAATTAGGAATGAAAATGAATAAAAAAATTTAGAGACAAAACCCAAATTTTAATTATTTTATAGGAACTAAAAACATATTTAACTATTATGTTTTCTAAGATATATATTTTGTCATGATATTTATATGTATAAAACTCATGAATTTGCAGCTGAAATGGCATGTGAGGATCTACCAAAAGATGTGTGTGCATTCTCAGTAGCTTCATCAGGGAAAAGATGTTTATTAGAAACAGAGAAAGGTGAAAATGGTGAAACAGAGTATCAATGCAGAACATCTGAAGTTATTGTAGAGAGAATGGCAGAGTATATAGAAACAGATCAATGTGTAGAAGCATGTGGAGTTGATAGAAATTCTGTTGGTATTTCATCTGATGCTTTCTTTGAACCACAATTCACTGGAAAGCTTTGTTCTCATGCTTGTTATCATAAGTGTCCTAATATTGTTGACCTTTTCTTCAATTTGGCTGCTGGTGAAGGTAAGAAAAAGAATGATTCTTCTTTTTTAATGCTAGTATTATATCATCATCATCATCATCATCATCATCACATTATACACTTTTGTCTAATTTATCATGTGTCTTGTATATACCTGCTTTCTATCTGTTTTGTCGATAACTAATCATGTTGGGGAATTGGCTAACCACATGTGTCTTGTATGGTTTTCTCTTCTTAATAGAGTTTTTGTCAATTTCAAAACTCGAACTTAATACCTAAAAATGATATTTGAATTCAGTTACCACTTGGACCAACTCTAGTTCCTCATTTATTTAAGGCTCTAATGCTTTGTATATCAAGGATTTAGAAAAGAAAAAATCATTCTTTAACAACCCCGTTTTGAAAATGTTGAAAAGTTTCAATTTCGTTCATAAAATTATGAATATTTCAAAATAATCTCTTAAATTGATTTTTTTATTATTAGTATATTTTTTTCCAATCAATTTAGTCTTTCAAATTGTCCAATGAAGACTAATACGATCTAGAATTTTCAATTTCAAAAACAATTATAGATTTTTGTTAATTTTAACATCAAATTGTTCATTCCCTATAATTTCGGGACTAAAATGGTGATTTACTTGTAAATTAAGTTAGTAGTAGTCAAAAGACATGATTATTAGGTGGGTTTTAATTTTTGTACCCCCTCCTTTGGACCCTATATCCCCCTTTTGTCCCAAACTTTCAATTTTGTCCCTACTAAAAAACAAAAAATGTTACTATTTTTTGTTTTTTCCGGAAACATCCCTCTGCGATAAATTTGGAGTCAAAAAATTGACTACGGATTTATCTCTTGAGGATAAATCCGGAGTTAAAAAATTGACTACGGATTTATCTCTTGAGAATAAATCCGGAGTTAAAAAAATTGACTACGGATTTATCTCTTGAGGATAAATCCGAAGTTAAAAAAGTGACTACGGATTTATCACCAAGAGATAAATCCGGAAATGGACTTCAACTTTCTGAATTTATCTCCAGAGGATAAATCTGGAGTCAAAAAATTGACTACGGATTTATATCTTGAGGATAAATCCAGAGTCAAAAAATAGACTACGGATTTATCATCAAGAGATAATCCGGAGTCAAAAAATTGACCTCATAGTTTTCTTGAAAAGTGAATATTAGAGGAGTATTTTGGTATTAAATTGGTTTATAGGGTATGGAGGCCAATGTGGGGTACAAAAATTAAAACCCTTATTAGGTACATCTATCTAATCACTAGAAAAAGAAAAATAACATTGACATCTGAATAGCTTTTCCAGCAATAGAAGTTTAACTAACAAAGAAAAGGAAGTGATATCTATTCAATATTCTAAGCTTCTAAACAAGGAAGTTTCTTTCCTTGTTCACGCTCTTTCTTCGATTATCTTTCACTATTAACTAAGAAACCTCAAAATACCAAAACATATTTTAACTTCAAGTCTAATCAAGGTATTAATTGTTCTTGTTCTTTATCAAAACAATAAAATATATATATTTTTTTAAAAAGGAACCAAGGGTTGCTTTCTAATGTTTCTTGTTACATCAAAATACTTTGTAATTTTTCTTCTTGATTACTTATATAGGACTCTTTTTTTAATTTTTCCTTTGGTTTTGGAAATTAACATAGAAAACAACTAAACTAAGTTTTTTATAATGCGACACAGGAGTATTTTTACCAGAACTATGTCAGAAGCATAAGACAAACCCTCGTCGTGCTATGGTGGAGCTAGTGAGCTCTGGATTTGCCTCTGGCCCTGTTTCTGATATTTCAGAGGAAATTGTGATATCACCTGCCCCAGCGCCGATGTAATTTTGGTCCTTTATATTTCACTATGATTTTGAGAGATAGTGTAAATTGGCCAAAACATTATATTCATATATTTCTATATTATTAGAGGATAGGAGGGATCTTGGTTTCTTATTATGAGATGCTTTTTGATTAATGTAATAATTAAGAATAATTTGGGCACCATATTGTTTCTTTTTTATGTTATGTTTTTAAAATTGGTATCTTGTTTGATATCTACAATGAATTTTATCTCAATAAGTCAATTTGCTTATATATTCTCCTCATTAGCCTTTTCTTGAATTCTACTGAGTATGAGTACTTATTGTTTGATTTCTTTTTTATATTTTTAACACATTGATTTATATATGAGGCTTCAGTGATATATTGTCCAACAAATTACTACTTACACCGCATCTTGTACTCTTTTTTTTGGGTCAAAACACCCCATCTTGTACTTGGATTTGTTCAAATCTATTTATCCTTGGGCCATCGCATTGGGCTGAGCCCATTTCCTCCTTTATAACCTATGGGTCATGTACCCAACCCATCACTCCTCACTTGTTGAAAACCTAATTTTGAGGGAAATCTCTTCACCTTCTTTCGGCAAGCCGCTGGGCCATCATCATTATGTTATCGCCCCGCCATGCCCCGGCCACTCGTGGCGAAAACAACCCATTTTTGTGTCGCTCTCTCCCTCCTTGCTCCATCTTGTTCTCACTCTCTCATTCACGTTTCTATCTTTCTATCTCTCTCTCTAAAAAAACGTCCCAACCGCCCCATTTTTAAGCTTTTCCTACCATCCCTGTCCACCATTCGAACAACCTAGAGCGCCATCATGTTCCTCTTCTCCCCTTCTAATGAATCTAAACCTCCAACCGAAAAACTAACCAAAAGTATCCTCAATGTGGTTCCTATATATCACTCTCATTTCAATTTAGTCTATGCGCAATTGAAATACAATAAATAGTCTCTATACTATTTTAAATCTATCAAATTATTCAGTCTAAGGATTTTTCTCAACGAGGTTATTCATTTTAGTTTCGAGGCTATTTAAAATATTCTTTATGCTATATTCCTTCTATTTCCTCTTACAGTAGCTTATGAATTCAGGGAGAATTTATTAAGTTATTGAGTTGTTAAAGACACCAAGTGATATTTACGCCGTATTCACTCTGTAACTGGTAGCATTCTTCAATAGAAAGAGTCTTCCACCAGATGAGCCCTTGGAAACATATGCAACCTTGATCAAAACATTACACGGCCAATCGTATATACCTCTTAAGGGCATATATACTGTTCTCAACTATTTCTGGGAGTAGAATAATCAAGAACACAAAGAACAATCTCGCGTGGATAGGAAAATTGTTCAACCCTTCATTAGCCTCTCTGGGCAAAATATATAGTGTTACAATCATTCATGGCTAATAATTGATTACCGTTACATAATTAAGAATTCAGTTACATAATAAAGGAGCAGTTACGGAAGGACGCCTAGGTCAAGAGTGGGGACCGACTGCTACAGACTGGGCCGAGCATAAGTGGCTCTCCATGATCTTAGTCCCTCGGCGCTTTGCCTTTGATGCCGAGGTGTTGTAGTGGAGCTCGGCGCGGTCGTGAACACAGTCCCTCGAGCGATGAATGAGAAACATGAAGTCGCTCAAAAGTACGCCTGCTTGTCGGTTCCCGGTTCTCCTTGTTGTTGAGTATAAGCCGAATACTATGGTTGTATTTACCGCCAATTTTGATCGCTAGTAATGCTTTGACCCCCTTGGGAGTTGTGTTTGACTGCTGTAAGCGTTTCTGTGCATTTCATTAATGCTCCTATTTGTAACTTGTTCTTTTTTGTAACTTGTCCCCCTTCTTTATCTATAAAAGGGGAACATGGCGCTTTGCATTTGCTACTCCTCTCTCTTTGAGCTACTGCTTCCTTTCCTTAAGCTGTTTGATATTTATGGCTTGCTTGTTTTGTCAGGTTGCCGCTCCCCCTTTGGGCTCGCACACAATCTTGAAGTCCTCGGTGTGTTAAGATTGTTGGAGGGCTCAAAGAAGGAGTCGTGGACTCCGAGCATTTGTGGATGTTATTCGCTGCTGATTGATCCGGTTATCCTCGTTTGAGATTGTGTGAAGAGCCCAAAGGTGGAGCCGTCATGCGAGGTGGCATTGCCGCGCGGCCTAATGGTTAATTGTTCCTTCTCAATGTAGAGGAATTTTCCATTAGCCCAAGACTTGGAGAATTTGTCGATTGACCACTCTCTTTGGATGGGCCGATTTCCCGCTTCTTCCGCATTGGATCTACTGAAACTCCGGAGCGACGCTCGCGCCCTGGCCGAAGTTCACCGCGAAGTGTCTCAACTGTCTTGGTGGAGCTACCCAGGTTTTGGTGACCAGGGGACTATCACTTTTATATTGAGACCGCAATTGTATTTTTGACTTTCATTGGGCTCGCTCTAGGGTGGCCGTTTTGTTAGTGTGCCATGTATTACGAATAACGATATATGTTTATGAATGAGAATATTTATGAGAAGTGTTTTCGGCTATGCTTTTATCTTTACCGAGTCTTTACGATGATACCGCGGCCATACGTGGACGCCGCCTTGGCGTGCACGCGCGTCGCGATGAGACGTGATTTTTGAATTGATGATTAATGATGTTTTGATCCTCTGGAACTGTGTCAACCGTCCGTCACATCGTGTGGCCACCACGTGGCTTTACCCTAGCCGTTAGAATCGAAAAGGCTTCACATCTCAGCCGTTGATCGCTGAAACTTGAATGGTTCACTAAATTATTGTATTTGAATAACTGGGTGCTTCCTTTTCCCCCTTTCGCTCCCTTCCTATTTTGCTTAGCCAAAACGACGCTTGCCTGCAAGAAAAAGGGGACTACTTGCGTTTTCTGCGCCTTGATTCCTTCCACCATCTTCAGGTACGTTTATCTTCTTCACTTCTAGTAGTTTCTATTGCTCCTCCTTTCTGTCTTTTGGTGAATTGCGTAGTTATACCTGCAAAATTTATCCATGGTCTCTATAATAGATATTAGTAGCGATAGTGAAGGAGAGGTTACTTCTGAAATTAGGTGTAGCAATGCTTCCTGTGTTGGTAGACAATGTCCACGTTGTCTTTTAGACTGCATTAGGCAGAATGTGCAGGCTATGAACACTGTGTTTGCCTCTGATGATGAACCCTCTCGTTCCACAGGGGCAATTTCGAACCAATCTTCAATGGCTGGAGAGGACGTTGAAGATCATAGCAGTTACTCAGAAAGCATTGACTTAGAAGTATTGGATTCCCATTCCGTGTTGGTGACCGAGGAATCGTTGGAACGAATCCAGTCACTCCTTTGTCATCCGGTTGACGAAGGTGCTGCCATTGCAAAGCCAGTTGGTCCGGACGAGTCAGTATGTGATTGCCCGGAGGCCGGGAATAAGCCCTATACTTATATGTATACAACTTTGTTTGAACACCTAGGCATTAGAGTTCCTTTCCCCGAGTATTATCGTGCGGTACTACGGTTACTAAATGTAGCACCAACTCAGCTTCACCCGAACGGTTGGGCTTACGTGCGCGCCTTCGAAATTATGTGCGAGTGTATCAATGTATCGGTTACCGCAGAGAAATTTCTTCATTTCGTGCGCTCCTCGGTTAAAGACCCTCCTCATTTGGGTATCCCTAGGTAACCACACCCGTAGGCCTTTTATGAAAGTGTTTAAAAGTAGTTACAAGTCTTTCAAGATGAGTTCTTTCCGGTGGAAGCCGGACCTTGGGATCCGGTTTTTGCTAGTTGACGAGAATAACGTTGAGTACTTCCCCCTTTACTGGACTCCGCACCCAAACAACAAATTTACAATTGAGAGGTGTAGCTTATCCCCGGCTGATCAGGAGGACGTAGACCGGATTTGGTCATACGTTCAATCGGGTAACCACCCCTGGGCATCCCACATTATACAGAAAGTTGACGACTCAGCCGGACTTATAGCATACCTAAGTAAATACTTGAACTTTGTGTCTTCTATTCCATTATGCGGTTTCGTGGTTTTGATTTTATATTTAATGTGTTTTTGCAGGACTCTTCGGTATGTCAACGCTGAGTGTAGAGGACAGACGCCGAATCCGTGAGGAACAAAAACGGAAGCAGGGGTATACCACCGACACCGATACTACAAAAACCTCCACTAAAGATGCTGCTGCCGAGAAAGAGAAAAGGAAATCAAGTTCCATACGGTCTACTCAACTGCCTCCCCTCAAAAAGCCAAAATCTGTGCCTGAGACCTCGGTATCCCCAGCTGTGGCCCGGGGTAAGTCTAAATTGTTTGAATCCAATGCTCCGGCTGACGCTGAAGACTTGGAAGATGCCTCTTGGCGGAAAGTCTTGGATGTAAAAAGGGTAAAGGATGGGTCGGCAAGTGGTTCCCTGAAGACTGCTTGGGATGTGCGGTATCCTTTAACGAAGGCCCTTAACCAGGTTTCACTTCCTGGGGATGTGGAGCGGGTGCAGAAGATGGGGCCTCGTCAGAGTCTGGTAGCGATCAAGACTTACAGTCTTTGGACTTCCATGCTGGCTCATCACTTTGAGAGTGCTTACGGGGAATTGATGGTCAAGGAAATACTCATGAGGACCAGGTTGAAATCTATGGAGCGAGACTCGAATGCTCGCAAGAAGAGAAAAAGTCTCTGGAGGAAGATTTGAAGAAGTATGAGCACAACAAAAAGGTGACGGATCTGAAAATCAAGAGCTTGTCCGAGGCCAACGAGCAGTTGAAGAAGGATGCGGCGGTCAAAGAACAGGAATTGTCTGGGTACAAGGAAAAGCTCATTGCAGCGTATAATGATCTGGAAAAGGCAAAGGGGAAGCGGTGACTATGCTTCCCAAGTGGTGACAGAATTTGACCATGGGTTTTATTTGGCTCTTAATCAAGCACAAGTTCATTTTCCCACTTTGGACCCTCAGATATTTGATCCTGACAATGTTGTGGTTGACGGCCAAATCATGGCCCCTATCATCGGTAACCAAACTTCGCCGCCTGCTACCGGAGATGAAGGGAATACCAATGCTGTCTCCTGGACCTTGGATAGACTAGACAAGGTATTGAATGATCTGTCGCCGGATGGTACTCCGGCGAATGAGGCTCCGGCGGTTGGTGATGGGGAGATGGCCGATGATTCTCGAGAAGACTCATTAGAGGGTCCCCTGTTTGATTTGTTTTTGTTGGACTTTTGATGACCTGCAGTTTGTAATTTGAATGTTTTGAAGTTTTATGTGCTTTGGTGCTTTACCTTTTATTTTGACTGCCTTTGCTCTTCATTTTGATCTTGAAATGTGTTCCTGGGTGTATCAGCAATTACAAGGATCGCCAATGGCAAGTGGGCGTCACCAAAATTTCAACTAAACCGCCCGAACAACCGCTTGGACCGCATTCTCGGGACCGGCCGAAATCTTCGCTAACGGTCGGGACTCTACAGTATATATATGCCATTCACACATGGCATCAGGTACGTTCTCTTACCTTGTGTTATCTTCCCGAGCGACCTCTCACTAGATCGTCGGAGTGTCTTTGCAGGTACCACCCGAGGTGTTCAACGTGAAGCGGGACCGGCCCTCTCATTCATTCAACGACCGCCCGCCCGGTCGGCAGGACAACAATAACTTCAACACTTCATTGGTCAAGGTACGATCAATTGGCGACCACGATGGGAGCCCGAGCGCTATCCTACTCCATTCATGGCTCCACGCGACCGCCCCCGCGGGCGAGGCCTCATCCAGACTCAACCCCTCCGGCAACATCCTCAAGAATGCGGACCGAGGCGTGGCGATTACGATCCACGAATCTCAAGGACATCCACGGCGAAGCCCTCTCAGGCACAAATGCCGTGGACCCGTTCTTCAACAGATTCACCGCCCGCTCCTAATGATTTACCGCCCGAGGTGATTGAAGCGGGCATTCAGAACCATTGCGAGCATGTCACTCGTGCCGTTCTACAGATCCTCGCATAACAAGAACGGTTATCGCAGAGATAGAGATGAGTTGATCTCTCGCCACGAAGAGAGGTCTATTCCGACCGCCGCGCGCGGAAGACGGAGAACTTTTGATCGACGCCGCCTACGCGCGCGCATCGCTCCCCTCCTAGAAGGAGCCTTTCTCGCCGAGAGAGCACCACCCACCGATCTCGCGCGACGAACAAGGGCACGTGAGGTCGCGCGCAGCGTGAACGCTTGCGCAGACGCCGCTCGTTATCTTACGATGACTATGATGATTCCAGCCTACCGCCCCGACACCGGCCGCCGCCCACCGTGTACTCTTCTAATGAGTCGTCCGGTTCACGCGTCGGTCGAGAAGCGTGTCTTGGGACTCTCGTGAAGAGCTTGAAGATTACGAGAGATGGAAGGATCGGGGACGCCTCACATCGGCCAAGGAGAGGCCAAAGCTAACGCCCGAAGACCTCCTCAACTTCCACCGCCCGCCCTCCGAGTGTTTTATGGAATGCCGGCAACGAGGCGTGCTCTCGCCACGCAACCCTTTGGGTCGAACGGCATTCGTGACGGCCACGCCCGTTCACCGTGGGAAATCAGCGCCACAGATCCCGAGAGATTTAAGAAAGCCTCCTAATCGAATAAGTTTGACGGTCGTGGCGACCCGCATAAGCATCTCCGGTGATTTTTAACAATTATTGCGATTCTGTATAATCGGGCTCGACCATGAAGTGCCGGCTGTTCTCTCGATCTTTGGACGTAGGGCATTAGAATGGTGGGAGACCCTTCGCCCAATACTATGGCAAGACTGATCGAGAATCTTCTTATCGCACTATACGCCAACCGCATTGCGAAGATCGATATGAAGAACACTTGGACACAATTGTCCAAGGTGATAATGAGACGAGACAAGACAAGTACATAGGCCGGTTCAACACCGAAGGCCGAGTCTGCATTCGTGATTTGTCGATAAAGATAAGTTGAAATATCTAAAGCGTGGTATTCGATGGGACCACGAGTTCGTAGAGGAATTCACATTGAACCATTATCAACATCTCGCCTTCTTCCTAACAAGGGCCAACGTCCATATGGCGATGAAGAAACTTTGGCGCAGAAGAAGGGCCGCCCGTCGCGCGACCAAAGGAAGAGCAAAGCAGACCGGTGGCTTCGTGAAGGCCGCCGAGACAACCTACCGATTTGAGAGACAAGAAGTTTGATCATCGCACTCGCCTCAACACCTCCATTGCACAAATCTACAATGAGTGCCAGAACAACGAGTTTGTGGGTGTAAAGCGGCCTGATCCACTCGTGCTCAAGAAAGGGGCACGGCCAGACCAAAAGGTACCGCCGTTACCACAAAAGCAAGGGCCATGATATTTAACGATCGTATGACCCTCAAAGGCGATATTGAAGAGCTCATTCAGAAAGGCAAGTTGGGCAAGTATGTGAGATCGGAGGAAGACGGCCGACCTCAAGAGAAGACGAAAGAGAAAGATCAGACGAGAGGAAAGGGTGCTCTAGTCATAACGAGCACCCAAGATAAAGATCAGTCTGAAGATCGAGATAATCGACGGTCCAAAGGCCGCAATGTAGCGATGGTTATTCACGGTGGAAATCTGTTGGATCGTAAAGAGTCCAACAAAGCTATGAAAAGAAAGTGGGACGAGCTCCCAATGGTTGCCTCAACTTACGCGAGCACGACGCCAGGTCTCGAATAGACCGCCCATTTCCTTTGGGGACGAAGACCTGCTCGACGGCAGCCTAACGCTTATGTTACGTTGGTAATCGAGCGATTATGGCCAACACGAAGTTCAAAGAATTCTCGCGTCGACCCGTAGTAGCTCGGCCGACATCATGTTTGAAGGCTTGATTGACAAGATCAAGGTTGATCGGAGCGAGATAATTCCCCAGGCCGAGCCTACACCCCTAACGGGCTTCAATGGAGCGATCACCTACCCGTTGGGAACAATCGAACTCATGGTCACATTTGGTGACGACACTGGAGAGAGCACTATGTACAGGACGGTCCGTACGACGTTCCTCGTACTCCCCTCAAATCATGCTATCGATTGTATCATTGGTAGGCGACCACTGGGCAAGCTAGAGGTCGTGGCATCGACGGTGCACTTGAAAATGAAATTTTACAACGAGAGATGACCGGTAGTAGATTACCGCGCCGACCCAGAAGCGAAGGCGGAGCCACTACTTATACCAAGAAAGTTGTGATGAGGTAGATCGTGGCCCAAGTTCTCAAAGCACTGGGGAAGGTCACCAGGTCAATCTCGCTGATTTGGATGCTCGTTATGATCCAGATAGCGACCCAGAGGATAACAACGACGACTTAGCCCGAGAGCTAAAGAATAGGGTGAAAAGACCAGAACCTCATGGGGAATTGGAAGATGTGCAGTTGGGAGACGACCCAACAAAGACAGTTAAGCTCGGTAGCGATCTACCAGAGCAAGTGAAGCAAGACCTTGTGCAATGTTTGAAAGACTATGCTGACCTGTTCGCATGGCGGGCATCAGACATGCCCGGCATCCCTATCGAAGTAGCCTGCCATCAACTTTCGGTCGATGAAGGGGTTAAGCCAGTCGCTCAACGAAGACGAACTCAGAATGAGGAAAAATCTCAAGCCGCTGCAAAGGCCGTTGAGGACCTCATAAAGGCCAATTTCATCGAAGAGATCAAGTACACGACCTGGCTATCCAATGTCGTGTTGGTTAAAAAGAAGAATGGCAAATGGAGAATGTGTGTAGACTACACCGACCTAAATAAGGCATGCCCGAAGGATGCCTTCCCTGTGCCCAACATTGACAAATTGGTCGATGGTGCCTCGGGTTATAAGTTATTGTCTTTTTTGGACGCTTACTCAGGATACAATCGGACACGATGTATCCACCCGATCGACACAAGGCGGCCTTCATGACAGATCGAGGAAATTTTCAAGATAAGGTGATGCCTTTCGGCCAAAAAACGGCTGGAGCGACCTACCAGCGAATGATGAATAAAATTTTCAAGAGGCAGATCGGTCGAATCTCTGAGGTGTACTTGGACGACATGATCATCAAAAGTGGGACCGATCCAGATCATGTGAACGACCTGAGGGAAATCTTTGAAGAAGCTAGGAAGAATTCACTCAGACTGAATCCAGAGAAGTGTACCTTTGGGGTGAGTAGGCAGATTTTGGGCTTCCACCTGGCGAAAGAGGATAGAAGCAAACCCCGAGTAGTGTAGGGCGGGCCGCCGACATGAGGCCGCCAAAGACCAAAAAAAGAAATCCAACAAATGAACAGGATGGTAGCAAATTTCTATCTAGGTTCATACCAAAAGCGGCCTGCAAGTCGCTTCCACTGTTCAAACTCCTGAAGAAAGACGTAGACTTTGAGTGGACCGACCAATGCCAGCAAGCATTGAACGAGTTGAAGGAAGCTTTGACTAGCCCACCGATTATGACCAAGCCGTTGCCGGGCGAAACGCTTTATCTATACTTGGCTATAACGGAAGAAGTTTCGAAAGCTTTGTGCTAGTCGAGAGAACGATCTAAAACAAAATCCGATCTACTTCATCGCAAAAAGTCTTTGCGAGGCCCGAGGTGAGTACCGAAAATAGAGAAATTTGCCCTTGCTCTTCTAGTTGCCGCTCAAGATTGAGACCCTACTTTGTGGCCCACCGTGTCGTGGTAAGGACCGTCACCAATCGAGCAAGTCCTCCATCGGCCGGACCTGGCGGGACGAATGATAAAGTGGGCGAGAGAACTCGATGAATTTGGTATCAAATTCGAATCAAGATCGGCCGCAAAGCGCGGTATTGGCCGACTTTATAGCGAGAAATGACTCGACTCGGAAGATCAAGCCACAACGACACGGGTCCTACATGTAGATGGGTCGTCCAACAAAGAAAGGAAGTGGAGCGGGCCTAATACTAGAAAATTTCGAAGGCCCGGCCGTGGAGGTGTCTTTGACTTTCGCTTTCCATACATCAAACAATCAGCCGAGTATGAGGCGTGCATAGTAACTGCGGCTCGCCGCCAGGACTTCAATGTCGCCGGGTTGAACTTCGATCGGACTCTTACTTGTTGTCTCGCAGATCAAAGAGTTATACGACGCTAAGGACGACGTCTTTGAAGAATTATTTAGCCAAAGTAATAGAGCTTCTCAAGCGATTCGGCGAAAGCGAAGTGGTTCATGTGCCTCGGACCGAAAATGTTCGGCGGACATTCTATCAAAACTTGCAAGCACTAAGACTCCTGGAAATCACAGAAGTTTGATTCAGGAGACCCTAAATCGACCAAGCGTATCCGCCAAGCCGAGCCAGGCATTGGCCGTTCTTTGTATCACCACAGATTCGTGATGGATCGCCCCATCCCCGGTATATCGTTGAAGGAGAAGAGCCGAGCGACCCAAAAAGCGGTGAAATTGGTCAGGCTCAGGCGACCAACTACTCAGTGATAGAAGGGAAGTTATACAGAAGAGGATTCTCCTCTCCATTGTTAAGATGTCTTACGTCGGTCGGCGGAAGCACCATGTGTTGAGGATATTCATGAAGGTGTTTGCGGAAGTCACCAAGGTGCACGTTCCATAGCTAAGAAAGCTCGAGGTACCGGCAATTCTCGGGCCGACAATGGACGAGGATGCTAAGAAGCTTGTTCAGAAGTGCAAAAAATGTCAAGTACATGCTGATGTCCACATTGCACCCTCCTCAGAGTTACAAAGTCTTGTCTCACCTTGGCCGTTCGCTGGTGGGGCATGGGACCGCTAGGCCCGTTTCCACTGCTCCGGGCCGGTTCAAGTTCTTGATCGTGGCGATAGATTATTTCACAAAGTGGATCGAGGCGAGCCTCTTGCAACCATCACATCGGCAAAAGTTAGCAAGTTCTTGGCGGTGTGTGTTGGCCCGTTTTGGGATCCTCGGCAATTAATAAGCGACAACGGCACCCAGTTCGCGCAGACAAAGGTTGAGAGAAATGTTGGCCTAGGGTAAAACAGCGTTTCACCTCGGTCGAGCACCTCGCACAAACGGCCGGTGAGGCGGCCAACGAGTTATCTGCGTGGGTTGGGCGAAGACTCGATGAAGCGAAAGGAGGCTGGTCGAAGAGCTGCGATCCGTTCTATGGGCTTACGGGACAACCCCTCATTCAACGGCCGGGAGTCCCCTTTAGGCCCGGTATATGGGGACGGATCTTTGTAATACCCATAGAAATGGGCGAACTAAATTGGAGAACTTTGAATCCCCTACGGTGGTTGACAAACCACTCGAGCTATACGAGAAGAGTTGGACTGGTTGAAGAGCTGCGTACCCAAGCATCACTAAGAGAGCAATTGATCGCTGGAAGGTCGTAGCGAGATACAACGCTCGAGTTCAGAAGAGAGATTTCTCGGTCGGCCAGCTCGTCCGAGACGCGCAGACGTGGGAAACAAGAATGTCGACAGGAAAGGCGCACCAAATTGGGAAGGTCCATATAGGGTCATCAACAAGACCAGCAAGGGGGCATACGAGCTGGAAACCATGGATGGGGCGACTATCCCCAGAACGTGGAATGCAGAGAAACTTAGAAAGTATTACGTTTGAATGTAATGAACGACCGATTTATTAATGAAAGACGAGTGAGCGCTCTTTTTCCCCCGGGTTTTTACAGAGGCGACCTTTGAAAAATTGTTGTTATTTACTTTCGCAAAGAATGTATGCCCGGCCGCTCAAGCATGCTCATGGCAAAGGAGCGATCGAAGAGTTATCAAACTTGAACAGATCGTCGAAACGATCTAACTCGAGTGCCATCGAAATGGCCCAAGGGTTAAATAACCCGCAAACTTCAGGTCGTCGAAACGATCTGCAGCGTGTGCCACCGAAAGCCAAGACAAACGACGGTCACCGAAGTTGATTTCGAACGAGCGCCATCGAAAATGGCCCAAGGTTAAGTAATAACCCATCATAATAGGCCGTCGAAACGACCTACCTCGAGAGATCATCGAAATGATCCCAACAGGTGCCATCGAAATGGCCCAATCGAGTGCCATCGAAATGGCCCAACCATCAACGCAGCGCTTGAAATAGCACAAAAGCGATCGCGAAATGCGGCCTACAAGTTCAAAACTTAGACAAATAAACATACAGGATGAATAGAGCGTAGCAATGCGAATTCAAATAAACAAAATAAGACAAATTAAAATGTCATTACAAAGCGAGACGCTCGATCAAACCGAAGCGCTCGAATATCTCGGCCGCTCAAGGCGACTTTCAAATTGTTGGGCGAAGGCAAATTAAAGGATTACAAAATTACTCTGCCGCTCGCAGCGGGCTTCAAAAGAGGATCAAGCTAGGACGAACGACATTACCCACGATCATCAAGCTCCTCGGCCGCACGATCTTGCGCTTTCGGCGTAGTGTTCGGGCCGATCGCTTTTTCATCAAAGTTGATGCTCAAGCCCGAGTTCAAGCACCCGCTTTCCGACCTAGGGCATTGAAGAACCGCTCGATCGCGGCATTCCGGCGTGCTTTCGGCTATCGTCCGGTGGGCATTGGCTCGGCCTTCTCGGGCCCCACTCGGCCTTCTCCTTCTCCGGGACTTCCGTGTCGGTCTTGATTTGCAACTTGCGGCGAGCTCTTTGTTCCTCTTGGAAAGCTTGGCCGATCGTCCTCGGCCCGCTGAGCATCTTTCTTGGACTTGGCCAGTTTTTCATACTTTTGCTGCGCCTCCGTCAAGGCTTTGTCCTTCTCAGCCCGAGCCCCTGCAAACAGAGATAGTCATGATCGGTTAGTCGCTCGAAAGCGAGCAAAAGGACGACGGGCTAGAAAAATAAAATACGTTCAGCTTCGTCCGCCAGCTCTTGCATAATCTTGTCCATTCCCATGCAGAGGGAGGCACAGAACGCCATGGGCTTCTTCTTGAACCGCTCAAACTCAACCTGCCCTAGACCGTCGAGCGAGAGAATAGGAATGTCATCCTTAGTAAGGTCCAAGTCCCGACTATCGAACTTAGGCCGCTTGGCAGAACGATCATCGGCAGGAGGGGTTGACCGAGCAACCGTTTTCTTCCCTTGAGATTTCGGAGTTTGAGGTACCTTTGACGGGCCGTCCAAGTCGACGACCTTACGTGGGGGCGGCTTGGAGGCGCTGCCCTTCATTGGATTCAGAACGACATCGATCACTGCCCACGATTTACCGGCCATTCTTTCTGCAAAACAACAAATTAAGAGTTAGAAGAGAATATTGACAACAAAATATAAAGGCAAAGTTCAGAAGCAAACCAATCTCGGCCTCCAGAGCCCGGCCAACGAGCAAGACGAAGGGACGGCAAGGTATGTTGCCCTTAGGGTCTGGGGGCAGCATGCCCGCCAAAGCTTTAATCATCTCCAAAGATTCCAAGTCGGCCTCGCCCAAATCTTTGGCAGAATAGATGTAATCGCCTCTGAAGAAGTGTGCTTCATTCCACATAATTGGGAAGTAAGGGGGACCGAGCATCTCGTCCGGTTGGACCTCGGGATATGGCCTTACGGCCTCCTTGGTGGGAACGATCCAAAAGTAGTGGCCTCTCCGGCCGCGCCCGATGACTCTTGATAAGCTTTGAAATACCAGGTCTTTGAGTTTTCGTGCATCTTGAAAGAGACCGCTCCTCTTCTCTTTGTTCGCTTTCTCCACGAGCCGACTTAGCTCAAAGAGGGCAAAGAATAGCATGATCGACACCTACGACCAAGTTTGGTTAACGGGACTTGAAAGTTTTTAAGAATGCCCAAGCATTGGGATGGAGTTGAGAGGGCGACCCGATATGGCGTAGAACGTCCACGTTGAAACTTCGGTGAAAGGTGGGGACGATGTTCATCCTCTCGAGCGCGATCCGATACATCGTGAACTTAAGATTCTTTGGAATAAGTTGCAATGTCTTCTCCATCTTTCATGCCTCTCACCCTCCAGCCCGGTGATTCATTGAGGCAGCACTCAAGGTCGGGCAAGGCGAGGTGGCCAACCGTAAGTATACTCCTGTGTGAGCGAAGAGTTTCTGACACCCAAGACATGTCAGATGGGTCCCGGGCTACGTCAGGTTGAACGTCGGCCGCCTCTTCGTTCGATCCTCCTTCGATGTTGACCTCTCGACCAGAGGAGCTAGCTGCGGGCTGAGCCACCACTCCCTCGTTGGTTTCTTCGGCTCGGTCACCTTCGGCTCCCGCCATCTCCTCGTCTGCGACTTGGACGGCACTTAGCACTTCGTCATCATCTACAATCACCACCTCTACCTCCTCCTCTCCTTCCGCTCGAGATACGGCGTTCTCCGGTGGTGGAGGGTTGCATGGCCGATCAGCAGAATGGGCGGACTTAGAGCCGGAACTCTTCAAGCTGGCCGATCCTTGGCTAGAAGATTTGGAGCGTGAGCTTGTACTACTCGAAGAACTGCTGCTCGAAGAACCAGAATTTTTGTCGACCGAAGACGACTTAGACCTCTCCTCCGGGGAGGCAGCCTCGGACGGCTTAGACATATGGACGGCAAGAGATTGGGACGGCCCTCCGGGGATACGAGCGGTCTGTTTCGTCCGCGGCGTATACCAGCATCTTGTGATAAGGGGATCGAGTCAGGTCGATCGAGCAGAGTACTCGTGAGAGGGGGCGACTTGGCCGTCCTCAGACCTGATACCCCCTATCACGAGGCGTAGAAGAGCGCGAAGTGCTCTCAAAGAAAAACTAAGTTTAAAAAAGTAAACGAAGAGATCGATCCATACCTTGAACAGATGTGGTGAATCGGTTGCGGGCGGCAAAGAAAAAACAAGCGATACGTGCAAAGAGCGGATGTAAGTCGGCAAGAAACGAAGCTCTGGTCTGGCCGCGCGCAGCTATTCGCGGAAGTGTGATGAATGATCTATGGTGAAGGGTATTTATAGTGCGGACCCAAAGCGCGAAGGGGACCGGGAGGCGAAAGCGTCGCAACGTTTCGCTTCTTCTCACCAATAGTTGCCTTCAAACAACCTCGGAAACACCAAAGCGTCATGTCTTAAATATCGGTGAAGACCAACCGTCGCGTCAACACACGCCCGATGGTTGGCGGCGGTTTAAACCGTTCAAATCAAGAGCGCGCGGCGCGCGCGCCTCGTTTAAATAGCGATCCTGGGGCAGCAATTCAAGCCTCGGCCCGCTCTTAAGCAACCTAGGCTTGGGGGCAACCGTTCTCGGTGTATCGCAATTACAAGGATCGCCAGCGGCAAGTGGGGCGTCACCGGCCAACGAAATCGCCCGAACACGCTGCTTGGACCGCATTTCGGGGCCGGCCGAAATCTTCGCTAACGGTCGGGACTCTACAAGATATATATGCCATTCACACATGGCATCAGGTACGTTCTCTTACCTTGTGTTATCTGCCCGAGCGACCTCTCACTAGATCGTCGGAGTGTCTTTGCACGTACCACCCGAGGTGTTCAGCGTGAAGCCAGGACCGGTCCTCTCATTCATTCAACGACCGGCCCAGTCAGCAGGACAACAATAACTTCAACACTTCATTGGTCAAGGTACGATCAAAATGCATTATCTTTATTTCGCAAACCTGTCCATCCGTGCTATAGAGTACAACAGTGCAATATAATACCGCGCCTTGTGTTTTCATCGCGACTTTTTTTTACTGCATTCTTCGGCTTTTATTTTTCTTCCACACGACTTGCATCGCTGGGTTTATGCTTCTCCTCCTTTATTATGCAAGGAGGAGGTTTCGTGAAAGATCGTCCAATATTTGCCTAGGGATGCTTTCACATCTACCAGGGTCTTGTTTTTGACCCTCCTTGCTAGAAATTCGTTGATTTCTTGAGCAAACGCGATCCCTTAACTCGCTTTTCAGCGAGTCGTGGTCGGTGTACTGCTATACAAAAAGGGTTTCTTCGCATGTCTCCGCGGTTAACTTTTCAGCTAAATGCTTCATAGTCATGTGAAGTGCCTCCAAGAGGTACACGAACTCGTCAGTTCGGACCAAACTTGGCAGGTCCTTTTGTCTTCGGTGCCCGGGGTCAACATCGAGCCAACTACTCGGTCCTTGCCGTTTCAGGACTTTGTTTTTCAGACGCATTCACGTGTTGTTTGTATGAGTTGTTATTGCAAATAAATTTGGCACTTTAAACATATTTGTAATATTCGATTCTCTTTATTCAATAAGTCTCAGTACATTCGGGAAGCTATAGGCTCCCTACAAAAGATACATTTATTGATAATGCAAAGCAGAGAATCGGTTTTTCATCCTCGGCCCTGTTGGGAAAGCCGAGGGTTTTTTCATCTTCAGCTATAATAGAACTGAAGGTTGGTGGCATTCCATGACCTCGGGATGTTTCCTCCATTGAGCTTTTCCAGCTTAAACGCACCCTGGCCGACCACAGCTTTGATTCTGAAGGGACCTTCCCAGTTAGGAGATAACTTACCCACGGCCCCTACTCTTGTTGTTCGGCGCAAAACTAGATCACCTTCTTTGAACGTCGTCTTTCTCACTTTGGAGTTGTATTTTTTGGCTGCTCTTTGTTTGGCTGCTTCTTCCTTAACCTTTGCCATTTCTCGGGTTTCTTCAAGCAGGTCTAAATTGACACGAAGCGCTGTTGGATCCGGCACTGTGGTAGTCAATATTCTCCTTGGGCTAGGTTCTAGTATTTCCACAAGAATGAGTGCATCACTACCGTATGTCAACCGGAAAGGAGTTTCGCCTGTTGAAGACTGCGGTGTAGTGTTGTAAGACCATAACACTAATGGCAATTCTTCGGCCCAGTTTCTTTTGGAGTCCTCTAATCTCTTCTTCAGACCAGCCAGTACCACCTTGTTTGCTGCCTCGGCTTGCCCATTGGTTTGAGGATGTTCTACCAAGGTAAAGGCTTGGTAGATATCCCAAGTTTTGCAAAGCTCGGCAACTGATTCTGAGGCAAATTGTGTTCCGTTGTCAGTCACTATTGTCGCAGGAATCCCAAACCGGCATATTATTCTCTTCCAGTAGAACTTTTTTACCCTTTCTTCTGATATGGTGGCCACCGGTTCTGCCTCTATCCATTTTGTAAAATAGTCGACAGCCACCAACAAGAATTTCATCTGGCCCGGTGCAGGTGGAAATGGACCGAGAATGTCTACACCCCATACAGCGAACGGCCAAGCCGAAGAAACTGATTGCAGGTTGCTTGGTGGGGCTTTTGGAATCTTTGCATGCATCTGACATTGGTGACATCGGCGGACATAGTCAACCGCATCTTTCTTCATTGTGGGCCAATAGTATCCCGCACGCACTATTTTTGAAGCTAAAAGCGACCTCCGACATGGCTCTTGCACACTCCTTCATGCACCTCCTTGAGTATTTCCTGTGCTTTGTTGTTTGTAACACATTTAAGGAGCGGCATGGAGAAACCTCTTTTGTATAGCTCGGATTCAATCATGGTGTAATTAGATGCCGCTTTTGCCAGCTTTCTTTTCTCGTCATCCGGCACATTCAGCTCTTCACCCTGCAGATAAGCAAGAATCTTGGTCATCCAAAGAATCGTGGTCAACCTCAGTCGAGAAGACTTGGATTTGATTGATCCTTGGGTTGGGCTATCATTTCTTGTATTATTGAATGGTTATTGCCGGGTTTTTTAGTGCTTGCTAGCTTTGCTAATATATCGGCCCTGCTATTTTGTTCTCTAGGAACATGTGTTAGTTCAAAGAAAGCAATTTGAGTTTTAGCTCTTGTACCTTAGACAAATATTTGGTGAGTAGCTCGTCCTTAGTAATCGAACGCCTGCGTGACTGGCGGTGACTAACAAGGAATCGCTACGGACTTTGAGGTGCTTCACTCCAATGTCTATTGCCAAATTCATACCGCGATTAGTGCCTCGTATTCGCTTGATTGTTGCGGCTTTGAAACCAAACCAAGCGATCGTTCTATAAGCACATTGTCGAGTCCTTCCAATGTGACTCGCTCATTGCCTCTCAAGTTAGGCGATCCATCAATCGATAAAGTCCGGCAATACTCGGAATGGGATTTGGCTGTTGGCTCTTCCCCGGCTATCTCTACCACAAAATCTGCTAAAGCTCGCGCTTTGATTGCTGGGCCGCCGGCTTTGGGGGCAGCGCGCCGTCTTTCCTTCATCGCTTTGCCTTGACATACTTTTTAAGTTGACCATATTTGAATGAGTTGCTCGATCCTTTGTTTGAGGGTCCAAATTATGCGTGTCATGTCCCTCCGTCCGGTGGTACCTGCAATAAGAACCTGTACTCTTACCCATTACGCCAACGAAAGGTGATGGTCGGCGTATCGACCCATCATGGAGTCCTTCGTCTAGAATCACCGACGGCCTTGCTTTCGTGAGGTGTGAAGGCCGGTCTGCATTTGGAGGACGTGTGCGTCGCCCTTTGATTTTGCATTTGCGCCTCTGTCGCGTCGGTCGTAGGGTGCATGACGGACTGGTGGGGAACGTCTCGGTGAGATCACATGTAACACCCCATTTCTACCCGGTAATTTAAATCAAAAATCAGAGTATATAAAAATCATTTCTGGTCACCTTTTGGTTTAGTGTGTTATAAAATAGTGAATCGATTGACTATGGGATTACTCGTAATGGCGATACTACTTGCAACAAGGCCTTGACCTCCTTTGCAAGGCTCTCGATGATGCCCTTGTAAATACACCGTGAAAGAAATTACGACCTTAGTGGCGAACCACAATTTAGCCATAGTCATTCAAAGACACTAATAGTATAACATAAATGGATCCTCAATAAAATGGGCGTCACACATCTCTCTTAAAACATTCAATAGTTTAACTCATCTCATGAACACAATCAAAATACGTAACACCAAAGAAATAAACTCGTGGAAATATAATTTCACATAATACGGTGAAAGTACTCTCATAATCTCAACAAGATAATTCAAGCGAGTCTCAAAACAATACATAGTAGGCTCAACAAGGAGCAAAAGCAGACAACTATAGCTCATAACCCCAACCCCTAGGTGCTACGTGATCGAGCAGGCGGATCGACTCGGGGAGTAGTGAAGGTAGAAAGCCCTCACTCATGACTACTGTGGTAAACAACGTGAGAAAGGGTGAGTCTCGAACTATATAATAAAAGTGATAATAAGCAATATATAAAATCACAGTTCACAACATACTCAAACACACCAATCATCACTCAAGAACATACATGCACTCATGAGAATGTATGCAATGGAAGTATGCATGTGGTACCATTTGCCCTCCGGCGTTCTCAATATTTGCCCTCCGGCATTCTCATCAATAATGGAGTCCTCATGACTCTGGCCCTCCGGCCGCCCTCAGGCTTCACAATCATCCAATGGCCCTCCGGCCGCCCTCAGGCTTCACAATCATTTTATAAGCTCTACGACCGCAGTCGAATGTATGCATGAGACCCCATGTACAACACAAACACAATCTCAAACAGCTCATTACACCCATTAACTCTTACCTCAGTGTTAATCTCATTTTATAGCCCTCCTGGCTTGGCCCTCCGGCCCATGCCCCCATGGCATGCTCAATCACCTCATTATAAACTCTCAACACCATTAAGTCCCAAGGACTAATCTCCTCTAGAGTACTCAACCTCACTCAGGGACCTAAACCACCATTTAGGACCAAAACAATCATCTAGGGACCAAACTGTCACCTAGGGACCAAAACAGCACCCTCTTAGGCACTTGGCAGCACTAGGCGCCATTTTCCCCACATTCTGGCGCCCCCTGGTGCAACACAAAGACTAGGCGCCGTAAACTCAAAGATTTTGGCGCCCCGTGGCAACACACACCCACCGGGCGCCACTTTTCTAGCAATCGGCGCCCCTGCGGGCAACATGGACCTAGACACAAACTCGGACATAGTTCGCACACGAGCGCTAGACTAGGCGCAGGCTGCATGCGTACTGAGTTTAGCGCCCCTACCACTCCAAAGACACCCAACACTTTCAAACCAAAAACCACCCGAGCCAAAATGTTTAAAAATGAATTTGGGCAGGTAAATACAAAATATGTACAGTGAAATATGCCTAGAAAAGTAAGTTTCACCCAACCCACCCCATTTACACACACCAAAGCACCCCCACCGAGACATTTTTAAAATAAGACACAGACTTAGGAAACCACTGAGCCAAAACACTTTAAATTGAATTTGGGCAGTGAATACAAAATTTGCATGATAAAATATGTTCAGAAATGTGAGTTTCACTCACCCACCCCACTTACACACACAAAACAAGCCCCAGGACATTTTCAAAATAACACCGCAAACAGAAAACCACTCGAGCCAAAACACTTAAAATTGAATTTGGGCAGGTGAATACAAAATTTGGCATGAGAAAATATGTTCGAGAAATGTGAGTTTCACTCACCCACCCCATTTACACACACAAAACAAGCCCCAGGGACATTTTCAAAATAACACTGCAACAGCAGAAAACCACTCGAGCCAAAACACTTAAAATTGAATTTGGGCGGTGAATACAAAATTTGCACGAGAAAATGTGCCCAGAAATACAAGTTTCACTCCCCGGCCCCAAAATACCCACATTCTCGCGCCAGACAAAGAACATGGCTGCACAGAGCTTCATCGCATGAGGCACTGAGCGCCTGAATCCTAGCCCTTTGGCGCCCTACACCTCAAAAATCCTCAATTCTCAATTTCTTCCAATTCTAACCACCATATATCATTCCAATCCACTCTATAATCATTTTAACATGTTTAATTTCACATTTCCAACATCAATTCACACATCAAAACGAAATCAAGAACATAAAACCCTAACATTGAGCCCTAAATCAATTTCTCATGCAATTTCATCAAATTCAATCCAACAACCATTCGATTAACAATCAACATCATCAAATTAAGACTCTATGACTTACATACGACCTATTATACCCTCTATTATAGAGTGAGACTCCCCTTACCTTATTTTAACCGTAGAAAAGCTTCTCTATGGAGTCACCACCAAAACCACCGCAACAATGGAGCTCTCCTTCCCTTCTTCTTCCTTGCGATGCAACTCTCTCTCTTTCTCCCTTGGTGCGCCGTTTCCCACTCTCTCTTCTCCTTTCTCTTTGCTTCGGCTCTCTCTCCCTCTTTTCCTTTCTTTTTTTCGTTCTCTTCCTTTCTTTCCTCAATTGGTGCGAAATGCACCAACCCTAGGAGCCTAAGTCATTGGGCTTGGGCTCCTGGGCCCAAAACATCAGCTCTGGTATTTCTGATACCACTCCCTTCTATTAAAATAAAATACCTTATCATAAACATTATATTATAATTAAATATAATTAGAAAAATAGTGCAACACTTTAAATAATTTAATCAATTGCTTAATTAAATTATTTGGGGTGTTACAACTCTCCCCCACTTAGGAGATTTCGTCCTCGAAATTCATACCTGAGTCAAATAACTCTGGATAAGACTCCCGCATCTTGCTCTCCAGCTCCCAAGTCATACTCTCACCAGCATCTCCCAACCACACTACCTTGATGATAAACTCCAAATTAATGCATTTTTAGTGATATTTTTGAGTCACTTTTAGAGCAATTATTATCAATTGTATAAGTTACTAACTTAATTTGCTCTTTGTTTTTGAGAAAGAAAGAAAATATGAAAAGGAATAAAACTCAACTTAATGCCACTCAAATAAATTATATATATATATATATATATATATATATATATATATATATATATATATATATATAAGAGAAGGAAGCATGGTTGATTAGAAAGGAAAGAAAAAAAAGGAAGCAATAAGCAATCAATGGATGTTTTGTAAAAATAAAAGGACGTGAGCAACAGAGGATGAAAATTGAAAAGAAGGAATAGTGCCGTGATAAAAAGAATGGGCTTATGCACGGAACCCTAGGCTTAATGAGAATAAATAGCCTTCTTTTGCAACGTGATTGGGGGGAGCCGCATATAGTAATACAGTAGCCGCACAACAACACCTGACGGAACATAGGAGAGAAATTGGAAGGCTTAGGTACCGTTTTTGACATTGTGAGAGAGCTCTGAAGCAGGAGAAGGAGATTGAAGACAAAGATTAAGAGTTTCACTATTTCCGGGTTATTCTTATCTTTGTAATTTCATGAACCTATTTCTATTTTATTGTTCTTAATTATTATGGATACCTAAGTTCTCTTCTAGGGTCTTAGGTAGATCTTGCATGTTTAGAGACCTTTTTATGTTCTAAATATATTTTGAATTCCTATTTTTATATTAATTGATATTGTCCTATTGATTTAATCACATTCTTAGGATTAACTACCCTTTGCATGTTTATAATCAATTAATTGATCAGCGACCGTACTGCAATTAGTTGGTGGACCTATAGGATAATTGAGGCTATAATTAGGGCATGACCAAACCATAATTTAGTCTTCCAATCATTCAACCTTTTTGCTCTTTATGCTTTTCCTGAATTTAAATTCTTGCATGACCAAACGAGGGTTAATTTAGGAAAAAGAATATTAATCACGAATGACCAAACGGATTAATAGTTTTAGTAAAGGGATTGGTAATTAAATAAAATAAGGGAATTCAGGTAGAATTAGACATAGGGGAATCGAAGCTTGCAAGTGAAACTGTGACCCTAGATCTCTCTCCATTTATTAAACTTGTATTTTAATTCTTGCTATTCATTTCTTTTTATTTTAGTGTCTATAACTCTCAAATTATCTGTTCGTCTAAACAATATATAATCTCGATTAGTTTGGTACTTGCTAGTTAATCCCTGTGGAGACGATAATCTTTTATACTACTTCTGCGAAAGAGTACACTTGCTCTAAGTGTGTCTTTGACGCAACAAGTTTTTGGCGCCGTTGCCGGGGATTAATTTAGTAATATTAAACGAAAAAGATTTTTATTGCTTTAGACATTTTTTTTATGTTTTAGTTTTTTATTTTATTTTTTTTATTTTTTATTTTTTTTATTGAAAAAATACAAAAAATAAAATAAAATTGTTAACACTTTCCCAAGAGCTTGTTGCAGTTCACTTGTTTTGCAGATAAAAGTATAAATCATGGTTAAAACTCTTGGAGATTATATTAGAGAGGCAGAGGCACAAAGAAATTTAGAGAACTCATATTGGTATGTGCCTCAGTGCCAAATCCCAATTTATCCTCCTCCTTATGACCCTTATTTGGATTATTGTGATGACTATGAGCCACCTCCTTATTCCTCCCACTGGGATAATTATGAGCCACTACAAGTGCAAAGGCAAGAGGAGGAGATACCATACACCAATGATGTATTGGAGCGGATACATGCAAAGTTTGATCGCATGGAGGGCCAAATTGGAGTCATAAACGGTCATATCTCAAATATCATTGCTTTATTATCTCAAGAGGCCCAAGAAACTCATTCACAAACTGAGCAATACAAAGATAATATTCTTAGGAGTGATGAAGAGTTCTCCGTGGAAGATAATATAGAGGAAGAATCTCTCGAGAAAGATGAAGAAACTCCTACTGAAGGGAGTCAAATAAAAATAATAGCTCCTACTAAAGGGAGTTATATTGAAATAAAAGATGATACTGATGAGAACGCTTGTGAGGAGAATGAAAAAGATCCATTGGTTCATGAGTTCAAGGAAGAGGAGAAAGCCCCATTGGTTCATGAGTTGGAGGAAGAGGAGAAAGCCCCAATTTTTGGGCAAGTTGTTTTAACCATTGGTGATCTTTGTAATTGAGGTTAATAAGGAAAGGTAACTTTATGGAGTGGTAAAGAAGATGATGTTATTAAAACTTTAAATTCCAACGAATATTTATCTTCTTTAACCTCTCCTTATTTTGATGATGTGGTTGAAACTAACATTGTTAGTGATTTAAAGATGCAGGACCTTTCGGAAAAAATTCTTATTTTTGCAGATCCTAGCATAGTGGTGGATGAAGATAAAACAAGAATTCCACAATCCTTTGAATTTCAACCACCACATGGAAAAAGAAAAAACAATGCCAATCACATGGTTAGAAAACTAAGAAGATGCACTGCGTTAGATGTAAAATTTGCTCTTGGAGAGCCACCTGATTGAGCACCAACTATCGTCAGGCTCATGACGTTAAACAAGCGCTTCGCGGGAGGCAACCCGTGTTTTATTTTCAGTTATTTTTGTTTTCTTTTTGTTTTCTTTTGTTTTTAGGAACAAGCTCCAACTACAAGCTCTCTCAGGGAAGCCACTCTTACTCTCTCATTTATTTATTTTTGTGCCAATCTAATATTTTGCATTGAGGACCATGCTTCATGCTAGTGTGGGGGAGGATATTATATGTTGTTACTTGATCTCTATTAATGCATATACCCACTACATATGTTGATAGCATTTTTTCTGGCTTGTTTTGTATGAATTATGCTTATATTGAAAAAAATAGAGATTATGCCTTTAGGGGATCCCATAATTAATCTACTTGACAGACTTGTGCTTAATTGTAACTGTGAGGATGTCCTAAGGAAGCTGATAATTAGCATTTGTCTCTCTCGAGTACTTTTTGTGAACTAGCTTCTAAATGTGAGATCCGAGCCTTCATAAGGGGATTGATACTAAATCATAAATTTTTAATTTTTACCCCTTTTCTTTCTATGAGTGTGTTTCCCAATTTGCTACATTCTAGAATTTGTCTTTTGACCATTTCAAGGCGAAAATTGATTTGCATCATGTAAAAAGATTTGGGGAATTTAGGTATTTTTCTAGCCTCGAGTTGTTTGTTGAATTTATCCCTTAGTTGCCCCCTTTGAGCCTAATTGTTATATTTTTCTTTGGTACCCCAGATATAATTTTTTTTTTTGGTAACCAATTGAAATTGAATGTGGAGCAACTATTGAAAATTACAATTACGTCCTATAGTTTAGTTGTCTATCTTGTTAGGATGAAGAAAACAAAAGGAGTGAATCATGTGCTTACAAGAATATTTTTTTACAAAGGAAACAAAATAGAAGTTGTCATGTACTTACCTTTTCCTCCTAAGAAAAAAAAATAGAAAGAGAAAAAAAAAAAAAAAAAAAAAAGCAAGAAAGGAGGAAAAGGCACATCAAAAGAATGAAAGAGCCAAAGGGCAAATCCAAATCAAAAATAGAAAATGTCTACTCAAGAGAAAAGACAAATCAAAGAGAGCAAACCCAATAGAAGAAGAGTGAAGAATCAAAGTGAAACTAATTTGGAGTTTGGACAAAATTGTAAAATAGATAGGAGCTCCATATTTGGTTTCAATGGTTACTGTCTGTTTCTTGTTTTTTTTCTTTTAGCCATTTGATTATCTCCTCTTCTTATTTCCTACCCTGCATGAATTCACCTTGGCCCCATTACAACCCATGAAACCCCATCTTTTGCATGCATGTGAACTATTTAGTGGAGATTTGATCAAATTACAAACATATGGTAATGTGCATTTTGTGGAAACTTAAGTGTATATTTTCACTAGTCCCTAAACACTTAGAGAGATTGTGAGCGAGTGTCATTGTTCACAGAAATGTAGTCTTCAGGGACTTGAGCCTCTAATTGGGCAACCTTTTGACACCTCATATGTTCTATACTATCTATTGGATGTCATTGTGCTTCTAATTTTGGGTTCCTTATTTGGCTATCTCTATTATTTATTTGAAAAAATTATTGAGTTGTGAAATTTGCTTGAGGACAAGCAAAAGTTAAGTGTGGGGAGTTGATAAACTCCAAATTAATGCATTTTTAGTGATATTTTTGAGTCACTTTTAGAGCAATTATTATCAATTGTATAAGTTACTAACTTAATTTGCTCTTTGTTTTATGTAAAGAAAGAAAATATGAAAAGGAATAAAAACTCAACTTAATGCCACTCAAATAAATTATATATATATATATATATATATATATATATATATATATATATATATATATATATATATATATATATATATAAGAGAAGGAAGCATGGTTGATTAGAAAGGAAAGAAAAAAAAAAGGAAGCAATAAGCAATCAATGGATGTTTTGTAAAAATAAAAAGGACGTGAGCAACAGAGGATGAAAATTGAAAAGAAGGAATAGTGCCGTGATAAAAAAGAATGGGCTTATGCACGGAACCCTAGGCTTAATGAGAATAAATAGCCTTGCTGCAACGTGATTGGGGGAGCCGCATATAGTAATACAGTAGCCGCACAACAACACCTGACGGAACATAGGAGAGAAATTGGAAGGCTTAGGTACCGTTTTTGACATTGTGAGAGAGCTCTGAAGCAGGAGAAGGAGATTGAAGACAAAGATTAAGAGTTTCACTATTTCTCGGGTTATTCTTATCTTTGTAATTTCATGAACCTATTTCTATTTTATTGTTCTTAATTATTATGGATACCTAAGTTCTCTTCTAGGGTCTTAGGTAGATCTTGCATGTTTAGAGACCTTTTATGTTCTAAATATATTTTGAATTCCTATTTTTATATTAATTGATATTGTCCTATTGATTTAATCACATTCTTAGGATTAACTACCCTTTGCATGTTTATAATCAATTAATTGATCAATGATCGCATCGCAATTAGTTGGTGGACCTATAGGATAATTGAGGCTATAATTAGGGCATGACCAAACCATAATTTAGTCTTCCAATCATTCAACCTTTTTGCTCTTTATGCTTTTCCGAATTTAAATTCTTGCATGACCAAACGAGGGTTAATTTAGGAAAAGAATATTAATCACGAATGACCAAACGGATTAATAGTTTTAGTAAAGGGATTGGTAATTAAATAAAATAAGGGAATTCGTGTAGAATTAGACATAGGGAATCGAAGCTTGCAAGTGAAACTGTGACCCTAGATCTCTCTCCATTTATTAAACTTGTATTTTAATTCTTGCTATTCATTTCTTTTTATTTTAGTGTCTATAACTCTCAAATTATCTGTTCGTCTAAACAATATATAATCTCGATTAGTTTGGTACTTGCTAGTTAATCCCTGTGGAGACGATAATCTTTTATACTACTTCTGCGAAAGAGTACACTTGCTCTAAGTGTGTCTTTGACGCAACAAGTTTTTGGCCCACTTACACACACAAAACAAGCCCCACCGGGACATTTTCAAAATAACACCTGCAACCAGAAAACCACTCGAGCCAAAACACTTAAAATTGAATTTGGGCAGTGAATACAAAATTTGGCATGATAAAAATATGTTCGAAATGTGAGTTTCACTCACCCACCCCATTTACACACACAAAACAAGCCCCACCGGGACATTTTCAAAATAACACCGCAACTGTGAAAACCACTCGAGCCAAAACACTTAAAATTGAATTTGGGCGGTGAATACAAAAATTTGCACGAGAAAATGTGCCCAGAAATACAAGTTTCACTCCCGGGCCCCAAAATACCCACATTCCGCGCCAGACAAAGAACATCTGTGGCACAGTAGCCTCATCACTAAATGCACTGTGGCGCAGAATCCTAGCCCTTTGGCGCCCTACACCTCAAAAATCCTCAATTCTCAATTTCTTCCAATTCTAACCACCATATACCATTCCAATCCACTCTATAATCATTTTAACATGTTCAATTTCACATTTCCAACATCAATTCACACATCAAAACGAAATCAAGAACATAAAACCCTAACATTGAGCCCTAAATCAATTTCTCATGCAATTTCATCAAATTCAATCCAACAACCATTCGATTAACAATCAACATCATCAAATTAAGACTCTATGACTTACATACGACCTATTATACCCTCTATTATAGAGTGAGACTCCCCTTACCTTATTTTAACCGTAGAAAAGCTTCTCTATGGAGTCACCACCAAAACCACCGCAACAATGGAGCTCTCCTTCCCTTCTTCTTCCTTGCGATGCAACTCTCTCTCTTTCTCCCTTGGTGCGCCGTTTCCCACTCTCTCTTCTCCTTTCTCTTTGCTTCGGCTCTCTCTCCCTCTTTTCCTTTCTTTTTTTCGTTCTCTTCCTTTCTTTCCTCAATTGGTGCGAAATGCACCAACCCTAGGAGCCGAAGTCATTGGGCTTGGGCTCTGGGCCCAAAACATCGACTACGGTATTTACGATACCACTCCCTTCTATTAAAATAAAATACCTTATCATAAACATTATATTATAATTAAATATAATTAGAAAAATAGTGCAACACTTTAAATAATTTAATCAATTGCTTAATTAAATTATTTGGGGTGTTACATCACACGCCTCGGCGGTGCTTGCATGTCCTTTTCATCCTTCCCGAGGGCAATGTCGTCCGCGTCAATGTGTTTTTCCGCTCGGACTCTAATCTCATCCATAGTCCGCGGCTTCCATAGGGAAAGAGCTTCACTAAAGGTTCCGTTGCGAATACCCTTCATAAATGCTTTCACAAAAAATCTCTCGTCAGGATCATTTACTAAAACCGTTGACTTGTTGAAACGCTCCAAGTATGCTTTCAGAGACTCCCCCGGCTCTTGGCGTACGTCAAACATGTCCTCGGCTAGCATTCGCTTCTTTTTATTTGCCGAGAATTGTTGTATGAAACGGCTGGCCAAGTCTTCAAAGCTCGCTATCGAGCGCTCCGGTAGCCCCTTGAACCATTTCAAGGCTACGCGACTAAGGTTCCGCGAACATTTTGCGGTAATAGCGTCGGTTCCTCCACTGATCATCATTTGCGTTTGGAACGCATCAACATGGCTAAGGGGATCTCCGGTGCCATCGTATGTGGCAATGGACGGCTCTCTGAAGCGTGGGGGAAGTTGAGCAGCCTGGATAGCAGCAGAGAACGGCTCAAACGCTCGCAAAGGTGTTCTGGTGGCATCGATCACCTGGGCGAAGTGTCTCATTTTTCGAAGCTGGGCTTGCAGTTGCACTTCCCTTGCCTCCAAAGCCTGAGCACGTATAGCTTGCTCTTCATTCTGACGGGCTAGGTCTGCGTTCTGGGGTTGCAGTGTTTGAACAAGTATGGCGGTACCGCCGATCAACTCGGGATCTCCGCATAGACGAAGCGCCACCATTGTTCACATTTTTCGTGGTCACCATAATGCTGGTGACAATGAATCAGTTTAGAATTTGGTAGTGGGACGTAGGAAAAGTTTTACCTGCCCCACGGTGGGCGCCAATGTTCTCAACTATTTCTGGGAGTAGAATAATCAAGAACGAAAAGAACAATCTCGCGTGGATAGGAAAATTGTTCAACCCTTCATTAGCCTCTCTGGGCAAAATATATAGTGTTACAATCATTCATGGCTAATAATTGATTCTTGTTACATAATTAAGAATTCGATTACATAATAAAGGAGCGATTCACGGAAGGGCGCCTAGGTCAAGAGTGGGACCGACGGCCGACTCTGCATCGGGCCGAGCATAAGTGGCTCTCCAGGATCTTAGTCCCTCGGCGCTTTGCCTTTGATGCCGAGGTGTTATAGTGGAGCTCGGCGCGGTCGTGAACATATACGATGTGGTAAAACTACGCATCGTATATATGTCCCAAATGATATATATACGATGGGTTTGAAATTTGTATTTTTTTTTTTTGCAGTAAAAAAAATTTCAACGGTAATGATTTCACTTTCAAAGTTGATCAATGGTGTGGATTGCACGAAAAATCAACGGTTGATAATCTTTTACCTCAACTATAAATACCCACTCTCACCACTATTTTCACACCAAAAATTCAACTTTCTTCTCTCACACAATACAAGTCAAGATGATGCAGGCTTCGCTAATGTCATACTACGAGCCTTCTTCCCTCACTCTCGTTCATTTTAATATGGGGTTTGCTGATCATCAGGGCATCATCTTGCAAGATGATGGTATATGTTTCGATGGGAGAGATGTTTTATCGTGTAGGTTGTAACATTGCATATCATTTGCTGCTCTTAAGCAGAAACTACTGCGGATGGTTCAACCAGAGAACGACGAGCATGAGATAATTCGTATCGTTTATCGGAAATCGGAATGGACTGATGGAGGTCTTTACTGGTCTGCCGTGGATGTCAACAACGAGGATGACCTCCGACAGATGATGTCCAATCGTATTATGTTTAAATGGAAGAGAACGTTACATTCATCTGTACGTCGAAACCAAAAAGACCGTCGCTGAGATCCTTCGTCGATTAACTCCACCAGCTCAGTAGTTTCTATTGTATTTTCTTTTTATATGTTTATTTTTATTCTAGTTGTTTATGTTTTATCGCTTGTGTAAGTTTGTTTTATCGAATCAATGAAATCAAAAAAATTTGGAAACTCGTAAAATATAACACCTGAAAAAAGTAATAATAAAGTGCCAACATCAAAGTAACATATGTACAAATAAATCAAAAAAAGTGATAAAAAAATCCCTAACGCCCTCCTCGTCGCCCTCGTCCTCGTCGTCTAAGTTCCCCAGAAATGCCATCCGGTGCTTTCATCCCCAGCCTATGGAGTGTCCGATACGCCCAACTGCCACGCGTGATCTCGCCATCTAGAATCCCCTCCAAGCAGCGGCCACAATCTCCTCACCCACTCAAAGATCGCCGTATCGTAGCTTTGGGAGGTGTCCGTGCCTCGCCATCTGGTGATGGTGGAGCCGGTAATAGTCTAGGGATAGATGATGGACGTACCACTCTAACTTACCGGGTCAGCGAGTATAGAACTGCAGACATGATCTGCCATGTCTGTGAAGAGAGAGGCCTGAGGCTGAAGCTGAGGCTCCTCCTGATGCCCCGATCTCGCTGAGGCTTCGGACATAGACCGATCTCGAGAACGATCGGCCCGATACCCTCATGCCCCTGAGGCTGCTCCTATTGATACTCGGTAGACGGGGGATGGTAATGAAGAGGCTGTGGCTGGTACTGAGGAGCCTGGTGATAGTACTCAGAAGCCTGGTGATAATACTCAGGAGCCTGGTGATGGTACTCAGGAGGCGTGTAACGCCCCGAAAATAATTTGAATATTTACTTAATTAATTACTTAGGAGTTATGTGGTTAGTCATATTTAATTAAATGAATTAGGTGTTTTAATTAAATTAGGAGGTGGGAGTTAGTAAATAAGAGAGTGGTGATGTTATTAAGTTAGGGAGCAGTTGAATTAATGGAGAGGGGGTGCGAATAGAAGCCCAACTCATTTGGGCCCAATTAGGTGTTGAATTAATGAAAGAAAGGAATGAAGAGAAGAAAGAAAAAACGCGACAGAGAGGGAGAGGAAAGGAGACGCGAGAAACCGAGAGGGAGAAAGAAGAGGAGGGGCGACGGTGAGAAGGGGGGAGGGAGGTGGAGATCTTCTCCATCTTAGCACTAGGTAAGGGGCTTTTTAGCTCATTCTCTTCCATTTTTCCTCCTCTAGCTATTGATGTTAATTTCAATCCCTAATTCCTACTTGTTGTTGCTTTGCCATTGTTGGGGGAGTTGAAGCTCAAAGTGGAGTTGGTGGTTGTTTTGGTGTTTGTTGAGTTTTGGGTGGAAGAAGAGCTTACATTCTTCAATTCTTAAGGTTAGGGGTTCTCTTTCATTCATAATAATTTGTAATATGAGTAATTGTATGTGAGATGGGTTTAGAATGTGTAATTTGATTGATTTGAGTGTTATTTGGTTTGATTGTTGCTGTGTTGAATTGATTTTTGAGGAACCCATTATGTTGTTGTTGAAATGGGAATTGATATGCATTTTGTGTGGTTATGAGTGTGGTTGTTTTGCTGTGGAATAAATGGGTGTTTAGGTGGTTGTTGAATTAATTAATATTAATGTAATAATTGTATGGAGTCTAATTAGAATTAGTTGGGAGTGATTTTGGTGATGATTTGGGTGTTGATAAATGGTTTAAAAGAAATGGTTTGATGGAGTGGGGTGAGAATTGGTCATCGGGTTGCTGTGAACAGTGGGGGAGGCGCCATTTTGGCCTAGGCTGTGCGCCTAGTGGCGCCAGTGTTGCTGCAAATGTTGGCTGGTTGCAGTGTGGGCGCAGTGAGGGGCGCCAAATGTGGCTGTCCTGTGTGCCTTGGTGCCCAGAAACGTGTCTACGGGATGGTTTATTCCCTAAGAATTAATTTAATCCTTGGCGTGACTAATTAGTCTCTAAGAATTAAATTAATCCTTGGCGTGACAAAATAATCCCTTAGTGTCTAATTAATCCTAATAGGTTAACATAAGTCCCAAATGCTAAGTTAATCATAACGTGCCAAAATAATCCCTTTAGTATAAAATTAATCTATGGGGGTCAAATAGTCCTTAAGTGTAGAAGAGGTCCTTATGGAGTGGTTGGGTTTCTAAGTGAGAAGTAATTTAACAATTGATGAGGTGGTGGTCAACAATTGATGAGGTGGTGGCCAACAATTGATGAGGTGGTGGTTAACAATTGATGGGGTGGTGGTTAATAATTGATGTAATGTGCTTAATGCGGTGTGATGCATTGTCATAATGTCACATAAAACATATGCATGGCTTCGGCCAAACAGTTGATGAGCGAGCGGCCGCCAAGCGGTTGATAAGCGGCCGCCAAACAAATTGATGAGTGGCTTCGGTCAAACAGTTGATGAGTGGCTTCGGCCAAACAGTTGGTGGTTACCCGACGGGGTTTTTGAGGTGAGTATGGATCCACATGCATATTGCACACATGCATACAATCATGCATCCCTTGGACTCCCATTGATGCTTAATTAATCCTTGTTGTGACTTGTTGATGTTCTAATTGAATGGTGAATGCTTAATTGCTATGGATTGTAGTTACTAAATGCTTTTCTGCTTATAATGCTTATCTTACTTGTTATTATTTATGTAAAGAGACTCACCCTAGCATTTTATGTTGCCTGCTCTCGTGGCGACATGTAGGTGATACTGAGTGAGGATGACTAGGCTCCATTGGGATTATGTGTCAGCTCTGATCTAGTAACACCGGGGATTTGGGTTTTAGTATTTATTATCTTATGTCATGGATTAAACCGAATTAAACTATGTATTGAGTGTGTTGAACTCAATTTTGTTTTCCCGCTGCTGTGAACTATTTTTGGATTACTGTAAACATTAAACAGGTTTTGAGGATTTAACCACGTGGCTATGTTATGCACTTCACGCACTAGATGCGTTTGAATTTTTAATTATGTTTTGACGATGTTTTGATGAAACGTATCACCCTCTTTGAGGTGCGTGGACAAATTTTTGAAAAACTCTGATTTTCATTAGTTTAATTAATATTAAATAGAGGGGGGTGTTACAAGGCGGCCTCCCCCGATACCAATCCTTATGCTGACTCTGCTGTAAGAAATCCCCGTGATAGAAATCTCCAGCATCCTGATACTGAGCTGGGTGATGATGGTGCTCAGCTGGCTGCACATCATATCGAGCTGGGTCAGCCTGTCTCCTATCCTGTCTCATCGCCGAAGCATGGAGCTGATTATGCCTCCGAGTCCTGGTACTCAGAGCAGTAGATGACTCCCCTCTCTCTCCGATAGGAGATACCTCCCATCTCCCTCTATGCCTACCGGACACTACAAGCAAAGGAAAAAAAACAATCAGAAAAAAAAATTGCTCATGGTATATACATAAAAAGGGACCTATATACGATGCTTACTCTTTAACGCGTCGTATATATGGTCTGCTGGGCGTATGTGCGAGTGGCTGAAATCTGGGTATACGCTTGGAAAGGGGTATATACGATGGGAAAAAAATTGTTGATCGTATATAGGATGTTGGTGGGGTATATGCGAGTAGTGGAATTTCAGGTCAAACGTATATACGTTTCTGTGGCGTATATGCGAGTGGCTGGTGGTCAATCGTAGGTATTGTCATACCCCAATTTTGTCTGGCTTAGGTCAAAACCCTAATTTTCCCCAAAAATAAATAAATAAAAGGAAATAGCATCATGCATTGCATTTAGGGTCCTAAAAGTCATTCCAAAGTTTCTAAAATCATTTTTAAAGTTGAAATGCACTTTTGGACAAGTTAGATTTTTTAGGTAAGGGGCATTTTGGTCATTTTATTTAACAGGATAATTTTCTCGTCAAAAGTATGCACACACCAAAAGTATATTTTCTCTTATCCAAGAGAATTTTTGTACAATTTTTAGAGAGAATATCCTAGCCTAAAATAATTAAAATGCACTTTTCCTATTTTTATTGCATAAAAAATATTAAAAGACCATTTAATATTTCCCAAATTATTAAATGACAATTTTGGTTGTCTAAAAATAATTAGGGAGACTATTTCATGGTGCCCAAAAACATGTTACATATTTCCAATAGGTGCACTTCTATTTTACATGCCCAAAAATTTAAATTTCAAAAAACCAAAAATGGGAAGTGTCCTCAATAAGACAAAACACCAAAAAAACCATCATTTTTTTTATTTTTCCCCTCACATTTCAGCATATTATGCGCCACATACCCCCTCTCCCTCCTTCTAGAAGTTTCTACACACTTCATTTCTTATTCACTAAGATTTGATTTATTCCTATCCTTAACTTTGCCCTCTTTGGTAAATTACCTCACTCACTTACACTAATGCTTCCACCCAAAAAATGCAAACTTACTTCTTTGGTAACATCCCATCACAAAAATACCCCTAACCCTATTTCATGAGACACTCCTTTCCCAAAATAAATAAAAGTTTATTTCCTTTTTTTTTTTTTCCTATGGCTTTGCGCCCACTCTCTCACACACTCACCTTCACTTGTGTTTTCTAAATACCCCTAATCCATGTGATGATTCATCCCAACCCTCCATTTAATTTTAAGACTCAATCCTAGAGGCTCATCAAAAACAAAAAGACAATGATACCCCAAAACCTCAAAAATCTATAAATACCTCTTCCTTTTCACCCATGAAGGACTTTTGCCTTTCATTCCCTTCAAAAACACAAAAACAATTCTCCTCTCCTCTCTCTCTTCAAGGCCGAAGCCATTCTCCTCCTCCCTCTCATCCATTTCTTTCAATCTCTTCTTTTCTCTCTTAGAAATAAGGTAAAAACCCTTGATCCCTTTGCATCATCTTCAAGCATTATACATTAGAAACTATTTTCTTCTCCTCATCTTGCATTTTCTTCATCATTTAGCACATCTATCATATTCATTTTTCATAATGTAGCTTGTTGTTGTTGGTGGGTGAGATTTGGTATCTCACCCTTAATAAATGGTTTTATGATGCTTTATGTTAATTTTGTTGTCATTTTACTAAACAAAAAAATAGGCTCAAGTTAATTTTATGTTTCTTCATTGTGAGTATTTTATTGTAGTAGTAATGTTGTTCTTGTTTAGTTGTTGATGATCTAGTCATATGATCTATCACTAGTGCTTAAGGCACTTTGATCCAAAGTGATGGAGATGACTAGAAAGGATTCAAGTTCATTTCATAGCTTAACCTTATGTTCATTTCGCATACTCCAAAATAAATTAGGTTTTGCTTGATTTTCAATTGGTTTTGTTGATGATCTTGCAAAAGGATTCACCACTAAGTACTTGGTACTTTTGATTTAAAGTGGTGAAGATTGCAAGAAAGGATTCAAGCTTATTTTCATAGCTTAACATCTTGCTCATTTCGCATAGGTAAATAAATTAAGTTTCATTTGATTTTTAATATGTTTCTTGGTTTAATTGTTGATGATCTTGCAAAGGGATTCACCACTAAGTACTTGGTACTTTTGATTTAAAGTGGTGAAGATTGCAAGAAAGGATTCAAGTTTATTTTCATAGTTTAATATCATGCACATTTCGCATATTGTAAATAAATTAGGTTTTGCTTGATTTTTAATTTGCTTTGTTGATGATCTTGTAAAAGGATTCACCACTAAGTACTTGGTACTTTTGATTTAAAGTGGTGAAGATTGCAAGAAAGGATTCAAGTTCATTTTAGAGTTTAACACCATGTTCATTTCGCATATACTTTAATAAATTAGGTTTCATTTGGTTTTGATATGTTTCTTGGTTTAGCTATTGATGATCTTGCAAAAGGATTCACCACTAAGTACTTAGTACTTTTAATTTAAAGTGGTGAAGATTGCAAGAAGGGATTCAAATTTATTTCATAATTTGATGTCATGTTCCTTTCGCATTGTGTGCAATAAATTAGGTTTAGTTTGATTTTTGATGATCTTGCAAGAGGATTCCCACTAAGTACCTAGTACTTTTGATTTAAAGTGGTGAAGATTGCAAGAAAGGATTCAAGTCTATCTCATAGTTTAAATGTTTAATGTTCTTGTAATTTAATTATGTTGTTGTTGGTTGATGATCTTGCCAAATGATTCCCACAAAGTGTTTAGAGTATTCAATCCAAAGTGATGAAGATGGCTAGAAAGGATTCATTAGATTTAATTTTGTACAAGTTGTCTTTTCACCCTTTACTTTATCTCTTAATAATTCTTGTAAGATAGTCATAGATTTTTGCTTAATACTCAAAGTTTTCCTTGCATGTTTAGTCTTGGCCATGGGCCTATTTTCATTGAATAATACCTTCCATTGTTTGATCTATAATTAGGGTTTGGATTAGGGTTGGTGCCACTATGTGTGCCTTTAGGTTAAAGTTTAGGTTTGAGGTTTAGGTTGCTAGATTGTTTTTAGGTTGAATAAATACATGCTTTGCTTGGGACTTATTTTGCAATTTCACATGTTAGCTTAGATTCCTATATCATGATACTCTTGTGTAGTAATTGTTATTTGCTTGTGAATTTGCAATTGTTGCGCTTTGGTTTAGAATAAAAAGGATTTGCAAATGTTCTACTTTCTTTTCAAAGCCCCAAGTCAAATGTTTTCAAATAAAAAACTAAGGCTCTTTTCATAAATAAAATCATTAACCATCACTCGAAGCTTCGCTTGTTTGATCGTTAATGATGGAGTTACTAGTGGTAGTCACTCGAAGCCATTGCTTGTTTGACTATCATGAAAGCTCCCACACCTTAATCAAAAGCAAATTAATAAAAAAACACAAAAACAATATGAGTCATTAGTGTTAATTATCACTAATACTCATCATTTTCCAAAATAATTTCAAAAAAGATAATAAAACGTTGCGACTAGTAATCACTTGAGTATTTGCTCGATTGATTATCGGTTCCAACACTTTTCTTTCAAGTTAGTAGTGAACGCCACTCGAAGCCGAAGCTTGTTTGGTATTCATGAACGCTTGAGTCATATTTCAAAAAACTCAAAAAGATAAGACAAGATAAAACACAGATTTTCTCAAGATTAAAGAATTAAGAACTACGTAGCTTTGATCCCTCAGTCATTGAGGGTACGTAGGACCGGGTCATATCCCGTCAAGCTCGCTTTCAAAAAATCAAAACAAAGAATTAAGAACTACGTAGCTTTGATCCCTCAGTCATTGAGGGTACGTAGGACCGGGTCATATCCCGTCAAGCTCGCTTTCAAAAAACCCCCAAAACAAAGAATTAAGAACTACGTAGCTTTGATCCCTCAGTCAATGAGGGTACGTAGGACCGGGTCATATCCCGTCAAGCTCACTTTCAAAAAACCTTAGTTTAGTCTCGCTTTTCAAAAATCTCAAAAAAGACTTCTTTCTCTCTTGTTTTCAAAAAACTCTTTCAAATAAAAAGGAAAAGAAAAGAAGTAGAACGACTATTTTAAATCAAACAATCTAAACCACACATCGAATTAATGGTTCCCTTTCGGTAGAAAGGAGGTGTGGGGTGCTAACACCTTCCCCACACCTAACCGACCCCCGAACCTACATTTCTGTTTTCGAAAGACCACCCGCCTTTTGTAAAAAAGACCTTTTTCTAATGTTTTGGTCTAAAACAAAAATATTAGTGGCGGCTTCACAATTTTCACGTTGTACACTGAGAAATCCCCAAACCGGATTTCGGGGCGCAACAGGTATGACCATTAATGTGAAGAAATTGTGATTTTGTAAAAACACAGGGGTATTTTCGTCTTTTCATAGGGTCGGTGGGAGGTATGAGGGGAAAGGGTGGGGGTACAAAAAAAACCCTTCTCTTTAAAGCTAGAAAGTGGGCAAGGTGGGATTGCTTTTCCCACACCCCCTCCTACTCAAAACACACCCCATAAGGGTGTGAAATGACCAAAAGACCAGCCAAAGCGTCTTTTTTTAAGGAATTTCACGTGTTCGAACACGGGCATTCGAACAGGTTTGAATGACATCGTTCGAGTGTGTTAATTTTTGACTTCATGGTGCATGGAAATCACATACACTTGTGTGCAAGTATACACTGTCCAAAAACAAGTAGTAAAAAGATCGAACCCACAGAGATTGAAAAACTCACTTTTAAAATCAATATAAAGTAATAAAGTGTAAAGTAACTAAGTAACAAAATAATTTTGGATTTTGTGATCTAAGTTAGATAGAAAGCAAAGTAAAAATGTTGATAGTGTAAAAGAGAAAAGCTAGTTGGAATGTCTTCATCAAGTAATTTACTTATAAGTGTTTGATGCAGTATGTGATGCACCTTTGAATCGAATTTGTTGCATTAGCTATGTGCCTTTCGGTCACTTTCTTCAGAGTATCATTACAGCTCTTATGATCCTTGTTCTATGCAAGAAAGAAAGGGGGTGTCGATGCCTATCTTGCCTCCTAACAATTATCCAATTTGCTTAAATAAATTCACTCTTGTATTTTAAGTACCCACAATTATCCTATGGACTATACCATCCTATCTCTAGGACTTAGCATGGTTTTCACAAAGTTTTCTTTATGTAAAACACTCACCCATATTAGTTCTTGAGTTCTTAATTGTAAGCCATTTCTGGTCATTTACAAATCTTACTTATTCTAAGTAATCAAGTTCAAAATAAGTATTGAAAATATTATCAAGCAAGAACTAAAGTACAAACATACATACATGCAACATACTTACTTAAAAGCTCATTAAATGATTAGAACATTCCAACTAAGAAAGGTTTAGCTAACAAGAGACATTGCAAGATATATATAAACTGAATAGACCATGTTTATATATATAGAAATCACAAAAGAGAACAACAAGAGAAAAGTTACAAATGTTGAAACACTTTGTATGAAATCTTCTAGCAATGCACTAGCATTACTCCTTAGCACTATACAAACACTATGAAAACGAGTTAAGGAGGATTTGTCACTTCCTTCCTCTTCCTCTAAAAATATAAAAACTAACTATGTATATTGAAATTTTGATCTAACTTATGGATTGTGATATATTTCCAAATGAAGATGTGAGGTCCTTTTATAGCCTTCAAGAGAGGTGCTTCCTTCCTTCATGTTGAAGTAATCTTGAGTGGATTATAGCTGTAGTAACTTTCCAGCAGTTGTTTGCATGGATAAGATCTTTGACAAGTGTATAGGGAGGTCTCATGATGTATGAACATGTGTCCCTATGTTGGTGACTCTTCAAAGCTATGCCTATAGCTATGTGTGAATGGTAGGCGCCTACTATACAAGGTGGGATGGCATCAGAGAATCAGACATAAGGTCATCACTTGCAAGTGTATGCATATGAAACAGACTGCTCATTCACCAAGTAGTGCAGATTTGATGCAGGATCAGTGCAGGAGCATTTGATGCAGATAGCATTGAGACTGCACTGAACAAAAACATCAAACATACCACAATATATCCAAAATGGCCTAATAATAACTATAACCATTCAAATCACTCAAGATATCATATATCACACTAAATACTATATAAACTATTTATTATTACTTGAAAGAGAGCAAATACTAAGTTTAAACATATGAAATACTCTATATAAAATAGAGTTATCACACCCCCAAACTTAAACCATTGCTTGTCCGCAAGTAATGACAAAGATAACTAAAAAACTATAACTCTAGAAGATAGATCAGTTTGATTTTTGGATTTCCATGAGGAATTCCCTATGAACTGATAACTCATATTTATATGAGTTATTTATACTCACTCAAGAATAAATCATGCATGTTCTCTAGCAATACAAGGTTAATTTAAGTAGTTTTACGTTAGTTTTGTATTTCTGAGTGAGTGAAAGGTTAAATGAATGAATCTGTGCATTTTGGCACCAAATGGTGCCCTTGAGAGCGTTTTGATGCTTTTTGTGCTTGTGCAGGAAATAGTGCTGAACGTTACCACGTCCCTCACCACGTCTATAGAAGTGCAGCAGAGCAAGGGTGAAAGATCTTCATTTTGGCGCGCTAGTAATGATGGTCAAAGATATAAAAGTCAGAAGATCTTCTATTCCCCATGAACTGACACGCAGATACACTGTAGCACTAAACAGTGTCAGGCAGAAGAGAGGGAACAGACCTGGTAGGTGGGCAAGTGACATCAGCCACACGTGAGCAAGGAGGCTATTTAATGAAGGCTTAGCTCTCTCTCAAGGCACCGATACATACACCCATTCAGAAACACTTCATACACTTCATCTTCATCCCTTCATCATATTTCCATTAAAATTCAGAAGTAGTCCTGTAAAGAAGATGTGGAAACAGACTTCTGTATTTTGCTTTTCTGAACTTTGTTTTATTTTCTGCATTGCTGTGAGGCTCAGACGTTGTAACGTCTATATCAGCCATACATCTTTGAAGAGCTACTTAGGTGTATCTTTTGCACTTAGTTTCTTTTCTGTTATGTATGGTATTTGGATTCTAAATCCTCATCATTCTGTAAAGATGCTCAGCATGAGCTAAACACTTTGTAGTTGAGTTGTTGTTTTGCTTGTAATGAACTTCTAGTTAATGTTATGAAGTATTGACGTGCATGTTTAAATCCTTGTGTGAAAATATTTCCAAACTTGTTTTGAGGTTGGCCTCTTAAAATAGGTAGATTCATAGGTACAGACATGGTCTATGAAAAGAAATCAAAGATTTATATGAATGAACAATGGACTAAAGACATTTAGGCATCTTTATCTAAGTCTAGACATAGAATGGATAATAGTTCATAGAACATTGCTGTGGGTGCTTAAAATACAGGAGTGGGCCTATTTAGAACCTAGACATAGGACCTCTTATACTTGAAACTCTGACGTTTTGTGCTGAAAAGCATAGCTATTTTGCAACAGCGTTCAAACGTGGCCACGTCTATACAAAATAACATTTGAACGTCAAAACGTGTAAACGTTATAACGTCTGGCTAGAAAAGATTTACCTGCATGCAACAACTCAACTCATCTCTCATTCATATTCACAACCAACTTTTGTTTACTTGTTTTGATTACATCTTTAGCTTTAAAACCAACTCTTATTGCCGATTTGTTACTTGATTCTCTTGTGTTTTGAAACTTGAACTTTGAAAAGTATACCAATCCTCGTGGGAACGATCTCTTACTTAAACCACTCTATTACTTGTACGATGTGTATACTTGCACTATAATTGCGAAAACCAACGAATATACAAACGCAACAAGTTTTTGGCGCCGTTGCCGGGGATTGTAGTAACTTTTATTGTTCAAAAAGTATTAGAACACAAGTTGAAAGAATTTTACTGTGTTGTTTGTTGTTTCTGTGTTTGAACAGGTCGACGTTACAGCGTATGCTTAGTTCCAACGCAAGCTCTAGTTCAACTGAGCCAAGGAGTGAGTCTACACCTGAGTTTGATCCAGAACCTGAAAGAACTTTCAGACAACTAAGGAGACAACAAAGGTTAAGAAGGAGGCAACAACAACAGCAACAACACCCAACCATGTCTGAGCATAACACTGGCTCTAGAGGTGGACATACACCAAGAGGAGGTAGAGGACAAGGTCGTGGACCACAAACTCATACAGAGACAATAGTTGTTGATGATGAACACTACCAAAGGCAGCAACTCATCAATGCAAGACCACAAGATATGGTCAATGACAGGGACATGCCTATGCGTGACTACGCTGTGCTCAACCCTGCTCATTTACAAACAGGCATTGCAAGACCAACCCTCCATACTGGTCATTTTGAATTCAAGCCAATGATGTTCCAAATGCTGCAAACTGCAGGGCAATTTGGAGGTTTCCCTCAAGAAGATCCATATTCTCACCTAAGGCAATTTTTGGATGTGTGCAGCAACTTTATCATCCCTGGAGTCTCAGAGGATGCTTTTAGACTGAAGCTCTTCCCTTACTCTCTTAAGGATAAGGCCAAAAATTGGTTGAACTCCTTGGAGCCAAATTCAATTCACACTTGGGATGAGCTAGCTGAGAAGTTTCTTGCAAAATACTTCCCTCCCAACAAAAATGCTGTTCGAGGAATGATATCACTTCCTTCAAACAAAGGGAAGGGGAATCATTATTTGAAGCTTGGGAGAGGTGGAAGGAATTACTAAGAATGTGCCCACACCATGGCATTCCTGTGGTGATTCAAATGGAGACTTTCTACAATGGTCTAGATCAACCCACTAGGTTGATACTTGATGCTTCATCAGGTGGTGTCATTCTGAACATGTCCTTTCTCGAGGCATGCAAGCTTATTGATGACATAGCCACCCATAACTCTCATTGGCCATCCGATAGATTTACTCTGGAAAGAAGGCGGTGTCCATGAAATAAGTGAAGTGGATCGCTCTTTACGCTCAAGTGGCTACCTTGACCAACATGATCAAAACTTTGAGTACTTCAAACGTGGCCACACGTCGAGAAGCGGATCAGCTGCAGCGATAGAACCCACACATTGCGGGGGAGTAGTATGTGTTTATTGTGAAGAAGGGCATGTGTATGAAGAGTGTCCTTACAACCCTCAGTCTGTAAACTTTGTATCTCAGAACAAAGGAAACGGTCTCTATTCCAACTCTTACAATTCAAATTGGAGAAATCACCCAAATTTCGGTTGGAGAAACAACAATATGCTTGAATACCAAAGAATATCGCTCTCCCGCAATACCTCCAGGATTTCCCCCTCAACAACAACAACAGAGGCAGTATGTGCAGAATAACAACAATAGCAATTTGGAGGCCATGATGAAAAGCTTCATAAGTGATTGTAAGACAACTCTGCAAACTCATGAGTCCTCAATCAAAACTCTGGAAAATCAAATTGGGCAGATAGCTTCAGCTCTCACTCAAAGACAGAATGGATCTCTCCCTTCTACAACAGAAACACCATCATCATCCAACCCTAATGGTAATAATGGGGTAAATGGACAGGTAAATGCAATTTCTTTAAGGAAGTAGTAATGAATATCCCGAACCAACTATGCCTGTGGAGGAAGAAGTACAGGAGAAGCAAAAAGAAGTGCTGAGAGAAAGAAAAAGAAAGGGACGAGAGCAAGCTCAAGTGGTGTGAAAGATACTCCGGACATTGTGATGTCTAACCCGTGACGTTCTGACGTCTAGTTTTGAACCAGAATCAAGATCGTGCCTAGGCTTGTACACGAGTATCCTCCTCCACCATACCCTCAAAGATTGAAAAAGGCTCATGAAGATAAGCAATTCAAGCAAGTTCATGGAGATGTTAAAGCGATTACACATCAACCTTCCTTTGGTTGAAGCTTTACTGTGAGATGCCAAACTATGCCAAGTTCTTGAAAGACATCATCACAAAAAAGAAGAAGGCTGGGGAGTTTGAAAGCTGTTGCTTTGATCGAGGAATGTAGTTTAATTATGCAGAATAAACTTCCTAGAAAACTCAAGGATCTGGCGTTTTACTATACCATGCTCTATTGGAGATTTTTACATTGGAAAAGCTTTGTGTGATTTGGGAGCAAGTATCAACTTGATGCCCAAGTCCATTTATGACAAACTTGGTATAGGAACTGCCAGACCTACTTCTTTAAGTTTAACTTTAGCTGATAAAAGTAGAGTTTATCCTGAGGGCATATTAGAAGATGTTTTGATTAAGGTTGACAAGTTTGTGTTTCCAATGGATTTTGTTATTTTAGATTTCGATGCAGATAAAGAAGTTCCCATCATTCTGGGAAGACCATTCTTAGCTACTGGAAGGACAATCATTGATGTGCAGAAAGGAGAATTAATCATGAGAGTCAATGACCAAGAAGTCAAGTTCAACGTCCTCAATACACTCAAATACTCAGATCCGCACACAGAGGAATGCTCGTATGTAGTTGCCATTGATCATATGGTTCAAAAGCAATTCAACAAAGATAATGATCATTTGGAGAAGATGCTAGGCAATGACGAAGTGCAAAAGTTTTCAGCAGAAGAAGTTGTTCCTCTAGACGTTGTAACGTCTGTTGCAGACGTGGCCACGTCTGAGCCCCCTGCACCAAAGTCTTGGACAAAGAGGTACGAATCTCTAGGGCAAGAGGAATCAAATCTTAAGAAGAATGTGCCTTCCATCAAAGAACCACCTACCTTGGAACTAAAGGTGTTACCTGAGCATTTAAAGTATGTCTTTTTAGGGGAAAATGATTCCCTACCTGTGATCATCTCTTCCAAGCTCACCCAAGAGCAGGAAAATGATCTCATTACTACCCTGAAGAGACATAAAAAAGCAATTGGTTGGCAAATGGCAGACATCAAAGGTATCAGTCCCACAATCTGTATGCACAGAATTGTCTTGGAGGAAAATGCCAAGAATAGCATTGAAGGGCAGAGGAGATTGAACCCAATAATGAAGGAGGTGGTAAAGAAAGAAATCATTAAGTGGTTGGATGCAGGAATCATTTATCCTATTAGTGATAGCTCCAGGTAAGTCCGATGCGAGTGTGTGCCAAAGAAAGGAGGAGTTACTGTGGTAACAAATGAGAAGAATGAGTTAATTCCAACAAGGACAGTAACAGGCTGGAGGATATGCATGGACTATAGGAAGCTGAACAAAGCAACTAAGAAGGATCATTTCCCTCTTCCATTCATTGATCAGATGCTAGACAGGCTCGCAGGCAAGGATTTCTACTGTTTCCTTGATGGTTATTCAGGCTACAACCAGATAGCCATAGCACCTGAAGATCAAGAAAAGACAACATTCACTTGTCCCTATGGTACCTTTGCTTTTTTAAGGATGCCATTTGGGCATGCAATGCTCCCGCAACATTTCAAAGGTGCATGATGGCCTTATTTTCGATTTCATTGAGAATTCCATGGAGGTCTTTATGGACGATTTCTCAGTCTATGGAGATTCATACAAGGCATGCCTGGATAACTTGGAAGGAGTCCTGATAAGGTGTGAAGAAACCAACCTAGTTCTCAATTGGGAAAAATGCCATTTCATGGTACAAGAAGGAATAGTGTTGGGGCACAGAATATCAAAGAAAGGGTTAGAGGTGGACAGAGCAAAGATTGATGTTATTGACAAGTTACCTCCACCAACAACTATCAAAGGAATCAGAAGTTTCTTAGGACACACAGGGTTTTACAGAAGATTTATCAAGGATTTCTCAAAAATTTCAAAACCCCCGTGTCTCATTATTGCAACGTGACAACGTCTTCAACTTTGATGAACAATGTCATGAAGCTTTCAACAAATCGAAGATGCGCCTTAGTGACTGCTCCAGTAATAGTCACTCCAGATTGGTCTAAGCCATTTGAGTTGATGTGTGATTCAAGTGATTATGCTGTAGGAGCTGTATTGGGGCAAAGGTATGGAAAAAATTTTCATTCTATTTATTATGCCAGTAAAACCTTAGATGATGCCCAATTAAATTATACCAGAATGGCTTGAAAAAGAGCTTTTGGCTGTTGTATTTGCTTTTGACAAGTTTAGATCTTACTTAGTTGGTGCAAAAGTTGTTGTATATACTGATCATTCAGCCATTAAGTACTTAATTTCTAAAAAAGATGCAAAGCCAAGGCTTATTAGATGGGTTCTCCTCCTCCAAGAATTTGACTTGGAAATACGTGACAAAAAGGGGTGGAGAACCAAGTTCACGATCATCTTTCTAGGCTTGAGAATGTTGATGCAGGTGCAGGTGAAGAAGAGATAAAAGAAAAATTCCCTGATGAGAGACTATTATCAGTAGCTTCAATAGTTGAAGACGTTACCACGTCTATGACACTTTCGTCAAACGTTATAACGTCTGATACTAATACACCATGGTATGCTGATATAGTTAACTTTCTTGTTAGCAAGATTGTGCCTGTAGGATTCAACTACCAACAAAAGAAGAGGTTCTTCCACACTATAAAGCAATACTTCTGGGATGAGCCATACTTGTACAAATTGTGTCCAGATCAGTTACTAAGAAGGTGTCTAGCTGAGGAAGAACAACTCCATGTGCTGCAACAATGTCATTCAGCACCTTATGGTGGACATTTTGGAGGTACCAGAACAGCTGCAAAGGTCCTACAATCTGGCTACTATTGGCCTACACTATTCAAAGATGCTCATGAGCTAGTCAGGAGATGTGATAAGTGCCAGAGGACAGGAAATATATCAAGTAAGCAAGAAATGCCTCTCACAAACATTCTGGAAGTTGAGTTGTTTGATGTATGGGGAATGGATTTCATGGGACCATTTCCTATGTCCCATGGAAATCTATATATTCTGGTAGCTGTGGATTACGTATCAAAGTGGGTTGAAGCAGTGGCATTACCCAACAATGAAGCCAAATCAGTTAGCAAGTTCCTTAAAAAGAATATATTCACAAGATTTGGTACTCCAAGAGCCATAATCAGTGATGAAGGCTCTCATTTCTGCAATAAGTTAATTGAGAACCTCTTGGCTAAGTATGGAGTGAAACACAGAATTGCTACAGCCTATCATCCCCAAACCAGTGGCCAAGCAGAGGTATCCAACAGAGAAATCAAAAGAATACTGGAGAAAATGGTTGGTCCCTACAGAAAGGAATGGTCACTACACTTGGATGATGCACTTTGGGCCTACAGAACAGCATACAAAACACCATTGGGCATGTCCCCCTACAAGCTAGTCTATGGCAAGGCTTGTCACCTACCAATTGAGCTCCAACATAAGGCTTACTGGGCATTGAAGCAATTAAATCAGGATCATGCAAAAGCTGGTGAAGCAAGGTTGCTGCAATTAAATGAACTAGAAGAGTTCAGACACCATGCTTATGAAAACTCAGCAATGTACAAGGAAAAGACCAAGAAGTGGCTTGATCAGAGAATTCAAAAGAGAGAACTAACAGAAGGACAACAGGTATTGCTATTCAATTCAAGGCTAAAGTTGTTCCCAGGCAAGCTCAAGTCAAGGTGGTCAGGACCTTTCAAATTAATGAAAATCTACCCTCATGGTGCTGTGGACCTATTTGATGAAAAGACAAACACCATGTTCAAAGTTAATGGCCAACGTGTGAAGCAGTATCATGGAGAGCATGTGGAGAGGGACAAGATCCAAATGTCCTTCCACAATTCTTGAATTAAAATGGCAAAAGTCTGGCTGAAGACTCTTAAAGCAAGCGCTCTTGGGAGGCAACCCAATGATTTTTAATTAATCAACAATTTTTGTGTCTTTTTAATTTTTGTTTTGCAGGAATAAATGTTGAAGAAATGGAAAGTAAAAGGTGGTAGGACGTCGTAGCGTCTCATAATGCACTAGCCGTGGGCACGTTGGGGCGGGCAGGCAAATTTAAATTAAGTCAAAGGCGTAAGTGATGACGTGTGAGAAATCATTTCCTTTCTGCAGAACGAACGTGGTAGCTGACCATGACGTCATCTCCCTTCCCCTACTTGTCTAATCAACGGTTACTTTTCTCCATTACTCCACTCTACCATTTCTCAACTCCCCATAACCACTTCCCCATAAAAATCCCACCATTCACCATCATCCCACCACCTGCAACCTCTCTCTAATCTCCCTCTCTGAAACCACAATCTTTCCTCTCTTTCCCAGAAAACCTAAAAACTCCAAAAATCCCCCATTCCTCTCTAAGAAATTTCTGCGCAATCACCATGACAAAAGTGAAGCAATCTGCTGCCAAATCCTCTGGGAAAGGCAAGAATATTGACCTAAGTTCATCTTCAGCCCCTATCCCTGAAACACCAAATCCATCTAAAAAGAAAGCCCTACTCCCAGAAAGGGGTTTTAGTCAAGAAAGCCCCAATCCTGATTTTCTCGCAACCGTCGCAGCGTTGGGTCGGTGGAGGTTCGTGTGCAGTACAGAAAGGAATATATTGCTACTATGGTTCACGATTTTTACAAGGGAATCGTTGAGAGACCTGAAGGAGAGCCGTCCATTGTTTCAAAGGTGCGAGGCGAGGAGGTAAAGTTTGGGGTAAGAGTGATCAACGATTATTTTGGGCTAGGGTACTATGGAAAGTTTTGTGGAGACCAAGCAAAAGACGTATGGATCGATGAAATGGGACGCAATCAAGGAGAGGATCGTGTTGAAGGTCTTTGTCTCGGGAAAGAAGTGGTGAACACGGGAGTGAGTTCAAAATCATGAAGAGGTACCTATGTGATGAAGCCAACACTTGGTTCCATTTCATAAGGCACTGCTTAATTCCTACCTCCCACACCTCATGGGTAGATAAAGAGAGACTGATTGTGATTGATGCAATCATGTCAAGAGACAAGGTGGAGGTTGGAAAATTGATCAACCGTGAACTCAACAAATGGAAGAACAGAAAAGATGGGTACTTGTATTTCCCATGCATAATTACTGATTTATGCATGGAGGCTGGAGTAGAGATTGAAGCATCTGAGCTGAGGGAGCAGCCTCAAGGCCCCTTTTCAACAAAATTCAAACCAAGGGTGAAAACTGCTGGAGCTTCAAGTTCTGTTGATGCGCAGACGTTGCAACGTCTGGAGGAAAGGCATAACACCCTGGCCAAATTTGTCAAGGAGCAATTCGAGTGGCAAAAGAAGGTATTTGCCCAAATGTCTAAAGGAAAGAAAGTGATTGAAGAACCTGTGTTGCCTGACTGGATGCAGGAGGAAAATGTTGATGATGTGCCTCTATCTACAATCCAAAGAAGAGCCGTGAAGAAAGAAAGGGCCAAGCGAGCAAAAATCCCACCAAAGAGAAAGAGCCCAGCAAAGAGGCAAAAGAAGGTAAGTAGTGAAGAGGATTTTAATTCTGATGATTTGGATGATATTTTTGATGTTGATGCAGATGAATCAAGAAAGGTGAGCATGGAGGTAATAAGTGAGGAAGAGAAAGAAGATAGCCCTGAAGAAAAAGGAAGTTCAAGTGAGAAGACTGTAAGTGAATCCCCATCAGACCAAACAAACAAAGAGCCAGCCCAAACAAAATCCAAAGCAACTAGCCCCAAACCATCATCCCCACAAGCCGCACAACCACCACCTTCACCACAAGAACCCTCCACCCAAGACCAAAACACCCCTAAGACTCCACAATCCAAAGCTCAAGATCAACCAATAACACAACCACCCCCACCCCAACCTGAACCTCAAAAGCAACCATCACCCCAGAAAGTGCAGGAAACAGACGTGGCGACGTCTGAGGCAACAAACACAGGAAGCAACCCAGATTCCCAACCCATCTCCCCACCCAAGAAAACCAGAGTGAAAAGTGCACTCACATACAACCCTTTTGGAAGGAAGAAAAGGAAAGAGCTAGCTGCTGAGTCAAAACAAGCCCAAGTGAGTGGAGAAAAAGAGGAAGTTGTAGCCCCCACAACGCTAAGACAAAAGCTCCCAGTAAAAAGGAAAGGTCAAAGTGCTGCAGGGAAACCTGCTACTGCTACTAGTGCAGCATTTGTTGCCACTAGTGTTTCTGAACAAACCCTTCCTGCTATTGCTGAAGAACTGCCTGCAGACGTCACAACGTCTGCTGAAAAAGAGGCCGCAGCCAAACTTGCAGAAATGCAAGATACCAATGAACGTGAAGCTGCGTTGGAAAAGGTAAATCAGCAAGCAATGGAAGAGGCCACTCAGAAACTAGCAGAGCACCTTTTGAAGCAAGTCCAGGGTACAGTTGCTGGAATTGGAGGATCATCCACAAACGTGGCAACGTCTAAAGAGCAAGAGGTGGAAAAATCCCAGATGAACCCCAATGAGCCAATGCATTTTAACCCTGCTGAATTAGCAATGAAGATGTGGGAGGAAGCCAAAAAAAGGGTTGTTGCAGCTTCAAGTGCTGCTGGTGCTAGTGCGGGTGAGAAATAATCTGTTGAAACAACAACAACTACCACAACTGAGTAAGGAGGAGTAAAGGTGAAAAAGGAGAAGAAGGATAAGAAGAAAGGAGAAGGTCAGTCAGGAGTTCCCACCAGACAGAGCGGAAGGCTCAGGTCTGGTGCTGCAAACAAGTAAGTCCCTCATTAATTTCATCAATAGTTGTAGTTTTTAATTTTAGTTTTAGTTTTAGTTTTAGTAGTTTCTGTGTTATGTCTGTTTGATTAATCCCCCCTTAAAAAAAAAAAACCCCATGTTTTAATCTTTGAGCAAGTGAGGACACTGCTCAGCTTTAAGTGTAGGGGGGGAACAGAATCTCAATGTTTTAAGTTTCTGTTTTGTGTTGTGCATGAAATAAAATGCAAAAGCAAATTTTTGTTGCTTTTGAGGTTCAGGTTGGGGTGGGGGTGGTTGTGTTAGATGAAAAGAATTGATTGCTGCTCCTACACAAACTCTGTTTTAAGAAAGAATCTAGTTAGCTAGGGAATATTTTGTGCTGAAGCTAGTTTTGGTGAACTATGGTGAGAATAAAACTTGATTAAAAACTGAGAGTAGCAGTAGAAGCTAAGTTTGGGGGTAAATCAAGTCGCATTACTAAAAGTTCGGGTGCGAGACCGTGTAGGATGGTTAGTGCAGGTGTAGTGTGAGTGCAACGTTGTAACGTCTACCCGTAACGTTATAACGTATGTCGTGAGCGTTGCGTTCTGTGTTCAGACGTTATAACGTCTCACCCATAAACGTTGTAACGTCTATACCCAAAAAGACCAAAAAGAGTGTGTTGTTACAAATAAGTGGAAAATCCACATGTATGCTGTGTTCCCTGTAATACCCTGAAACAAATGCTGAGCATTCCAATTAATGAAAAAAAAAAGAATAAAAAAAAAAGAGAAGAGAGAACTCCAAAATGGAGCAAATAAAAGAGAGTTGCTCAGTAAATGAGGGGGTTACAGTCAGTAAATTAGTGCACTAACCCAGTTCTAGCACCCAATTAAGACCCTTTGTCATGCTTCAATTGAACCCCCATTTCTTATGTGAAAATGTTAGCCTAGGGACAAACACTATGAACCCCCATTTCTTATGTGAAAATGTTAGCCTAGGGACAAACACATGTTGAAACACTTTGTATGAAATCTTCTAGCAATGCACTAGCATTACTCCTTAGCACTATACAAACACTATGAAAACGAGTTAAGGAGGATTTGTCACTTCCTTCCTCTTCCTCTAAAAATATAAAAACTAACTATGTATATTGAAATTTTGATCTAACTTATGGATTGTGATATATTTCCAAATGAAGATGTGAGGTCCTTTTATAGCCTTCAAGAGAGGTGCTTCCTTCCTTCATGTTGAAGTAATCTTGAGTGGATTATAGCTGTAGTAACTTTCCAGCAGTTGTTTGCATGGATAAGATCTTTGACAAGTGTATAGGGAGGTCTCATGATCTATGAACATGTGTCCCTATGTTGGTGACTCTTCAAAGTTATGCCTATAGCTATGTGTGAATGGTAGGCGCCTACTATACAAGGTGGGATGGCATCAGAGAACCAGGCATGAGGTCATCACTTGCAAGTGGATGCATATGAAACAGACTGCTCATTCACCAAGTAGTGCAGATTTGATGCAGGATCAGTGCAGGAGCATTTGATGCAGATAGCATTGAGACCGTGATCAACAAAACATCAAACATACCACAATATATCCAAAATGGCCTAATAATAACTATAACCATTCAAATCACTCAAGATATCATATATCACACTAAATACTATATAAACTCTTTATTATTACTTGAAAGAGAGCAAATACTAAGTTTAAACATATGAAATACTCTATATAAAATAGAGTTATCACACCCCAAACTTAAACCATTGCTTGTCGCAAGTAATGACAAAGATAACTAAAAACTATATCTCTAGAAGATAGATCGGTTTGATTTTTGGATTTCCATGAGGAATTCCCTATGAACTGATAACTCATATTTATATGAGTTATTTATACTCACTCAAGAATAAATCATGCAAGTTCTCTAGCAATACAAGGTTAATTTAAGTAGTTTTACGTTAGTTTTGTATTTCCGAGTGAGTGAAAGGTTAAATGAATGAATGTGCATTTTGGCACCAAATGGTGCCCTTGAGAGCGTTTTGATATGCTTTTTGTGCTTGTGCAGGAAATAGTGTTGAACGTTACCACGTCCCTCACCACGTCTATAGAAGTGCAGCAGAGCAAGGGTGAAAGATCTTCATTTTGGCGCGCTAGTAATGATGGTCAAAGATATAAAAGTCAGAAGATCTTCTATTCCCCATTAACTGACACGCAGATACACTGTAGCACTGAACAGTGTCAGGCCGAAGAGAGGGAACAGACCTGGTAGGTGGGTAAGTGACATCAGCCACACGTGAGCAAGGAGGCTAATTAATGAAGGCTCAGCTCTCTCTCAAGGCACTGATACATACACCCATTCAGAAACACTTCATACACTTCATCTTCATCCCTTCATCATATTTCTATTAAAATTCAGAAGTAGTCCTGTAAAGAAGATCCGGAAATGGACTTACGTATTTTGCTTTTCGAACTTTGTTTTATTTTTCGCATTCTTTGTGAGGCTCGGGCGTTGTAACGTCTATACAAATATACATCTTTGAAGAGCTACTTAGGTGTATCTTTTGCACTTAGTTTCTTTTCTGTTATGTATGGTATTTGGATTCTAAATCCTCATCATTCTCAGAAAGATGCTCGCATGAGCTAAACACTTTGTAGTTGAGTTGTTGTTTTGCTTGTAATGAACTTCTAGTTAATGTTATGAAGTATTGACGTGCATGTTTTAAATCCTTGTGTGAAAATATTTCCAAACTTGTTTTGAGGTTGGCCTCTTAAAATAGGTAGATTCATAGAGTGCAGACATGGTCTATGAAAAGAAATCAAGGATTTATATGAATGAACAATGGACTAAAGACATTTAGGCATCTTTATCTAAGTCTAGACATAGAATGGATAATAGTTCATAGAACATTCTTTGTGGGTGCTTAAAATACAGGAGTGGGCCTATTTAGAACCTAGACATAGGACCTCTTATACTTGAAACTCGGCGTTTTGTCTTTGAAAAGCATAGCTCTTTTGCAACAGCGTTCAAACGTGGCCACGTCTATACAAAATAACATTTGAACGTCAAAACGTGTAAACGTTATAACGTCTGGCTAGAAAAGATTTACCTGCATGCAACAACTCAACTCATCTCTCATTCATATTCACAACCAACTTTTGTTTACTTGTTTTGATTACATCTTTAGCTTTAAAACCAACTCTTATTGCCGATTTGTTACTTTATTCTCTTGTGTTTTGAAACTTGAACTTTGAAAAGTATACCAATCCTCGTGGGAACGATCTCTTACTTAAACCACTCTATTACTTGTACGATGTGTATACTTGCACTATAATTGCGAAAACCAACGAATATACAAACGCAACATGAACTTCATTTCTTAACAATCTTTCTTGTGCCTTTATTTCTTCAAAACTTACCAAAGCTATTCAAACTCTTTTGTGTGTGTGTGAACCCACTGAGTTGAGATTGGTTCTAAGAGTAAGTGAAAAAATTTCCTCCTAGCCTTTGAAAGGATTGGTTCATCTTTGGTCACACCAAAATATTTTTCAAAAGAGAGATTAGACTCACAAAATTTTCTCAAGTGTTGGGGAGTTCTAAAATCAAAGGGCTTGATTGAATCTTTCAAAGCTTTTGAGCCAATGCATTTTTTTATTTTTTTTGTGTGGATCTTTTGAGCAGATGCAATACTTCTTTGAAGTGATTTGTGCATTGATTTTTTTTCTGCATTTTGCTTTTTCTTCAGTGCAGTTTGCATTGATGCTTCTGCACTGATGATGCTTTTTCTTTTTCTAGCTCATATTACCTTCCTCACTGACCTCCAGATGCAAATTCACTTTGGCACATGTCTTTGACCTCCAGATGCATATATTTTTCTTTGCACTTTGGCACAGGTTCAGTTTTTTGAACTATCCTCCAGATACATTTATTCCTGCATGGCACAGGTCTTTGACCTCCAGATGCATTCATGTACTTAGGCACATGTATAGTTTCAAAAGATTCAGGATATGGCTTTGTCCACATTTTTGTATTCTTTTTCTACATTGTTTACTCTTTACACTTTTGAAATTCAGCCTTTGTTTTCATAAAACACCCCCAAACTTAATTCTTTAAGCTCTTCTTTCTTTTTAGTAAAGCTTTGTTTTGACCTAAGCTTACCAAAAATTCCCCTTGCATCAGATTGATCTTTTAAATAGCAAGGTTCTTTTCACAAACTCAGTTTTGAAGTGTTGAAGTAAAAATAATTTTGGTTTTTCTAAGAAATAAGGCTTTTTTTCTCTTTTTCATCATTGAAATTCCATCCATAGGGCTTTCACCATATTTTTGAAAAACTGATCTTTTCTACTAAAATATTTAGATACTACTTTGTTAAGTACATCTAATATTAAAACAAACTATAAACTACTTAAAAACATATATATTTACTAAATAAAACATATTAATAAAACACACAACATATTAGATAAAAACATATTAAAACATAACATAACATGCAAATTCCCCAAACTTAAGGGGTAGCAGTGTCCTCACTGCAAGTTTGTTCAAAAATACAAACCATACTTTGTTCAAAATAGGGGAGAGGGATTAATACAACCAGGGAAATAGTTAGATAGAAACAAAACAAGCTTATAACAGTTTATGTGAAAACTTGTAAATTGATACTCATTTCTTTGCTCCACTCCTGATTCTGGTGCTTTGCCTGGATGGAGGAGTGTGTTTCACCTTCTGCTTCTTCTCCTTGGGTTGCTTGCTTGGTGTTTCTTCTGTAGGTGCAGATGCACCTCCTTCTTCTGGTGTAGTTGCAGAATTGTTTCTTGAACGTCGATGCAGTGCATCATCTTGCCGATCGCATCGAGTTTCTTCCTCTTGGTGTTAATTTTGCTCGCCGCTGCGCAGTTTCTTGAAGAACTTCTCGTGTGTTGTGCAAAGCATCCCTCTTCTGTTGAGCCATTTGTTCCAGAACAAGCTTGATTGTTGTTTCATCATGCATAGTTGTTGCCTGTTGTGATGCAGCAGCAAGTGATGCAGGAGCATCACTATGCATCTCAACAGTTTGAGCTACTGTGCCCCCTGTGCGAGATGATTCTTCTCCTTTGTCTTGCTTGTCAAGTCCTTCTTCTTCTCTTTCCTGCAAAATCTCTTTCTCAAGAGCAGAAATAACATTAGAAGTAATGTTGCTTGGGTCAGAAGGTACTTGTTGTTCTGTTGGCATAACAGGGGTTGTTTCTGAGATGGTTTGTTCGGTGTGAGTTGTTTTCTCTGGTTCATTTCTTGGAGAGGGTGATTCTTGGTTTGGTGAGATGATGGGTGTTTTGGTAATTGGTGATGTGATAGGGGTTTCTTGCTGGGCTTGTGGTGTTTGTTTGGCATATTTCTGCCTAGCAATTTCTTCTAGGATTACACCCCTAGCATGTTCTTCCTCTTCTACATCAACTTCCTCATCACTTTCTTCTTCTTTTTCAACTTCTTCTATTTCTCATCCATTTGTTTCTCTAACTCCTCATCCTCGATGATTCTGTTATACATTTCCTCCACAACAGGTTCTATCACAACCTTCTTCTTTCCTTTGGATTGTTTCCTAGTCACCTTCTTCTTGGTGCTAGGTTCCTCTACCTTCTCCTTTCCTTTCCCTTCTTGTTCAGCCTCTTTCTCTTCTTCTTCCTCTCCTTCAGCTCTTAATACCCAAATTGGGAATTCAGGGGCATTCACTTGGCCCACAAGATCAAATATCTTGTCAAAAACCAATTGAAAGCGATCATGTTGGTCATTCATAAATTTCAGATCGCCTCTCTCTTTCGCATGTAATGCTCTTGCATTGCAGGTGCACGGCCTCTTACATTTCTCAATCTTTCCTTCATTTCAGCATTTAGATTACCAGGTGGGAATTTTCTTTGCTCATTAGAAGCAATTGGAACACCTTCTTTCATGCATAATTCAGTAATAAGACAAAGGAAAAACAGAAATCCCTTTGATTTTGTTGAGCATGTAAGAATCTCTCTAGCAATCAATCTACCTATATCAACATTTCCCTCGGAGAGAATTGTATCTAACAAGATCAATCTCTCTTTGGTCATGGAATATGTGTGTGATGTGGGCAGAATTGAAGTTGCTACAAATAGATGCCAATTTCCTAATGCATCAATTAAATAATTGCTTCTAAGTTTGATTTCATTAGGTGTGAATTTCTCCCAAACAGATCCTGGTATAGCAATCCTATTTCTCAGTTCTTCCATTTCTTTCTTAAAGGCCTTGGCCACTTTGTTTTCAAATTCATTCCCATTATACTTCAGCATATAATGTTCATTCAATTTCTTTGCATTAAAGTGCACAAGTTTACCACCATGGAAGTGTAGGAATGTTCTGTTCCTTCTTGTGGTGTGATGCCAGCATAGAATTCTCTCACCAAATCTTCAATGTAGCCTACTCTTGGTAGAACGAAGTGATCCCAATTGAGATTGGCCACTGTTGACATGAATGATGGGCTAGCCTTCTTAAAATCATACCCTCTCTCGAGTAGTAGATGCATGTTCCAGAATTGAACATTGTCATCGGTTCTTGCTGTTGATTCCTTGGCTTTGCCTTTCTTTGTTGATGATCATCCTGCATGCATGACTTTCTTCTCTCCCTAGAGAGTTTTGGCCTGCTTGTCTGATGATTTCTGTGCTGATTGCTTTGAATTTCTAGGTTTTTGATTGTTTTTGTGATTGAGAAAAATTTGAGATGAGAATGTGAAGGGTAGTTTGTGTTTTAGATGAGAGAAATCTGTGAGTTTTGCGAATGAAAGGGTAACGGTAACAAGTTTAAGGCTTTATGTTTCAGGAAGAAGGAAGTTAGTGGATTTATTAGGTAGCCGTTAGCAATGCGTGTTGCCCATGCATCTTGCCATGTGTCATCATTGGCTACCAATGCTTCATTAACCTTGCTTAACTTCCCTTTGATCTTCCTGAAGCCTTAAGAATCACACTTAATCAATTTCTTCAAGTTTCTGAAATTTTTGATGCAGGGCACATTTTCCTTCAATGCAAGTGCATTTGATGCAGCTGCATTAGTTTCCTGCATTTCTGCAAAACAACTAAAAACATAAAATTGCACAAAATAATTAAAAACAATGGGTTGCCTCCCATTAAGCGCTTGTTTTAAGAGTCTTGTCAGCCTGACTATCTCTTTTTACTTAGAGATTTTGCAAATGGGTGGTGGTTTTGTCTCTCACCACATGTTCACCATAGTACATTTTGACTCTCGACCATTTACTTTGAAGGCAGATTTGAGGATTTATCAAATAAGTCTCATCTGCTCCATGTGGATAAACCTTTATCAACTTATATGGTCTGACCACCTTGATCTTAGTTTACCAGAAATAGCTTCAACCTAGAGTTATATAGCGTAACTAGTCCTCCTTCTTTCAATTCTCTTCTCGTGAATTTTCTTGTCATGCCATTTCTTAGTCTTAGCTTTGTAGATTTCAGCATTCTCATAAGAGGTTTGCCTAATTTCTTCTAGTTCATCAAGCTCTAACATTCTCTTTTTTCCGCCTTGTTTAGATTGAAATTGAGCTTCTTCATAGCCCAATAGGATTTGTTTTCCAATTCCACGGGTAAATGGCATGCTTTTCCATATACTAATTTGTAAGAGGACATTCCTAGGGGTGTTTTGAATGTCGTTCTATATGCCCATAAAGCATCATCCAAATGTAAAGACCAATCTTTTCTATTTGGACTTACCATTTTTCTAGCATTCTCTTAATTTCCTATTGGATAATTCCGCTTGTCCACTAGTTTGAGGATGGTAGGTCAGAACTATCTTATGCTTAACTCCATACTTAGCTAGAAGGTTTTCTATGATCTTATTGCAAAAGTGTGAACCTTCAAAGCATTAATGATAGCTTCTAGGAGTTCCAAATCTAGTGAATATATTTCTTTGAAGAAACTTACTCACTGATTTAGCATCATTGTTAGGTAATGCTACTGCTTCTACCCATTTGGACACATAATCAACAGCTACTAAGATATATAAATTGCCAAAAGAGGGTGGAAAAGGTCCCATGAAATCCATGCCCCAAACATCAAATAATTCAATTTCTAAAATATTTGTTCTAGGCATTTCATGCTTATCAGAAATATTTCCTGCTCTTTGACATTTATCACAGTATTTGACCATAAAATAAGCATCTTTAAATAAAGTAGGCCAAAAATAACTGCATTGTAATACCTTAGCTCTTTGTTCTAGTGCTCCCAAAGTGTCCTCCATAAGGTGCGAGAATGGCAATGCGAAATAATCGCTTGTTGCTCCTCTTCAGGTATGCATTTCCTCATTAATTGATCAGGGCACATCTTGTAAAGGAATGGATCATCCCAATAGTATTGCTTGACTATGGGGAAGAATTTTCTCCTTTGTTGATATGTCATATTCACTGGTACTACTTTGCTTGCAAGGAAATTTACAATATCAGCAAACCATGGTGCAGATGCATTTGATGCTCCTGCATTGCTTATAGCAAATGCAGTTTCATGTTTTGCATTAACTGTGATTGCCAATAGTTTTTCATCTGGAATGCTCTCCTTGATTTCTTCTCCTTGTGTACCAAGTGATTCTCTTTCAATCCTTGATAAATGGTCTGCTACTTGATTTTCAACTCCTTTCTTGTCTCTAATTTCCAAATCAAATTCTTGTAGGAGTAAAATCCACCTTATAAATCTTGGTTTTGCATCCTTCTTTGAAATTAGATACTTAATGGCAGAGTGATCAGTATAGACAATAATTTTAGTGCCAACTAAGTAGGATCTAAATTTTTCAAATGCAAATACCACACCTAATAATTCCTTTTCAGTAACTGTGTAGTTCAATTGAGCTTCAATTAATGTCTTGCTAGCATAATAAATGGAATGAAAAACCTTGTCATATCTTTGCCCTAGGACTGCTCCTACTGCAAAGTCACTAGCATCACACATTAATTCAAAAGGCTTGCTCCAATCTGGAGTTACTATAATTGGTGCTGTCACCAATGCTTTTCTAAGCTTATCAAAAGCTTCTATACAAGACTCATCAAAGTTGAATTCTACATCATGTTGCAGAAGCATACATAATGGTTTTGAGATTTTTGAAAAATATTTGATAAACCTTCTATAAAAACCAGCATGGCCTAAGAAGCTCCTGATACCTTTAACTGTATTTGGTGGTGGCAAATTCTCAATGACATCAACCTTAGCCTTGTCTACCTCTAGACCTTTCTTTGAAATTCTATGTCCTAGTACAATGCCTTCTTGTACCATGAAATGACACTTTTCCAAGTTTAAGACTAAATTTGTTTAGATCATTCATTAGTGAAACTAGAACTGCTAGGCAAGCTACACCTCCTGGATTCCAATCTCAAAACCAACAAAGGCCAAACCCACCTGCCAATGATAATTCTCTAGAAGGATTGCTTAGATCATTCATTAGTGAAACTAGAACTGCTAGGCAAGCTCAAGATGCATCAATCAAGAACCTAGAAACCAAGTGGGGAAATTAGCAACTGCTTTGTATCAGAGACCAACATGTACTTTGTCATCAAACACAGAAGCTTCCACCTCACAAAGGCAAGGAAAGGAACAAGTCAAAGCCATCTCTTTGAGAAGTGGTAAGGATTTAACAGAACCATATGAGTTGGAAGGTATAAAGAAGGGAGAAAAAAATGATAAAAATGAAAAAACAATTCAAGATGCAGCCACACCAGATGCATCTGCATCTCCAACTCCAAGGTTAGTTCCTGAATACCCTCCTCTTTTTCCTCAAAGATTGAAAAAAGCACATGAGGAGAAGCAATTCAGTAAGTTTTTAGATGTTTTAAAACAATTGCATATCAATGTTCCCTTGATTGAAGCACTTCAACAAAAGCCTAATTATGCTAAATTCATGAAAGATGTGCTTTCTAAAAGAAGAAGACTAGGGGAATTTGAAACTGTTGTCATGTCAAAAGAATGTAGTATGATTTTGCAAAATAAAATTCCAAGGAAGCTAAAAGATCCAGGTAGCTTTATAATTCCTTTCTCAATAGGTACATTCTATACAGGAAGAGCATTGTGTGATTTAGGTGCAAGCATCAATTTGCTGCCTAAATCTATTTTCACAAAGCTAGGAATTGGAAATGCTAAACCTACCACTTTGACACTGTCTCTTGCAGATTGATCAATAGCATATCCAGAAGGAATTATTGAGGATATATTAGTACAGGTTGACAAGTTTGTGTTCCCTGCAGATTTTATTATCCTTGATTTCATTGCAGATGACGAAGTACCTGTCATACTTGGAAGACCATTCTTGGCAACAGGAAAAACACTGATAGATGTGCAAAAAGGAGAGCTAACCATGAGAGTGAATGATCAAGAGGTAAAATTCAATGTCTTCAATGCTTTGAAGTATCCTACAGAGGAAATTGAAGAGTGTTCAACAATTTCTCTTGACCATTTGGTGGAGAAGCAATTCCAAAAGCAGTATGATCATCTTGCCAGTGCACTAGCACCTGATGCAGCTGCATTGCCTGCAGAGGAATTTATTGAAGAAAGCATACTGCCAAAGGAAGAAGTTACACCTAAGGTATGGGCTAGAACTTATGAATCTCTTAATTTAGAAGATCCCAATTTTAAAGAAAATTTACCTTCTATAGAACAACTGTTGCGTCAAAGACACACCTAGAGCAAGTGTACTCTATCGCGGAAGTAGTATAAAAAATATCGTCTCCACAAAGATTAATTAATAAGTACCAAACTACTTAAGATTAGTTATTATTTAGATGAATAAATGTTTGGTGATTGTAAAAACTAAAATAACAATAAATAAATAGCAAGAATTTAAATTGTAAAGTTTGATCAATGGAGAGAAGCCTAGGGTCACGGTTTCACCTGCAAGGTTTGATACCTCTATGTTCAATTCCTACTAGAATTCCTTTATTTTACTTCAATTACCAATCCCTTTTACTACAACTACTAACCCGTTTGGTCATTCGTGATTAGTATTCTTTTTCCGTGCCACTCCCATTCTTCCCCACATCCTCCGCTCCACTTCAATTGGAATTGGGCTTGGTCTTGTTTTTTTTTTCTTTCTTTATTTCAATGTTGGCCCATATATATATATATATATATATATATATATATATATATATATATATATATATATATATATATATATATATATATATATATATAATACACACATACATATCATCAATATGAATTATTTCCTTTCTTTTTATATTTTCTTTCTGCAAAAATAGAATAAATTAAGTCAGTGATTTATATAATTGTTAATAATTACTCTAAAAAAAAACTAAAATGTATCTCTAAAAATGCATCAAATTAGAGTTTATCAACTCCCCCACACTAAACATTTGCATGTCCTCAAGCAAATTCTCTGGCTCAAAAACTTTTCAAATAAGTAATGGAGATAGCCAAATAAGGAACCCAAAGTTAGAAACACAATGACAACCAATAGATAGTATAGAACATATGAGGTGTCAACAGGTTGCCCAATTAGAGGCTCAAGTCCCTGAAGATTACATTTCTGTGAACAATGGCACTCACTCACAATCTCTCTAAGTGTTTAGGGACTAGTGAAAATATACACTCAAGTTTCCACAAAATGCACATTACCATATGTTTGTACTTTGACCAAATCTCCACTAAATAGTTCACATGCATGCAAAAGATGGGGTTTCATGGGTTGTAATGGGGCGTGGTGAATTCATGCGGGGGTAGGAAATAAGAAGAGGAGATAATCAAATGGCTAAAGAAAAAACAAGAAGCAAACAAAGAAACCATTGAAACCAAATATGGAGCTCCTATCTATTTTCTGATTTTTGTCCAAACTCCAACTTAATTTCACTTTCATTCTTCACTCTTCTTCTATTGAATCAGCTCTATTTGATTTACCTTCTCTCTTGAGTAGACCCTTTTTTTTTTTTTTTTTGGATTTGCCCTTTGGCTCTTTCATTCTTTTGATGTGTCTTTTCCTCCTTTACTTTTCTATTTTTTTTTTTCAAATTTTCTTTGGAGGAAAATGTAAGTACATGAAAACTTCTATTTTGTTTCCTTTGTAGGAAGATATTCTTATAAGCACATGATTCACTAATTTTTTTTTTCATCCTAACAAGATAGACAACTAAGTATTGGACGAAATTTCAGTCCTGACAATATAGATCATTAAAATATAGGACGTAGTTGTAATTTTCAATAGTTGCTCCACATTCAATTTCAATTGGTTACCAAAAGAAGAAAAAAGAGAAATATATCTGGGTACCAAAGAACAAAAAATATAACAATTAGGCTCAAAGGGGGCAACTAAGGGATAAATTCAACAAACAACTCTGGGGCCAGAAAATACCTAAATTCCCCAAATCTTTTTACATGATGCAAATCAATTTTCGCCTTGAAATGGTCAAAAGACAAATTCTAGAATGTAGCAAATTGGGAAACACACTCATCGAAAGAAAAGGGGTAAAAATTTATGATTTAGTATCAATCCCCTTATGAAGGCTCGGATCTCACATTTAGAAGCTAGTTCACAAAAAGTACTCAACAGGCACAAATGCTAATTATTAGCTTCCTAAGGACAACCTCACAGTTACAATTAAGCACAAGTCTGTCAAATGAATCAATTATGGGGGCCCAAAAAGACATAATCTCTATTGTTTTCAATTTACGCATAATTCATGCAAAACAAGCCAGAAAAATGCTATCAACATATTTAGTGGGTATGTGCATTAATATTGATCAAGTGACAAAATAAAGTCCCCTCCCCCACACTAGCATGAAGCATAGTCCTCAATGCAAAATATCATATTGGCACAAAAAGAAATAGATGAGAGAGAGAGAGAGTAAGAGTGACTTCCCTGAGAGAGCTTTGCAAACTGAGCTAATTCCTAAATAAATAAAAAACAAACAAACAAAAGTGAGAGAAAATAAAACACAGGTTGCCTCCTGCGAACCGCTGGTTTAAAGTCCCGAGCCTGACGGTACTACGGTCAATCCTTGAGGCCAGTGACATAGCTACCTTGGAGCAACCCTTCCTCAAAATGCTTCACACGCTGACCATTGACCTTAAAAGTGGTACCATCTTCATGAGATACCTCAACCACTCCATAAGGAAAAACTTGAGTAACAGTATAGGGTCCATACCACCTAGAGCGCAACTTTCCTGGAAAAAGACGCAAACGTGAGTTATAAATTAAAACCTTCTCACCAACATGGAACTCACGCTGCTGAATGCGCTTATCATTCCACTTTTTAGCCCGCTCCTTATATAACTTGGCATTCTCATAAGCTCCGAGACGGAGCTCATCCAATTCATCGAGCTGCAGCAACCTATTTTCACCTGTAAGATGAGCATCAAAGTTTAGAAATTTTAAAGCCCAAAGTGCTTTATGCTCTAATTCAACAGGCAAATGACATGCTTTTCCAAAAACAAGACGGTAAGGAGACATCCCAATGGGGGTTTTAAAAGCAGTTCTATAAGCCCATAGTGCATCATCAAGTTTCAAAGACCAATCTTTTCTTGATGCACTAACTGTCTTCTCTAAAATCCTTTTTAACTCTCTGTTTGAAATTTCAACTTGTCCACTGGTTTGTGGGTGGTAAGGAGTTGCTACCTTATGAGTGACACCATATTTGCTCAAAAGATTTTCAAATTGTTTATTGTAAAAATGAGTGCCACCATCACTAATAATTGCTCGGGGAGTGCCAAATCTGGTAAAAATGTTTTTCTTCAAAAACCTCACTACTACCCGAGCATCATTAGTGGGTAAGGCTACAGCTTCTACCCACTTAGACACATAATCTACAGCAACAATAATATATTGATTTGAAAAAGATTTAGGGAAGGGACCCATAAAGTCAATACCCCATACATCAAATATCTCACAAACCAAAATATTGTTTAAGGGCATCTCTTGACGCCTAGAAATATTTCCACTCCTTTGGCAACTATCACAAGCTTTCACAAATTCATGAGCATCTTTAAATATAGTAGGCCAATAAAAACCACATTGTATGCAGTTCTAGTTGGGCCAAAGTGGCCACCTACCTCTTTAGAATGACAATGCTCGAGGATAGAAGTTACCTCATCCATAGGCACACAACACCTTATTACCTTGTCTCCACATACTTTAAATAGGTAAGGGTCATCCTACAAGTAGTCTCTAGCATCAGAAATTAATTTCTTCTTTTGTTGAAATGAAAAATCAGATGGAACAACCTTACCCACCAAGTAGTTGACAATATCTGCAAACCAAGGAACAGTAGAAATAGCTAAAAGTTTCTCATAAGGGAAAACCTCCTTGATCTCCCCATCATTTGAGGCCTGCATCACACTATGGTCGAGCCTTGAGAGGTGGTCAGCTACAACGTTCTCTGAGCCTTTCTTGTCTCTAATCTCCAAGTCAAACTCTAATCTCCAAGTCAAACTCTCAGTTTGATCATCAAAACATGCAAACTAGTATAAATAGACCTCATATTGATGCCATGCATTTTGAATTTAAACCTATGATGTTTCAAATGCTTCAAACTATTGGTCAATTTGGAGGATCTCCTCATGAAGATCCTCATTTGCATTTAAGGCAATTCCTAGAAGTATGTAGTAATTTTATTTTACCTGGTGTTAGTGAAAATGCATTTAGATTAAGGTTATTTCCATATTCTTTGAAAGATAGAGCCAAGGCTTGGCTAAATTCTTTAGAGCCTAACTCTATTCATTCATGGAATGAAATGGCTGAAAAATTTTTAGGAAAATATTTCCCACCTATCAAAAATGCCAGGTTAAGAAATGATATTACATCTTTTAGACAAAAAGAGTTTGAGTCTTTATTTGAAGCATGGGAAAGATGGAAGGAACTTTTGAGAAAATGTCCTCATCATGGTTTACCTGTTATTATTCAAATGGAAACATTTTATAATGGTTTAGAACCTCAAACCAGAATAATGCTTGATGCATCATCTGGTGGAGTGTTATTAAATCTGTCATACAATGAAGCATGTGAATTAATTGATAGAATAGCGACTAATAGCTCTAGTTGGCCTCATCGAGAGGGTAAGTGCCCAAAAGAAACCATCGTGGGTACATGAAATTAATGATATATACATACTATCCGCTCAAGTGGCCACTCTAGCTAATTTGATGAAAAACTTCATACGGCAATGCTATCGCATCTAATGCATTTGCATCATCGAGAAAGCTCTTATGCTGTGAGAGAACAAGTACCTCCAGGCACACCTAGTTGTGTGTACTATGGAGGAGGTCACTTGTATGAGGAGTGTTCTAGCAACCCTATCTCTGTAAATTATGTAGGTTATAATAGGAATAACAACCCTTATTCCAACACTTATAATCCTGGTTGGAAAGATCACCCAAAGATTCACCTACAACCCTTTCTCGATGCACCTAGAAGCGCTCCAACTACACCAACCAACCCACCAGATTCCCACTGGAATAACCAAAGAAACTCTCAACCTACCACCGATAATTCTCTAGAAACCATGCTCAAAGCATTCATAGGTGAATCTAGAATCTGCTAGACAAACCCAAGATGCTTCCATTAAGAACTTAGAGAATCAAGTTGGTCAATTAGCCATGACTCAGTATCAAAGGCCACAAGAGAGCCTTACCTTCAAATCTGAAGCTACTCCTTCCCAAACCAAAGGAAAAGAGCAAAGTTAAGGCTATTTCACTGAGAAGTGGTAAGGATCTTGTAGAGTTAACTGAGAAGGAAAGTGTAGATAAGGGAGAAAAAGCCAAAAATCAAAAAGAAACCAATGCAGAAGCATCTAGTGCTCCGACATCACAAGAAGTTCAAATTCCACTACCTAAGTTAGTACCTGAATACCCTCCTCCTCCTTACCCTCAAAGACTGAAAAAAGCACATGAGGATAAGCAGTTTGGTAAATTCTTAGAGGTACTAAAACAATTACACATCAATGTTCCCTTAGTAGAAGCCCTCCAACAAATGCCAAATTATGCAAAATTTATGAAGGATGTGCTTACTAAGAGAAGAAGATTAGGTGAGTTTGAAACAGTTGCCATGACAGAAGATTGTAGTTTGCTTATGCAAAATAAGATTCCTAGGAAATTGAAGGATCCAGGTAGTTTTACAATTCCATTTTCTATAGGAAAATCCTATACTGGTAAAGCTTTATGTGATTTAGGTGCAAGCATTAACTTGATGCCTAAATCTATTTTTGACCAGTTAGAAATAGGAAATGCAAAACCAACCACTGTGACACTTCAATTAGCAGATAGATCAATAGCCTATCCTGAAGGTATCATAGAAGACATCCTAGTTAAGGTAGATAAATTTGTATTTCCTGTAGATTTTGTTATCCTTGACTTTGATGCAGATAAGGAAGTGCCTATTATCCTAGGTAGACCATTTCTAGCAACTGGTAAAACCATAATTGATGTGCAGAAAGGTGAGCTCACTATGAGAGTGAATGATCAAGAGATAAAATTCAATGTAATGAATGCTATGAAGTATCCTGCAGAGGATACAGAAGAGTGTTCATCCTTATTCTCTCTAGATCAATTGGTAGAAAAACAATTTTACAAACAGTATGATCACTTAGCCAATGCAGATGCATTAGATGCAGCTGCATTGCTAGATGATGAAATACTAGAAAAAGATAATCTACCAATAGAAAACTCTTGTAAGGAAGTATGGGCTAGGACTTATGAACCACTCAACCTTGAGGATCCAATTCTCAAGAAGAACTTACCCTCAATAGAACAACCTCCTAAGTTAGAATTAAAGATACTGCCTGAACACCTTAAGTATGCATTCTTAGGAACAAATGAGACTTTACCTGTTATCATTGCTTCTGATTTAACATCAAAACAGGAGAGTGATCTCATTAGTACTCTCAAGAAGCATACCAAAGCTATAGGTTGGCAAATGGCAGATATCAAAGGAATTAGTCCTTCTATATGCATGCATAGAGTCATTTTGGAAGAAAATTCCAAAAACAGCATAGAGAGTCAAAGAAGACTAAATCCTATTATGAAAGAGGTTGTGAAAAAGGAAATTATTAAGTGGCTAGATGCTGGAATCATATACCCCATATCAGACAGTGCTTGGGTAAGCCCTGTCCAATGTGTACCAAAGAAAGGGGGTGTGACAGTAATAGCCAATGAAAAGAATGAGTTGATACCAACTAGAACTGTCACAGGGTGGAGAATCTGTATGGATTACAGAAAACTCAACAAAGCTACCAAAAAGGATCACTTTCCTTTACCATTCATAGACCAAATGTTAGATAGATTAGCAGGGAAAGAATTTTATTGTTTCCTAGATGGCTATTCAGGCTATAATCAAATAGCCATTGAGCCTAAGGATCAACACAAAACCACCTTTACATGCCCTTATGGTACTTTTGCTTTTAGAAGGATGCCATTTGGCTTATGTAATGCACCTACTACATTCCAAAGATGCATGATGTCTATATTCTCAGATTTCATTGAGCAAATGGATGATTTCTCTATCTTTGGAGAAACATTTCAAGTTTGCTTAACAAACTTGGAACAAATTCTCAAGAGATGTGAAGAAACAAATTTAGTCTTAAATCGGGAAAAGTGCCATTTCATGGTACAAGAAGGCATAGTGCTAGGACATAGAATTTCAAAGAAAGGTCTAGAGGTAGACAAAGCTAAAGTTGATGTCATTGAAAATTTACCACCACCAAATACGCTTAAAGGTATCGGGAGCTTCTTAGGCCATCTTTGGTTTTTATAGAAGGTTTATCAAAGATTTTTCAAAAATCTCAAAACCATTATGTATGCTTCGCAACATGATGTAGAATTCAACTTTGATGAATCTTGTATAGAAGCTTTTGACAAGCTTAGAAAGGCATTGGTGAGCGGCACCAATTATAGTAACTCCGCAGTTGGAGCAGGCCATTTGAATTAATGTGTGATGCTAGTGACTTTGCAGTAGGAGCGAGTCCTAGGGCAAAGGTATGACAAGGTTTTTCATTTCATTTATTATGCTAGCAAGACATTAATTGAAGCTCAAGTGAACTACACAGTCACAGAAAAGGAATTATTAGCTGTGGTGTTTGCCTTTGAAAAATTTAGATCTTACTTAGTTGGCACTAAAATTATTGTCTATACCGATCACTCTGCCATTAAGTATCTAATTTCAAAGAAGGATGCAAAACCAAGATCGATAAGGTGGATTTTACTCCTACAAGAATTTGATCTTGAAATTAGAGACAAGAAAGGAGTAGAAAATCAAGTAGTGAGACCATTTATCAAGGATTGAAGGAGAATCACTTGGTACACAAGGAGAAGAAATCAAGGAGAGTTTTCCAGATGAGAAACTATTGGCAATCACAGTCAATGCAAAACATGAAAGCGCATTTGCTATAAACAATGCAGAGCATCAAATGCACCGCACCATGGTTTTGTCGATATTGTAAATTTCCTTGCAAGCAAAGTAGTACCAGTGAGTATGACATATCAACAAAGGAAAAATTCTTCCACATGGTTAAACAATACTATTGGGATGATCCATTCCTTTACAAGATGTGCCCCGATCAATTAATGAGGAAATGCATACGAAGAGGAACAAGCAAGTGTTTTCTGCATTGCCATTCTCGCACCTTATGGAGGACACTTTGGAAGTACTAGAACAAAGAGACTAAGGTATTACTGATGCAGTTATTTTTGGCCTACTTTATTTAAAGATGCTTATTCTATGGTCAAATCATCGTGATAAATGTCAAAGAGCAGAAATATTTTCGATAAGCATGAAATGCCTAGAACAAATATTTTAGAAATTGAATTATTTGATGTTTGCGGCATGGATTTCATGGGACCTTTTCCACCCTCTTTTGGCAATTTATATATCTTAGTAGTTGTTGATTATGTGTGCAAATGGGTAGAGGCAGTAGCATTACCTAATAATGATGCTAAATCAGTGAGTAAGTTTCTGCAAAGAAATATATTCACTAGATTTGGAACTCCTAGAGCTATCATTAATGATGAAGGTTCACACTTTTGCAATAAGATCATAGAAAACCTTCTAGCTAAGTATGGAGTTAAGCATAAGATAGCTACTGACCTACCATCCTCAAACTAGTGGATGCTGAATTATCCAATAGGGAAATAAAGAGAATGCTAGAAAAAATGGTAAGTCCAAATAGGAAAGATTGGTCTTTACATTTGGATGATGCTTTATGGGCATATAAAACAGCATTCAAAACACCCTTAGGAATGTCCCCTTACAAATTAGTCTATGGGAAAGCATGCCATTTACCTGTAGAATTGGAAAACAAATCTTATTGGGCTATCAAGAAGCTCAATTTCAATTTGAACAAAGCAGTAAAAGAGAATGATAGAGCTTGATGAGCTAGAAGAAATTAGGCAAACCTCTTATGAGAATGCTGAAATCTACAAAGCTAAGACTAAGAAATGGCATGACAAGAAAATTCTGAGTAAGAGAATTGAAAGAAGGAGGACTAGTTCTGCTATATAACTCTAGGTTGAAACTATTTCCTGGAAAACTAAGGTCAAGGTGGTCAGGACCATTTAAGTTGATAAAGGTTTATCCACATGGAGCAGTAGACTTATTTGATAAAACCTCAAATATTGTCTTCAAGGTGAATGGTCAGAGAGTTAAAATGTACTATGGTGAACATGTGGTGAGAGACAAAACCACCACCTATTTGCAAAATCTCTAAATGAAAAGAGGTAGTCAGGCTGACAAGACTCTTAAAACAAGCGCTTAATGGGAGGCAACCCATTGTTTTTAATTATTTTTGTGCAATTTTATGTTTTTAGTTGTTTTGCAGAAATGCAGGAAACTAATGCAGCTGCATCAAATGCACCTGCATTGAGGAAAAATGTGCCCTGCATCAGAAATTTATAAACTTGAAGAAAATTGGTTAAGTGTGAATCATAAGGCTTCAGGAAGGTTAAAGGAAGGTTAAGCAAGATTAATGACACATTGGTAACCAAAGCAAGACACATGGCATGATGCATGCGCAGCACGCAATGCTAACGGCTACCTAATACACCCACTAACTTCCTTCTTCCTGAAACATAAAGCCTTAACTTTGTTACCGTTACCCCTTCATTCGCAAATCTCACAAATTTCTCTCATCTGAAACACAAACCACATTTCACATTCTCATCTCCAAAATTTCTCAAATCACACAAGCAATCAAAACCTAGAAATCCAAAGCAATTACAAATGGTGAAGAAACAATCAGCACAGAAATCATCAGGCAAGCAGGCCAGAACTCCTCAGAAGGAAAAGAAAGCCATGCATGCAGGATCATCATCAACAAGGAAAGGCAAAGCCAAGGAATCAACAGCAAGAAATGATGACAATGTTCATCTCTGGAACATGCATCTATTGCCCGAGAGAGGGTATGATTTGAAGAAGGCTAGCCCATCATTCATGTCAAGAGTGGCCAATCTAAATTGGGACCACTTCGTGCTACCAAGAGGAGGCTACATTGAAGACATAGTGAGAGAGTTCTATGCTGGAATCACACCACAAGAAGGAGCAGAACATTCTTACACTTCCATGGTGAGAAGTAAAATTGTACATTTCCATGCCAAGAAATTAAATGAACATTATATGCTGAAGTATAATCGGAATGATTTTGAGAATAGAGTGGCCAAATCCTTTAAGAAAGAAATGGAAGAAATAAGGAATAGGATTGCTATACCAGGATCTGTATGGGAAAAATTTACACCTAATGAGATTAAGCTTAGAAGCAATTATTTGATAAATGCATTAGGTAATTGGCATTTGTTCATAGCCAATTCAATTCTGCCTACATCACATACATATGCTATGACCAAAGAGAGATTGATCTTGCTAGATACAATTCTCTCCGAGGAAATGTAGACATAGCAGATTGATAGCTAGGAAATTCTTGCATGCTCAACAAAATCAAAGGAATTTCTGTTTTTCCCTTGTCTTATAACTGAATTATGCATGAAAGAAGGTGTCCCTATAGCTGCTAATGAACAAAGGAAATTTCCCCCTGGTAATTTGAGTGCTGAAGTGAATGAGAAGTTGAGAAATGTGAGAGGCCCTGCACCTGCAATGCAAGAGCATTACATGCAGAAGTAGAGGGCTGTCTGGAAATTTCAAAATGATCAACATGACTGGCTTCAATTGGTCTTTGACAAGATCTTTGATCTTGTGGGCCAAGTGAACGCCCCTGAATTCCCAAGTGTGGTATTGAGAAGTGAAGGAGAAGAAGAAGAGGAGAAAGAGGTAGAAGAAGAAGGAAAAGGTAAAGAGAAGGTAGAGGAACCTAGAACCAAGAAGAAGGTGACTAGGAAGCAATTCAAAGTACAGAAGAAGGTTGTGGTAGAGCCTGTGAGTGAAGAAATGTTTGATTCTGATAATGAGGATGAGGAACTAGAAAAAGAAATGGATAAGGAAGTTGAAGAAGAAGAGGAGGAAGAAAGTGAGACTGAAATTGATGAAGAGGAGGAAGAACATTCTAGAGGAGTGATTTTAGAAGAAATAGCTAGGCAAAAATATGCCAAACCCTCAACATCAACCCAACCAGAAACCCCTATCACTTCACCAGTTACCAAAAAACCTATCATCTCACCAAACCAAGAATCCTCCTCCATTCCAAAATCACCATTACCCTCCCTCAATGATCCACCAATCCTATCACCACCACAAACAACCCCTCCACCACCCTCTCCAACAAATGAACCACACAAAACAACTCACACAGAAGAACCAACCCCTGTTATGCCAACAGAACAAGAAGTACCTTCTAGCCCAAGCAACATTACTTCTAATGTTATTTCTGCTCTTGAGAAAGAGATTTTTCAGGAAAGAGAAGAAGAAGGACTCAACAAAGAAGATCAAGGAGAAAAATCATCTGCACAGGAGCCTGTAGCTCAAACTGTTGAGATGCAGAGTGATGCTCCTGCATCACTTGCTGCTGCATCACAACAAGCAACAACTGTGCATGATGAGGCAACTATCAAAATGGTTCTAGAACAAATGGCTCAACAAAAGAGGGATGCTTTGCACAACACTCAGAAGTTCTTCAAGCAACCTGCAGGCAGGCAGGCAAAATTAACACCTAAGAGGAAGAAATCTGATGCAGTCAAGACTGATGCACCTGCATCAATTCCAGAACAAATTCCTGCAACTACACCAGAAGTAGGAGGTGCATCTGCACCTACAGAAGAAACTCCAAGCAAGCCCAAAGAGAAGAAGCAGAAGGTGAAGCACACTCCTCCAAGCAGGCAAAGCACCAGAATCAGGAGTGGAGCAAAGAAATGAGTATCACTTTACAAGTTTTCACATAAACTGCTATAAACTTGTTTTGTTTCTATCTGACTATTTCCTTGGTTGTACTAATCCCTCTCCCCTATTTTGAACATATGGTTTGTATTTTCTGAACAAACTTGCAGTGAGGACACTGCAACCCCTTAAGTTTGGGGGGGGGGGATTTGCATGTTATGTTATATTTTAATATGTTTCTATCTAATATGTTGTGTGTTTAATTAATATGTTTTATATAGTAAATATATATGTTTTAAGTAGTTTTTAGTTTGTTTAAATATTAGATGTACTTAACAAAGTAGTATCTAAATATTTTAGTAGAAAAGATCGATTTTTCAAAAATATGGTGAAAGCCCTATGGATGGAATTTTTATGATGAAAAGAGAAAAAGAAGCCTTATTTCTCGGAAAAACCAAAATTATTTTTACTTCAACACTTCAAAACTGAGTTTGTGAAAAGAACCTTGCTACTTAAAAGATCAATCTGATGCAAGGGAATTTTGGTAAGCTTAGGTCAAAACAAAGCTTTACTAAAAGAAAGAAGAGCTTAAAGAATTAAGTTTGGGGGTGTTTTATGAAAACAAAGGCTGAATTTCAAAAGTATAAGAGTAAACAATGTAGAAAAAGAATATAAAAAAGTGGACAAGCCATATCCTCGAATCTTTTGAAACTATACACATGCCTAAGTACATGAATGCATCCGGAGGTCAAAGACTGTGCCATGCAGAATAAATGTATCCGGAGGATAGTTCAATAAACCGAACACGTGCAAAGTGCAAAGAAAAATATATGCATCGGAGGTCAAAGACCCGTGCCAAAGTGCATTTGCATCTGGAGGTCAGTGAGGAAGGTAATATGAGCTAGAAAAAGAAAAGCATTATCAGTGCAGCTGCATCAATGTAAACTGCACTGAAGAAAAAGCAAAATGCAGAAAAAATCAATGCACAAAAACACTTCAAAGAAGTATTTGCATCTGCTCAAAAGATCCACACAAAAAAAATATGCATTGGCTCAACAGCTTTGAAAGATTCAATCAAGCCCTTTGATTTTAAAAACTCCCCAACACTTGAGAAAATTTTGTGAGTCTAATCTCTCTTTTGAAAAATATTTTGGTGTGACCAAAGATGAACCAATCCTTTCAAAGGCTAGGAAGAAATTTTTCACTTAGTCTTGGAACCAATCTCAACTCAGTGGGTTCACACACACACAAAAGAGTTTGAATAGCTTTGGTAGTTTTGAAGAAATAAAGGCAAAAGAAAGATTGTTAAGAAATGAAGTTCATAGGGAACTCCTCATAAAAATCAAAAATCAAGCTGATCTATCTTCTAGAATTTTAGTTTTTATAGTTTGTCTTTGTCATTACTTGCGGACAAGCAATGGTTTAAGTTTGGGGGTGTGATAACTCTATTTTATATAGAGTATTTCATATGTTTAAACTTAGTATTTGCTCTCTTTCAAGTAATAATAAAGAGTTTATATAGTATTTTATGTGATATATGATATCTTGAGTGATTTGAATGGTTATAGTTATTATTAGGCCATTTTGGATATATTGTGGTATGTTTGATGTTTTGTTCGATGCGGTCTCAATCGTCGTCTGCATCAATGCTCTCGTGACCGATCCTCGCATCAATTCTGCGCTACTTGATGAATAAGCACTGTTTCATATGCATCCACATGCAAAGTGATGACCTCCTGCTTGGTTCTCTGATGCCATCCAACCTTGTATAGTAGGCGCCTACCATTCACACATAGCTATAGGCATAGCTTTGAAGAGTCACCAACATAGGGACACTTGTTCTATCACCATGGAACCGCCCTATGTGATTAAGTCAAAGATTTCAACATGGATAAACCTCTGGAAAGCAACTACAGCTATGATCCACTCAAGATGACTTCAACATGAAGGAAGGAAGCACCTCACTTGAAGGCTATAAAAGGACCTCACATCTTCATTTGGAAATATATCACAATCCATAAGTTAGATCAAAATTTCAATATACATAGTTAGTTTTTATATTTTTAGAGGAAGAGGAAGGAATTCATAAATCCTCCTTAACTCATTTTCATAGTGTTTGTATAGTGCTAAGGAGTAATGCTAGTGCATTGCTAGAAGACTTCATACAAAGGTTTTCAACATTTGTAACTTTACTCTTGTTGTTTCTCTTTTTTGTGATTTCTATATATATAAACATGGTCTATTCAGTTTATATATATCTTGCAATGTCTCTTGTTAACTAAACCTTTCTTAGTTGGAATGTTCTAATCATTTAATGAGCTTTTAAGTAAGTATGATGTATGTATGTATGTTTGTACTTTAGTTCTTGCTTGATAATCTTTTCAAAACTTATTTTGAACTTGATCACTTAGAATAAGTAGATTTGTAAATGACCAGAAATGGCTTACAATTAAGAACTCAAGAACTAATATGGGTGAGTGTTTTACATAAAGAAAACTTTGTGAAAACCATGCTAAGTCCTAGACATAGGATAGTATAGTCCATAGGATAATTGTGGGTACTTAAAATACAAGAGTGAATTCACTTAAGCAATTGGATAATTGTTAGGAGGCAAGATTGGCACTAACACCCCTTTCTTTTCGTGCATAGAACAAGGATCATAAGAGCTGGTAATGATACTCAAGAAAGTGACCGAAAGGCACATAGCTAATGCAACAAAGATTTCGGTCTGCATTTGCATCACATCTTGCATCATACACTTATAAGTAAATTACTTGATGAAGACATTCCAACTAGCTTTTCTCTTTTACACTATCAACCATTTTTACTTTGCTTTCTTTCTAACTTAGTTGTGATCATCAAACAAAATCCAAAATTATTTTGTTACTTAGTGACTTTACACTTTATTACTTTATATTATTTTAAAAGTGAGTTTTTCAATCTATGTGGGTTCGATCTTTTTTACTACTTGTTTTTGGACAGTGTATACTTGCACACAAGTGTATATGTTTTCCATGCACCAGTGGTGAGCTTGCAAAAACATTAAGAACTCTTCTTCCCCACCACCCTGCAGCATGCCAAGTCCCTGTAAAGTAAGTACTTTTTCTAGAGGATCCTGAATTCTAAAATCATCAAAACTGTCAAAGGTAATCACATCATTAATATCTCTAGCTTGAATAAAATTACAAGAAGCAAATGAGGAAGGATTTTTTAATGAATTCAAGACTTGAAATACAACTTCCTCATCTCCAAGTCTCAAAGTCAATTTCCCTGCTGAACATCAATTAAGCTTTTTCCTGTAGCTAAGAAAGGACGCCCCAAAATAATTGGGACTTCCTCATCTTCTTCCATATCCAAAACAACAAAATCAGCAGGAAAAATAAACTTATCAACCTTAACTAAAACATCTTCCACCACTCCACGGGGGTGGGCAATGGATCTATCAGCTAGGTGCAAAGTGATGTTAGTAGGATGGGGTTCCTGCAAACCAAGCTTTCTAAAAACAGAAAAAGGCATCAAATTTATACTTGCTCCTAAATCACATAATGCCTTTTCAAAATGAGAGTTACCAATTGTACAAGGGATAGTAAAACTACCTGGATCTTTAAGCTTAGGTGGCAACTTTTTTAAAACTATAGCAGAACATTCCTCATTAAGCCTAACTGTCTCAAAGCCTTCCAACTTCCTTTTGTTAGAAATAATTTCTTTTAAAATTTTGGCATATTTAGGCATTTGAGCAATAGCTTCAGCAAAAGGAATGTTAATATGCAATTTTCTAAATATTTCAAGAAATCTAGTAAATTGCTTATCATTCTGCTCATTTTTAAGTCTTTGAGGATAAGGAACGTTTACCTTTTCTTGCTCATATTTCTCCCTTTCCTTTTTGCTTTCCTCAGAAGTACTCCCCTCAGTAGGAGCTTGTATTTCTTTCTCGGGCGCCCGCCCATCTTGATTGTTTTCTTGAACCAGCTCCTTACCACTCCTAAGAGTGACAGCTTTGCACTGCTCGTTTCTTGGATTAGGCTCAGTCTGGGTAGGAAGTGAGCCTTGAGGCCTTTGAGACAACACAGTAATGAGATTTGACATTTGACCCTCCAAGCTTTCAAATTTGTTGTTCATGGCTCCAATTTGGCCCTCCAAGCTTCCAATTCTTTCATTAACATCTGGCTTCTTCTCTTCCTGCCTTTGCACATGTGGGGGCTTATAGGAATTTGAGTTTTTCCCCTTTTGTTGTCCTCCCCAAGAGAAATTTGGGTGATTTCTCCAACCTGGATTGTAAGTGTTTGAATAAGGATCATTTTGGCTCGGTTGGAATTCGAACATAAGCGGCCTCCTCGGTTGAAGCATTTGGTCGATTTTGTGCTTTTATCGGATCTTCAATAGATTGTAACCTCTCATCGATCCCCTGTCCATGTAATTGGCTAAAACACCCATGCACGGATGTCCAACTTTTTCCATGTATCTAACTAAAGAATCTTGCATACAGGCCTTAACTCACTTTTCTTCCGACCAAGATAGTTGACTTCTTGCTTAGACCTCCCCAGAGATTATCTGTGTTGTCGCTAGTGGAGGGAGCTATGGGAGAAGATTGAGCTTGTGCCTTCATCAAAGATTGCATCTGCTTAGATAGGGCATCCAACTTTATGTCAATACAAGTTTCAACTTCCACCTTGTACATACCATTTTGCTTTCTTAAGGTGTCGTCACTTGTCTCCCATTGGGCATTATCAGTTGCTATCTGTGCAATCAAGTCGTATACTGTCGCAGGCTCCCCATTCAATAGAGAGCCACCACAAGCCATATTAACAATTCCCCTATTTTGAGAAGATAATCTGTTGCAAAAGTATTCAAGTAGTTGCCACTTCTCAAATCCATGATGAGGACAACTTCAGAGTAAGTCTTGAAACCTTTCCCAAGCCTCATGTAAAGATTCTTGCTCGACTTGAGCAAAGCTAATTATTGCACCTCGGATCTTAGTAGTCTTGCCTGGAGGAAAATATTTGGTCAAGAATTTTTGTTTCAGCTGGTCCCAACTGGTAATGGACTCAGCAGGTTGAGAGTCTAGCCAAGCAGATGCATTGTCAGCCAATGACCATGGAAACAATCTCACTCTAATAGCATCAGGGGTGACACCATTACAAATTACTGAGTCTTCCACCCTCAAAAAGTTTCTGAGATGAGTGTGTGGGTCTTCCGTTGGTGTACCTCTGAACATAGTGGAGTTCTGAACCATTTAAATCAAGCTTGGTTTGAGCTCAAAATTGGTGGCTTGCACAGTTGGGTTGACTATGCTTGTAGTGATATTCGCTGTGGGAGTAAAGTAGTCCCGAAGAGTTCTTCCCGGATTGATAGCCATTACTCTTCTCTCTTTTCTTATCCTTCGAGCAGTTCTTTCAATTTCTGGATCAAAAACCAAAATAGGCTCCTAGGAGCGGGTGAGCATGCACAAGTAATAATAAAAATAACAGTAACAAATAAAAATAAACTAATAAACTAAATGACAAAAATATGTAAATATTTTTTTTTCTTTTTATTAAATTAAAATAAAACAGACTAAAGCAAGAAAGAAAGAAAAATGTCTAAAGCAATAAAAAATCTCTTTTGTTTAATATTATTAAATTTGTTCTGGGGCGTATTAGAAAATACAAGGTGTCACTAGCAATGGGCCAACAGCCCAATTCAGCAGATCGGCCCAAGACCGTGTCTTGATGTACGCAATTCTCGTGACGGCCGCATTTTATCGCAACGGCCGGTCGCCCGCAGTATAAATACCACCTTCACTCATCTTTGTCAGTACGCATTCCCCCTGTGATACCACGCCCGTTAGCACACCTCGACTAGAGCATCGAGTGTCTTTGCGGTACCACCCGAGGTGCTCGAAGACCGGTCCCCACACCAACATCGGCCGGACGAAGGAGCGACCAAACAACACACTTGGTGATCGAGGTACGATCATTTGGCGACCACGGTGGGAGCGAGCACCGCCCCACTTCAAAGATGGGCCCGAAGAAAATCGTTACGGGCATTCACCCGAGCGACCCCACCGGTCAAGACGCTCGTCCGCAGCAGACACCGGAGGGCGTTCCTCTGACAATCAGTGAATCCCAAGGCAATCCTCGCCCGGAACCTTCAGTCCAGGGCGGGCAAGGAGCAGCCTCGGAACCAGAGCATCAACAAATCCCGAACGAACTGGCCGAGGCCGGGATCATGGAGCAATTGCCGGAGCACGTCACCCAGGCCGTTCTCCAGCTACTCGAAACCAAAAATCGACTCATAGCCGACCGGGATAACCTGATAACTCGGCTCGAGAGAGGGTCCATGCCCGCTCGTCAGGAAACGGGACATGGAGCGTCCTCCGCTCAAACTCGCCCTTCACGAAGGGCCAGGAGCCCCCCCGAAGGATCGTCCGATATCGAGGAAGTACTTCTCGTCGATCCCCTGCTCGAAGGGTTCGGGCGCGCAGATCACCCGCCGCGAGAGAACGCGCGATCGCCGTTCCTTCACATAATTATGATTATTCAGATTCACCCTACCAGCCCGAGTCGGACCGTTCGTCCACAAGATATTCTTCGTGCGAATCCTCCGACTCCAGACGCTCTAGGAGCCGTTCGTGGGACCCCTACGACGAATTGAATGAATATCGGAACGGTGAAATCAGAGATGTTTCACGCCGACCGAGAAGACATCACTCCATTAGAAACAGAGGCCGTTCGTTCCAAGGGCCCCCTATGCATGGGTACCCTGCCGGCGGTGGATTCTATGGAATACCGACCGGCGAAGCATATCTCACAATGCAGACGTTCGGGCCTAATGACTTCTCGACCGGCGGCCAAGGCCCTTTCACAAGGGAGATTAGACGCTATCGTATCCCCGGGGATCTCGAGAAATCCGCCTAACCTCAACAAGTTTGTGGCGAGGTGATCCACGACAAACATATCGGTACTTCAACAATTCATCGTAGCTACAGAGAGTTAGATTCCATCATGAAGTGCGGTTTGTTCCCACGATCACTTGACTGGACGAGCTCTAGAATGGTGGGGGTCGCACGGCCGAACACCATTTCCTCTTGGGAAGGAGTGATCGAGAATCTTTTGGCAAATTACACCGCCAACCGGTGCCAATATCGCCATGAGGAGCACACGGATACTATCACCCGTGGGGACAATGAATCATTAAGGCGGTACATAGGCGTTTTAACAATGAGGCCGATCAAGTGTGCGACCTAACCGACAGTGGATAAGTTGAAATACCTCAAGAGAGGCATCCGTGGGACCACGATTTGTTGAAGAGTTCACTTTGAACCATATCGGCGATCTCAAAGACGTTCCTCCGTAGAGCCAACGCCCATATGCATTATGAGGAAACCTCGCTGCCGAGAAAGGCGCCGCGTGCGGCCTAGAGAAAACGACGACAAGCGGGCCAGAAATCAAGACAATATCCGGGACAACAAGCCGGAGTACCGGCCCAAGAAGTATGAGCATCGGACGAGGCTCAATGCTCCCATAGCCCAAATATTTTCCGAGTGTCAGAACAATGAATTTGTCGATGTGAAGAGGCCCGATCCATTGGTACTTCAGAAGGGCGCGCGGGCTACCAAAAAATATTGCCGGTACCATAAAAGCAAGGGACACGACACCAATGACCGCATGGCCCTAAAAGATGACATCGAGGATCTCATCCAAAGGGGGAAGCTAAAGCAGTATGTCCGAGCTGAGGGTGCCGGACGACCTGAAGAGAAAACCGGAGGGAAGAAGCCCCAATCAAAGGGCAAAGAAATTACTGCAGCAACCATAGAGGCAATAGCGGACAAAGACACCTCCGAAGAGGACGTCCGGATGTCCAACGGCCGGAGAGTGGCCATGGTGATCAAGGAGGAAACCCGCAGAGAAAAGGGATTCAAGAAAGCGATAAAAAGAAAATGGAACGAGTTTATGATGGTTGGGTCTACATCGCGAACGTCCGGCTTCAAAAAAGCCGCCCATTTCCTTTGGAGATGAAGATTTGCTGGACGGAAGGGCCAATAGCTATGCCCCGTTGGTAATCAGGGCGGTAATGGCCAATACCGGCACGCCACTGCAGTCGACCAAAGCGGTTCGGCCGACATCATATTTCAAGAGGCGATCGACAAGCTCAATGTCGGCCGGAGTGAGATCATTCCACGCGATCGATCCAACACCTAACGAGGTTCAACGAGGCGATCACTTACCCCGGGAACGATAGATCTCTTGGTCACTTTTGGCGATGACTCGAAAGCGAGCACCAAATACTGGGACGGTGAAGGCCACATTCCTAGTCCTACCCATCAAATCCTGCTATCAGTGTATTATAGGCCGACCGACCCTAGGGAAGTTGGGGGCCGTAGCCTCCACAGTCCACCTGAAGATGAAATTTTACAGCAAGGACGATCAAGTGGTGACCTTGTTAGCCGACCTAGACGCGGCCAAGAAAAGCCATTATTTGTATCAAGACATCTGCAACGAGCAAGATAGAATCTTCGACCCACGAGCCACCGGAGAAAAGGCACCAAGTTAACCTTGCGACTTAGGCGCCCGGTATGACCACGATAGCGCGACCTGCAGGGCGGCGATGATGAATTAGCCCGCGAGCTAAAGAATAGACTGAAGAGGCCCGAGCCACATGGAGAGCTAGTTGACGTCCAACTAGGGGACGACCCAGAGAAGACGGTCAAGCTTGGACGCGGACTACCCGAAAGCGGTCGGCGAGCAGATCTCACGACTGCCTTAAGGAGTATGCGAGACTTGTTTGCATGGCAAGCATCGACATGCCCGTCATCCCAACGAAGTTGCATGTCATCATTTCGCGATAGATGAAAATGTCAGACCGGTAGCCCAAAGAAGGCGAACCCAAAATCAAGAAAAATCCCGAGCAGCAGCTCAGGCGGTTGACGACCTAGTCAAGGCCGATTTCATTGAAGAAATAAAATACACAACCTGGGCATCAAGCGTGGTCTTTGGTCAAGAAGAAAAACGGCAAGTGGCGCATGTGCGTCGACTACACAGATCTGAATAAGGCATGCCCGAAGGATGCCTTCCCGGTGCCGAGCATTGATAAATTGGTCGACGGGGCATCGGGCTACAAATTGCTGTCGTTCCTGGATGCCTATTCTGGGTACAATCAGATTACGATGCATCCGCCCGATCGCCACAAAACTGCCTTCATGACCGATCGTGGCAACTTCCAGTACAAGGTCATGCCGCTCGGCCTGAAAAACGCTGGGGCGACATACCAGCGGATGATGAACAAGATCTTCAAGGATCAGATCGGTCGAGTAGCTGAAGTTTACCTTGATGATATGATCATTAAGAGCAGGAACGACCCAGATCATGTGGCTGACCTAAGAGAAGTCTTTAAAGAAGCAAGGAAAAATTCTCTTAGGCTTAACCCGGAAAAGTGCACCTTTGGAGTAAGGGCCGGCAAATTCTTGGGGTTTCATCGTAGAAAGGGGATAGAGGCTAACCTGGACAAATGTAGAGGCGATCGCCGATATGAGGCCACCCACCACAAAAAGAAATCCAACGGTTGAATGGCATGGTATTTGCCCATCCAAGATTCATACCCAATCTGCATGCAAGTCGCTCCCTTATTCAAACTTTTGAAGAAGGAAGTATAGTTCGAATGGACCGACCAGTGTCAGCGGGCACTAGAACAATTAAAGGAGGCCTTGACCAATCCACCCATCATGACAAAGCCAGAGACGGGGGAAATTCTATATTTGTACTTAGCCATAACTAAAGAGGTATTGAGTGCCGTCTGGTTAGAAAGCGACTCAAGGCAAAACCGGTCTACTTCATCGCCAAGGTGTTGCGAGGACCGGAGTGAGATACCGAGAGAATCGAGAAGCTAGCACTTGCACTACTAGTGGCGCCCGCGCTGAGACCATATTTCGTGGCTCACCATGTCGTGGTAAGGGCGGACCAACCCATAAGACAGATCCTCCATCGGCCGGACTGGCGGGGCGAATGATCAAATGGGCGAGAACTTAGTGAATTCGGCATCAAGTTCGAGTCCAGATCGGCGCTAAGGCCCAAGTGTTGGCGACTTCATTGCAGAAATGACCCCAACACAAAAGCAATGGCCGGACACAATGTGGACATTGCATGTGGGCGGCTCCTCCAACAAAGAAAGCGTGGGCGGGCCTTATATTAGAGAATTCGGAAGGACTTGCGGTAGAAGTGTCCCACGACATTCGCGTTCCACACATCCAATAACCAAGGTGATGCACGAGGCATGCATAGCCGGCTGCGGCTTGCAAAAAAGTTCAACGTCGACCGGGCAGAGAGCTACACTCAGTTCCCATCTTGGTCGTCTCCCGGATCCAAGGCATGACGACGCTAAAAGCGAAGTGTTGAAGAACTACCGCCAAAGTAAGAGAGCTCCTCCGGCGAGTTCGACCAGCGGAGAGGTCAAACACGTCTTGCCGAGGACGAGAAAATGCGGCCGACATCTGTCAAAGCTAGCGATCACGAAGGCAGGGCAACCATAGAAGTTTAATCCAAGAAACCTTGACTCGACCGAGCATCTCAACTAAGCCTAGCCAACCTTGGCCGTCCTCACTATAGAAGCGAGGAGGCGATTGGATCACCCCTATCTGCGCTACATCACATTGGGTGAGGAGCCGGCCGATCCAAAGAAGGCCAAGACCTTGAGATTACGGTCCACCAATTATTACGTGATCGAAGGAAAGTGTATAGGAGGGGACTCTCATGCCCGCTCCTTCGGTGTTTATCGTCGGCGAATCCGACCATGTCCTACGAGATATACATGAGGATTATGTGGCGACCACCGGGGTGGGCGATCAATAGCGAAGGCGCCGAGCCGGGTACTCTTGGCGGCCGACCATGGGCGAGGATGCCAAGAAGCCGTGCGAGAAATGCAAGAAATGCCAAGTACATGCCGATGTCCACGTCGCCCCTCATCGAAGCGCAAAACCTCACCTCACCATGGTCGTTACTTTGGTGGGGATGGATTTGCTCGGTCCCTTTCCACCGGCACCGGTCAATTCAAGTTCGATCGTGGCGGTAGACTACTTTACAAAGTGGATAGAGGAGAGCCTCTGGCGACCATAACCCGGCAAAAGTCAACAAATTCTTGGCGGAACGCCCTAGCACGGTTTGGAGTCCCAAAGACCGGTGATAACGGACAACGGCACCGGTTTGCGTACGAGAAAATTGGAGGAATGTTGGCCGAGACTTAGAGTGAAAGCAGTAGCTTCACGCCGGTCGAGCACCCTCGAGCGAACGAGCAAGGTAGGCGGCCAATAGAGTCATCTGCGTGGGTTGAGAGAAGACTTGGCGAGGCTAAGGGAAATTGGGTCGAAGAGCTTGATCCGTCCTTTGGGCATATAGGGCGACCCCACTCATCGGACCGGGAGTCACCTTTCAAATTGGTCTACGGAATGGGACGCGGTAATTCCCATAGAAATGAACGAGCTGAGGCGGAGGACGGCCAACCCCAACAATGATCCGCAACGAGCGGTCTTTAAGGAAGAATTGGACTTGGTTGAAGAGATGCGCAATCAAGCATCCTCGAGAAGCATTAGTCAAGCGGAAGTCATTTGCCAAATATAACGCGCGAGTGTACGTAAAAAAGAGACTTTCCGATCGGACAACTAGTCCTCAAAGAGCGGACGTCGGCAACAAGAATGCACGCCAAGGAAAACTAGCCCCAAATTGGGAAGGCGTCATCGAGTGTCATAAACAAGACCGGCCGTGGGGCGTATGAATTAGAAACCATGGAAAGGCGATCATACCGGGACATGGAATAGTGATAAGTTAAAGCGATTACTACGTTTAGTACCCCATTTTTGTAATCGATCCATCAATTGAATGAATAAATACCAAGCGGGCGCTCTTTTTCCCCACTGGGGTTTTTTACAGAGGCCCGTCCGTTAAAATACATCTGTCTTAAATTTCGCAACTAATGACCGGTCGCATAACGAAGTGACCGTATGGTCACCAAAGTGGCCCATGGGTTAAGTGATAACCCACGAGCGATCGTAGACCGCCGAGCGACCTACACAGAGAGCCACCGAAGCGGCCCAAGGGTTAAGTGATAACCCACGAACGATCGTAGGCCGCCGAGCGACCTACAAAGAGTGCCACCGAAGTGGCCCAAGGGTTGTGATAACCCATAATCGATGGTGGGCCTCCGTGCGACCTACAAAGATCAAGTAATGATCCACCCTACGAAAATAGGGCTCCGAGCGGCCCAAAACGAGCGCTTCGAAGTAGCGCAAATGGGCCAACGATCGGCCTAAAATGAACGCCTTAGTAAAGGCCAAAAATGGCGGCCCATAACCGGCCTAGCTTTCGTAACTTAGAAAAATGCGAGGATAACGATGCATCCGAATGTAAGAAACAAGTTAAACAAAAAAGTTGAAATTTATTACAAAGCAAGACGTCCGGATGATAAACCGCTCAAAGGCGGAACGTAAAAGTAGTAAAGTTACAGATACCGAAATTACAAACTGATAAACCGCTCGCAGCGGGCAAAATAACAAGCTAATCACTTCTTGCGCGCGAGCGAGATCACTGCATCGCTTGCGGACCATCTTGCCATCATCATCCATCCTTGCTGGCAAGATGATCTCCTCACCCTCGACCACATAGTCGGGCTGCACCAGATGGCTGTCATACTGAATGCCCCGAGCGGCGAGCAACTTCATTTGGGCCACAGCATTGTCGAACTGGTAAAGGGCCGCCCCTTTTGCCACTGAAGCTACCTCGGCAACCTTCTCCTGAATGGCGGCCGCCTTGGTCTCCTCGAAGCGGGCGACCTCGGCTTTGAGGGTCTTCACCAGCTCTGCAAGTTCTTTATTTCTGGCCCCCAACTTGGCCCTATCCTCGGCCGCCATCTTCTTGTCCTTCTTAGTGGCCGCCAGCCTGATCTTAGTCTGCTCTAAGGCGGCGATCTTGGGCTCAAGCTCTTTGAGTCTCCGCTCGGCCACCTCGAGCTCCTTGACCTTCCGCTCGGCCGCATCCTGCTCTGATTCAGCACCTGAAATAGAAAACAAGGTTAACGAACGAACAAAGTACATCCGACCGAGCAGTGAGCATAATGAGCGACTTACGTGCTGCATTGTTCTTCAAATCCTTAAGCGTCTGGTTGGCAGACTTGAGCAGGTCGCCGCAAAAGTCCATGGGGTCTCTCTTGAAGCGCGCCACTTCAGCATCACCAAAGTCTTCAAGTTCAAAAATGGGGGACGCAACCCGATGGTCCTCATCCGTCTTCTGACGCTTAAGTGGAGTACGACCGTCCTTGCCCTGAGGGCCGCCACCAGCACTCCTATCTTGTTGACCTCCCCCAACATTCCTATCTTGTTGACCTCCCCCAACATTCCTATCCGGCTCAGGAGTCTTCTTTTGGCCACTTCCGGTGACGAGCTTCTCAAGGCTAAGCCAATCCGAGGACATCTTCAAAGTTTTCCCTGCAAAAAGATAAAAGGCGTTAGTAACCGATCCGAAAAAAGCAATCAAATTAAATCAAGACAAAATTCACCGACCGAGCTCGGACAACAGTTTATCCCCGTCGATATGGCGAGCGGCTGTAGGGGATATCCTTCAGATTCTGCGGCGGCGAGGCGGGCGACTCCGTGATCATACCCAAGGTGGCGGTGTCCTCTCGCCCAATGAAGATGTGAAAGTGTAATCGCCCGGCTTTGGAGTAAAGTGGGCCGCCCGCCATGAGATGGGAAAGAAAGAGAGCCCTCATTTGTGCCGTCCGGAAGAACCTCCGCAATATCTCTAGCGGCCTCCGCGCCGGGGATGACCTAGAAGTACTGGTTTTTCCACCCGCCCGACAACGAATCGGAGTAGGCCCTGAAGAACTTGCGGGGAAATGACTTTTGATTCTTGAAAGATACCTGCTCCTTGCGGGCCATGTTGGTGTCATACACACCATGCCAACTCAGTTCGAATAAGGAAAAGAAAAGCTTGGTCGACACGTTTCGACCCAACCGGTCGCACAGGTGCTCGAACGTCTTCATGAATCCCCATCCGTTCGGATGAATCTGAGATGGGGCGACATTCAAGTAGTTGAGCACGTCCTATTGAAAATCAGTGAAGGGGGGGACGATCCCCATCTTCTCAAAGACGACACGATGCATAGTAAACTTCAATTTTTGAGGAACGGTCGCAATGTTCTCTTCTTCACGCATGCCTTTCACCTTCCATCCCGGCTTGGTGAAGAGGGCATTTAGGTCGTCGATACAGGGGGCCTCCGGACCGATGAAGCTCTTAAAAGTCCTCATCTTTTCAGACACCCAGGAAATATCATTCACATCAATAACGGCATCCTGCCCGGCCTCTTCCTCCGCACGTCCGCCAGCGACTTCGCAGGGACCGGCAGCCTCCTCAACTGGTTCGCCGGCCCGTTCTTCCCCAACGACCGCTCTTTCTTCAACATGCAGCGGCTCGGGTCCTAGAGGGTCGGCCTCCAAGTCGATCACCTCGTCATGAAGACTCCCCGCAGCTGATTGAGTAACCTCACCCATCTCCTCGTCACCCACTATGTCGATCGATTGGTCGCTGCCCTCGCCGATCGGCACGGTTGTTTCCGGTGGTGGCACGGTGGTTTCAGGTGGGGGCGGGGGGACCCACGACTTCGATGACTCCGTCAAGGTTGATAGCGAAACACTATCGCTCGAGCAAGAATCAGAAGAACTGGACGAGGAAACGCCCGCAGAAGAACGCCTCTGTTCTTCAAAGGCTTGGGACGGTCAGGCGACCCTCGAGAGGACACGACTCGCCCGCTCACGGTTCTTCTTTGGGGCCAGCGTCGCCATGAGCGCAAGACTTTCTTTGGGGAGCACCGTAAATTCGAGCGGTGCATTTTGTTCTCGGCGGATCCACGAGAAAGGGAAAGTACGTCAAGCTCGGCCAGAGCGGTAGCGCTCGAGAAAGGGGGCGACATGGTCGTCCCCCGATCGGACCAACCCCCCCTTTCACAAGGCGTGGAGACTAACTAAGCAATAAGAAACTGAAGAAAGAAAAGATAAGAGGAGCGGCTTACTTGGAAAAGAGTGCAGAAGAGTGGAGCGGACAGAAAACTCGCACAACAGCTTTCAGGTCGCTTGCAGATTGTTCGGTCGGCAGCAGAGGCGTGAGTTCAGGTGTGGAAGACGTGCTGACCAAAAGCCCTATTTATAAGAGGGCCCACCAGACGAAACGTCGCGCCCCTGCTGCACGCCTCACTCCCATCCGTTGTATGGGGAACACCAAAAGGCACCTCGAGACACGCAAAAGTCACTGTAATCATTACGCATTAATGGCAGGGTCGAAGCCCAAACGCCACAAGCGGTCGGACGCTATTCCGGATAGGACCGGCCTACCTGGCGAAAGCGAATACGCCACCTTGCCGGGGCATGAGTTCAAGCCTCTCACCACCCCTAAGCGACCTAGGCTTGGGGGCAAGCTGTCCGGGCGTATTAGAAAATACAAGGTGTCACTTAGCAATGGGCCAACACCCGATTGAGATCGGCCCAAGACCGTGTCTTGGTCCGCAATTCTCGGCGGCCGGCCGCATTTATCGCAACGGCCAGGTCGCCCCAGCGGTATAAATACCACCTTCACCCATGCTGTCAGGTACGCAATTCCTACCCTGTGATACCCACGCCCGTTAGCACACCTCACGACTAGGCGTCGGAGTGTCTTTGCAGGTACCACCCGAGGTGCTCTGAAGACCGGTCCCCACACCAACATCAGCGACCGGACGAAGGAGCAGCAAACAACACACTTGGTGATCGAGGTACGATCAAAATTAATCCTCGGCAACGGCGCCAAAAACTTGTTGCATCAAAGACACACCTAGAGCAAGTGTACTCTATCGCGGAAGTAGTATAAAAAATATCGTCTCCACAAGGATTAATTAATAAGTACCAAACTACTTAATATTAGTTATTATTTAGACGAATAAATGTTTGGTGATTGTAAAAACTAAAATAACAATAAATAAATAGCAAGAATTTAAATTGTAAAGTTTGATCAATGGAGAGAAGCCTAGGGTCACGGTTTCACCTGCAAGGTTCGATACCTCTATGTTCAATTCCTACTAGAATTCCTTTATTTTACTTCAATTATCAATCCCTTTACTACAACTACTAACCCGTTTGGTCATTCGTGATTAGTATTCTTTTTCCTAAACTAACCCTTGTTTGGTCATGCAAGAATTTAAATTTAAGAAAAGCATAAAGCACACAAAGGTTGAGTGATTGAAAGACTAAATTACGGTTTGGTCATTCCCTAATTATAGTCCCGATATATATCAACAATATGAATTATTTCCTTTCTTTTTATATTTTCTTTCTTTCTGCAAAAATAGAATAAATTAAGTCAGTGATTTATATAATTGCTAATAATTACTTTAAAAAAAACTCAAATGTATCTCTAAAAATGCATCAAATTAGAGTTTATCAACAACCTCCTAAGCTAGAATTGAAAGAATTACCTAAGCACTTGAAATATGTTTTCCTAGGTGAGGATAATACACTTCCTGTAATCTTAGCTTCTGATCTATCATTAGAAAAAGAGCTAGATTTAATTAACACCTTGTAAATACATAAAAGGGCTATAGTTTGGCAAATGGCAGATATTAAAGAGATTAGCCCCTCCATATGCAATAGAAGGGCAAAGAAGACTAAATCCCATCATGAAAGAGGTTGTTAAGAAATAAATAATAAAATGGCTAGATGCTGGTATTATCTACCCTATTTCAGTTAGTTCATGGGTTAGTCCTGTGCAATGTGTTCCTAAGAAGGGAGGAGTAACAGTAATAGCCAATGAGAATAATGAATTAATCCCTACAAGAACTGTAATAGGGTGGAGAATTTGCATGGATTATAGAAAACTCAATAAGGCCACCAAGAAAGATCAGTTCCCTTTACCCTTTATAGATCAAATGTTAGATAGGTTAGCAGGAAAGGAATTCTATTGTTTCTTAGATGGTTATTCAGGATACAATCAAATAGCAATTGAACCTGAGGATCAACAGAAAACCACCTTTACTTGTCCCTATGGCACTTTTGCATTTAGAAGGATGCCTTTTGGACTTTGTAATGCACCTGCTACCTTTCAAAGATGCATGATGTCAATTTTTTCTGACTTCATTGAGCAATCAATGGAAGTTTTCGTGGATGACTTTTCTGTTTGTTGAAAAACATTCTCATTGTGTCTGTCAAACTTAGAAAAAATTCTTCAAAGATGTGAAGACACTAATTTAGTGCTTAATTGGGAAAAATGTCATTTCATGGTAAAAGAAGGCATTGTGCTTGGTCACAAAATATCTAAAAAAGGTCTTGAAGTGGATAGGGAAAAAATTAAGGTAATTGAGAAATTACCACCTCCATCAACAATCAAAGGGATTAGAAGTTTTTTAGGACATGCAGGTTTCTATAGGAGATTTATCAAAGATTTTTCAAAAATTTCAAAACCATTATGTATGCTTTTGCAACATGAAGAATCTTGTATGGAAGCCTTTCAAAAACTTAAAAAGGCATTGGTAACAGCACCTGTAGTTGTAACTCCGGATTGGAGTAAGCCTTTTGAACTCATGTGTGATGCTAGTGACTTTGCAGTAGGAGCAGTCCTAGGGCAAAGATACAAAAAAGTGTTTCATTCCATTTACTATGCTAGCAAAACACTCATTGAAGCTCAAATGAACTACACTGTAACAGAGAAAGAACTATTAGCAGTGGTTTTTGCTTTTGAAAAATTTAGATCATACTTGGTTGGTACCAAAGTAATTGTGTATACAGATCATTCTGCCATCAAGTATTTGATTTCAAAAAAAGATGCAAAACCAAGGTGGGTTCTCCTCCTTCAAGAATTTGATCTTGAAATTAGAGATAAGAAGGGGGTGGAGAACCAAGTGGCTGATCATTTCTCTAGACTTGAAAGTGAAAATGCAGGTATAAATGAGGAAATCAAGGAAAGTTTCCCTGATGAGAAATTGCTAGCAATTACCATGAATGCAGCTAGTGTTTCTGCACTCAGTGTAGCTACACCTCATGCATCAACACCATGGTATGCAGACATAGTAAACTTCCTTGTGAGTAAAGTTGTACCAAGTGACATGAGCTATCAACAGAAAAGGAGGTTCTTCCATATAGTAAAACAATACTATTGGGATGATCCTTATCTCTACAAGATGTGTTCAGATCAAATCATGAGAAAGTCCATTCCTGAAGAAGAACAGCAAGCAGTGCTCATGCATTGTCATGCTGCACCATTTGGAGGTCACTTTGGAAGCCAAAGAACAGCAGCAAAGGTACTTCAATATGGTTATTTCTGGCCTACTCAATTTAAAGATGCAAATTATATGGTCAAGACCTATAATAAATGTCAAAGAAGTGGTAACATATCAAATAGACATGAAATGCCCAGGACTAATATTCTAGAAATAGAACTCTTTGATATTTGGGGCATGGATTTAATGGGTCCTTTTCCACCTTCTTTTGGCAATGAGTACATTTTAGTAGCTGTAGACTATGTGTCCAAATGGGTTGAGGCTGTAGCACTTTCAAATAATAATGCCAAATCAGTTATCAAATTTCTTCAAAGAAATATTTTTTCAAGATTTGGTACTTCAAGAGCAATCATCAATGATGAAGGTTCACATTTTTGCAATAAACTCATTGAAAATCTTCTTGCAAAATATGGAATAAAACACAAGATTGCTACTGCCTATCACCCACAAACTAGTGGACAAGCTGAACTTTCAAATAGGGAAATAAAAAGAATGCTTGAGAAAATGGTTGGACCAAATAGGAAAGATTGGTCCTTACACTTAGATGAAGCATTATGGGCATATAGAACTGCATTTAAAACTCCATTAGGTATGTACCCCTATAGGTTAGTTTATGGCAAGACGTGTCATCTCCCTGTTGAATTAGAGAACAAGTCATATTGGGCTATTAAAAATCTAAATTTTGATGTCAAAAGGGAAGGAGAACAAAGGTTTTTAGAGCTTAATGAATTAGAAGAATTAAGGCAATTCTCTTATGAGAATGCATAAATTTATAAAGCAAAAACCAAAGAATGGCATGACAGAAAAATCCAAAGAAGAGAACTTAGAGAAGGAGGAATGGTTCTATTATATAATTTTAGGTTGAAATTGTTCCCTGGAAAATTGAGATCAAGATGGTCAGGACCATTCCAACTAGTCAAAATTTACCCCCATGGTGCAGTTGTTTTGTATGATGCAGCCACTGACACCACTTTTAAAGTCAATGGCCAAAGAGTGAAAATGTACTATGGAGAGCAAGTGGTGAGAGATAAGGTCACCACTCATTTTGAAAATCTCTAATGCAAAGAGATAGTCAGGCTGAAAGACTCTTAAAACAAGCGCTTGAGGGAGGCAACCCATCATTTTAAATAGTTAATGTCTTTATTTTGTGCAATTTAATGTTTTGTGTGTTTTGTAGAAAAACAGGACAACAGAGTAGTCAGTGTAGCCACACTTGATGCAGCCACACTGCCCACACTGATGTTCATATCTTAGCAATGTGAAGAAAAGACTTGGATGAAAATATTCACTTGCCAGCTCATCAAATTAGTGGGAAAGACTCTGATTAGGGGTTAGGGTAAGACGTGCTAAGCCTAAACACTACACGTGTCGCCTTGCATGTCACTCCTCTCCACCTAACGGCTAGTTTCCAACTAACCTTCCCACTAACTCAACCTTCATCTCATACAAACCGCTCACATTCTCACAAAGTTAATCCTTTCATTTTGTCTCGCAAAATCGATAAATTCTCTTCTCTTTAGAACAAAACTCATCTTCAACCTCTCACTCAAAATCAGAAATTCCCAAAACCTCAATCAATCATCAATGGTGATTCTTGGAAGTAAGCATTTTGGAATATGAAATTCTTGCCAGAAAGGGGATTTAACTTCGCAAAGGCTCATCACTCATTCCTCTCTACTGTCAACAATCTACACTGGGAAAGATTTGTGCAAACCAGAGCCTATTACTTGGAGCAATTGGTTCGTGAGTTCTACTCTGGAATTCAGAACACAAGAGGTAATACTGTCTTCTTCTCCAAAGTTAGAGGTAAGAAGGTCTTCTTTGATCCTGCTAGGATAAATAAGCATTATGATCTGAATTACCATGGTAATAAGTTTGAAGAAAAATTAGAAACCTATGGTAAGAAACAAATGGCGAAGATCAAAGAGAGAGTAGCAATAGAGGGGTCTCAATGGGAAAAATTCACAAACACTGAGTTTAAACTTAAAACTGGTGATTTAGTTCCTGAGCTAGGAAATTGGCACCTTTTCATTGATGCATCAATACTCCCCACCTCACACACATCTACATTATCCAAAGATAGATTGATTCTCATTGACTCAATCTTATGTGAGGATAATGTTGATATAGGGAAATTGATAACTAGGGAAATTTTAGGATGTCAAACAAAACGAACTGGATTCTTGTAGTTCCCATGTTTAATCACTGAACTATGTCAAAAACAAGGGGTAATAGCCACTGAGTTAGAGAAAATTTACAGAAAGACTCCTCCTAGTGGTTTGTCTGCAGAAGTGAAAGAAAGAGTAAGGTCTGTTAGAATTTAAAAATACTGCAGAGCAGGAAGTGTCAGAACACCTGATGCAGAAACTCCAGGTTGTATGGAAGTTTCAAAAGGAGCAACATGAATGGCTAAAATTGAAGTTAGATGACCCTGAAGCAGAAGTAGAGACTCCAGTGTTTCCCAATTGGATAATTAATGATGAGGAAGAAGTGGCAGTAGAGAGAGAGAAGAAAACAGAGAAAAAGAGATATGCAGAAGGACAAGAAAGGAAAGAAGCCAAGAGTGGAGGAATAAATTGAAATATTGAGTGAGGAAGACACTGAGGAGGATGAGGAAGCGAGAGAGGCAGTGAAAATCATTGGAAAAGTAGTAGATGAAGATGAGGATGATTCAATGGAGGATAGTGACAGTGAAGAATATGGAAGTAATGGCATGGAAGCTAGTGCAAGGAGAAAGTATGAGATAAGAAAGAAATCAACCACCCAACCACAAACACAGTCACCACCATCTCAACAACAACCCAACATTCCCTCCCCACCACCACAAAATTCCCCCACCACTCATTTTAAAGGGATTTTTCAATGTTTTCCCTTATAATTAAATATTGGTGGCGACTTCATTGAATTGCACGAGAGATCCATCCGGATTTTTTGGGTGCAACAGCTGGCGACTCCACTGGGGATATTTCTGAGAGTCAAGCCTAACATGGTTGGTTGTGCTAAACTTTTACTTTGTCATATTTATTTCCCTCTCATTTTTAGTAGTTATTTATTCTCTTTGTTGTACATATTGTTGTTATGCTCAAAGCTTAGGGTAGACGACTTTATTTTAAGTTTTGTATTTTTGTCTCTTTTCAGCTTGGATAGTCTAGTTATTTTGCCTTATCGCACATATCGCTTACACAATTGCACACACTTCTGAGTGGGGCCCAATACCCGGGTCTGTATGAAACTTAGGATGAGTGGAGACAATTAGTGACAGTCATTCTGAATTTATCTATCTGACTCTCATGAAAGTCTCAGCCAGAGTGCGCCTTTTTATGATATCTCACACCTGGTAGTCATCTATCGTTGTGGACAATATTGTAAAGGGGACTTTAGCTCTGGATACCTGTTATACCCCAATTTTGTCTGTCTTCATTTTTGTTTTAGTCGTTTAATTTATTTTGGGTAACGTATAATCCAAAAGTGTCAAAAGAAAAGCTAATTTAATTTTTATTACAATTTAGGAGTGTCCAAAATGTCCCAATCTCTAAAAATACAAAAAAAAAAACAATAATCAAAAATACAAAAATATAAAGAAACGAATATTAAATAAAAGGAGCGGCATCAGTAATCTCTGGGGTTTGTTCTTGCTCTCCAAGACTGCTCAGCAGATCTGCAAAAGCCCAGTCAAAAAAACAGTCAAATAACAATTAATGCTAAACCTAATTTCTACCTATAAATAAACAGTTAACCTAGAGTCTAAAGACACAGGATCAGAGGCAGTAGACTACTGCTAAAATCACCCAAAAATAGGATTAGAGTTTCACATCGAAACCCTAATCCACTAAACACGGTTCTGAGTTTTCTATGATATAAAGAAAGAAGTAGCAGTCGAGCAGACTTAGTAGCAGCAGTTCGGTCACAAGCAAAGAGGATACTAACAGAAGCGGGAAACCAGGTTGGTCGAATCTTTTGGATATTTTCGTTTTTAGCTTACTGCATCTGATATGTAAATATTACAAACGCTTTCAAAAAAAACTGTATATACGGATCGAGATTGGAAGGCATCGAGTTTCTACATGCGATAAGTCTTTCAAAGCTATTTATATTTACATTTTGATTTGATACTGTAAGTAAAAATCAAGAAAAAGGACTTAGAATCAAATTAATGGAACCAAAAATGAAACTCCTAAGATAGCACCGGAATCAAAAATAGATTTCAAAACAAGAGCAGTTTTTTTGATTAGGTTGAAGTTCTCTAATGGTGGAACATATCAGAAAAATTAATGTTAGAAATAGAAGGAATCGGAGGTGGAAACCACCACCATCGCAAAGACTCTTCTTCACCATTCTGTCTCTCTCTCTCTCCGGCAAGCCACCACGAACAACCCTCACGACCACCACGGCTCGCCTCTAATCATCACTGGCTGTCATCCTACCTCCCAAATCGAAGCCCCATCTTCTCCATTCGCCTTCGCTTCGTTTTCCTCTCACCCTCGCCGGAACCACCTTGTTACGCCGGCCAACGTCGATCCGGTCCCCTCCTGCACCTCGCGAAGCTTCCGTCTCGTCACCCTCTCCGGCGAGTCTACCCTCCAAAACGCGAGCTTTTCCTGTTCCATGGAAACCGGCGAAACATTCGCCGGAAATTTCTCCCTTCTCTCTCTCAAGGTGCGGCGGCAGTAGCTGGAAGGAAGGGAGTGAATGAAATTTAGGTTTAGGTTTTTTTGTATTGGGCATACATAGTGTCTTTTATTTTTTTGTTTTTTTAATGTTCAGAATACTATCTGCACCCCTTTCATTCACGCGCACACCTCCCTCCCACTTAAGCCCAATTTCGCATACTGGGCTCTCCTATGCGAACTGGGCTTCCTTTTTACACCTCCTATTAATTATACAACCCCCTGAGACTAATAAAACCCCAATTTACAATTTTCACCCCCTGTTTTTCCTTTTAATTTTTTTCTAACTCAAACATAAATAATTTTTCTCTCGAAGTCAAATAAACGGCTAAGTCGGTTGTACAACCGGGTTAGTCATTATTTTAGGACCAATGAGCTGTACAGTTCAGTAATCCTAAAGAAACTTAATAAAATATAAATAAATCATTTTTTCCATAAATAGGGGACTAAGTCGGTTGTACAACCGGGTTAGTCAGCGTTCTAGAACTAATGAGTTGTACAGTTCAAGTGTTCTAGAATACCTATTCTAAAACTAACCCACCTCATATCAAACCAATTTCTTTCAAAAAACTCAAAAATCATTTTCAAAAAGTAGGGGACTAAGTCGATTGTACAATTGGGTTAGTCAGCGTTCTAGGAATCAGTGAGCTGTACAGTTCAAGGAATCCTAGGACCCCTACATGAAAAAACACCAACCAGCAAACTTTTTTCAGGAAGAACTACGTAGCTTTGATTCCTCCATTGCATCCGGAGGTACGTAGGAGCAAGAGTCCACTCTTGTCAAGCACTAAAAATTAAAAATTTAATTAAGTCTTTTTCACTGTAAATAAAAAGGGTAATTATTAAATAAATCTTAATCAGTTAGACAACGGATGTCATGGGGTGCTAATACCTTCCCCACACATAACGACTCCCGAACCCTAACAATGCCTTGTCCTAAACAAAAAGGGATTTTCCGAATTTGCCCTTAAACTAAAATTTGGTGGCGGCTTCCTTTCGAACTTCGAAGAATCCTATTCTCGGATTTTTCGGTCGCTACAGCTGGCGACTTCACTGGGGACTTAACTTTTTAGAGAGTCAAAACCTAGTCTAATTAATTATAGGATTTATTTAATTTAATTATTACCCTTCTCTTATTTATCTTTGCACATTATATTATTTATTTGATGTGTAAACCCTAGGATAGAAGACTTTATTTGGTATGAATGTTTGCTTTGTTTGCAGCTTTGGGTTTGTTTTGAACTGCTCCTACACACACTACAACACATCACACACATGTGAGAAAAGTCCTCTACCCGGACTCGAGTGCAAACCTAAGTTAGAACGAGATTGCGTACACTACAAAAAAAAACGGAAAATAGTGACCAAAATATCGGTCGCTAACAAGGGAAATCGGTCACTAAATGAGTTTGTGACCGAGTTTGCGACCAGAAAAAATCGGTTGCTAAATCACTGGTCGCTAAGCATTAGCGACCGATTAGTGACCGTTTTCCTTAGCGACTGTTTTAGTCACTGGTTTTGCGACCGATTTAGCAACCGTTCTTAGAGACTGATTTGGTGACTGATCCTAGCGACCGATTTAGTGACTCTTTTAGCGACTGCTTTTGTGACCGTGAATTGCGACTAATTTAGTCACCGATATAGTGACTGAACTAGCGGATGATTCGATGGATTATTTTGTGTATTGTTTTGGTGATGAAATTTGTGTTCGACTACTAACTTAGTGGCTATTTTGTGACTGATTTAGCGACCAAATATTTGCAACTGATTTTTGTGGCGATTTTGATTACCAGTTTTGGCGACAAATATAGCAATTGATTTATCGACATAAACAAATTTTGTTGATGCTACAAAATGGTTAACTTATAATTTTTTTATTTACTAATTTAATTTCTAACATGCTAAGAACATTTTACATTAAAAAAACATAATGTATTTGATAAAAACCATAGTCATTTTAGATTAAAATCTACATAACATACTAATAAGTTTCCAAGTCATAACAAAAGACATCAAATGCATTACATAGTAATTAACTCTCTTCGTCACTCTGTCCCTCTGAATTGGACTCTTCATCATCTCCATCTTCATCATGCAATTCTTCATTAATTGGAGGTTGTTGATACTTCATCGATTTTCATCAATTTTTTCATTACCTTGTTATTTTGCTCATAAGTGTTCTTGGTATTTGCCATTTCAACTCTGGTATTTTCCATTTCAACTCGAAGTTCATCTCTTTCCGCTCTCACTTCTTCCAACTGATTTCTGAGTTCATTAAGCTCTTGTCTTTGCACCCACTCAGATGATGAAGAACCAGAACCATAATAGTAAGGTCTCAACACTACGGTCGAATGTAGTCCATAGCCATACATCGTTCCTTTATTGACTCCAACTACATCACGCCACACATCAATCTGACTTGGTGGATTAGCTCCTTGCAAAGACGCAGCTTGAGTCCATTCTTCCCATAATTTAAGCCACACACTCTCTCCAAGCCAACTCGGTTTGTTTGTTGTGCCACAAGCACGAGCCTTGCTTAGATTATTTTTCATTATTGCAGCACCTCGACTTTCAAAGTTCTTTCTTGCCCGCCAATCATCCGGTGGACAAAAAGAAAATTTTAACTGTATAAAAGAAAAAGAAGTAAGCTAAATTTAAAATGAATCAAGATATCAAAATTAAACCCAATAATTACACACATGAAGCATACCTTAAACTCTTCAAACCATTCATCTCTTGTTTTGATGGGTATCTTTTTCCATGAAATCCATGGATCAGTAAAATGACTCTTGAGGATTTCTCCAATCCCATCAGCAGCAGCAGGTGAAGGTATGAATCTACAAACAATACATATAAATCGTTAAAAGTTTTCATACTTTCCTCAATTATCTAATAATTAAAAAATAATTTAATACCCTTTTCCTTCAAGGTACAAAATTGGCTTGCTATCATTGCTCTGTGTCTCCGATGCAACAGAAGTCTCACTAGTTTCCATGTTAAGTCCTTCATCAGAAAAAGATGGTTGTGAATTTCATGGTGAACCTACTCCTCTTATCGAAGATGGAGGAGTGATGTGTGATGTCCCAGGTGGTCGTGTGACATGAGATGTCCCAATTGGAGGTGTAGCATGAGATGCCCCAAATGGAAGTCTGACACGAGATTGAGGTGCAACATGAGATGCCCCATTTGGAGGTGCGACATGGGAAGTCCTACGTGGTGCTGCAAAAGGAGATGTCTCATGTGGAGGTGCGACATGAGATATAGTAGCAGGGGATAGCGAAGTTGGAGATGGTACAAGATTTGGAGCTGTATGTCTTGGACGTCTTGGATGTGGTTTTGATCGACTCTTAGAAACTTTTCCTCCTTTACCTTGATCTTTGTCAGTCGTATGAAATTTTTCTTTGCCTCGATATTTGTCTGCCATCTGCAATTAATAGAAAATCAAAAATTGATTGTTATTATAATAATTAAAATTAGGAAGATATATTAAGACTATAAACCAACAGAAAAACCAACCTGACATGTTACGTATAGTATTAACTACTAACCAAAATTTAACACAATGTTCATTGCTTCAAAGAAGAATGCATAAATAATCCTACAACCTAAATATCAATCTATATCATCTCCAAGCTAATAATCATCATTTTCATCTTCATCATCACTATCCCCTTCCTCACTCTCCACCCTAATCTCCTCCTCCTCCTCCTCCTCCTCTTCTTTTTCTTCTGCATCTTGAACATTCATTTCTACTTCATCATATTGACCCTTATACTTTTATATGATCAAATAATAGAATAATTAAATAATCACAAAGTTATACGGCTGAAATCACTTGTTATACTTCTATATGATGAAACATTACTTGCAATTACTTCTATATGAAACAAAATACATCAAATCCAAACTCCAAAGTCATTATTAAACTTAATGATAAAATAAAAAGATAGAGTCTAAGCAAATAGCAACAAGTGCTTTTAAAATTATTACAACCTTCAAAGTTCAATGTGGCTGCCATAACAAACTTCTCGCCGCCACTACTCAGGACCAAATACACTTCTCAATGGGAGAGTACCAATAAAATACTAGAACTGAAATTGTAATTACCTGCAGTGAGAGATGTAATCAAAGGTGTGAGAGCAGTGGTGTGGTGTGAGATACGGCGTGGGAGAGCGATGTTGCGAGGAAGAACTAGGGCGTGTAGCGGCGGCGGCGGAGAAGCGACACCAAAGCATCCAATGAAATTACGTACCTCGATTTACATATTCTTTTCTCCAAATTACCAAATCTTCCCACATCTCAACCGTCTTCTCAATCTTGAAATCCCTAGCTTTTAGAAACCTACCAAACCAAAATGGAATTATTATCAAAACCAAAGAAAATAAAGAGTCGCACCTTCAGAAACAAAAATAATAAAATAATCAAAACCACTTTGTAGTAAAATAATCAAAACCAAAAACGCACCTTCACAAAACTACTGTGAATCAATCTATGAAGCAATTCCTTAACAATGTGTAGTAATCAACACGATTTGAGGAACCCTAAACCCCAAAAATCAAGAATTTGCTTTGAACGTGGCTTGGCTTCCCTCTCTTTTCTTCTTAATAAAAGTAAATTTGTTTTTTTTATAAAAAAAGAGGGAATAGGGAGAGAGAGAGAGAGAGAGAGAGAGAAGAAAAGGGATTGAATGTGAAGTACCTGAGAAGACAGGGAGATAGGGATTTGCTTTGAAATAGAGGGAGTCTGTCGGCGAGCGAGGGCAACGTTGTAGGGCGTGGAGCGAGACTGATGAGGAGCGGTGCTGCACTCTGAACTTGGAGCGGTGAAATTGTTAGGTTTTTTTTTTGAGAAAGATGAATGTGTGAAGTAAAACTTTCTTTTTGAGAGATAAAGAGAGAAGTAACTTTTACTCAGGAAACTTTTTTGTTCTTTTTTTTTGATATAATAAAATTTTTTGTTCTTGGTGGGAACTAATAGCTGATTGGGACTTTAGCGGGAAAAAAGAGGGAAAATATTTTTTTATTTGAAACAAATGGTTGTAAATTATTTCATTTTGAAAGAAAAAGGGGAACGAAACTTTTTGGAAGTAAATGTAGTGACCGATTTTTTGGTCGCTAGCTTTTCGGTCACTAAATCGGTCACTAAACTATTTTAGTGACTAGTTTGGTGACCAACTTGGAGGGGTTAATATTTTCAAAGAACTTGGTTGCTAAATCAGTCTCTATAGGCACTCAATTTCTAGTAGTGGTAGTGATGGCCTGCGGGACGTACGTCTCGTTGGGTGGTCATGAAAATCTCACCTAGAGTTTGATTCCTTTTAAGGATGCTATCCCTTCTAATAGTTTGCCTATTGTTGGGGTCGATATTCTTGGTAGGGTCCTTGTCTCTAGGGACCATGTGTAGGATTCTTTAGAACCATCCTTGTGAGGTTCACTATAAAAGAAACCTTAGACCCACTCCGTAAGTTACCTTTCTAGGGTCACAAAGGAGCTTCACACCCTTGCATTCAAACAAATATTTGTGCCTACCGTCTTTTATCCAAAAATCAAAAAAAATCAAAAAGTCAAAAACCCAAATCATTATTTACCGCAGTTTCTTAGAAACCATACCTCATGCATTTTTTCTTTGCATTACAAAAAACAAAAATAAACATCGTATGTTACGGCTGCCTGAGAATTAAAAGCTTTATTTTGGAGAGAAGTCATGCATGCTAAAGTCAAAGTCAAACTTTGTACTTTACTCTCTAAACGTAAAACTTATAATTCCCCGACGCAATAAATAAAATCATATATTATCATTTCATTCACATGCATTATCATTACATTCGCATTGCACATACATTCATTCGCATTTCATGCACACTCATTCATTTGCATACTTACATCATGCATTACAAAAAAATGAGCATAATTCTAGAAAAAAATTGTGATTAGAGGTGAGACATTCTTATGAGGTAAATCATTCTTTTGAAAAAGTTTAACCATACTTAGTTGCAACCTCAAGGCGTTTCAAGGAACTCAATTTTTCAAATTAGCAGCTCGTTCACATTTATTTTAAAAAAGCGTTGCATCCCATGATGAATGACCGAAATAGTTCACCAAAATTTTCTTTCATGTGTTAACTCTCTACGAAGCATTCATGTAGTAACTTGTGTGTGACATGTGACTTCATTCTTGTTTGAGTCAGTTAATATCCCTACCTTGTCATTACCCCCGCCCAAGTCTAATCCCACCCCGACCACCCTAAAGTACTTACTCCCCTACCTAGTCGACTTTTTTGGTTTGTTCTCACTAATGAAATAACGCTTTAAGCCCCCCCCCCATACTGGGGCAAATTTGTGATCTATAAAATACTTTGTCAACATTATATTCCCTTTGTGCAAGTCCTTTACAAAAAATCAAAAGAAGCTCGTTAGGTTGAAAACTTGTAAGAGCAGCCTAAGCAAAAATTAGAGCATGAAAAGAAATAAAGAAAAAGAGCAAATATATAAAAGTAAATAAATTATTGTCCTTAAGTTAATTTTTGAGAAAACGAGCAATCATGATTTGAAATGAAGTTTGACCATCTTCCCATACCCTCGAAAAAAACCTTCGCTACCCACCTTAAGCCAAAAAAAACTTCCAATCACCTTAGACAAAGATCTATCTCACATCGAAAATTGTGTATCACCTTTATCAGCTCACCCAGCTCAAAAGAAAGAGAAAGAAAAATCACAAAAGTGAAAAAAAAGGATTGAAAAATCCCAAAAAAAAAAACAAAAAAAGTAAAAGTAGTAAGAATCGTGAGCTGATATTTCGTACAATTAAACGCATAAGAGATCCTTGTCTGAAATAAACCCTCAAACACTTCCCAATATCCTATCCTTCATTAATCCATCTAAACAGATCCATTCTACCACGAGACATGTAAGAGATTCTTGTCTCAATAGACCCTCAAACACTCCTTTGAGCCTAATAAACCCTTCTTTCATAAGCCATTAACCATTAGCCAAACTACACTGCTGAATAAAAATCATTTGTCTCATCAATCCTCAAACCCTTCCTTTGGCCTCAACATCCTATCCTCCATAAATCCTTGGCTACATTACAATTCTAAACAAGTCCATTCAACCATGAGGCACATAAGAGATTACTGTCTCAATAAAACCTCAAATACCTCATTGAGCCAAATTATCCCTTCCTCCACAAATCCTAACCATCGGCCACATTACAACCCTCTAGAGTTCATTCTGATCATTGACTGATTGCTTTTGTTTTCTCGAAGTTTTAATTTTAGGACAAATAAGTTTATTTATTTACAATATGTTTGCTCAATATATATATATATATATATATATATATATATATATATATATATATATATATATATATATATATATATATATATATATATATATATAAATACATCTCAAAAGGAAAAAATTAAAAAAAAAAACAAAAAAAAATATATAGGGCTTGCACTCCAAAGGTTCATTCAAGACAAGGTTTAGTGATCACCAAGTGTAGTTTTCATCATAGCACACACAAGACTATCATGCTAGAATCGTTACCTAGATCCTAAAGTGGGGCACCCCTTTCACCATCTATTCCATTTGAACTTGGGGAAATTTGTCCAGTATCCATCCCATGCCACCCCCAGTCTATTCAGCGGCATTTGGCCATCTCCAAAAATCCATAACCCTAACTCTGTCACCTTTCTCAATCTCACTAAAGCCAACCATTCGAAATACCATTCCAAGTGGGGCAATCTTGTCGCTCTTCACTCCACCTTCAAATGGGAAAATTCACCCTACACCCATCTCATCCCCTTGCCATATTCACAGCAAAAAAAGCATACCGGGGCAATTTCTCAACTCACTATCCTAAATGTTTCTACTCTAGTCGAGGCAATCTTGTCCTTACCATAATTAGGGAAACATCAAACTCTATGGGTTGAGACAACATCTCCTACTTGCCACCTTTCATTCCAAAGCCAATGCATTCCCAATTCATCATCTTCTACACCCCTAGCTTGTCACAACTATACAGGGGCAGACACTCACCGTCATCAAATCTAAGTTGGGGGCAGTCCTGCATTTCTTGGCTTGGAAAAACGTACCTTTGATGACCTTGACAAAAACCAGTCAGTCATTCACCCCTCCATGTGCTACAAATATCCTCACCCTAGGCCTTTAGAACCCCAAGTTAACTGACTCATTCATACTTTCACTAACATATGTCTTTACTAAACAAAGCTTCAGAGAGAAAGAACACAAGTTGATCATGTGATGCTAAAAATCCACTTAGGTAACTTTGTGGACATAAACTTCGATCATCAAGGGGCGTCATAATAGAAGGAAAAATAAGCGAGCTTGCAAATACGGTCAAGTACTTTTTCATATCAATGTCTGTAGATAATGACCTTGAGAATGCCGAATTTTTCCAAAGAATGATCAATATTCACCCATGCTTCTCGCATCCAAAGTCTCGCATCTTATCATTACAAAAAAAAATGTTTTGCACCCAATCACTCATATCGTATCATATCATCGCATCATGCATGCACCATGGCATTAGCATTCAATCATTTCATTTGCATCATATTCACATTTGCATTTCATGCATTTATTACGTAACAAGCAAAAAAGCAAAAAAAAAAACACAGAAGAGAAAAAAATCATTCCACCAGATACCAATCATTGCACGTACGCGTGCACCATTAATTGCATTGTCAAATGAAGAAAGCTTTTCCCTCCTCGGGAAGATGCATTTGTTAGGTGTGCTCGGATAAACACGATAAGTGTCGTTCCCTATGTTTGTTCCTCTAATATCAGCGCTTTAAGCGTTAATCTCATATCATATCACAGATCACCAAGTTGATCTCTATAGACCCCAAGTGGTCCTTCAGAGCAGTGCCCTAAGTGGCCCAGGTCGCAACGTCGGAGTCGAGCCCGAGCGGACCCGCGGACCCGAGTGGTCCTTCAGACTAGTTGTGTCAGCCTAAGACACAGTGGACGTCCTCTATTGGTCAACATATCAGTTACGGATCTGATCTTGACCCCTGGCCGCTCGAATCTAAAGGCCCCTCAGATCGTTTTACTAGTACCGTAGCTAGTAGCGCTCCTTCAGACCACGATGGTCCTCTATTAAGGCCTAGGCAGCCTTCTAAACCCCGAGTGGTCCTTGAGCCTTAGTGCTCCTTGAGATCCCGGCGATCCTTCATTTTGTTCTCGGTTAATGCGCCAAGTGTTAATCGTTCCTCCTCCATTCTCAAACCCTTCGCTTCCTCCTAAACGGACAAAATTGACGTCTATTCTATCTTTATTTCTATTTCTCCTACAAAAATTTGAATACATTTCACTTTTTTTAGTAAAATATAAATAAAGAGGGGCAGCTGTTATACCCCAATTTTGTCCGTCTTCATTTTTGTTTTAGTCGTTTAATTTATTTTGGGTAGCGTATAATCCAAAAGTGTCAAAAGAAAAGCTAATTTAATTTTTATTACAATTTAGGAGTGTCCAAAATGTCCCAATCTCTAAAAATACAAAAAAAAAACAATAATCAAAAATACAAAAATATAAAGAAACGAAAATTAAATAAAAGGAGCGGCATCAGTAATCTCTGGGGTCTGTTCTTGCTCTCCAAGACTGCTCAGCAGATCTGCAAAACCCAAGTCAAAAAAACAGTCAAATAACAATTAATGCTAAACCTAATTTCTACCTATAAATAACCAGTTAACCAAGAGTCTAAGGACACAGGATCAGAGGCAGTAGACTACTGCTAAAATCACCCAAAAATAGGATTAGAGTTTCGCATCGAAACCCTAATCCACTAAACACGGTTCTGAGGTTTCTATGATCTAAAGAAAGAAGTAGCAGTCAAGCAGACTTAGTAGCAGCAGTTCGGTCACAAGCAAAGAGGATACTAACAGAAGCGGGAAACCAGGTTGGTCGAATCTTTTGGATATTTTCGTTTTTAGCTTACTGCATCTGATATGTTAATATTACAAACGCTTTCAAAAAAAACTGTATATACGGATCGAGATTGGAAGGCATCGAGTTTCTAGAACTGATAAGTCTTTCAAAGCTATTTATATTTACATTTTGATTTGATACTGTAAGTAAAAATCAAGAAAAAGGACTTAGAATCAAATTAATGGAACCAAAAATGAAACTCCTAAGATAGCACCGGAATCAAAAACAGATTTCAAAACAAGAGCAGTTTTTCTGATTAGGTTGAAGTTCTCTAATAGTGGAACATATCAAAAAAATTAATGTTAGGAATAGAAGGAATCAGAGGGTGGAAACCACCACCATCGCAGCAACTCTTCTTCACCATTCTTGTCTCTCTCTCTCCGGCAAGCCACCACGAACAACCCTCACAGCCACCACAGCTCGCCCTCTAATCATCACAAACTGTCATCCTACCTCCCAAACCGAAGCCCCATCTTCTCCATTCGCCTTCCCCTTCGTTTTCCTCTCACCCTCGCGGAACCACCCTGTTACGCCGGCCAACGTCGATCCGGTCCCCTCCTGCACCTCGCGAAGCTTCCGTCTCGTCACCTCACCGGTGAGTCTACCCTCCAAAACGCGAGCTTCTCCGTTTCATGGAAGCCGTGAAACATTCGCGGAAATTTCGCTCTCTCTCTCTCTCAAGAGTGCGTGCGAGGCTGGAAGGAAGGGAGTGAATGAAATTTAGGTTTAGGTTTTTTTGTATTGGGCTTACATAGTGTCTTTTATTTTTTTGTTTTTTTTAATGTTCAGAATACTATCTGCACCCCTTTCATTCACGCGCACACCTCCCCCACTTAGCCCGGTTTCGCATCTTTGGGCTCTCTATCTTGAACCGGGCTTCTTTTTACGCCTCCTATTAATTATACAACCCCCTGAGACTAATAAAACCCCAATTTACAATTTTCACCCCCTGTTTTTCCTTTTAATTCTTTTCTAACTCAAACATAAATAATTTTTCTCTCGAAGTCAAATAAATGGCTAAGTCGGTTGTACAACCGGGTTAGTCATTATTTTAGGACCAATGAGCTGTACAGTTCAGTAATCTCAAAGAAACTTACTAAAATATAAATAAATCATTTTTTCCATAAATAGGGGACTAAGTCGGTTGTACAACCGGGTTAGTCAGCGTTCTAGAACTAATGAGCTGTAAAGTTCAGGAGTTCTAGAATACCTATTCTAAAACTAACCCACCTCACATCAAACCAATTTCTTTCAAAAAACTCAAAAATCATTTTCAAAAAGTAGGGGACTAAGTTGTACAATCAGGTTAGTCTGCGTCCTAGGAATCAGTGAGCTGTACAGTTCAAGGAATCCTAGGAACCCTACATTAAAAAACACCAACCAACAAACTTTTTTCAAGAAGAACTACGTAGCTTTGATTCCTCCATTGCATCCGGAGGTACGTAGGAGCAAGAGTCCACTCTTGTCAAGCACTAAAAATTAAAAATTTAATTAAGTCTTTTTCACTGTAAATAAAAAGGGTAATTATTAAATAAATCTTAATCAGTTAGACAACGGATGTCGTGGGGTGCTAATACCTTCCCCACACATAACGACTCCCGAACCCTAACAATGCCTTGTCCTAAACAAAAAGGGATTTTCCGAATTTGCCCTTAAACTAAAATTTGGTGGCGGCTTCCTTTCGAACTTCGAAGAATCCTATTCTCGGATTTTTCGGTCGCTACAATACCTTTATGAGGAATTGATTAGAGCCACCCGGAAGAACATGCACAAAGTAGACCTAAGACCATTAGGGTATATAATTTTTGTTCTAGGTGTGACCAATTTAGGACACCAAGGGAGATTTCATTTTACTTTATTATCCTCGTTGCATAAACATAGTCCTCCTTTTAACTAGAAAGCTATTCCTTTCATTATTATTGCACTGTCATAATATAGAAGATAATAGAGTTATCATATTTCTTTTTTAAATTGCATCATCTCACATACTCATATCAAAAAATATATTACCTTGATATTATATAATAAAATTATATCCATTTTTTCATTTAAATGCATCCTCCTCATGCATCATTAAAAACAGAAGTAAAAGTTTTTTTCCTCTTACATGCATCTCATATTCCTACATAGTCTCCATATGCATCAAAACAAAATTAAAATTGATTCCTTCGTCATCCATTAATTTTTTCTCAGCGTCATGTCAACGTATCATTCTAACACATTCAAGCAATCATTATACATTTCATTCATCCGCATTTCTAGCAACATGCATACACTCGTACATTTCATTCAAAAATTATTCAAAAAATAAAACTCACGAGAATATTCTTTGTAACCACTTTTTGATGAGAAACGATGCATTCTTTAAAGTTATATTTGAATTGACTTCTCTCCCTTGGAAAATATTGCCATATCATTTAATTGAAAATACCTAACTTGATTTGCCAATATCAAGTGTTTCACTCATTACCCCATATATGCCCTATCCACACTACCAAATTCATGGAAATCATCCACCCCACTTAATCACCATTTAACTACCTCCAAAAATATTCACCAGTTCCCCATTCATTATCATGATCATTCCATATTGACTCGATCACTTTAACCCTTCCTCCCGTAGACTTGACCCTTAGCCTCAGAGGCGTGCCTCACCAAAGGCATTAGTCAACACCAGTTTGATTGTCCATTATAGGCTAGCTAAGCAATATATCTTGACCCTCCCATGGTAAGATGCCTAAATGTCTATTTTGTTAACTTGTGTGGTTTTTACAATGAAATCGTTCTATCTAATGATATTAACTCCCTATGAAGCATTTGCAAAATAAATTGACATGACATGTGTGTTTTCTCCTGTTTGAGTCAGTTATACTATCCCCATCTTTTCCATTATTCTTCATTTATTCCAAAAACCAGCCTCAGCCGTCCATAAAGTGCCTAGTCCCCACAATAGTACTTAATTCACTATTTCCCAAGAATGAAATTCCACGAATTACGTTTGAACGCTCCATGCTGGGGCAGATTGTGATCACTAAGATTTCATGTTGACTTTCTAAAAACTTGTGCAAGTCCTTTTGAGTAAAAGAAAAAAAAAAGGGGGCCTGTTAGGTTGAAAACTCGCAAGGGCAACCTAAGCAAAAATTAGGGCATAAAAGAATAAATGAGCAAATATAAAAAACAAAGTTTCCTCCTCTAGTTAAACTTTAGAGAAAATAAGCAATCATGTTTTGAAATGAAGATTAGCCATTTCTTTCCATACCCACAAAAAATAATCAAATATCCTTTGCTACCCACTTTGAGCCAAAAAATCTCTCAATCACCCTAGACAATGATCGATTTCACATTTAAAGATGGTGTATTGTTTTTACCAATTTACTCAGCTCAAAAGAAATAGAACAAAAAAGAGGAGAATCAAGATTCCCAAAAAAAAATGGAAGCAAAAAAAAACACTCAAAAGGCTTGCACCCAAGGTTCATTCAAGACAAAGTTTAGTGATCACCGGATTATGTAGAATTTCATTGTATTCAAACACTCATGATTATAATGTTTCTTCCAAAAAATCCCTCTTAAGCCAGCCGTCTGATTTATCATCATAAAGTGAGGCAATCCCTTCACTTGGCATTCCACCTTAAGTTCAGGAGTCTTGCCCATCCCATAACCACATTCTCATCCATACCGGGGCAATCCCCTAACCCATCATCCCAACTTTTCACTCCTTTGTCATCACACTCAAACTAGGCAACCTTTATTTTTCATGGATTGGGCAACCTTGTCCTTTTATAGATTGGGGGTATCATATCCCTTGTGCCAAAATAATTCTTTCGCCTCCCATTCCATTCATCTCCTTAGCCGCTCCTTAACTTCAAAACCAGGACACTTCCCAATCTTTCAATCAATTTATACCCTTAGTTATAATTGTCTTCCCTATACAAGGGCAAGCTATTGTGCTCCCTACTATTTGAAGTCAAAATTGGGGCAGCCACACATTTTTCTACTCTGGGACAAGCTATAGCCTTGATCAAATAACTTATCCTACACTCCCCTCACACGCCACATTTGTCCGTACCCTACAATTCTTGAACCCTAAGTCAACTGACACATTCATTTGTATTCACTATGTTATTAATGTTTATTAAACAATGCTTCTAAGAAAGAGAACTCGTGTTAATGATTCCTCCAAGTTAACATTTTAGACTTTAAAGCTTAGCCATCATGGGTCATCACAACCAAATGAAAACCCATGTGACCAAATCTACAAATACACACCACAAATACATCATTACAAATCATAGTCTCGATATGACAAACTTGAGCTAACCAGAGTTCAGGTTCAAGCCATCAAAATTTTCTTCCAAGGAATGATCAATTCATGTTTCTCTTTCCTAGCATCGAAAGTTTCATTTCTCATCATTACCAAAAATGTTTCTACATCCCAATCAATCATATCATTGCACATGCATATATGCACTTCATTTATTCACCATAGCATTTGCATCAAAGCATTACATTTGCACCGTATTTGCATTTCATGCATTCATCGTATACCAAGAAAAGAAGCAAAAAAAAAACAAAAGCAAAAAGAGAGAAAAATCATTCTGCATTTCATTCAATATCCCACCAGATATCAATCATTGCACGTGCATACATTACATGCATGTCATATACATAACATTTGTCACTCTCCAATCGACTTCAAGTGTCGATTCTTACCTTCTTTCACCCTTTAAGTCAACACGACGAATGTTGGAATTCTATATCACACAACAGATCTCAATGTTAGCGCTAAGTCTAGCATCGATCCTTCAGAGCCCCAACGCTCCTTCAGACCATATTGGTCCTTCAGTTCAGTTCGAGTCAACGCGACTCCGAGCTGCACCTTTAGATCATAATGTCATCACTGAGCACGCAGCGGATCCTTGGACCCGGTGGTCCTTCGAGACTAGTTGTGTCCTTTAAGACATAGTGGGCGCCCGCCGTGGTCAACATATCGATTCTAGATCTGATCTTGACCCTCACGACCGCCACGACGTAGGTCACCCTCAGACTGTTTTACTAGTGCCATAGCTAGTTGCAGTCCATCAGACCTTTTTTTGTCCATCGAGCCCGAGCGAGCCCTTCCGAGACTATCGGTCCTTGGTTTAATTCGAATCAATGCGCCAAGCATCGATTGCAATTAGACCTTGGACCCCGGTGGTCCTTCAGAGCCCCAGTGCTCCTTCAGTCCCCCAGTGGTCCTTCAGAGCCCCAGTGCTCCTTCTTTATTCTTTTCTCGTTAATGCGCCAGGTGTTAACCACTCTTGTAAATTATCAAACCCTACATTCCTCTCTGTGTGGACAAAATTAGCGTTTGACTTATCTTTATTTCCATTTCTACTATGAAAATTTGAAGACTCTTCACCTTTTCTAGTAAAATGTAAATAAAGAGGGGCAACTGTTATACCCCAAATTTGTCCGACTAATTCAAAATTTATAAAAAAAAAAAAAAATGTATTTTGTCGGTTTCCTTTTTTTAACGGATATTTTTCTCGTAGTCGAAAAAGCTCAAAAATATGTTTCGTGGTGCACGCACATTGTTTCTAACCAGATACTCATGTTGGTTTTAACGATCTTGCACTTTGTTATTCTCGTGTATTAAGCTTCTAGTCGTACACACGTGTCATTTGGTTCTCGCTAGCAATTCGACGTCATTTCAATTATCATTAGTAGAACTTATTTTGTACAAATATTGCAAGGAAAACTTATAAAAAAATTGTTATTTGATTTTAATTATTATTTGATTACAAAATTTGATTGCTAGTATTTTTTTGATGGAGCTAATCACTTTTTTATAAAAGAGAAGTTAAAGCCACATTCATATCCATTAGATAATGTATTAATACATTTTATAGCTTTGTTTACCTTGTTGAACCAAAAGATGACAATAATAATAAAAATATAAAGGGAAGGTTATAGTTGACAAAAGCAAAGAGCCGTATGTTTATCAACAGGTTTGTTTACATTAATAGATTAATGGTTTCAAGTAACATAATAAAATAATTATAAAAGAGAAAGTGATGTAGCTTTAAGCTACATGTACGCAGACTATGCACAGCATAGCCAAAGGCAAAAAAAACAAGGACAGCAGGCAAGACAAACAGAAAAATCCAATTGGTGACAGCAGTAGACATAGGCTCCAAAGCTCTAAACAGAAGGTCTCTTCTTCCCTTGCATTTTTTTTCCCTGCACATATATACAAGAAGAAAGAGATTAGGGAGCTAGATAATAGTCAAATAAGGTTATTTTTGTGAATGCTCCAGAGACTTGGAATAAGATTTTTCTGAAGAGAAAAATTAGAGCACCAAAACATGAAACATTTTGAAAAAATACAAGCTCAGATGTAGAGGCAAAATTGACTTCACAGTGCATTAATCTATACAATCCTGCCTATATATTAAGCTTCAAGCAAAAAGGAGGGAGGGATATGAACACAAACATTCTGAGCAAGATGGATCCCCCTCTATGAGCTCTAAATGAAAACCTCACATTCTTCAATCCCACCCTCAATAACCACTCATAGAAACAAAAAAAACCCAAAACCAAGAATCCAAAATCAGAAGAAGAAGCAAACAGAATATTGACCTTGTTAAAAGAAGGCCACCATGAGCTCCGCCATACCACCACGACATTGTTTGGCCGGTGACCCTCCGGCAAACTTCCTCCATTTTTTTCCCTCCGGTGACTGTCTTTCTTCCCCTCTTCTCTCTCTCTCTCTCTGATTTTCTTTCGTGGATTTCCAAAGCCAGTGTGCGGCTGATAGTAGTGATTAGGTGAACAAATCCTATTTGACTTCCCCTTTATTACATAAGTATCATTCATTTATCTATTTATTGTATTTATTTTTATTTTTATTTTGTATGCTTACAATATCAGATCAGATCTTTATAAAAATGGAAGAGCTGATGGATTATTACACCCCCTTGTTTCAATATTTGTGACCTTTCCCCAAGTTTAGATTTTAGCCTATTACTCATGCCAGCCCCTTTAGAAAGACCTGGGTTTTGTCAACACTTTCTGTTTTGAGTTTGATTTGAATCAAACTTAGATAATCATACCCCTATTATTTCACATAGACAAATATTGATTCGTTTCTAATGGTCACTCTGGGTTTTACTCGTTTGATCATTAAGATGAAAGTTTTTCAAACGGATTATTAATGGTGGTCACTCTGGATTTATCTGTTTGGTCATTATGAACGTCCTTCAGTTTTCAAAAATATTCAAGTAATTAAAAAACACCAACACACAAATATTTTCTACCCAAGAACTACGTAGCCTTTGATTCTCTACCCCGAGATACGTAGGAGCAGATAGGGGCCCACATCTGTCAAGTGCATTAATAAAAAACCTTTTTTTTTAGTCTTTTCTAAAATGTTTCTTTGTTAGTGGTCAAAGAGAACACAAAAATAAGTAATTTTTAAGTCTTTTTCTATTCGTTTCATTATATGAGGGAAATAAATATTTTTTGAACTTAAAATTGTTTGCGCAACTAATCAGAGGTTACCTTTTTCGAAAGGATGTTGTGGGGTGCTAATACGTTCCCCATGCATAATCGACTCCCGAACTCAAAATCTGGTTTTCAAGACCATTTTCATTTTAAAGGGATTTTTCAATGTTTTCCCTTATAATTAAATATTGGTGGCGACTTCATTGAATTGCACGAGAGATCCATCTGGATTTTTTGGGTGCAACAAGTGGAATATTGGAGTTGACTTCAATTCTGTTAATGCTTCTTTGAAAAGACCCGATGATTTGATCAAAATGAATTGTCAGTATGTCATCAATAGATATGAAACATTTAGATAGATCACCCCTAGAAGTCTTCAATTGTCTCTTCAAACTCCAATGCAATGACTCTGCTCTTAAATAATAAATAAGTGTCAAAAAAATTTAAGTAACCGATAAAAATACTAAACACGTGTCAAAAAAATTTAATCACCGATAGAAATACTAAACACGTGTTAAAGAAATTTAATCTACGATAAAAATACTATGCACGAGTCAAAAAAATTTAAGTAACCGATAAAAATACTAAACACATGTCAAAAAAATTTAATCACCGATAGAAATACTAACATGTGTTAAAGAAATTTAATCTACGATAAAAATACTATGCACGTGTCAAAAAAAAATAAGTAACCGATAAAAATACTAAACACGTGTCAAAGAAATTTATTCTACGATAAAAATACTATGCACGTGTCAAAAAATACCTGTTGGTCGTTCATTCCCCAAGTGTGGGATATGGTTAGTCCATGCTGAGATAAATCGCTCCCTGTGCGGTGTCAACCATGTGTCATGCACATATTTAATAAGAGCAGGTTTATCAGAGCAAGAAGCCTCAAAAAACTTCAGATTAGATAAGTACTCTGACTCATTAGCAGAATCAATAATACAGAGCCAGAGAGAGATGACCTCCTCCCGCCTATCCTTGTGCACCAAGTCTTTAATCTTTGCTTTGACATTTTTTGTTACATGCCAATGACACAATAAATTTGTAGCAGAAGGAAAGACATCAAGAATACCAGACATACAGCCGAGATCTCTGTCAGTCAAGAAAACCTGAGGATGAATCGAATGCAAGTCACATATACCTTTCAGCTGCTGCAATACCCAAGAAAAATGAATAGCAAGCTCCCGTCCGATATAGGCAAATGCAACGTGGAAACTTAGCTCAGTGTTAGTGACTCCCACAATCTGTAAAAGAGGCAAGTTGTATCTGTTGGTCTTGTAGGTTGAGTCAAGAATGAGAACCTTCGAAAACAACTTGAGTAACTTGATAGAAGTGGGATGAGCCCACATGATATCACTGATGACATCAGACCCCGGAACCTTTCGACTCCAACATAAATAATTATGTGATGCAATTAATCTTAATACCTCCTGAATGTCCGTTCTAGGACCCCTCTTCGTAGACCGATGTTTGTGCCGCTGCCTATAAATTTGCTTAAGAGTAGTGACATTCTCCGGATCTTGCTTCTTCAAAGCAGTAAGACTAGCTTTCGGACCAACATCAAGATCAGCATGCTCATTAACCAGATCCTTTTGCGCCTTAGACAGACGCACAAAAGCATTAGTACTGATGGAGGTTTTAAGCAACTCATGTGTGTGTCGACCAAACTTAACCGTAACACACCAACCCCCACGACAAAGAGTACAAGTAGCTTTTAATCTAAACTGACAGCTTCTTCTTTTAGAACCGAAAACTCTAGAATCATTAGTAAACTGCCCTTGCTTCTCACAACCAAAATCAATCTTCTCTCGAGAACCCCTCTTTGACTTTGTCCGAACTCACTTTTATAACCACTACACCAATACTTCTACCAACTCCTTTCGCCCACTTTTCCACATCCTCGCGTGTAGAAAATACCTACAAAATAGATCAATGTTACGTACTTAACTAATTAATTAAATATTTATAAAATAAAACTAGAATTTAAAATATACCGTTTTCGTGGTAAACGTTGTTGTAGTATCGATATCAAAAGGAGCCAACTGAGAGTCTGCATCTGCAGCAGGCGGGTCAATATCTGTTCCAACAAAACAGATATCTGTTTCAGTAAAAAAAACAAAATATAAGCCATTGTATATACCTCATTAACCATGTATATACGATGGGTCAATTTAAAACATCGTATATACGTGGCCCAGATGTATATCCGATTGATTACTCAAGCCCCAATCGTATATACGCTATATACGATGGGTAGTCAACGAAGCATTTAATAATTCAATCGTATATACGTCTCAAAGGACATATATACGATGGTCATTTTTCCAGGTCAACGTTCATTATATAATGCAATCGTATATACCTTCCATGACGTATATACGATTGAAGATATAGTGGGTCCCAGTCAGAGAGAAATCAATGCAAGTCAATTTTTGTAACTTATGCCAAGGGTAGTTTGGGTAATACGAAAAAACGTGGGGGTGGGAGGGGATGGGGTGGGGTATAAAAACAACCCCTTTTTTTTGACAAGTAATCCGATGTGGGTTGATTAGCCCATTTTGCTAGCTTTTTTTTTTCTTGTCAAGATTAGCTTTATTTTTGGCCCATGCTTCTTAGCCACCCCCACCCCACTTACTCATCACACACTACCCAACCCCCACAATTTCCAAAATGCCCTTAATTTAAAATTCCAAATTCTAATCCCTCTCCCCCTCAAACACACCCACACACCCCCTAGCTCATTTCCCCTAAACCATCGAACCTACCCCCTCTCACACCACATTCTCTCATTTTCTCCCTCACCAACTTCGACCACCACTTCTCTTCCGGCAACCACCGTTCAACTTCATTGATCTCTTCATAGTAAGTTCTCTTCAACCTAACTTCCATCGTTTATTTTTTTTTTGAAAAGTAACAATTGTTCGATGGTTAAGTATCGAGCCATGTGGTTCGATTGTTTAAGTGGGAGGGCACGGCATGTTGTTAATTGTTGATAATCATAAATGTAGGATCGGAAGAAACTGAAGATCCACAACCACAGTATGAAGGGTTTTGATTTGCATGTTGAGGTTAAGGGTTATGTATGGGAATCTGGTTTGTTGTGGTTGAGGATTTTGGCTTCAACAACATGAATATTGGGTTGGTCAATGCTTTCATAGAGCGATGGCATGTTGAGACCTCCAGTTCCCACCTACCAGTGTGTGAGATGACTATTACACTGGACGATGACTCTCAGCTGTTGCATATTCCCATTGGGGGGCAATGGTTTGACCTTCCAAACCCAACCAAAGAAGTTGTTGAGGAGTGGCTTGTAGATTACTTGTGTGCATATCCTGATGAAGCATATCTTCAGATTCCTCAGAAAGGATGCACTGTAACTCTGAAGTGGCTGAGGGAAACTATCTACCCTAGAGCCCTTGATGCTGGCAACTTTGAGAATGCTGCCTGTGCCTACCTTCTATACCTGCTGGCTGAGACCTTGTTCGCTGATAAGACTGGAAATAAGGAAAATGTTGGGTTCCTTTATATGCTTGTTGATCTGGACAGTGTAAGGACCTACACCTTTAGAGGTATGGCGTTGGCTCACTTATACGACCAGCTGAAGGATGCCAATGTTTTTAAGACTAAGCAGATTGCTGGATATTCGACTATTCTTAAGGTATTAATTCAACTATTATTTAAATTTATTGACTTGACTTTATTTAAATTTAATTATCCTAACCAAGTTCTTATTTATTACAGGCTTGGATATTTGAACATTTCCAGGGAGATAGGTTTGGTACTAAGTCTATTCGTGCTGACTATTCTGAAGAGAAGCCTCGAGGTCTGAAATGGGAAGGCAGAAAGTCAGATGGCAAATTGGACCATTATCGGGCAGCGCTTGATCGTATGCGACCAAAGGATGTGACCTGGGATCCATACCATGCTCACCGAGCTTTTTTGACATTAGACCTGCGGTGCTTATTTAGGGGGTATCTACGGCATGTTGGGTGCATGGTCCTTATCCGCTTTGATCGTGTGGTCGAGCGGTTTGGCTATATGCTGAGGATCCCGAGGACCCTAAACATCCTAGGCGGGCTATAGTTACCAAAGAAGACATTGATGCTATGTGGGAACATTCCCACACCCATCTTATCCCACGTGGTCAGGATTTAGAGGCTGGGAGCCTAGCCACGGTTGAGGGTACATGGCCGGGTATAGATGGTATCCCACTCATACCTAATGCCAGAAAATTATCCCGTGCCTGGTGTTGAAGAGATGGGACAGGTATCCATCATCTTTAACTTGTGATTAAAGTTAATTGCTTTTAAATATTTTACTATTTTAATTACTGTATTTTTATGTTTCGTAGCGTATACCAGAGATGGAGCACCTCTATACTGAGATGGAACGCGTACTAGATGGTAAGGTCCCATAGGGTACCCGTGCATGGACCATCATTGACAGGCTGAAGACATTGGTTGAGGAAGTTTATTTGTGACAGCCAGGAGACAGATGCTATGTCATAGTAGTTATGTTTATGTTTGTTCGTTTTAGTAGGTTTTTTTATGTTTTACCGAACAAATTTGACATTGTAGACTTTTTAACTTTATTTATTCTGTTCATTCCCAATTCTTTTTGTGTAACCGAGACAAATTTGAGAACGAGAGTGAAATGTGAGAACCTCGTTTGGATTGATTTTAACGCGTGCAAAAATAACATCAAATTTGTCTCATTAACAGTAGTTCAGACTTAAACTATCGAACTACTGTTAGACAAATTTGGGGTGTGCATCAAATTTTATAGTACTCGCTACTTTACAATCGAACTGGTTCGATGGTTAACTATCGAACCGTCCTAAAACTCCAAAAAAAAATGTTGCGTTTCATTAAGGGCAGTAATGTCTTTTCACGTGTTTGTGTAGTGTGTGATGAGTAGAAGGGGGTGTAAGAAGCATAGACCTTTTTTTTGTCATCCCCATTTTGCCATCTATACTCCTCACTAAGAATATGGGCTTTTCTCTATAAATCTCTGAATGTTTGCTTTTCCACCCCTATACCTCATCCCATAACCCCCTAACAATTTTTTATTAACCCTTTTCAAATTTTGGCATTCTGCTAAGTAAAATTTTCTAGGTAATTTCTGGAATATGTTTTTTTTGGTATATCATTGTTCCTATAAAGTAATTTTGATTTTTTATTGAATAATAACAGTTTCAAAAAAATCAAAATAGTTTTTTCGACATGGAACATATTTTTATCTGCTTTGGAAAAATCTTTTTAAGACAATTTTTGATATCTTAAATAATATAATGGAAATTATAAAAAATGAATTTCCATATATTATTTAAAATACCGAAAATTAGTTTTTTTATAATTTCTGGTATATGATTTAGAAAACCGGAAATTACATAAATTTGATTTTTCAGGTTTTAATTGAATTTTTTAAGGTTAAATATCTTTTTGGTCTCTATAAAATTTGGGATTTTAGTTTTAGTCCCTTAAAAGTTTTTCATCAGTTTAGTCTCTCGTGACTTTTAATAGCAATTATAAAATGTCAAAAGAGTGTATTTAAAGTTATGAAGTTTTACTAAAAGTAAAAAGAGGCGAAAGCTTATGAAAAAATAAAACCTGAGAACCAAAAGTAGGTGAAATCTTTTTGAAGGACAAAAACCCAACAACTATAGGGACGAAAAACATATTTAACTCTTTTTTAATATATTTTTTTTGTTAATATTTATTTTATTAATTTTTAAAATTATTTTATTTGAATGAAATAAAGATGGATACCACTGATCATACAGTTCCTCCTACGTAGATATACATTGGACTCATTCTCAGGGCAGAGGTAATGTTAAATTTTAAAATAATATTTGTTATTATAATATGGACTTTGTATTTTTTTTGTTTTTTTTTTTTGTTTAATTAAGTAATTATGACTTTTGAATTTAGGCTTTCCCAGGATTGATTATCTAATTTTGTTAGTTTGGATTTAGGCTTTTGTCTAGCCTTTAGGCTACAGTGTTTTAGGGACTCTGTTAGGAGCTCTCTATTATTGTGTTGGTTTGAGCTTTTCTGATGACAGGGGTTTTGGTCTAGTCCCCCCTGCTTTTCTCTATTTTTTTTCCTTTTTTAAATAAATTCGGGCCGTCATTTTTTTTGTCCATATTTTAGTTATTTGTTTGTTCTGGAAACACGTCTTCCTATTCTATCTTTTCCCGAATCTCCTTTAAGGGATGAAATACATGCGAAGATCTACTACACTGAGCTAGAGAGATTGGTAAAACGAATAGAGTAGTGGTAATAATCATTAGATCTGATAGTGCAACCGCAAAAAGAGGGAAGAAGTATAAATTAATGTTGGATTGCAAAAAAGTGGAAAATATGTTGGAGTAGAGATTGTGTGTACTATTGCAATTTATTCAAAGAAGAGTGAAGAGTAATTGTTCGTTCAAGCCAAGAGCTACAGCTTTGACTAATGTTGGAGATTCGAGGGTGAAGGTTCTCAGTGTACTCCTCAATCATTTGTTGCACACTACATCAACCAGCATCCCATTCCTTAGGCGTTTAACCAAGGAAGAGCAGTCAATGGTGCATGAACACACCAAATACAATGTTGCACCAAGATACATTTGTGATGCATTGAAGGAATGTTTTAAGGTAAACTTGACTACTATCTCGCAGCTCTATGTTGAATCAGTAACATTTATTTGATTTTTCTTCTTGCAAGGGGTTGTTGTGATCAATTTTGGTGGTGCCAAAATGAATTTCCTATCCCACTAGTGAACTGGCACAATCCAAAACTCACACTGCCTGATGGTATCAAACAAAAAACCAAGTGATGGACACTGGGTTAAAGCGGCACCGGAACTTGACCCGTATGAATAACACGCGGGTCTAATTTGACCCAGAGTATATATTCATGTTCTTGAACCCTAATCCGGATTCTTGAAAACTTTACTCACTCTCATAGTGATTGAAGCGTTGAAACACCTCACTCTCAAACTGATGATGATGATTATGATGATGATGATGCAAAACTATTGTGAGAAATAGTGTGATAGTGCAAGTGTATACTGTCAACAAGTAATAGAGAGTAAGTGAGATCGTTCCCACGAGGAATTATGCTTAACTTTGAGAGTTTAATTTGATTAACAAATTAGTGAGGAAAGTAAAGGACACACAAGTTTTGGGTAACATAAACAGTAGTAAAAAGTACAAGGGTAATGGAAATCACTGATGAGAACAAGCTGAGATGCATTCGCTTCAGTAGCTTCATTAATATGCAATTAAGGGTATGTTCAATGCTGCAGCATTAGGTTCTGCAGCAATAAGACGTTATTCTCTCGAATACTTCACACTAGGTTTCCTTGCAAGAGTTTATCTATAAACCCTAAAGAAGTACCTCCTAGGCTGCTTGAGCACCGGCAGTGTTCACCTTATGGGTTATGCCGTCCTATCTCTAGGATTAAGCAAGGAACATCAAGATCTCTCGTTAATGTTCACTACCCATTTTACCTTGGGAGATTAATTTACAAACCATCTCTGAATTTATAAATGCTATTTAGAATAGACGGTCAATCCTACTCTAAAATGGAAATATTATCACACACAAGGCAAAATGCACAACATTAAACATACTTCATTAATAACATAGAAAATCCACTACATCAGATCTAGCATCTCAACTTATGAGGGATTAGCTCATATTGAGCTTGCAAAACAAGGTAAACAACTGAAACAACATAGAATAAGTCATATTACAAGATTCAAGAGAGAAATAGATACTACTAAGAAGGAACGGTAGAGGAACTCCAATGGTTATAAAGGAGGTCTGATTCAGCTCTTCTAAGTAGAAATCCCCAAGAAAAATGCAATCCCAGTGATGCTGTCGCAATCGTCTCAGCAATGAAAATAGTTGATGAACTTGCACGCTAAGAAGGATATCTCTAAACTTCCTTCTGATGGCAAAACCTCCCAATTGAGGAATGGAAACTTGCTTATATAGTGTCTCCTTACACGCAACCCTAAAATGATCTCTTTTTGGGAATGTGTCCTAGGTTAAAGGGCAATTGTGAGAAATCCACATTAGGTCATATCTTTCTGTGCTCCTCCAGCTCTGACACCTGACCTTTCCTTGATTTCTGTGTTTTCCGCATTTCCAAAAGCTTTCTCTCTCATCTAGCGCATTTAGCAATTGCGCACGCACCTGTTGCTGCAACACTTAAACAAAACACAATTAAAAGCACAAAGGGCATAAATATGCCCAATTCAATCCTGTACCATTATTCCTAGTCTAAACACCTAATTACACAATAATTCACACAACATGCTAGCTAATTCACCTAAAATCAAGCTTAGAAAGCAAGTAATAACCATCATAAATGATAGTTATCACAAACCCTAAATGGTTTATTCACTGAATCACAAAGATCTGAGGTTCGTAGCTCAACGAACCCTCCGTTCACAGCGGACCACTCAACCGAAGCTTGAGTCGTGCAATCAAGCCTCAAATCCAAGTATATCAGTTCGATTCACTTCCCAATCTCACTTTTGTTCCTTCTTTTTACTTTTGTTCAGATTTACTAACCCTAATTTGTTGATTTGGTCTTTCGCAGGTACCAAATGTTCAAACGAGGGTTCCACAAGTATCAAAGAGGTAAAAACACACACTCTCAGTGTTTATTCTCTTCAATTTCACTTTCATTCATAGAAACCCTAATTTTTGTGTCTTTCTTTTGCATGCACCAAGTCACAACCTTGAAAACAGTACTTGTTCACAAGATTCAACACCTCCATTGCGCTTCTTGCACCAAGGTAACCTCTATTCCTAATCTTTCTTCTGTTTTACTCAGTTACAGTTGATGAAACTTATTTCTAACTCTCTCTTTCTTTTGTGTGAGGTACTTCAACCACTTGTTGATGAACACTATCTCACAAAAACTCTCAGGAGGTAGAAAGAGCATACGTAAGGAAGTATTAGGATAGAATAGTAGTATAGAACTTAGCAATAAACTGTAAAACGTAAAACTCTTTATTGATTAAAATTTTGTATTTACAAACTAGACTGTTAAGATATATATACAAGTAGAAATTAGCCATTAGGTTTGTTTGAAGCTCAAATAGACTTAACAGAAATTTTTGTAACTGTTTAGGAAGTTAGTTACAACTGTAACAACTTCAATTAGCTAGGTAAATTGAGACTGCTGGGGTGTAACGGTTTCTGGCTTTTTGATAAATTGTTAAACAATGCCTAGGTTGTTGAAGGTTTTTGAATTAACCTCAACACTTTATAAGCAACACAACATGTACCGGTCACAACCGGTAGTAATTAGAATTAACCTCAACACTTTATAAGCAACACAACATGTACCGGTCAACACTTTATAATGTGCATCTTAGTAATTATATACTCTAGTCATATTTATTATTTAGTATTTTATTTACCTTTGTGTTCTTCTGTATTTTAGAAAAAGCATGAATGTTATTTTATTTAAGTTAGTTTTAAAAATATTAGTATGTTAAATTATATTTTATTTGGGAAGGTATTTTGAGTTCTAGAAGTGGTGAAATAATACTTATAGCCAAAATAGGCTTAAAAAGGGGTTTAGAATGACGTATAGGTCATTTTAATGTTGTTGTCCATGTTTTTTGATAGTCCAGCGCAGCGCGTATACACCTCCTTATTTTACTAAGCGCACCCCTCCTGTAAGTTAGCGCTCCAGCCTGCGTGACCCAAAACCCGGCCCGCTCCTACCCTCTTCTTCCTCAGCAAAGAAACGTTGTTACACGCAGAAACAGCAAAACCCTTATGGCTGCTTTCTTCATCCTTTTCGTTCTCCACCCTCAAGCCACGGTCGAACCCCAAAGTTCACCTATCCACACAAAATCTTGCGTTGAGTCCAATTCCGACCTCCGTTCAACTGATTTCAGCCTCTATCACATGTTCCAACGGTCCTCCCTCTCTCGCGAATCACCTCGATATTGGCACGCTTCTGTGACTCGTGATTTCTGGCGTGTTGCTTAACCACAACGAAATCAGCACACCACAATGAATAAACACACATGAACATTGAACCAGGACCCTCCTCTTTCGCAAGTCTCATGGTTGCTTGAAACAACTTACAACTCTCCCTTTGAAACCAACCTTAAACGACTAGGTTCAGTTATTTTGTGTATAGAATTGGGATCAACAAAATGCAATTTTCCTTGAGTTGATACTTGTCTATTTGCTATCACAATGCAACTCGTTATCAGGGGAAAGGGTTTCTTTTCTATATGGGAAATAGGACTAAAATAGTATTGATTGTCGCTATTTACTTATTATTCATTTTTCTATTCAATTTGGATAACCGCAAATTATTTGATATGATTTGATTGGGATCACTGTAATTTAATGATTTAGATGACGGTAATCTAATGATTGAGATGACTGTAATGAATCTAGTTTGAGTAGTCAAGTTTGAGTTGACTGATGTTATTTGATTTGAATAATTCGTATGTTACTAAGCTAAAGAATTGAGTTGACAGTGAAGGTGAGTTAAGAGTAAGAAGGAAGGTTTAGGTATAAAAGTTATAGGATGAGTTAATGTCTATTGTGCTAAAAGATTATAATGATAGGTAAGACTAACTGATACAAATTAGTAATGTTTAAGTTCCTAATCGGCATCTCAATATCTGTTAATATAGTCGAGATTGACTCGAAATTGTTAAGTCGTTAAGTGACATGATAATATGTTTTGCTGTGATAGATGATGGCGCTCAGACATATATGAGTAGATATAGTATGGATATAGTGTGAGAGTTACTCGTAACTATGTTTAATGACTTAAATGAAAAAGAATAGTTAGTTACAATAGTTAAATGATAGTTGTTGATGATGTTTAAGGAACTTTGTCGCAGTATGGGCAAGGAATAGCTGATGATGATGATGTTTAAGGAACATTGTCGCAGTATGGGCAATGACTCGTTGCAGTATGGGCGAGTCGTACCTTAGTAATTTAAATTGTAGGAGGACCTTGTCGCAGTATGGACAATGACTCGTCGCAGTATGGGCGAGTCGTACCTCAATGGTTGTTGTCGTTGTCGTCGTTGTAAGGGCATTATCGGGCAAGGTATCCCGTTCGGGCAAGGTTTCTCGGTCCTAATAGCCCTCTTGGGTGTTCTTCAGGGCATTTTTGGGCAAGGTATCCCGTTCGGGCAAGGTTTCTCGGTCCTAATAGCCCTCTTGGTCCTATAGTAGTAGTAGTTGTTGTTGTAGTTGTCGTTGTTGTCGTTGATGATGATTGTAAGACAATATCTGGCAAGGTATCCGGATCCTGTTGTTATTGTTGCTTGTAGTCTTAGGACCATACGTGAGGTCGCGACACTAGTATGTATTAGTGGAAGATTAGTAAAGGATTAATTATGAATGCGTATTAAGAAAGTTGTAACCATTATTGTTGATCGTTTTCTTGTTATGTGATAGTCGTTGCTGTTTTAGTTTCAGTTCTATGTTCCTTATATGGTTTGGACACTCTTTCTCACCCGTGCACCACTTTTTAGATTGAGTTTCAGGTGCCGTTGGAGTGGCCTTCTAGGACCGTGCAGCGGGAGATATTTGATTTTGCGCGTTGATGTCACTCTAATTTTAGTTTATTTGACTAAAGATTAATTGCTCTGATCATGTGACATCGGGATTTGGGGTTGTATTTTGAACATTATATTTCAGGTCATTATGATTACTGTATTGAAAGAAAGGTTTTATCCCTTTAGTTTTTATATTATTACGAATCGTGTTTATATAATTTAAGGAATTTGACGGCATCTTTTACTCTCGAAAAATATTTCAAGAAATGAATTGGTAATTTTATTTGAAAAACAAATTCTACTCATTTCTCCGTACTCTTTCTTTTATAAATATTTTTAGGGTAAAGGGTGTCACATTACACATATCAGGGGAATGCTTAATTGGTCTGTTAGGTAGCATTTAGCTGAAAACACTAATTGTCAGGAAGCTAAAGGGCACCTTAACGAAACTAAGGAAATTAACCTAACAAAGAAGAAGAAAAGAAAGCATAAAGGATAAAAACTAACTAATAGGAAATAAAGTTTTTTTCATTGATTGGATACCTTTGACAAGTGTCTGTAAGAGACTATACAGTGACAAATAGGAAAAAGTCCATACTTCTTCCGACCCCCTCTACGCACTAGACATCTCATACAATCATTTATTCTCAAATACCCCTGAATTTAAAACAATTTTTTTAAACATTAATTACGGTTCGTCCATGCGTGCACCAAACCTATTAAGTGTGGTTCGGCCATGTGTGCGTCGAACTGGTTCGTACTTGGCAGGGTCGAACCCCCCTGATTGTTGTTGGGTGCTAAGTTGTTTAACTTTAACTGATTTTTATAACAATTCTATTTATTCTTTGCTAACACTAGTATGGCTAACATTAGCTGTTTAATTTTAACTGATTTTTAACGATTCAATTTATTCTTTATAAGTTATACTTATTAGTAGTCGATAATTAAGTATTCAATTTATCGTTATATTTGTTAAAAGTTAGTAAGTTATCATTCCCAAATTGCTATTTTATTGTTCGAAGTAGTTTTGTTAAACGCAAATTAAAAAAACCAAGAACAATGTGGTTCGGCCTTTTCACATGTTCGAACTAGTTCGGCCCACGCTTGACCGAACCTCTTAAAAACCTAATTGGGGGTGTCTGGGTAAAATTTAATACACTCAACGTAGCTAGATTCGAATCGGTTCGGCCAAGCGTGCGCCGAACCGTACTTAATGTTAAAAAAAAAAATAGAAATCACAGATTTCATTAAGGACATCTTGGTCATTTCACCCCCTTATGGGGGGGTGTCTACTGAGTAGCTCCAGAGTTGGAATAAGAATGGGCCATAGGAAAAACACCTATAGGGGCTATTTCTTTTCCCACATCCCCTCCTACTCAAAACACACCCCACAAGGGTGTGAAAAGACCAAAAGGCCAGCCAAAACATCTTTTTTCACGAAATTTCACCTGTTCGAACACGGGCCTTCGAACAGGTTCGAATGACATCGTTCGAGTGTGTTAAATTTTGACTTCACACTCTCTTTGGGCGTATTTCACCTGTTCGCATGACCGGGTTCGACGACATCGTTCGAGTGTGTTAAATATTGACTTCACACCCTTTTGTGCGTAATTTCATCTGTTCGAACGAGGTCATTCGAACGTGTTCGAACAAGGTCGTTCGAACAGTCTCTAAACACGTCCTCACAGCATTTCACGCGAGGTTATTTGTGGAATAAAATTTGTTAAGGGGTGTGAAAGAGTAGGAGGGGGTGTGGGAAAAGTAAACGCCCCTATAGGGGCTACAAGCCCAACTAAAACAATAACTAAATAGAAGCCCAACTAATTAAGCTCTTAAATCTAAAATATATTTTTAAGGCTTTGTTTTTTTATACCCCCACCCCATCCCCTCCAGCCCCCACCCATTATTGTAATTCTTATTTTACCCCTGCCATAAATAACATTTTGACTTTCATTAATTTCACTCTGACTGGGACCCACATTAATACGCATCGTATATACCTCGATGGAAGGTATATACGATTACATTTAATATTTTTATTGACTGAAAAAAGTACTCGTCGTATATATGTCCTTCAAGACATATATACGATTGCATTATTAAATGCTTCGTTGACTACCCATCGTATATATGTCCTTCTAGGCATATATACGATTGCATTATTAAATGCTTCGTTGACTACCCATCGTATATAGGTTATATACGACTAGGTTTGAAGATCTAATCGTATATACATCTGGGCTATGTATATACGATGTGAAAAAAATACCCATCGTATATACATGGTTGAGGAGGTATATACGACTGGGTTGTTTTTTCGCTTTTTCTGAGTTGCTATCTGTTTTGTTGGAGCAGATATTGACCCGCCCTACACAGGCAGAGATGCCGACTCTCGGTTGGCTCTCGTTGATATTGATACTACACCGACTTTCACGAGCGGATACGGTATATTTTTGTTACTCAAGTTTGGTAAATGGAATTAAATTACTTAAGTACTTAGTAAGTTATATATTTTGTAGATATTTTCTACACGGCAGGCTGTGGAGGAGTGGGCCAAAGCTGTTGGTAGAAGTATTGGGGTAGTTGTTGTTATTGTGAGATCCAAAAAGCAAATGGTGGAAAGAGGGAAGGTGAGATAAGATTGTTTTTTGTTTGTGAGAAACAAAGCGGGTTTACTAATGATTCAAGGGTTTTCGGTTCTAAAAGGAGAGGTTGTCCTTTTAGATTGAAAGCTACTTGCATTGTTAGCCGTGGGGGTTGGTGTGTCACGGTCAAATGTGGTAGACACACGCATGAGTTGCTCAAAACTTCCATTGGTACTTGTTTATTTGGGCGTCTGTCTAAGGCGCAAAAGGATCTGGTTAACGAGCATGCGGATCTTGATGTCGGACCGAAAGCTACTATTATCGCTTTGAAGAAGCTAGATCAGGAGAATGTGACTAGTCTTCGTCAAGTTTATAGCAGCGTCACAAACACCGGTCTACAAAGAGGGTCCTAGAACGGACATTCGGAGAGGTGTTGAGGCGGATTGCATCACATAATTATCTATGTTGGAGTAGACAGATTTAGGGTCCGATGTAGTCGGTGATATCATGTGGGCTCATCCCACTTACTGTCAAGTTACTCGGGTTGTTTAGAAGGTTCTCATTCTTGACTCAACCTACAAGACCAACAGATACAACTTGCCTCTTTTGCAGATTGTGGAGTGACTAACACCGAGTTGAGTTTCCATGTTGCATTTGCCTATATTGGACGGGGAGCTTGCTATTCATTTTTCTTGGGTATTGCAAAGAAATTGAAAGATATTTGTGATTTGCATTCTATTCATCCTCGAGTTTTCTTGATGACAGAGATCTCTACAGTATATATGCGCTATTCTTGATGTCTTTCCTTCTGCTACAAATTTATTGTGTCATTGGCATGTTACAAAAAATGTCAAAGCGAAGATTAAAGAGTTGGTGCACAAGGATAGACGGGAGGAGGTTGAATCTCTCTGGCTATGTATTATTGATTCTGTTGATGAGTCAGAGTACTTATCTAATCTGAAGTTTTTTGAGGCTGCTTGCTCTGATAAACCTGCTCTCATTAAATATGTGCATGACACATGGTTGACACCGCACAAGGAGCGATTTATCTCAGCATGGACTAACCAGATCCCACACTTGGGGAATTCCACGACCAATAGGTATTTCTTTAACACTTGTTTATTATTTCTATCCGTTACTCGATTTTTTTTGACACGTGGACATATTTTTTTTCGTCGATTAAATTTCTTTGACACTTGTTTATTATTTCTATCCGTTACTCAATTTTTTTTGACACGTGGACATATTTTTTTTCGTCGATTAAATTTCTTTCACACTTGTTTATTATTTCTATCCGTTACTCGATTTTTTTTGACACGTGGACATATTTTTTTTCGTCGATTAAATTTCTTTCACACTTGTTTATTATTTCTATCCGTTACTCGATTTTTTTGACACGTGGACATTTTTTTTTCGTCGATTAAATTTCTTTAACACTTGTTTATTATTTCTATCCGTTACTCGATTTTTTTTGACACGTGGACATATTTTTTTAAATCGATTAAATTTCTTTGACACTTGTTTATTATTTCTATCCGTTACTCGATTTTTTTTGACACGTGGACATATTTTTTTTCGTCGATTAAATTTCTTTGACACTTGTTTATTATTTCTATCCGTTACTCGATTTTGTTTTGACACGTGAACATATTTTTTATCGTCGATTAAATTTCTTTGACACTTGTTTATTATTTTGAGAGCGGAATCGTTGCATTGGTCTTTGAAAAGACATTTGAAGACTTGAAGGTGATCTATCAAAATGTTTGATATCTATTGATGACATGCTGACAATACATTTTGATCAAATTATCGGGTCTTTTCAAAGAAGCATCAGCAGAATCGAAGTCAAGTCTAATATTCCACTGTTTAAAAATCTTCAAGGACTTGTTTCGTTATCTCCATTGGGTCACATGGTCAAAGAGTTTGAAAGGTCAAAATCGGGGTTGGATATGACAAAAAGGCGGTGTCGGTGCATTCAAAGGAAGACACATCTTCTTCCTTGTGCTTGTGAGATAGGTATTTTTCATGCTTAGGTAATTCTATTCCGCTCAATGTTGTTGATGATCACTGGAAACATTTGAGCTTGGATGCAGTAGATGATAAATCCACTCAGGATAAATCATCTACCTGTGATATTTCTTATCAGTTTGATGCTATCCAGGCAATATTTGATAAAGTCAGTGAGGAGGAAAAATATCTTATTAAGAGGCAGCTGAATGAGATAGCTTTCCCTTCTACTTCTTCTATGGTTGCACCTAAATCAAAAGTCGAGCGAAAGGTGCACCAAAGAAGAAAAAACAGAATTTTTTGATGCTAAGCGTGATCATACGGGTGGGAGCACGTGGATGAGAAGGTAAAAGCATGAAGAATCGGGGCTTCCAAAATTCCTACACAATGGTCAACCAAATTATCTCGGGGTGCTTCTAGAGTATTATCACAAAATGACTAAGACTAAAATCCACTTACCGTTTGTTCCAAAGACTGCGTGCGCAACTATGTTGAAAAAATTGTTGATGTTGAAGGTGACGGTAGCTGCGTTTTAAGCGATCGGGGTTGGACTTGACATGGGTGAGGACTCGGCGGCCTCGATTAGGCAAGCTTTGATTCAGAAACAAAGGGCAGGGAAACCTTGTATTCGGACATGTTTGGGAAGAACCGATTGTTAGAGCCGCAAAGCTTTAACTATCGAGCCATACGGACGTCACCGAGTCAAAGTGGTTTGATTTGCACGAGATAGGGTATATGGTTGCAACCGGGTATAATGTTGCATTGGTTGATTTTCTTTGCCTATGAATTTCACTTATCCGCCTTTGAGAGGCACTTACGGTTCATCTAAGTTCAAAATCATATACATTACGAGCGAGCAAAATGTACCTTTGGTTGCATCTTTCAATCTCTCCCACTTGTCTGTTGCCTCCTATTGCCCTTGCGGTGGTACCAAGACTACTCACCGAGTCCGCTTCATGGTTGCATCTCGTATGCTTGGACGTTTTACTCTATGGCGATCTATGTGTCCTCCGTGCGACCTCCCACTCACAAAGTGATGCGTCTAGATGTATAGATTTAGGTGATGATTCTATTGACGGCTTGTAGATAGATTCACACATTTTTGTATTACACGTGTATATATTACTATATCGCGTTTTTCGTAATTATACGGCGTTTCTTTTATCCAATATATCTACACCGTTGACGATAATCAAATCACGAGACTTCAAATTATAACCGGTAATAAAATCATAACTATTAACAAAAACAAAGCCCATCGTATATATCTCTTTTGGGACATATATACGATGGGCATTTTTAACTCATCGTATAGAAGTTCATTTTGCGTATATACGATTGACTTAAAACGCATCAATCGTATATACGCACAATGAACATATATACGATGTCAAATTTTTACCCATCGTATATAGGCCACAAAAAAGATATATACGATACGTGTAATTTATTGAAAAAAACTGATTTTTTGAAGGGCATTTTGGGAATTTCAGTGTGGGTGGGGGTTTCAGGGGAGAGGGTGGGGGTACAAAAAAAAACCCTATTTTTAATCATCTTGCTAGGCCTAACAACTCCTATCATGGTCTATGAGCCATTATAATTGTGCGATTTTGGTCTCTCGGATTTCAAATGCGCAATTTGAGTCCTTTATCCTTTATATACTAAGATTGAGCGTTTTTGGTCCCTTAATCCAATTATTGTTCATATGTCTTACGAAAATTGTGGACCATCACATGTGTGTATGACCTAACTTTTTCTGTGACTAAAAAAGATATTCATTCATTCTAATTTGAAGAATATATAAAAAAAACAATACAAATTCAACATTGCTAAAATCGAGAAGTATGAATCTATGAACAAACTCACAACACTCAAGTTAATAACATAAATCAACAAAATGGCTACAAATATGACAAAATTAAAGTGACCGAAATACCCATGCCTCTGAATCTGAAACATTGGTGCCCAAATCATTGACTGAACTTGTAATGGGTTGAAGATGATCTGTCAATCTAAACCAAACGAACACCACAACAAGACGAGAAAGCAAACAACCCCACACCAAGATGACGAACAATACAATACCGCACTTGGACGACAAAATCAAGGAAAAACATGAAACAAAGACTAGATATTTATAGTAATCCTTTATTTAGATGAAAAGGAGAAACAAAGTGATGCAGATGTGTGATTCTAGGCCAAAAAAAAGGACACAAAATTACACTCTCCAATACATGGGTAGAAATCTCTCATCTATAATACAATATCTACTTTAATATAGGATTTTGGTGGGAAAATTTTTTTTTCCACCATTTACCTATATACCCCTCATTTTGTACCCAATTGTTTACCAATATACCCCCACTCTATATTTTTGGACCAACATACCCCCACGCTATATTTTGTACCCCACCATTTACCAATATACCCCTCATTTTGTACCTCTTCATTTTACCAATATACCCTCACTCTATATTTTTGGACCGACATGCACCTGACAATTTTTTTTTGGTCCAACACTTTTTTTTATCCACTTTTGGCGGGAAAATTTTATTCCCACCATTTACCAATATACCCCTCATTTGTACCCCACTGTTTACCAATATACCCCCACTCTATATTTTTGGACCGACATACCCCCACTCTATATTTTGTACCCCACCATTTACCAATATACCCCTCATTTTGTACCCACATTGTTTTCCAATATACCCCACTATATATTTTTGGACCGACATACCCCATGACAATTTTTTTTTCTCCAACACTCTTTTTTTATTATTATCTCTCTTAATTAATACACAATCGTTGACTTCCCCACTTTTGGTGGGAAAATTTTATTCCCACCATTTACCAATATACCCCTCATTTTGTACCCAACTCCAATATACCCCCACTCTATATTTTTGGACCGACATACCCCTGACATTTTTTTTTGTCCAACACTCTTTTTTTATCCACTTTTGGTGGGAAAATTTTATTCCCACCATTTACCAATATACCCCTCATTTGTACCCCACTGTTTACCAATATACCCCCACTCTATATTTTTGGACCGACATACCCCCACTCTATATTTTGTACCCCACCATTTACCAATATACCCATCATTTTGTACCTCACTATTTACCAATATACCCCCACTCTATATTTTTGGACCGACATACCCCTGACAATTTTTTTTTGTCCAACACTTTTTTTGTTATCAAAATGTACCCGTCATTTTGTACCCCATTGTTTACCAATATACCCCCACTCTATTTTTTTGGACCGACATTGTTGCATCATCCCACCAAGGGCTATTGTTGCCTCTTCGTCTTATATATATGTGTTGCGTATTTTTATACCCCCCTTATAAAATGTTGATGTTTTTTCGAAACTACATCTATAGGTCTGTTAATCACCTCCCCGTGCATCGCACGGGTAATCGTCCTAGTAAAGAGAAAAGTAGAAACGAATCGAAAAGAGAGATGGCTAGGTTTGTTAATAAGGATTTTTATGTTCGTTAAGTTTATATGTTCATATGACCTAACTTATAACTTAGTATGTGTAGCATATTATGAGTGACATGTTATGTTACCTGAATGCTTATATGAGTCGGCATGACTTTTTTTTTAAAAAAAAATAAATAAAAGAAACTCGGATGGAGATATCGAAATTGAAACATAATGATACCTCGAAGACCGAATTCACACAATCGAAACTTGTGCAATCAAATTGTATGATCAAACAATTAGTCCTTCCGTCCCATATTATATGACTTTCTATGCAAAAAAAAATTGTCTCATAATACATGACTTTTAGAATACCAATGCAACATCAATTTTCTTTTCCAGTCATACCCTTCATTATTTAACATATCTCTTCCTACAATTCTACTTTTTATGTTTTCAATGTCATTATGAAGGATAATTTGGTAAACTAACTCACAATCTCTCTTTCCCATACAAAATTAATTACTTTTCTTAATTCTTGTGCCACAACCTTAAACGACATATAATATGAACATAAGGAGTATAACCTTAGAGACCAAAATTTCATAATCATGATTTCTAGATGTCCCAAATTGCGCAATTAGAACCTTTTGTTTTAGTCAAAACACAATTAGAACTCGTGAGATAAAAATCGCACAATTACTTTATATTTTTCAAAAAACAAAATAGCCTTTGGGTATAATTGATTTACACTGTCGATATAAACTATTTTATACCATAAACCAAAAAAAATACATGATATGAGTGATTTTTAAGGTAGTTAAGATAAATTCAAAAAAAATTACGACGTGTCGTTTTGATATAAGTCAGGTATCCTCTGTGTGCAACTGTAGAGACTGCTCGAGTCGAGTAGGACCATAATGGGCGACAAAACTCTCCCTCGAGAGTTGTAACGTTGTTGTAGTTCTAATGTTGGATTCAAACCCAAGACATTGGTTAAGTTGAAAGAGATTGGAACCAAACTCATCGAAACACTCTTGGGTTACGACATGTCGTTTAGTGATTAGTCAACACCGTAAAAAATCTTGTTTTTTTTTTACCAAAAAGGATATTCATTCATTCAAATAGAGAGATTACATCGATGATAATACAATTTCAGCATTGCTAAAAACACAAAGGATGAATCTGCGAACAAACTCACAACACCCAAGTTAATAGCATAAAACGGAAAAATGCCTACAATTGTGACGGAAAAAAAATCGCCGGAGTTCCCATGCTTCCGGATTTGGAACTTTGAGGCCCTAGTCATTGGTTGACTCTGAAATCGATCGAAGTTGATCTGAACCAAACGACCGCAACAAGATATGAAATCAAACACGCCGCACGAAGACGACAAACACCAATAATGCCGCACTTAGACGACGAATCAAGAAAAAATACGAAATAAAAGGTAGATCTATGTGGTAACCACTTATCTAGATAAAAAAGACGAAAAAAACAATATAGATGGGTGATTTCAAGCCAATAACTGACCTAACACCACCCTTTTTGGTAGGTGATCAAGAAAGAAGAGAATAGTAGAGAGAAAGTTGAGAGAGATGACTAGGATTTGAAGAGGAGAGAATAGAATGTTACCGTAAAAATCTTATACAACAATAACGGTGTATATAAACTAAATCTATATTCCTTTACTTATAAATATTGCTTATTAGCAAATATTGATCAACATAAGTTAATGTATTTAGTCCATAATATCAGCAAATAAACTACATCAACTTATGTTTTTTTTTGACAGCTACATCAACTTATGTTGATACCATCTTTTGGTTATAAAAGAGGCCCGAGAGTAATGTTTTTTTTTGTATAAATCGAGTATTCTCTGCGCGCAACTGCAGAGACCAATCTCTTGAGCCGAGTAAGACGTAAATGGGCGACAAAACTCTCCTTCAAGAGATTTAACCATGCCCAATTTTGGATTCAAACCCAAAACTTTGGTTAAATTGGAAGAGACCTTTACCATATCATCAAGTGCTTTTGGTTGCGCGAGAGTAATATGATATCGTGATTTTTTTATTAACGATCCATCATCAAAGCATTAAACATGTTGATACACGAAATTAATGTCAAATTACTACAACATTTTGATCTACTACGGCAACGCTGAAAAAAGATTGCATAATGTCGTAAAACTGTTCCCTTTTCTTTTGGCAACGGTTTTGAAACCGTTGTTTTCTCAGGTGTTGCCTATGCTTTTGGCGACGGTTTTTCGCTAGCAAAGGCAACACCAACAAAAAACCGTTGTTATTCAAAGACAAAAGCAACGGTTTTTCTTCTACTTTATGACGACAGTCAAAAACCGTTGCAATATATGACAACGGTGAATAACCATTGCCCAATATAAACCGTTGCCAATAACTAGCAAACGCAACATTTCCAAACCGTTGCCATAGACAAAATATGAAAAAAAAAAAATTACAAATAATTAGAGAGATCCATTTTATTCCTTCTAAAAAAAATCATGCTTGATATCAATTAAATTCAATTAAAAGGGAATATAAATCTCATACTCATAATTTCAATTCAAAGGGAATACAAATCTCATAGTTCCCATGATCTAGTCTAAAACAGACCCATCCATCAGAAAAATATAACTATTCGAATCTGCCAAAATTAGATCGAATAATTTTGATGCAAAATTGCGAAGTCAAAAGCTTATTATTATTTGACTTGATACGTCAATTGCTACAATTGTGCAGTTACTGATAAGAATACTACATGGTTGTCTGTCAATCCTACTCCCCTTTTTTTCAAGTTCAGGGCACTGCAAAAATGAAAATGGGATTGTATGTTAATTTACAAATTCAAAACAAAATCGTATATGACTTTTTTGTAAACTATGCATTGAGCAAGTTGATCAAATATTTGTTAACTTTCTCACCCCAAAACACAAAATGAGGTACCCTAATAATAGAAGAAAATATCTGAAAAACTACTTCGTTACCTGTCCTTGGATAGCCTCAATTAACATATCCTGACAACTTGAGGTATGAACAATCTCTAAAGTGGGGCACTGAAGCAGCATGCGCTCTAAACCAGTTAATGAAAATAATCAACTAAACTATTTTAAAGGAAATCCTGATAAGTTGCATCAAATTTTCAGCCAATAATTACTAAACAAGGGCATGAAAGGACAACCTGAATGCAAATTTCTACAAGAATTGAGATGCGGATCATTGTCAGCAGTTGGATTTGGGCAATTAGGAATTAGGATCACATATGGTCATGCCAGTCCATAAGCTCAAGAAGTGGTAGTTGGGCTGTAGCAAATTGAATGCCACCTGGAACATGAAACAGCGGATTAGTAGGCAGAAACTTGGGAAACTATGAAAATTTTGTGAAATAATTGAGAATCTAAGAGGCAATTACTTGAAGTCATGTTAGGGCAAAGAGCAAGTTGGAGTCTTGACAGTGTTTCAGGGAATACATTACAAATAAGTCCAATGCCACTGTTACTTATGCCAGATCTGTTATGAAAGCCAGTCATCAAACAACTTGTAAAACAAGGACAGGGAAATTTTAAAAAAAAATGCATATTTGAAATATAAATTCTTATACTGATTTTCCCATTATATTAATCTACAATATGGAGTTCTGTCAAAATTACCATTGTCTTCAAGGGAAACATAATCTCAAAACTTTAACATAAACTTTGAATTCAAAAGACAATAAAAATACTATTTAAGTATGGAGTCTATCAAGGCTTGTTCTAACACAACTTTGGCTTCTGGATTAAGTTCACTAATGAACTTCAGTGGTGATGGCCACACATTCAATGAGAAATCAAAGATAAGGGTTCTCTTAGTGACTAGAATTAGAGAGGTGGATTCATCAATTACAAAAATAAACAGAATAGGAAGGATGATAATTAACAGTCACCAAGTAATGTTTCTAAAGTTCGAAACAAAAAAGGCAAACATTTGGAGCTTTAGTATCAATTATCCAGTCTTTCTTAATCTACCTCTGAAGCTTGTGAACATTTAACAAAATAAGTATGTGGTAAAATAAAACAAGTGCTAGAAGAAAAAACTTTTGATCAAAAACTTATAGGCACTTTGCAGTAGATTAAAGAAATGATATTCAAGAAAAATAAGCTTTTTGACATAGCCCTGACTGCATAACCAGCCCTTACTTCTGCATATGCCATTACTTCTTGGTGCTATTATGGGCTATTTAATGGACACTGCATCTATTAAACTTTAGAAAATGTTCTTGCTTTAGTCTCATTTCCAAACACATAGTCGATATACCTGAATTCCATAATGGAAAAGCTTTCTCCTGTACATCCTTGAAGAACTCACAGATAAAAGGGGCTGAAAGGTTCATCGTGAAGACCTGCATACACAGTTAAGATGCTTGATTACTCAAGTATAAAAAACTTCTAGTTGGAAGGGAATGCCAATTTTAGTCATATCACAAGTATCAATAACAAATGTCATCCACCATGAGTAAGATTTTATAGCAATACTGGAAAGGAACCATGAGCCACTAAAGGAGATAGAAGATAATTCATCACTGCCAAAAGACCAGATATCAGTACTAGCACTCTAATATGTTACCTGCCAACATCATTGAATAATTTATAATACTAACCGAGGTGTTAGAAATTACCATATAGCAAAACAAACATTGGGAAGAAAGAATTACAGTGCACATCAAATGCATACATCCTTCCATGGAAAACAAAAAATCTGATCAGCAATTGGAAATTAATCGCCACAATTCTAAGATAAGGGTGACCAATCTAATAAGAAACTCAGCCAAGTATGACACTACGTTTGCACTTCTCTGCAAGAAAATCAAATTGGAGCAATAAACAAAAAGCGATACCATAATCACAAGCTAGTAACGAAAACAAAATTATAAGGGAAATTAGGAACAATAAAACCCTTAAGTCACAGAAACGAATCATAATGGAAGAAGAAGAAGAAGAAAAAGAATTGATCTACGAATTTAATAATGAAAGGCTAAAAACCATGGGAGCAACACGTGTACAATCAGAAACAAAAAAGAAAAACCCTAAAAATGCTTACATGCCTGAGAATCAGTTCTTCGCGACAGAGAGATTGAGAACGGGACAATGAAAGATCCACCAAGCAATAACCGATTCAACCCCATATTGAGAATCGCTTCTTCACGACAGAGAGATTGAGATCGGTTGAGAAGGTAACGAAAGAGCGCAGCAATGAGAGATGAGTGTGTGGATCGAAGAGCCACTAGAAAAGGAGCTGCCGTAGAGCCTCTAAAGAGGGAATCGCTGGAGATGAGGAGGATTTAGAGGATATGAGAGTTTGGAGATATCTGAAGTGTGATCGGGGATTAAGGGTTTTGAGAGAGAGAAGGCACGTTTGGTTTCACAAGTTTTGCGGTCAACATTTTAAAGAAAATTATTATTTTCTCACTACAACGGTTTTAGGCCGTCCTTCAATAAAATAAAAATATTTATTTAGTAAAACCGTTGCCTGTTCCACTTCTACAACGGTTTTCAGCCGTTGTCTAAAATAAGCAAAACAGCTTTGCATGCTAAGCCAACGGTATGGAAAACCGTTGATAATAGTAACCTAAGGCAACGGTTTTCGGTGCTCGAAAGAAATGAGCGTTGTCGTAGGTCCAAAATGTTGTAGTATATAACACTCATTATTTTGATTTTGTTTTCCATTCTCACTCATTATTTTGATTATCACTCCTTATTTTGTAAAGAAAAATAAGAGCTTCTGTTTCAATCCATCATAGACGATTGGAGAAAGCAAGGTGAACAACAATGGTTTCTCTGTTCTATTTTAGATTTTTTTATAATAATGACTTTACGATAGAATTACAATTACGCTGATACGTATAATAACCGTTCTACCCCATATTTTAAAAAATTAACATCGCATAATACAAAATTACTGTCCCGTTTAATGTCCCTAATTAAAATTAATATCCTGTATTAACAACGAAAAAATTGTTCTATCCCATATTTAAAAAATTTAATATCGCATAGGTCATTAATTCTCATTTAAAATGATAGCAACACATTCTTATTGAAATAAGCACCAGGAGAAAAACACCCACACAGTCTCACTGTGTTTGGTTGAAAACATTCGCGCTTTTGGTGTGCACCAGAATCACTTGCCAGCATGGATCTTCCCGGGCATCCTCTCGAAGATTTCCTGTTTCGTTTTTGCCCCGTCACGGTTCGATCACTGGAAGCACCTCCTCCCACTCAAGTAATACTTACAACCCTTAATGATGCAGGCAATATGTTCATGATTAATATGTTTATTGTACTCTCTGAATTAAGCTATTTATGACTAATGTTAAACCAATTTTTTATGCTGCCAGGAAAATGCATATGTGGTGATCGCATGCATCACACATGTCCATTCAAACAACAGGTTAGTTAGTTTTGTTGTTCATTCGGATTGTTTTTTCTTTAACGCTTAATACACTATTGTACATGCTATTATCACTACAAGAAAATCGGTGATTTGCGACGGACATTTCCGTGGCAAACGTACAAATTCCCGTCGCAAAATAGCATTTGCAACGGATTTGCGACGGACCAAAAATGGTGGCAAAAACGCTCGTCGCAAATCGTTTGCCATGGAATTTTCCGTGGCAAATTTTTCCATCGCAAACCCGTGGCAAATCCATCGCAAATTTTCGGCGCAAAGTCGTGGCAAACTTTGACACCTTCCGTCGCAAATCCGTCGCAAATATTTTAAAAAAATTTAAAAAAATTAAATCCAAATATAAATTCAATACCATATAACAGACTGATATAAACTTCCTTAAAAAATAGTTACAGATATAAATATTTAGATCACTGATAACTCATTCACGAAATTATTGATTAATCTATTATAAATACATACAAACCCCCAAGTACTAAATCATATTTTCAAATTAAATGTAAATAAAAACAAGTACTAACTCCTACCACTTGAATGAAATGTATATACATAATCTAGTTTCACTACAAGAATTACTTGCATTACTGGCTAAACATTTCTGGTGGAATCGATCACCAAGAAAAAATTCGCGTAATTTGGCGACATCGGCGGATTTAGTCCGCGATGCGATTATTCGCGAGATATCATAGCATTTTCGGCGGATTTAAAGCAACCAAGTATGTTTACTGGCGGATTATTATTCATTTCTGGCGGAATTTAATTAGGAAATAAAAAAAAATTATCAATATATATATCCGCCAGTAATTGTAGTTACTGGCGGAATATTCTGCCAGTAAATTACCTGGGAAAAAGCGCGGTGACTGTCAGTCGGCCAGTAATCAAGTTCCGCCAGTAACGTGAAGATTCCGCCAGAAATGACATTATTATCTGCGCCACTTTCACGTGTCTGAAGCCAGCGCCAATAACGCGGATATTCGCCGATAATTGCGATTCATGGCGGAATATTCGCCGATGAATTCTTGGTGAAATTCGCCGAGAATTGCGGCTAAAATTCGCCGATAAATCGCCAAGATAATCTTGGTGAAATTCCGCCTTGATAATGTTTCAATTCCGCCAGTAATTCGCGCCACATTTTAAATCAACCCAGCAGACACTCCCATTTCTATCCTTTACCAAACACACTCTCTCTCATTTACTCTCTTCTTCTCTCTTCTTCTCTTCCACTCTCTTCTTCTCTTTTCTTCTCTTCCACCACCACACCACCACCACCACCCAACACCACCACCACCACCAAAGATTCTCTTCTTCTCTTTTCACTCCACTCTCTCTCATTTACTCTCTTTCTCTCTCTCTTCTTCTCTTCCACTCTCTTCTCTCTCTTTTTTCTCTCTTCCACCACCACACCACCACCACCACCCAACACCACCACCAACACCACTCTCTTCTTCTCTTTTCACTCCACTCTCTCTCATTTACTCTCTCTTCTCTCTCTCTTCTTCTTCACTTCTCTCTCTTCTCTTCTTTCTTCTCTTCCACCACACACACCACCACCACCACCACCACCCAACACCACCACCACCACCACCACTCTCTTCTTCTCTTTTCACTCCACTCTCTCTCATTTACTCTCTTCTTCTCTTCCACCACCACACCACCACCACCACCACCACCACTCTCTTTTCTTCTCTTCCACCACCACACCACCACCAACCACACTACCACCACCACCACCACATAGAGGATTAAAATATTAAATATAAAAAAGCATTTTTAAAATATTTTTAAATAAAAAAACGCATTTTATAAAAAATTAAATAAAAAAATTAGTTTAAATAAAAAAATTAAATATATATAATAGTTTTTAAAATATTAAGAATTAGTTTTTAAAAAAAATTAAATAAAAAAACGCATTTCTAAATATTAAGAATTAGTTTTTAAAAAAATTAAATAAAAAAACGCATTTTATAAAAAAAAATTAAATATAAAAAAGCATTTTTAAAATATTTTTTTAAAAAATATATATAATAGATTATCTTGGCGGAATTTCACCAAGAACTCATCATGATTTATTGGCGAATTTTAGTAAGATAATTACTGGCCGAATTTCGGCCAGTAAATCCGCCAGTAATTACTGGCTGAAAATCAGCCACTAACCGTTACCTGCGAGCGTTTTTCTGGCTGATTACTGGCGGACTAAATCCGCTAGTAAAGTGCAATTTCTGGCTGATTTATGCCATTACTGGGGGATTGAGTCCGCCAGTAATACAGTGAATTCTTGTAGTGTTTGCATGGAAGGCCCCTTTTAGTATTGAACTTCAAGACAGCCCCTGCAACAACCATTCAAACTAATACATAGAAACCCCCATGTACTAAATCATACTTTCAAATTAGATCGATCCCAAACAACATAAATACACACCAATTAGATCTTCACATTAACGACTATATAGGACACTATGGAGATGCTTGTCTAAGACACGCTAACATGAGTTAATTGCATAACTTTGACATGGTTATATAAAAAGTTCCATCTACCCTATCTCCTCAAGAGCGTGAACACATTGATAAGAGTGGGCCTTCAATTGCAAATGAACACGCTCAGTTTCAATTCCACTGCAGCAAACATGCCCAAGAGAGTTATAAAGCCTCCTGCACATTACAAAAACTAAGTTTAGTTAGTTTTAAATAATTGTATTGTAACATATTATAATATAGCAGTTACTAGAATTAGTAATACCCTACCAAAAGGAGCCTAAACATGAGACTTATAAAAATAAGCAATAGCATTAACTCCACACAAGTCAAAAGCAAGAGCATGCATACTAACTGCTTAAAAATCACTAAAAAAAAACTCATCAAATTTAACATAAACAGAAATAGAAGCTATTGATGAAAAAGTAAGACAAGGAGAGATGAAAATAATGGTAGCTAAGATAAGTAGTTGATTATGAAATAGATTATGGGCTAAGAGAAAATAGATTTAACTATTTTGATATTCAATCTACCTTTACATAAATATACCGGAAAAGATGAGTCTGAGTACCTTTGAATTGCTGACATCTGTGATAAGAATCCCAGGAAGGCTACTAGGGACAGGGTCGAATTTTGCTCCAGGGGAAACATTTTCAACACACAGAACAAATCCAGCTGCACCAATGTGTATGATTGGTTTAAATGTGTAGAAGCTGTACAAGCCATTATGCATATTTTAGCAATATAGAATGACTAGAGTATATAATGAGAGCTATCAAAAAATAAATGAATAGTGGACAGCCATAAATATACTTTGCCACATAAGTATGAATTTACAGAACACTGAAGTCAAGTGGCCTTAATGCCTGAGGAAGAACTTATTCAAGTTATAACCAAAATAACTGCCATAATCATAACTGGAAAGATGGAGATGTCGAACAAGGCAACTTGAAATAACGGAAAAGGCAAACGAAAAGTTGTATGCAAGAGGATTATCAGAGCACCTCAGTTGCGTTTGCGTTTGCGTTTGCGTGTGGGAGACGAATGTGTATTGTGCTTAAAAGTTAAAACTATACTTTATTTCTTTCAAAAGTGTTTTTATGTGTTCTTCTTTTGTTTCTAAGATTCCCTCATAATTACTACCGAATCCCTTTATATTCTAACCAATGAAAACCTATTTTTATAGGCAGACAAGACAACATAAAATTAAGCTTAGAACCCACCTAATCCAAATTTTGCAGGTACAGTTGACAACATATAATTCAACACTAATTGATCCTCCCAACCCCATCCTACTGCTTACAAACCACCCTGCCTAAATAGTCACAATGGACCTTCAACAAGTATTTTCTACCCCCAAGAAACCCAAATCTTAGCCAACAAAATATGAATTTCCCTTGATGTACTGTGTTTTTGTCAGACAAACCTCCACCTACATTTTAACATCCAGTAGAGACAAGGAAGCGCTGGGGTGATTCAACTAAAAAAGTTGATGTAAATGCAAAAATGCATTACTGCAGCTGTTACGCCAGCACGTTGATACCAAAAGGCAAAGAAGAATGAACATTGATCAGTGAGCTATAGGGCAGAAATTTTTTACTAATACAGTTAAACCACCGCACCACACAAAAAAGTGGAAAACAAATAATAATAAAACTAAAATAGACAAATAGGTAATAAAGTAAAAAAGTTGATGTTGTTATGAATATTTATATTAGTGGATGTCCATTAGCTTTCTCCTTCCCTCTCATTACTCCCTTGTGTAGTGGTTTTTGATGATAGACCACTCACTTGCCTATCCATACCCTATAAATAGAGCTATCTCATATGTGTATGGATACACTTGAAGTGAATAGAAATACTCTCATCTTTCATATTTGTTCATGTTCTTATCTTCTTCATATTTCTCCTTTCTATAGTTTTGGTTATTTTCATAACACGTTATCAGCACGAAGTTCTACCGTATGATTGATGGCATAATCATCTTCAGGTTCTATACAAGAATAATTTTTCATCTTCTTCTTCTCACTATTATTTATTTGTGATCTTGTTTTATGTTTTATCTCATTTTATGTTTTATCTCATTTTCAATTTATTTATCATTGTTGATGAATATTTGTTATATATAACTTCTGAAGAACGATAAATTCATTATCCATGCATCCCTGAAGGATTGCACAAAGAAGGATTGTAGTATAATTCTTGAAGAACTATGTATTATTGTTTATGATATAGATCTTGAAGAACTTAAAAAAATTAATATCCAAGCATCCCTGAAGGATTATGGTATAGTTCCTGAAGAACTAATGATTTGGAAATCAAGTATCTTTGTAGGATTGCACAAAGAATAATTTTCTTTATCATTGTTTGTGAAGATTTGTGATAGTTCTTGAAGAACTCAACAAAAGAAAATATTCAAGCATTCTTGAAGAATGGCTCATAGTATGGTTTTCTTGATTATCATTGAAGAAATTTTGTGGTATAGTTCTTGAAGAACTAATGAATTGGTAATTTAAGCATTCTTGGTGGATTGCATAAAATACATTTTTCTTTGGCCATCTATTATGGAGATTTGTGGTCAAGTTTTTGAAAAACTATACATTTGGACTATGATTATAATCTATAAGATCTACTTGATCTTAGTATATTTTGAAGTAAAGGAAAAGACGTGTAATTTATCTCTCAAATAGTTTCATGAATTAGCAAAATGAGAAAATATTTTCAGAAAGATATTATGAATCAAGATTATCTTATATGGTGATTGTAAAGAATACTCACAAACCACTCAATGAATTGAAGTTCATTTCCAGAAGTCAATGAATCACATTATGAATCAAGATTATGTGATATGGTGATTGTAAAAAATACTCACAAACCACTCAATGAATTGAAGTTCATTCCCAAAAGTGAATGAATCACATTATAATTTTGGTACAAGAAAAGTTGTGGTGATGACCATTGATGTTGTATATGTTATCATTATTTTATTTAAGTGTCATTTGTATCATTTGTGATTGTGACCTTTGTTATTCTTGATAGTGGTTTAGTATCTTATGGAAAAATGTAATTTTTCTTATTTCTTTTGCTTGGAATTCCAAATTAAAATGTTGCGTGAAAAAATATAATTGAAGGCTCCGGAAGAGCTAATATCTTTGTTATCTAGGGGAACAAATTTACAGATTGAGAATACATTATATTCCCCTAAGTCTTGTAGAAATTTATTAAGTTTCAAATATATGCATATTTTGATAAAATAAGTGTAGTGGAAAAATTGTCTACTTTTTCCTCTGATTTGTACTACACTTATATATGTGCAATTGAAACACATGTTATTGTAAACCAGAAGTTTACATATCATAATAATTTGGTTGTTGGCAAGATCGGTTGGGCCATCCGAGTATATTATGATGCGAATAATGGTTAAAATTTCTATGTGAACTTGTATTGAAGAGCTAGTAGTTTCTTCAATCTACTAATTTTTGTGTTCACTAATTCCCAAAGCAAATTGACAATTTGAGAATAATAAGTCTCTCATAAAGTTAATTACATGACCAATACTTATGAGATAAGAAGTTCTAATTTCTACTTGGGAACATGCAATTTTACATGCTGTAATATTGATTCGCATCAAGCCAACAAGTTATCACAACTCTTCCCCTTTACATTTGGTTTTTGGTCACAAACTTAATATTTCCCATCTTAATATTTTTGGATGTGCAATGCAATATGATGGGTTCTAAAAGAATTTTGGAAATATATATTAGATATAAATCTTCATGTATAATATAGTATCTTGAGCCAACAATTGGAGACTTGTTTATAGTCCAGTCTGATGATTATCATTTGAAGAATTAGATTTCCCAACATTAGGGGGAGAGAATAAGCAGCTGAAAAAAAAGGAGATCAGTTGGAATGAATTATCATTATCTCATATTGATCCTCAAACTAAACAATGTGAACTAGAAGTTCAAAAGATAATTCAATTGCAAAGCTTAGCAAATTGTCTACCAAATGCTTTTCTTGATCCAAAAGGTGTGACCAAATCATATATATCATTTGCTAATGCTCCAATAGAATGGATGTCCTGTTGGACAATCTAATATTGCAAATTAGTCTCAACAAATACCAAGCGTGGTAGACCAATCGGTTCCAAAGATAAAAATCCTCGAGCAACAAAAGGAGCTAAAAAAAATGGTCCAAGCGAGGATATAGAAACTCTAAAAGAGTATTCAGACATAATTGACATTACAGTTCCAGAAGAACTGATCAGGTTCCTGAAAAGTTATGAAATTAAAGAGATCTCAATGAATTATGTCAAGAATGAAATACAACGGAACCGAAATGAAGTCAACGTTGACGATGTTTTTACTAAATATAGCGCTAAATGTGATAAATAATAGTGAGGATCATGAACCAAAGTCTACAAAAGATTGTAGACAATGTGAATTGGCCAAAATTGAAAGATGAAATTGAAGCAGAATGCGAATGATTAAATTGTGAGATACAAAGCTCGACATGTTTCTCAAGGGTGGATGCGAGTACTTTTTCAAAGACTTAATTAGCCTTGTAGCACATGAAGAGCTCAATTTTCACAAGTTGAATATTGCTACAACTTATTTGTTGATAGTCATAATTATTTAAAGATCCACTGAAGGATTTAATATTCTAGTGCACATTTTTGGATTCTCGAGATGATTACACAAATTGAATCAGTACCACTATGAGATGATATAATTTGAACACATGTGGTATAATCATCTCAATTTATATTCTAAACGAGAGATATAAAAATGACACCACTAGTCCATTGAGTTATATGAAAATATCAATACATGAATTTGCTATAGTTTCCTATTATTGGAACTCCTGAAGAGAATTCCAAAATTACAGATTACTCAAAGAAAGAGCTCTAGATGAATGACCTCAAATTATATCTGATAGATTTTTGAGGTTGAACCTGTAGTTGACCTCTACATGGAAAATCATAGAAGGATTCAAGATGCAAAGAAAAATCTTTCTTTTGAAAAAAGACTCATATTGATCTGCAGAAATTATTCATATTGACTACATGAGTTGTGTGGTAAGAATATATAAAATATCTTAGCCTCGAAGACTATAAAAGCATGCATGCATATCACACACCAAAATGCATCTGAAAAGGGTATTTTTCTGATCTAGATCAAGTCAGATTACAAGTCAGCTATTATCTACATATGGTGACACTGAAATATCTTTTTGATCTATAAAACAATCTATGGTTCTTGCTTCTTCATTTCATGTCCAAATGCCAATGATTCAAGGAAGATGTTTTGAAGATAATCTCGACCGCAAAGCTTCATTAAAATAGGATACATCACAAGTGAAAGCGGAATAGATTGCTCCATATGTACTCGGGAGAAACTCGGATGTTGAAATTAATGTTATGAAGTGACGCTTCATTTGGGGAGAAAAAGCGCACTTTTTTTTTCCTTTGCCATGGTTTTGTCCCACTGGGTTTTTTCCGAGAAAGGTTTTTAACGAGCGCAGTTTCCTTGACGAGGATATTGTACTCTTTTCCTTCACTAGATTTTTATCCCATTGGGGTTTTTCTAGTAAAGTTTTTAATGAGGCATATCACGATGGACATCCAAGGGGAGTGTTATGAATATTTATATTAGTGGATGTCCATTAGCTTTCTCCTTCCCTCTCATTACTCCCTTGTGTAGTGTTTTTGATGATAGACCACTCACTTGCCTATCCATACCCTATATAAATAGAGCTATATCTCATATGTGTATGGATACACTTGAAGTGAATAGAAATACTCGCATCTTTCATATTTGTTCATGTTCTTATCTTCTTCATATTTCTCCTTTCTATAGTTTTGGTTATTTTCATAATAGATGTAAATGCAAAAATGCATTACTCCAGCTGTTACCCCCGCACATTGATACAAAAAGGCAAAGAAGAATGAACATTTAGTCAGCTATACAGCAGTTTTACTAATACAGTTCAACCACCGCACCACACAAAAAAAGTGGAAAACAAATAATAAAACTAAAATAGACAGAGCTTAAAGTAACTTACGGGTATCTAGCATCCCCAACCTTTCCTGTGTACTGTAACAGATTAGTTCGTCCAAGTGTTGTAACCACGCCAGAAATCCTTTCCATCCTTTTATAAGGATGTGACCATGCACCAGTAGAAAATGCTCTTTGGAGACCATTTGTAATAATGGAAGCATCGAGATAGTGCTCAATTTGACGTACTTCTTTATCTCCATAAAGGTCTTTTTGCAAGGCCTTTGACATTCGCCTCCGAGCATGTGCAATGTGCACTCTTAGCTCGCGCTCTAGCAGCTCACTAGCTAACTCAAGCCTCTTATTTCGAAAATCATCCCGATTGTCGCATTTTCTACGGCCAGTATAAGCCATGAAGAGAATCTTCACCATGTATGCAACATAGCGTGCCTTTTTCTTCAAACCTTTAAGGTTCGGAAAGACATACATGTTAAGGCACTCCTCAATTGGCTCTTGAGGTGGATATTGCAAACATATAATAAACACCTACCAACAGTAAAAAAAACAAAAATATCAATACAAACTAAACCAACAGTTATGCACTGCAACAAAACAAAAAAGAAGTGTTTAAACCATCTATTTAGCTGACCTTCTCCGCACCCTTAATCAAAAAGTAGCCTCCATGATCAAATTCACAATCATCCTTTTCATCTCCACTCATCCAAAGATGATCGGACTTGACTATAACAGGCAACCTCCCAATAGTTATTTCTCTCTCTTCGTCCAAACTATACTCATTTTCAACGTATTCATCTCTTCCAGACTTAAATTTATCACTCTTAACCTTCTTCGGAACATATACCTGTAATAATCGACACAAACACAGCAAACACGAACCATAAATTTCATTCAAAACTTCAGAAATTACTCAAAAAAAATCGCAACACAACACAACAACTCTTTTTTATGAAAGATCAAAGCACATTTCGAAGGAGAACAACGAAGAAATGAAGAGCAACTTTTTTATGCCAAAAGAGTGTACCGAGGTGTTGTGAAGTATAGTGGCTGAGGTGAAGTGAATGCTTAGATGTAGTGTGCCTAAGTGTAGTAGCCAAGGTGAAGTGGTGTGGTTAGGTGTGAAGTAACTAAGCGTAGATGATGAAGTGAGTTGTGAATAAACCTATGCGTAGTTGATGAAGTGTAGTGGATGGACGTCTAAGCTAGTATTGCCGAGGTATAGGGTGTGTATACCGAGGGGTATATGTCGAGGTGTAGATATGAGGGGAGATAGGGTGTGTGTGCCGAGGTGCAATATGGTGTGCCAAGTCTTTGTGTAGCGTGTGAAGAGGCGGGGTGTGTATGCCGAGGCGCAATTAGGTGTGCAGGGGTGTTGTGAGATGCAAAGGTACTTATGGGTGCCGAAGTCTTGAGTGGTGCCGAGTTCTTTGTGAGTATAGCCGAGGCAAAGCGAGGTAGTTGTAGAGGTAAATGGTGAGGAGGTGATGTTCCTAAGTGTAAATGTAGGTGGTAACCGAGGTAGAAGCCGAGGTGAATGATGACGAGGCGTAGCTGCCTAAGTGAGGTGTCAAGGTGCAGATTTAAGTATGCCTAAGTGTAGCTATTTAAGTGAAGTGTATGATGATCGAAGTATGTATTGTCGAGGTGTAGAGGTGTTAAGGGTAGTGTAATCATGCCTAAGTGTGGGCTGCTGAAGTGCAGGGGATGTTCGTTGAAGTCAGCATAGCCGAGATGTAGGAAGGTCGTAGTTATATTGAAGTGTTGTATACGTTGTGTACTTAAGTATATTAATCGAGATGAGTTGTTGTGCTTAAGTGTAGTGTGCCTAGGTGAAGTAGCCGAGGCGAGGTGTTGCGTTTAAGTGTGGTGTGTTCAAGTGTAGAGTAACCGAGGTGGTGTTGTAGGAGTACAGTGAGTGTGTGCGAAGTGAAATGTTGTGCGCGTTGTGTTGGTGTATGTTGCGCGTTATGTTTTGGTGTGGGTGGGGGTCACGGTGAGGGGCACCAAGTGTGGCATGCCCTTGTGTCGTGATGGTCTCGGTGTGGGCGCCAAATGTGGCGTGCCCCTTGCGCCAGGTCCGGTGTGTGTAGCCGAGGTTCTGCGAGAGTGCTGAGGTGCTTGGTGAGAGTGCCGAGGTGATGCGAGAGTCTTTGAGATAGAGGCGTGGACTTAGGCGAGAGGCGTAGCGGGTATAGTGACGAAATGGTGTGAGCTCGGATGAGACGGGAGGCGAGCGTAGAGTTACGCAATGATACGTTAAGTCTAGGCGTGAGCTGGGACGAAGTGACGCGTGGTGTCTAGTCGAAGACAGTAGGCGTAAGATAGATTAGCAGGGAAAACTCAACAAAGCTACCAAAAAGGATCACTTTCCTTTACCATTCATAGACCAAATGTTAGATAGATTAGCAGGGAAAGAATTTTATTGTTTCCTAGATGGCTACTCAGGCTATAATCAAATAGCCATTGAGCCTAAGGATCAACACAAAACCACCTTTACATGCCCTTATGGTACTTTTGCTTTTAGGAGAATGCCATTTGGTTTATGTAATGCACCTGCTACATTCCAAAGATGCATGATGTCTATATTCTCAGATTTCATTGAGCAATCAATGGAAGTATTCATGGATGATTTCTCTATCTTTGGAGAGACATTTCAAGTTTGCTTAACAAACTTGGAACAAATTCTCAAGAGATGTGAAGAAACAAATTTAGTCTTAAACTGGGAAAAGTGCCATTTCATGGTACAAGAAGGCATAGTGCTAGGACATAGGATTTCAAAGAAAGGTGCAGAGGTAGACAAAGCTAAAGTTGATGTCATTGAGAATCTACCACCACCCAATACAATTAAAGGTATCGGGAGCTTCTTAGGCCATCTTTGGTTTCTATAGAAGGTTTATCAAAGATTTTTCAAAATCTCAAAACCATTATGTATGTTCTCGCAACATGATGTAGAATTTATCTTTGATAATTTTTGTATAGAAGCTTTTGACAAGCTTAAAAAGGCATTGGTGACAGCACCAATTATAGTAACTCCAGATTGGAGCAGGCCATTTGAATTAATGTGTGATGCTAGTGACTTTGCAGTAGGAGCGATCCTAGGGCAAAAGGTATGACAAGGTTTTTCATTCCATATATTATGCTAGCAAGACATTAATTGAAGCTCAAGTGAACTACACATCCACGAGAAAAGGAATTATTTAGTCGTGGTCTTTGCATTTGAAAAATTCGAGATCATACTTAGTTGGCACTAAAATTATTGTCTATACCGATCACTCTGCCATTAAGTATCTAATTTCAAAGAAGGATGCAAAGCCAAGGTCGATAAGGTGGATTTTACTCCTACAAGAATTTGATCTAGAAATCGAGAGACAAGAAAGGAGTAGAAAATCAAGTGTGAGACCATTTATCAAGGATTGAAGGAGAATCACTTGGTATACAAGGAGAAGAAATCAAGGAGAGTTTTCGGATGAAAAACTATTGGCAATCACGATCAATGCAAAACATGAAAGCGCATTTGCTATAAGCAATGCAGAGCATCAAATGCATCGCACCATGGTTTCTTGATATTGTAAATTTCCTTGCAAGCAAAGTAGTACCGGTGAGTATGACATATCAACAAAGGAGAAAGTTCTTCCACATGGTTAAACAATACTATTGGGATGATCCATTCCTTTACAAGATGTGCCCCGATCAATTAATGAGGAAATGCATACGAAGAGGAGCAACAAAGCGATTATACGCATTGCCATTCTCGCACCTTATGGAGGACACTTTGGAAGCACTAGGACAGCGACTAAGGTATTCTGATCTGGTTATTTTTGGCCTACTTTATTTAAAGATTCATATTTATTGGTCAAATCATGTGATAAATGTCAAAGAAGCGGGAAATATTTTCGATAAGCATGAAATGCCTAGAACAAATATTTTAGAAATTGAATTATTTGATGTTTGGGGCATGGATTTCATGGGACCTTTTCCACCTCTTTTGGCAATTTATATATCTTAGTAGTTGTTGATTATGTATCCAAATGGGTAGAAGCGTAGCATTACCTAATAATGATGCTAAATCGGTGAGTAAGTTTCGCAAAGAAATATATTCACTAGATTTGGAACTCCTAGAGCTATCATTAATGATGAAGGTTCACACTTTTGCAATAAGATCATAGAAAACCTTCTAGCTAAGTATGGAGTTAAGCATAAGATAGCTACTGACCTACCATCCTCAAACTAGTGGACAAGCGAGAATTATCCAATATAGGAAATTAAGAGAATGCTAGAAAAATGGTAAGTCCAAATAGGAAAGATTGGTCTTTACATTTGGATGATGCTTTATGGGCATATAGAACAACATTCAAAACACCCTTAGGAATGTCCCCTTACAAATTAGTCTATGGAAAAGCATGCCATTTACCTGTAGAATTGGAAAACAAATCTTATTGGGCTATCAAAAGCTCAATTTCAATTTGAACAAGGCGGTAAAAAGAGAATGTTAGAGCTTGATGAGTTAGAAGAAATTAGGCAAACCTCTTATGAGAATGCTGAAATCTACAAAGCTAAGACTAAGAAATGGCATGACAAGAAAATTCTCGAGAAGAGAATTGAAAGAAGGAGGACTAGTTACGCTATACAACTCTAGGTTGAAGCTATTTCTGGAAAACTAAGGTCAAGGTGGTCGGGACCATTTAAGTTGATAAAAGTTTATCCACATGGAGCGATAGACTTATTTGATAAATCCTCAAATCATGTCTTCAAGGTGAATGGTCGAGAGAGTTAAAATGTACTATGGTGAACATGTGGTGAGAGACAAAACCACCACCCATTTGCAAAATCTCTAAGTGAGAAGAGGTAGTCAGTGACAAGACTCTTAAAACAAGCGCTTAATGGGAGGCAACCCATTGTTTTTAATTATTTTTGTGCAATTTTATGTTTTTAGTTGTTTTGCGCAAATGAGAAACTAATGCAGTGCATCAAGTGCACTGCATTGAAGGAAAATGTGCCTGCATCGAAATTTATAAACTTGAAGAAATTTGGTTAAGTGTGAATCATAAGGCTTGGGAAGGTTAAAGGAAGGTTAAGCAAGATTAATGACACATTGGTAGCCAAAGCAAGACACTTGGCAAGATGCATGCGTAGCACGCAATGCTAACGGCTACTACCTAATAACTCCACTAACTTCCTCTTTCACGAAACATAAAGCCTTCATTGTTACCAATTACCCCTTCATTCGCAAATTCTCACAAATTCTCTCATCGAAACACAAATCAATCTTCTCATTCTCAATCCAATCTTTTCCAAAACACACAAGCAATCAAAAACCTAGAAATTCATTACAATGGTGAAGAAGCAATCAAGACAGAAATCATCAGTGAGCAGCCAAAACTCCCAAAAAGAGAAGAAAGCCATGCATGCAGGATCATCATCATCAAGGAAAGGAAAGCCAAAGAATCATCAATCGAGGCGATGACAATGTTCATCTATGGAACATGCATCTATTGCAGAGAGAGAGGTATGATTTGAATAAGGCAAGCCCATCATTCATGTCAATGATGGCCAATCTCAATTGGGACCACTTCGTGCTACCAAGAGGAGGCTATATTGAAGACATAGTGAGAGAATTCTATCTTTGGCATCACACCACAAGAAGGAGCAGAACATTCCTACACTTCCATGGTGAGAGGTAAACTTGTACACTTCCATGCAAAGAAATTGAATGAACATTATATCTTTGAAATATAATGGGAATGAATTTGAAAATAGAGTGGCAAATGCCTTTAAGAAAGAAATGGAAGAAATAAGGAGTAGGATTGCTATACAGAGAGTCTGTTTGGGAAAAATTCACACCTAATGAGATTAAGCTTAGAAGTAACTATTTGGTAAATGCATTAGGTAATTGGCATCTGTTCATAGCTAATTCAATTTTGCCTACATCACATACATATGTTATGACCAAAGAGAGATTGATCTTGCTAGATACAATTCTCTCTGAAGGACATGTAGACATAGGTAGATTGATTGCTAGGAAATTCTTGCATGTTCAAATAAGTCAAAGGGATTTCTGTTTTTCCCTTGTCTTATTCTTGAGCTATGCATGAAAGAAGGTGTCCTATTCTCGCTAATGAACAAAGAAAATTCCCCCCAGTAATTTGAGTCTTGAAGTGAAGGAAAAGTTGAGAAATGTAAGAGGCCACACACTGCAATGCAAGAGCATTACATGCGTAAGAGAGAGGCGATCTGGAAATTTCAGAATGATCAACATGGTGGCTTCAATTGGTCTTTGACAAGATCTTTGATCTTGTGGGCCAAGTGAATGCCCCCGAATTCCCAAGTTGGAGTACCGAGAAGTGAAGGTGAAGAAGAAGAAGAAGAGAAAGAAGTTGAAGAAGAAGGGAAAGGAAAGGAGAAGGTAGGAGAACCTAGCACCAAAAAGAAGGTGACTAGGAAGCAATACAAAGTCTGAGAAGAAGGTTGTGGTAGAACTTTGTTGTGGAAGAATTGTATGATTCTCGAATCTGAGAAAAGTGAGAGTGAGGAATTAAAAGAAATGGATAAGGAGTTAGAAGAAGAAGAGGAAGAAGAGAGTGATGAGGAAATTGATGAAGAAGAAGAGGAGCAGGCTAGAGGTGTGATCTTAGAGGAGATTGCTAGGCGAAATATGCCAAACAACCTCAACATCAACCTGACCGAAACACCTATCACTTCACCAAGAACAAAACACCCATCATCTCACCAAACCAAGAATCCTCCTCCATTCCCAAATCACCATTACCCTCCTCAATGATCCACCGGTCCTATCACAATCACCACCACAAACAACCCCTCCACCACCTCTCCAAGAGATGAACCAAAAGAAACAACTCACACAAAACAATCAACCCCTGTTATGCCAACGGACAAACAAGAGTACCTTCTAGCCCAAGCAACATTACTACTAATGTTATTTCGCTCTTGAGAAAGAGATTTTGCAGAAAGCAGAAGAAGAAGGACTCAACAAAGAAGACAAAGAAGAAGAATCATCCGCGAGGAGACGATAACTCAAAGCTGTTGAGATGCGAGTGATGCTCTGCATCACTGCTTGCGCATCACAACAGCAACAAGCTGTGCATGATGAGGCAACAATTAAAATGGTTACGGAAGAAATGGCTAAGCAGAAGAGGAAGCATTGCACAACACTCGAAATTCTTCAAGCAACTGCGGGGAAGCGAGCAAAATTAACACCAAAGAGGAAGAAACTGATGCGATCAAGATCGATGCACTGCATCAATTCGGAAGAAATTTCTGCAATTACACGAGTAGGAGGTGCATCCGCACCTCTGCAAGAACACCAAGCAAGCCCAAGGAGAAGAAGCGGAAGGTGAAACACACTCATCCATCCAGGCAAAGCACCAGAATTAGGAGTGGAGCAAAGAAATGATTATCAATTTACAAGCTTTCACCTACTACTACTAATGCTTGTTTTGTTTTTCTATCTGAACTATTTCCCTGGTTGTACTAATCCCTCTCCCCTATTTTTGAACAAATGATTTGTTTTTTCTGAACAAATTTGCAGTGAGGACACTGCAACCCCTTAAGTTTGGGGGGGGATTTGCATGTTATGTTATGTTTTAATATGTTTTCTATCTAATATGTTGTGTGTTTAATTAATATGTTTTAGATAGTAAATATATATGTTTTAAATAGTTTTTAGTTTGTTTTAATATTAGATGTACTTAATAAAGTAATATCTAAGTATTTTAGTAGAAAAGATCAGTTTTTCAAAAATATGGTGAAAGCCCTATGGATGGAATTTTTATGATAAAAAAGAGAAAAAGAAGCCTTATTTCTCAGAAAAATCAAAATTATTTTTACTTCAACACTTCAAAAGCGAGTTTGTGAAAAGAACCTTGCTATTTAAAAGATCAATCTGATGCAAGGGGAATTTTTGGTAAGCTTAGGTCAAAACAAAGCTTTACTAAAAAGAAAGAAGAGCTTAAAGAATTAAGTTTGGGGGTGTTTTATGAAAAACAAAGGCTGAATTTCAAAAGTGAAGAGTAAACAATGTAGAAAAAAGAAAACAAAAATGTGGACAAGCCATATCACGAATCTTTTGAAACTATACGTGCCTAAGTACATGAATGCATCTCCGAGGTCAAAGACACTGTGCCATGCGAGGAATAAATGTATCCGGAGGATAGTTCAATAAAGCTGAACACTGTGCAAAGTGCAAAGAAAAAATATATGCATCGGAGGTCAAAGACACGTGCCAAAGTGCATTTGCATGCGGAGGTCGAGTGAGGAAGGTAATATGAGCTAGAAAAAGAAAAGCATTATCGGTCTGTTTGCATCAATGTAAGCAGCATTGAAGAAAAAGCAAAATCTGAGAAAAAATCAATGCACAAAAACACTTCAAAGAAGTATTTGCATCTGCTAAAAAGATCCACACAAAAAAATAGAAAAATGCATTGGCTCAAAAGCTTTGAAAAATTCAACCAAAGCCCTTTGATTTTAAAAAAACTCCCCAACACTTGAGAAAATTTTGTGAGTCTAAACTCTCTTTTGAAAAATATTTTGGTGTGACCAAAGATGAACCAATCCTTTCAAAGGCTAGGAAGAAATTTTTTACTTAGTCTTGGAACCAATCTCAACTCAGTGGGTTCACACACACACAAAAGAGTTTGAATAGCTTTGGTAGTTTTGAAGAAATAAAGGCACAAGAAAAATTGTCAAGAAATGAAGTTCATAGGAAACTCCTCATGAAAATCCAAAAATCAAACTGATCTATTTTTCTAGAATTTTAGTTTTTAATAGTTTGTCTTTGTCATTACTTGCGGACAAGCAATGGTTTAAGTTTGGGGGTGTGATAACTCTATTTTATATAGAGTATTTCATATGTTTAAACTTAGTATTTGCTCTCTTTCAAGTAATAATAAAGAGTTTATATAGTATTTAGTGTGATATATGATATCTTGAGTGAATTGAATGGTTATAGTTAGTTATAGGCCATTTTGGATATATTGTGGTATGTTTGATGTTTTTGTTGGTGCGGTCTCAATCTTTATGCGCATCAATGCTCTCTGCTGCGATCCTCGCATCAATTCTGCGCAACTTGATGAATAAGCGACTGTTTCATATGCATCCACATGCAATGTGATGACCTCTGCTGCTTCCCGATGCCATCCAACAATGTATAGTAGGCGCCTACCATTCACACATAGCTATAGGCTTAGCTTTGAAGAGTCATCAACATAGGGACACTTGTTCTAACACCATGGAACCGCCCTATATGATTAAGTCAAAGATTTCAACATGGATAAACCTCTGGAAAGCAACTCTGACTATGATCCACTCAAGATGACTTCAACATGAAGGAAGGAAGCACCTCACTTGAAGGCTATAAAAGGACCTCACATCTTCATTTGGAAATATATCACAATCCATAAGTTAGATCAAAATTTCAATATACATAGTTAGTTTTTATATTTTTAGAGGAAGAGGAAGGAATTGACAAATCCTCCTTTACTCATTTTCATAGTGTTTGTATAGTGCTAAGGAGTAATGCTAGTGCATTGCTAGAAGACTTCATATAAAGGTTTTCAACATTTGTAACTTTACTCTTGTTGTTTCTCTTTTGTGATTTCTATATATATAAACATGGTCTATTCAGTTTATATATATCTTGCAATGTCTCTTGTTAGCTAAACCTTTCTTAGTTGGAATGTTCTAATCATTTAATGAGCTTTTAAGTAAGTATGTTGCATGTATGTATGTTTGTACTTTAGTTCTTGCTTGATAATATTTTTATTACTTATTTTAAACTTGATCACTTAGAATAAGTATGAATTGTAAATGACCGGACATGGCTTACAATTAAGAACTCAAGAACTAATATGGGTGAGTGTTTTACATAAAGAAAACTTTGTGAAAACCATGCTAAGTCCTAGACATAGGATAGTATAGTCCATAGGATAATTGTGGGTACTTAAAATACAAGAGTGAATTCACTTAAGCAAAATGAATACTTGTTAGGAGGCAAGATAGGCACTAACACCCCTTTCTTTCTTGCATAGAACAAGGATCATAAGAGTGGTAATGATACTCTGAAGAAAGTGACCGAAAGGCACATAGCTAATGCAACAACATTCGGTCTGTTTGCATCACATCTTGCATCATACACTTTTAAGTAAATTACTTGATGAAGACATTCCAACTAGCTTTTCTCTTTACACTATCAACATTCTTTACTTGCTTTCTTTCTAACTTAGTTGTGATCATCAAACAAAATCCAAAATTATTTTGTTACTTAGTGACTTTACACTTTATTACTTTATATCATTTAAAAGTGAGTTTTTCAATCTCTGTGGGTTCGATATTTTTACTACTTGTTTTTGGACAAAGTGTATACTTGCACTCAAGTGTATGTGGCATATTCCACACACCAAGTTTTTGGCGCCGTTCTTGGGATTGAAGTAAATTCTTTTTAAAATTACGATATTGAGTAATTTAGTGTTGTATATAAATTCTGGTTTTTAGAGTTTACATCAACAACGATTACATGATACTTAGTATATGTACAGAACCGAGAAACAAAACTCCGAATATAGTTTAGATTTAGAAATAGAAAGAAAATTCAGGAGATTGCTAAGACTCCAAAAAGCAGAATCAACAAGCCAAAGAACATGTCTTTCGGTGAAGAACAAAGCTCAAGGCCACACTCGGTGAGAGGAGGCCACGGATCACGACATGCTCTTGAAGAAGAAGTTCATAGAGAAAATCTCATCCACATGGATCACATAGGTATGATTAATGATAGAGATAGACCTATGAGGATTATGCTCGATTTGATCATCAAAACATGCAAACTAGCATAAAGCAGACCTCATATTGATGCCATGCATTTTGAATTTAAACCTATGATGTTTCAAATGCTTCAAACTATTGGTCAATTTGGAGGATCTCCTCATGAAGATCCTCATTTGCATTTAAGGCAATTTCTAGAAGTATGTAGTAATTTTATTTTACACGGTGTTAGTGAAAATGCATTTAGATTAAGGTTATTTCCATATTCTTTGAGAGATAGAGCTAAGGCTTGGCTAAATTCTTTAGAGCCTAACTCTATTCATTCATGGAATGAAATGGCTGAAAAGTTTTTAGGAAAATATTTTCCACCTATCAAAAATGCCAAAGTTAAGAAATGATATTACATCTTTTAGACAAAAAGAGTTTGAGTCTTTATTTGAAGCATGGGAAAGATGGAAGGAACTTTTAAGAAAATGTCCTCATCATGGTTTTACTGTTATTATTCAAATGGAAACATTTTATAATGGTTTAGAACCTCAAACTAGAATAATGCTTGATGCATCATCGGTGGAGTGTTATTAAATCATCATACAATGAAGCATGTGAATTAATTGATAGAATAGCGACTAATAGCTCTAGTTGGCCCTCGAGAGAGGTCGGTGCCCAAAAGAAACCATCGGGGTGCATGAAATTAATGATATATACGCCTCTATCTGCTCAAGTAGCCACTCTAGCTAATTTGATGAAAAACTTCACTTACAGCAATGCTATCGCATCTAATGCAGTTGTTTGCATCACGAGACAAAGACTTTATTTGGCGTGATAGAACAAGTACCTCCAGGCACACCTAGTTGTGTGTACTGTGGAGGAGGTCATTTGTATGAGGAGTGTTCTAGCAACCCTATCTATGTAAATTATGTAGGATATAATAGGAATAACAACCCTTATTCCAACACTTATAATCCTGGTTGGAAAGATCACCCAAATTTTAGATGGAACAACAATAGTGCACCTGCATCTAGAACTGCTCCAACTACACAAACCAACCCACCAGGATTCCCAGCTCAAAATAACCAAAGAAACTCTCAACCTACCACTGAGAATTCTCTAGAAACCATGCTTAAAGCATTCATAGGTGAATCTAGAACTGCTAGACAAACCCAAGATGCTTCCATCAAGAACTTAGAGAATCAAGTTGGTCAATTAGCCACTGACTCTGTATCAAAGGCCACAAGGTGCCTTACCTTCAAATACAGAAGCTACTCCTTCTCAAACCAAAGGAAAAGAGCAGGTTAAGGCTATTTCATTGAGAAGTGGTAAGGATCTTGTAGAGTTAACTGAGAAGGAAAGTGTAGAAAAGGGAGAAAAAACCAAAAATCAAAAAGAAACCAATGCAGAAGCATCTAGTGCTCCTGCATCACAAGAAGTTCAAAGTCCACTACCTAAGTTAGTACCTGAATACCCTCCTCCTCCTTATCCTCAAAGAGTGAAAAAAGCACATGAGGAGAAGCGGTTTAGTAAATTCCTAGAGGTACTAAAACAATTACACATCAATGTTCCCTTAGTAGAAGCCCTCCAACAAATGCCAAATTATGCAAAATTCATGAAGGATGTGCTTACTAAGAGAAGAAGATTAGGTGAGTTTGAAAGCTTGATTGCCATGACAGAAGATTGTAGTTTGCTTATGCAAAATAAGATCCCTAGGAAATTGAAGGATCCAGGTAGTTTTACAATTCCATTTTCTATAGGAAAATCCTATACTTTAGTAAAGCTTTATGTGATTTAGGTGCAAGCATTAACTTGATGCCTAAATCTATTTTTGACTTGATTAGAAATAGGAAATGCAAAACCAACCAACGTGACACTTCAATTAGCGAGATAGATCAATAGCCTATCCACGAAGGTATCATAGAAGACATCCTAGTTAAGGTAGACAAATTTGTATTCCCTGTAGATTTTGTTATCCTTGATTTTGATGCGAGATAAGGAAGTGCCTATTATCCTAGGTAGACCATTTTTAGCAATGGTAAAACCATAATTGATGTGCGAAAGGTGAACTCACTATGAGAGTGAATGATCAAGAGATCAAATTCAATGTAATGAATGCTATGAAGTATCCTTGGAGGAAGCAGAAGAGTGTTCATCCTTATTCTCTCTAGATCAATTGGTAGAAAAACAATTTTACAAGCGGTATGATCACTTAGCCAATGCGGATGCATTAGATGCATTTGCATTGCTAGATCTTGAAATACTAGAAAAGAGAATGCGCCAATAGAAAACTCTTGTAAGGAAGTATGGGCTAGGACTTATGAACCACTCAATCTTGAAGATCCAACTCTCAAGAAGAACTTACCTCAATAGAACAACCTCCTAAGTTAGAATTGAAGATACTGCCTGAACACCTTAAGTATGCATTCTTAGGAACAAATGAAACTTTACTGTTATCATTGCTTATGATTTAACATCAAAAACAGGAGAGTGATCTCATTAGTACTCTCAAGAAGCATACCAAAGCTATAGGTTGGCAAATGGCAGATATCAAAGGAATTAGTCCTTCTATATGCATGCACAGAGTCATTTTGGAAGAAAATTCCAAAAACAACATAGAGAGTCAAAGAAGACTAAATCCTATCATGAAAGAGGTTGTGAAAAGGAAATAATTAAGTGGCTAGATCTTTGGAATCATATACCCATGTATAGACAATGCTTGGGTAAGCCATGTCCAATGTGTACCAAAGAAAGGGGGTGTGACAGTGATAGCCAATGAAAAGAATGAGTTGATACCAACAAGAACTATCACAGGGTGGAGAATCTGTTTGTATCAGGGAAAACTCAACAAAGCTACCAAAAAGGATCACTTTCCTTTACCATTCATAGACCAAATGTTAGATAGATTAGCAGGGAAAGAATTTTATTGTTTCCTAGATGGCTACTCAAAGCTATAATCAAATAGCCATTGAGCCTAAGGATCAACACAAAACCACCTTTACATGCCCTTATGGTACTTTTGCTTTTAGGAGAATGCCATTTGGTTTATGTAATGCACCTGCTACATTCCAAAGATGCATGATGTCTATATTCTCAGATTTCATTGAGCAATCAATGGAAGTATTCATGGATGATTTCTCTATCTTTGGAGAGACATTTCAAGTTTGCTTAACAAACTTGGAACAAATTCTCAAGAGATGTGAAGAAACAAATTTAGTCTTAAATCGGGAAAAGTGCCATTTCATGGTACAAGAAGGCATAGTGCTAGGACATAGGATTTCAAAGAAAGGTCTAGAGGTAGACAAAGCTAAAGTTGATGTCATTGAGAATCTACCACCACCCAATACAATTAAAGGTATCAGGAGCTTCTTAGGCCATGCTGGTTTCTATAGAAGGTTTATCAAAGATTTTTCAAAAATCTCAAAACCATTATGTATGCTTCTGCAACATGATGTAGAATTTATCTTTGATAATTTTTGTATAGAAGCTTTTGACAAGCTTAAAAGGCATTGGGTGACGGCACCAATTATAGTAACTCCTGCATTGGAGCGAGGCCATTTGAATTAATGTGTGATGCTAGTGACTTTGCAGTAGGAGCGATCCTAGGGCAAAGGTATGACAAGGTTTTTCATTCCATATATTATGCTAGCAAGACATTAATTGAAGCTCAAGTGAACTACACAGTCACAGAAAAGGAATTATTAGCTGTGGTCTTTGCATTTGAAAAATTCAGATCATACTTAGTTGGCACTAAAATTATTGTCTATACTGATCACTCTGCCATTAAGTATCTAATTTCAAAGAAGGATGCAAAGCCAAGGCTGATAAGGTGGATTTTACTCCTACAAGAATTTGATCTAGAAATCAGAGACAAGAAAGGAGTAGAAAATCAAGTAGCAGACCATTTATCAAGGATTGAAGGAGAATCACTTGGTATACAAGGAGAAGAAATCAAGGAGAGTTTTCCAGATGAAAAACTATTGGCAATCACGATCAATGCAAAACATGAAGCGCATTTGCTATAAGCAATGCGGGAGCATCAAATGCATCTCGCACCATGGTTTCTTGATATTGTAAATTTCCTTGCAAGCAAAGTAGTACCAGTGAGTATGACATATCAACAAAGGAGAAAGTTCTTCCACATGGTTAAACAATACTATTGGGATGATCCATTCCTTTACAAGATGTGCCCTGATCAATTAATGAGGAAATGCATACCTGAAGAGGAGCAACAAGCAGTGCTTCTGCATTGCCATTCTGCACCTTATGGAGGACACTTTGGAAGCACTAGGACAGCAGCTAAGGTATTACAGTCTGGTTATTTTTGGCCTACTTTATTTAAAGATTCATATTTATTGGTCAAATACTGTGATAAATGTCAAAGAGCAGGAAATATTTCTGATAAGCATGAAATGCCTAGAACAAATATTTTAGAAATTGAATTATTTGATGTTTGGGGCATGGATTTCATGGGACCTTTTCCACCCTCTTTTGGCAATTTATATATCTTAGTAGTTGTTGATTATGTATCCAAATGGGTAGAGGCAGTAGCATTACCTAATAATGATGCTAAATCAGTGAGTAAGTTTCTGCAAAGAAATATATTCACTAGATTTGGAACTCCTAGAGCTATCATTAATGATGAAGGTTCACACTTTTGCAATAAGATCATAGAAAACCTTCTAGCTAAGTATGGAGTTAAGCATAAGATAGCTACTGACCTACCATCCTCAAACTAGTGGACAAATGAATTATCCAATAGGGAAATTAAGAGAATGCTAGAAAAATGGTAAGTCCAAATAGGAAAGATTGGTCTTTACATTTGGATGATGCTTTATGGGCATATAGAACGACATTCAAAACACCCTTAGGAATGTCCCCTTACAAATTAGTCTATGGAAAAGCATGCCATTTACTGTAGAATTGGAAAACAAATCTTATTGGGCTATCAAAAGCTCAATTTCAATTTGAACAAGCGGGTAAAAAGAGAATGTTAGAGCTTGATGAGTTAGAAGAAATTAGGCAAACCTCTTATGAGAATGCTGAAATCTACAAAGCTAAGACTAAGAAATGGCATGACAAGAAAATTCTCGAAGAGAATTGAAAGAAGGAGGACTAGTTACGCTATACAACTCTAGGTTGAAGCTATTTCTGGAAAACTAAGGTCAAGGTGGTCGGGACCATTTAAGTTGATAAAAGTTTATCCACATGGAGCGATGAGACTTATTTGATAAATCCTCAAATACTGTCTTCAAGGTGAATGGTCAGAGAGTTAAAATGTACTATGGTGAACATGTGGTGAGAGACAAAACCACCACCCATTTGCAAAATCTCTAAGTGAGAAGAGGTAGTCAGGCTGACAAGACTCTTAAAACAAGCGCTTAATGGGAGGCAACCCATTGTTTTTAATTATTTTTTGTGCAATTTTATGTTTTTAGTTGTTTTGCAGAAATGCAGGAAACTAATGCAGCTGCATCAAGTGCACCTGCATTGAAGGAAAATGTGCCCTGCATCAGAAATTTATAAACTTGAAGAAATTTGGTTAAGTGTGAATCATAAGGCTTCAGGAAGGTTAAAGGAAGGTTAAGCAAGATTAATGACACATTGGTAGCCAAAGCAAGACACTTGGCAAGATGCATGCGTAGCACGCAATGCTAACGGCTACCTAATAACTCCACTAACTTCCCTCTTCCTGAAACATAAAGCCTTCATTGTTACCGTTACCCCTTCATTCGCAAATTCTCACAAATTCTCTCATCTGAAACACAAATCAATCTTCTCATTCTCAATCCAATCTTTTCCAAAACACACAAGCAATCAAAAACCTAGAAATTCATTACAATGGTGAAGAAGCAATCAGCACAAAAATCATCAGGCAGGCAGGCCAAAACTCCCCAAAAAGAGAAGAAAGCCATGCATGCAGGATCATCATCATCAAGGAAAGGGAAAGCCAAAGAATCATCAATCGAATCGATGACAATGTTCATCTATGGAACATGCATCTATTGCCCGAGAGAGGTATGATTTGAATAAGGCAAGCCCATCATTCATGTCAATGATGGCCAATCTCAATTGGGACCACTTCGTGCTTTACAAGAGGAGGCTATATTGAAGACATAGTGAGAGAATTCTATTTGGCATCACACCACAAGAAGGAGAGCAGAACATTCCTACACTTCCATGGTGAGAGGTAAACTTGTACACTTCCATGCAAAGAAATTGAATGAACATTATATCTTTGAAATATAATGGGAATGAATTTGAAAATAGAGTGGCAAATGCCTTTAAGAAAGAAATGGAAGAAATAAGGAGTAGGATTGCTATACCAGGGTCTGTTTGGGAAAAATTCACACCTAATGAGATTAAGCTTAGAAGTAACTATTTGGTAAATGCATTAGGTAATTGGCATCTGTTCATAGCTAATTCAATTTTGCCTACATCACATACATATGCTATGACCAAAGAGAGATTGATCTTGCTAGATACAATTCTCTCTGAAGGACATGTAGACATAGGTAGATTGATTGCTAGGGAAATTCTTGCATGTTCAAATAAGTCAAAGGGATTTCTGTTTTTCCCTTGTCTTATTACTGAGCTATGCATGAAAGAAGGTGTCCCTATTGCTGCTAATGAACAAAGAAAATTTCCCCCTGGTAATTTGAGTGCTGAAGTGAAGGAAAAGTTGAGAAATGTAAGAGGCCCTGCACCTGCAATGCAAGAGCATTACATGCGTAAGAGAGGCGATCTGGAAATTTCGGAATGATCAACATGGTGGCTTCAATTGGTCTTTGACAAGATCTTTGATCTTGTGGGCCAAGTGAATGCCCCTGAATTCCCAAGTTGGGTACTGAGAAGTGAAGGTGAAGAAGAAGAAGAGAAAGAAGTTGAAGAAGAAGGGAAAGGAAAGGAGAAGGTAGGAGAACCTAGCACCAAAAAGAAGGTGACTAGGAAGCAATACAAAGTCTGAGAAGAAGGTTGTGGTAGAACACATGTTGTGGAAGAATTGTATGATTCGAATCAAATTCGAGAGTGAGGAATTAAAAGAAATGGATAAGGAGTTAGAAGAAGAAGAGGAAGAAGAGAGTGATGAGGAAATTGATGAAGAAGAAGAGGAACAGGCTAGAGGTGTGATCTTAGAGGAGATTGCTAGGCAGAAATATGCCAAACAACCCTCAACATCAACCCAACCAGAAACACCTATCACTTCACCAGTAACCAAAACACCCATCATCTCACCAAACCAAGAATCCTCCTCCATTCCCAAATCACCATTACCCTCCCTCAATGATCCACCAGTCCTATCACAATCACCACCACAAACAACCCCTCCACCACCCTCTCCAAGAGATGAACCAAAAGAAACAACTCACACAAAACAATCAACCCCTGTTATGCCAACAGACCAAACAGTACCTTCTAGCCCAAGCAACATTACTACTAATGTTATTTCTGCTCTTGAGAAAGAGATTTTGCAGGAAACAGAAGAAGAAGGACTCAACAAAGAAGACAAAGAAGAAGAATCATCCGCGAAGAGGCGAAGAACTCAAGCTGTTGAGATGCAGAGTGATGCTCTGCATCATCACTCACGCTGCATCACAACAGCAACAAGCTAATGCATGATGAGGCAACAATTAAAATGGTTCGGAAGAAATGGCTAAGCAGAAGAGGAAGCATTGCACAACACTCAGAAATTCTTCAAGCAACTGCGGGAAGAGCGCAGCAAAATTAACACCAAAGAGGAAGAAACTCGATGCAGTCAAGATCGATGCACTGCATCAATTCGTAAGAAATTCCTGCAATTACACCAGAAGTAGGAGGTGCATCTGCACCTACAGAAGCAACACCAAGCAAGCCCAAGGAGAAGAAGCAGAAGGTGAAACACACTCATCCATCCAGGCAAAGCACCAGAATTAGGAGTGGAGCAAAGAAATGATTATCAATTTACAAGCTTTCACCTACTACTACTAATGCTTGTTTTGTTTTTCTATCTGAACTATTTCCCTGGTTGTACTAATCCCTCTCCCCTATTTTTGAACAAATGATTTGTTTTTTCTGAACAAATTTGCAGTGAGGACACTGCAACCCCTTAAGTTTGGGGGGGGATTTGCATGTTATGTTATGTTTTAATATGTTTTCTATCTAATATGTTGTGTGTTTAATTAATATGTTTTAGATAGTAAATATATATGTTTTAAATAGTTTTTAGTTTGTTTTAATATTAGATGTACTTAATAAAGTAATATCTAAGTATTTTAGTAGAAAAGATCAGTTTTTCAAAAATATGGTGAAAGCCCTATGGATGGAATTTTTATGATAAAAAAGAGAAAAAGAAGCCTTATTTCTCAGAAAAATCAAAATTATTTTTACTTCAACACTTCAAAACTGAGTTTGTGAAAAGAACCTTGCTATTTAAAAGATCAATCTGATGCAAGGGGAATTTTTGGTAAGCTTAGGTCAAAACAAAGCTTTACTAAAAAGAAAGAAGAGCTTAAAGAATTAAGTTTGGGGGTGTTTTATGAAAAACAAAGGCTGAATTTCAAAAGTGAAGAGTAAACAATGTAGAAAAAAGAAAACAAAAATGTGGACAAGCCATATCCTGAATCTTTTGAAACTATACCTGTGCCTAAGTACATGAATGCATCCGGAGGTCAAAGACTGTGCCATGCAGAATAAATGTATCCGGAGGATAGTTCAATAAACCGAACTGTGCCAAAGTGCAAAGAAAAAATATATGCATCACGGAGGTCAAACACGTGCAAAGTGCATTTGCATCGGAGGTCGGTGAGGAAGGTAATATGAGCTAGAAAAGAAAAGCATTATCGGTCTGTTTGCATCAATGTAAACTGCACTGAAGAAAAAGCAAAATGCAGAAAAAATCAATGCACAAAAACACTTCAAAGAAGTATTTGCATCTGCTAAAAAGATTCACACAAAAAAATAGAAAAATGCATTGGCTCAAAAGCTTTGAAAAATTCAACCAAAGCCCTTTGATTTTAAAAAAACTCCCCAACACTTGAGAAAATTTTGTGAGTCTAAACTCTCTTTTGAAAAATATTTTGGTGTGACCAAAGATGAACCAATCCTTTCAAAGGCTAGGAAGAAATTTTTTACTTAGTCTTGGAACCAATCTCAACTCAGTGGGTTCACACACACACAAAAGAGTTTGAATAGCTTTGGTAGTTTTGAAGAAATAAAGGCACAAGAAAAATTGTCAAGAAATGAAGTTCATAGGAAACTCCTCATGAAAATCCAAAAATCAAACTGATCTATTTTTCTAGAATTTTAGTTTTTAATAGTTTGTCTTTGTCATTACTTATGACAAGCAATGGTTTAAGTTTGGGGTGTGATAACTCTATTTTATATAGAGTATTTCATATGTTTAAACTTAGTATTTGCTCTCTTTCAAGTAATAATAAAGAGTTTATATAGTATTTAGTGTGATATATGATATCTTGAGTGAATTGAATGGTTATAGTTAGTTATAGGCCATTTTGGATATATTGTGGTATGTTTGATGTTTTTGTTGGTGCAGTCTCAACGTCTTTATCGCATCAATGCTCCTCTGACCGATCCTCTGCATCAATTCTCGCGCAACTTGATGAATAAGCGACTGTTTCATATGCATCCACATGCAATGTGATGACTCTCTGCGCCGCTTTCCCCGATGCCATCCAACAATGTATAGTAGGCGCTACCATTCACACATAGCTATAGGCTTAGCTTTGAAGAGTCATCAACATAGGGACACTTGTTCTAACACCATGGAACCGCCCTATATGATTAAGTCAAAGATTTCAACATGGATAAACCTCTGGAAAGCAACTACTGCTATGATCCACTCAAGATGACTTCAACATGAAGGAAGGAAGCACCTCACTTGAAGGCTATAAAAGGACCTCACATCTTCATTTGGAAATATATCACAATCCATAAGTTAGATCAAAATTTCAATATACATAGTTAGTTTTTATATTTTTAGAGGAAGAGGAAGGAATTGACAAATCCTCCTTTACTCATTTTCATAGTGTTTGTATAGTGCTAAGGAGTAATGCTAGTGCATTGCTAGAAGACTTCATATAAAGGTTTTCAACATTTGTAACTTTACTCTTGTTGTTTCTCTTTTGTGATTTCTATATATATAAACATGGTCTATTCGGTTTATATATATCTTGCAATGTCTCTTGTTAGCTAAACCTTTCTTAGTTGGAATGTTCTAATCATTTAATGAGCTTTTAAGTAAGTATGTTGCATGTATGTATGTTTGTACTTTAGTTCTTGCTTGATAATATTTTTATTACTTATTTTAAACTTGATCACTTAGAATAAGTATGAATTGTAAATGACCGGACATGGCTTACAATTAAGAACTCAAGAACTAATATGGGTGAGTGTTTTACATAAAGAAAACTTTGTGAAAACCATGCTAAGTCCTAGACATAGGATAGTATAGTCCATAGGATAATTGTGGGTACTTAAAATACAAGAGTGAATTCACTTAAGCAAAATGAATACTTGTTAGGAGGCAAGATAGGCACTAACACCCCTTTCTTTATTTGCATAGAACAAGGATCATAAAAGAGTGGTAATGATACTCTGAAGAAAGTGACCGAAAGGCACATAGCTAATGCAACAAAGATTGATGCGTTGCATCACATCTTTGCATCATACACTTTTAAGTAAATTACTTGATGAAGACATTCCAACTAGCTTTTCTCTTTTACACTATCAACATTCTTTACTTGCTTTCTTTCTAACTTAGTTGTGATCATCAAACAAAATCCAAAATTATTTTGTTACTTAGTGACTTTACACTTTATTACTTTATATCATTTAAAAGTGAGTTTTTCAATCTCTGTGGGTTCGATCTTTTTACTACTTGTTTTTGGACAGTGTATACTTGCACTCAAGTGTATGTGGCATATTCCACACACCAGTACGTGGAATAGTAAGTGTAGTGAAGCTTAGCGTGACGCTGTGTAGAGAACCGAGGTGCCAAAAGAGTGTACCGAGGTGTTGTGAAGTATAGTGGCTGAGGTGAAGTGAATGCTTAGATGTAGTGTGCCTAAGTGTAGTAGCCAAGGTGAAGTGGTGTGGTTAGGTGTGAAGTAACTAAGCGTAGATGATGAAGTGAGTTGTGAATAAACCTATGTGTAGTTGATGAAGTGTAGTGCATGGACGTCTAAGCTAGTATTGCCGAGGTATAGGGTGTGTATACCGAGGGGTATATGTCGAGGTGTAGATATGAGGGGAGATAGGGTGTGTGTGCCGAGGTGCAATATGGTGCGCCAAGGTCTTGTGTGTAGTGGTGACGAAGGCGGGGTGTGTATCCGAGGCGCAATTAGGTGCAGGGGTGTTGTGAGATGCAAAGGTACTTATGGGTGCCGGAGTAACCGAGTGGTGCCGAGTTCTTTGTGAGTATAGCCGAGGCAAAAGCGAGGTAGTTGTAGAGGTAAATGGTGAGGAGGTGATGTTCCTAAGTGTAAATGTAGGTGGTAACCGAGGTAGAAGCCGAGGTGAATGATGACGAGGCGTAGCTGCCTAAGTGAGTTGTCAAGGTGCAGATTTAAGTATGCCTAAGTGTAGCTATTTAAGTGAAGTGTATGATGATCGAAGTATGTATTGTCGAGGTGTAGAGGTGTTAAGGGTAGTGTAATCATGCCTAAGTGTGGCTGCTGAAGTGCAGGGGATGTTCGTTGAAGTCAGCATGGCCGAGATGTAGGAAGGTCGTAGTTATATTGAAGTGTTGTATACGTTGTGTACTTAAGTATATTAATCGAGATGAGTTGTTGTGCTTAAGTGTAGTGTGCCTCAGGTGAAGTAGCCAGAAGGCGAGGTGTTGCGTTTAAGTGTGGTGTGTTCAAGTGTAGAGTAACTTAGAGGTGGTGTTGTAGAGTACACAGTGAGTGTGTGCGAAGTGAAATGTTGTGCGCGTTGTGTTGGTGTATGTTGCGCGTTATGTTTTGGTGTGGGTGGGGGTCACGGTGAGGGGCACCAAGTGTGGCATGCCCTTGTGTCGTGATGGTCTCGGTGTGGGCGCCAAATGTGGCGTGCCCACTGCGCGCCAGTCGGTGTGTGTAGGCGAGGTTCGCGAGAGTCTTTGAGGTGCTTGGTGAGAGTGCCGAGGTGATGCGAGAGTCTTTGAGATAGAGGCGTGGACTTAGGCGAGAGGCGAAGCGGGTATAGTGACGAAATGGTGTGAGCTCGGATGAGACGGGAGGCGGCGTAGAGAGTTACGCAATGATCACGTTAAGTCTAGGCGTGAGTGGGACGAAGTGACGCGTGGTGTCTAGTCGAGGACAGTAGGCGTAAGATAAGACGAGACGAGAGAAGTAGTGGGACTAGGCGAGATCCTAGGCGTGAGATTCCGGGGCGAGGGGAGAACTTTACGAGTGGAATGCCAAGTGAGGTGCCACCGAGTTGAGTATTGGTGACGTAATGGGTAGCGATACTACATCGCCTTAGCGTCTTCGAGATGAGTAGATGTGCCGAGGTGACGAGCGAGCATACCGAGAAGAGTGAAGGTGCCGAGGTGACTAAGAGTGCCGAGGTGACCTATTTTTGGACGCATAACAGCGTAGAGCTGTTAGGCGCCACCGTGAGTGACGTTTAACGTCAAGAGTCGTTTAAGGGACGAATTGGCATAGTCGGTTTAGTCCCTATGTGATGGTTCGATCCAGGCGTTGTGAGGCCTTCGTAGTGATGGAGTGGCTCAACGCTCGAGGAGCCGAGGTGCACGTGTGAGTGGGACGAATAGCATTTGTGCTATGGTGGTTGTCTAAGAGGACTAGGCAACGTAAAGGCGACGGTGCGGTTTGCACAAAAGAGTTGTTTGTTACGAGTGAATGTATTTGTTCATTGAGTCTCATGAATTCATATGCATCATGACGGCGGTTATAGACTTTGGTCTCGTCACGAAAGACTTGGCCCGAGTATCACTAGCGACGGATATGCCCGAGTGGCTTAAAAGAGATGGATCCTCATGCATTATATACGGAGTTTGGGTTGCATTGCATTGCATGCATATACTCATGCACATTGGTGTCTGTTGATGATTAGGAGTTGGTGTGTCTTAACTTGGTGTTGTGTGGGGTTGGTTGAGTGAGTGTTTCTAGTTGTCTTTCTCAGCATAATGTTTATCATATATTTTATTATTTGTGAAAAGAGACTCACCCTACTGCTTTCTATGTTGCTTCTTATGTCGGCAACGTGCAGGTGATCTTGAGTGAAGGTCCTTTCTTTCCTCAGTCTTGTTGTGGCGTCTTGCTCTGTGACGTCGAACTGGGGAGCCGGGTAGTCTATTAGTTGTTTAAGATTAGTGTTGAACTGTAATAGATTGATGTATTAGAATTTTGAGGGTTCGCCCCTTTTAAGTCGTGCTATGTATCACGCAATTATATTTTATTAATGAAAAGTATTATTGGCTAAGTGAAAGTGATGTTGATGAACGTAGCATTCCCTTGAGGATGTATCTTTGAAAAGAAAACGATTTTTTTTTGAACTCTGATTTTATAAATTAAAGTATTAAGAGTAAGGGGGTGTTACAGGTGGTGATTGAGAGTGAGGGAGGGAGGCGGATTGTAGGTGAGGAGAGCGAGAGGGTGAGGAGGAGAGAGCGTAGAGAGCGTGACGTTCTGATTTTAGGGATAGGGATCGGGCTCGTTTTATTTTGATTAATGGGTTGCCACGGACTTGCCACGGCATCTCCGTGGCAAATTTCTGTCCTTTCACATGTCCGTGGCAAACCCGTGACAAACACCAGCGGGAAATTTTGCGCCCTTATTTTTTACGCATGCCGTCGCAAATCCGTGGCAAATTACTGACGGAATAAGTTCCGTGGCAATTGCTGGTGGCTAAAACAAGTTTTTCTTGTAGTGTATCAAATTGACCAATTACCCTTTTTATCGACACTATTCTCAAGGTTGAAGATCCCTTCGCACTCACTGGTACTTGGTTCGGGAATTATCTCTTTAAAATACCGACTACCATTGCACGCGCGGACAACAGACGAAATGGCATCATAGTCATTAGGCTATGTATGCATCTTGCGCGCTTTTGTCACCGACTATACAATTTTTCGAATGACAGCAGAGGTAAATTTTGAATCCCAGAAATCATATAGACCTATTCCGTTAAACTTCCGCGTATCTTGCAAATTTGAACTATTGTCTATATTATATTACTATTATTTTAAAGTTTCTTGACTATGTATGTCAATGTTTCAATGAACAGAATTGGGAGTTGTACTACGAGGCTATTTCTGTAGCAGTTTCGTCGGCCCAGTCTATCCACGTGGTGGGTTGGATATAGCTCCCAATCGTGCCGAGTGTATTGGAAGGGGCGTGGGTTTCAGGAAACGCATATACGCACCTTGGAGTCCTTAGAACTATATTTAATTAATAAGATAGTTTTCTAATGGATTTTTTTATGTTGCGAGTTATGCCATTTGATATTTCTAGGCTTTAGTTGATTGTCATGTATATACTCTGGCGTTCATCATTTATATTTTGGGGATATAGTCTGAGAGGTTTACAGTTGTTTACATAAATCGCGTCCTAAAGAGTGCAAAATGACCCCAAGTTGTTCATGATGTTGCTTAACTTTCATTTAGAGTTGCACATTAGTCTAACATATATTTTCAATAGAACAAGCATTCGTAGGGATCAGAAAATAATATTTATTTTTCCACAGTGTGCTCACACCGAGCGCAAACGGCATCTAAGAACAGTGTAATCAACTGAATACATTCTGGACCATGGTCGCCCTGCATTAATTCTTTGATTTTACTCAACTACATGAGTCCTAAGTCATTCGCCCATGAATGATATATTGATCAAATTCAATCAAGCAGCATAATAAGTATACAGCTTCAATGTTTTTTAGAGCGTTCAATATAGTGCCTTTTAAAGGAAAAATAGGTAGAATGTGAGCCACCAAATGCCTTCGATCTAAAGGAATCAAGATTTACACGATGATACTCGCTAATTTATCTTTTATAAAATTCAGGAAATAATGGAGTAAGTGCATGAAATGTCGATGAATTCATTTTTGTTAAAAAAAATTGCATATTCCTTAAAAATATTAATAGTCACATATGCGGTATTCTAAATCCTATGATGCCTAGGATCATTAACCTATTTCATGGAAATAGGTTCATATGAATTTTTGTTGTGGAACTAATTACTACAATTATTACTCGCCAAGAATTGGTTACCTTTCATCATAATTTGTCTATAGTATTTCAGTATGTATCTAAAAATAGCGACTTTTTAAACTATCTAAATTCATAGCCATTTTACATCTTAAAGTGGGAGGAAAGACGCTGTTTTTTCGAAGAAACGCGTGTGCATCACATGAAACGACTGAAGACGGCAACCAAAAATTTGATAACGACCCAATCAACCAATCAAGATGCTACGTTCACATAAAATATATACGTCTTTGTACGGATATATATATATATATATATATATATATATATATATATATATATATATATATATATATATATATATATATATATATATCGATGACAAATATTAATGATGTGTTTTTTTTATATATCAGTGCAGTTATCCCGTGTTTTTTATATATCAATGACAATTAATTGTCCTTTTATAGGTATTAGTGACAGATATTTGTCACGTGTGTTTTAAATATTAATAAGTTTAAATAGTCATTAAGTCTTCTTGTTTTTCAGATAGTTGGTTTATAGTAGTCTTCAAAAATTATAATTTCAATGACAAATATTCATCCCGTGTTTATTTATATATCTCTGCAGTTATCCCTTGATTTTTATATATCAGTACAGTTATCCACTTGAGAGAATCCATTCCCGTTTTTATTTTAGTTGATTAGTATATTATAGTAGATAGTAAAATATAGATAGTAGATTATCAATAAGAGTGTAAACATATTTCGAAGAGAAAATAGAAGATAATTTTAGTAGAGTAGAGTTTGTATATATTTAGAAATTTAGGTAAAAAAACTAAAAGTGAAGTGATAAGAGAAATAGAAGAATTTTTATGTAAAAAATAAAAGTAAAGTAAAAAGAAAAAAAAATGAAGAAAGAGAGTGTTTGAGAAGGGTGAAAAGGAGTAAAGAGAGTGTAAGAAAAAAGAGAAAAAAATAAGAGAGTGTAAGAGAAAAGTGAAAATGAGAAAAGAGCGTGTAAGAAAGTGTGAGAAGAGTAAATAAATTTATATTTTAGCCAAAATATAAATTATAGGTAAAGATATTGGTAAAATTATAGATGGTTTAGATGTATAAATATAGTGTAGATGAAGAGTTTTTATATGAATCATAATTTTTTTGTCAGATAAGCAACAAAAATCATGAATATTATACCAGCAATAGAAACATACAAAAACGTACCAAAATCATAAAAAATAGACTGGTCAAAGGAGATTGCCTAAAAAACAGAATTAGTCAAAGTTCAAACCAAAAAGATTCAAAACGCATCTGGTTGTTTCACAAGGGGGGTGATTTTCAAAGTCATTTTCTAAGCAAGAAGAAGCCAAATTTAAACAATAAAAAATTCAAAATAAGGGTAAAATTGGAAATTTAAAAGCAAATCTTATATGTTTGGTGTAGTAAATAGTATTATTAATTAAATCTAGGTTTTTGGTAAGTTTGACCAATGCTTCATTCATTGTGTTCCATTTTCTCTTTCATATACTTTTTTTATTAATCTCTTTGAATACAATTCTCTTATACTCTCTCTCTCTTCTTTCTCTCTCTAAAATCTTTCTTCACTTCCCACCTTTTTTCCAATCTGCTTTCTTTGACTCGATTAGGGGTTTTTCTTCGAAGAATTCAAACCACCAAAAGCTTTGATTTTTACCCATTTCTTCGTCTTTAGATCGCTTCATTGTCAATTGCATGAGCTTCAGGTTCGTTCAATTTTCATCCTTTGCCTTTGATTCCTGAAATTTTAGCGTTTCTTATGCTAACTTGTTGCAGAATTTCGTTTTTTGTTTTGTTTTGATTTGATAGTTTTCTCCAATTTCTGGGTTTATTGTTTTGGTTTTTTTTTTTTTTGGAATATTATTGGTGGGCATGAGTTTTTTTTATGGATTGAAAAATTCATTTTTTTTTGTTACCTTGATATTGTGAAATTAAATTTAATAAATGGGTTTATATTGATTTTTTATTTTTTAAGTTATGGATCTGAATTGCTTTTCATGTAGTTGAACATATGGAGATTGAGGTTGAATTGCTTTTCATTCAGAACAAGCATCTCTTTCACTTGTTTTTTTTTTTCCTTCAGATTTTTTTATTTAAAATAATTTTTTTTGTAGAAATTTGGAAATTAGATGGAAAATAAAGTAATTTTATTAGTCCATGATTTATGAAACGTGATGGATATACAAGTTGGATTTAAGGTTTATAAGGTGATCGATTGACCAGTTATTGAGCTGGTCCCTGATATTTGGAAAAACTCAGTAGCTAATTCATATTCATATTAAGTTGTAAAAGTTAGGTACTAAACAGACATTGAGAAGAGAATTTGAGGGTCTAAACTGAATAAGGTTGAAAATGTCGGGCACTAATTACTAGTAATATTGTTAATGTCAGGACTAAACTGAACATTTATAAAATTTGAGGAACCAAACTAGCTATCAATTCTTTTCTTTTAAGCATTACTCTATCAACTATGAAATGCTTACTTTGTATTAATGAAATTTAAAATGGGGTGTCAACTATGAAGTACAAATACAGACACGACACCGACACACAGAGACACCAGTTTTAATTTGAAAAATACAACTAATTGAAGTGTCTGTGTCGGTGTCAGACACCATACATGTCGGACACTAGACACATCTTCAACTGGAAGTGTTCGTAGGGAGTACATGTTAGCATCAGTTCTTGTGGGATATCAAACAGTAGCATGTTGAACTTCACCAAGTTTGTTGTTTGGGTTACAATTTTTACTGATATCCTTTTATTTTGTTTTTTGACAGATATAAAGAGTTCTCTACAGCAACCTAGTTTTGTACAAATAATGGGGTGTTTTACTGGAATGAAGGGCAAGAAGAAAAAGTCTGATCAACTCGAATATGTAAAACGCTTAAGCCATAACGACCATGCGCCTACAGTACTTCCTGAACCTCAAACTCATACTCGCTCGCTCCAATCCGCACCTCCTAGTTTTAGAACCCGAGTGAAGCCCATTCAACCCATTACTAATAAGGTCTCTAGCAATAGAACACGTGCATTGTCTGCTCCATCGACTCTTGATGCAGCAGAACAAGATTTGGACTCAATTGAGTATGAGGAACAAGAAGAGCCGAAATACCGAGCTGGATCGATGAAAGAGCAGCGTACGTCCAGTCCACAACCTTTACCACTTCCATCTCCTAAGGGTGGTGGTAGTACACTAAAGGCTATTGGTAGCTTTAAGTTGGGGATGCTCAGTGTTCCTGTACATGTTTCTGGACCTTTGCCGCTTCCACCTACTGGTTCACTTCGGAACTTTTCTTATGATGAAATTGCTTCTGCTTGCCACAATTTCTCTTCCGATCGATGCATGTCGGATTGTCTTTCATCCACCGTTTATAAAGCTTATTTTGGTGATGATGCTTCAAGTTCAAAGAAGTTTGAAGCTACCGTCACACGCCTTCACCCATCATCTCAGGTACTTTTCTCAGTACTGCATTACTTTTCATTTCATGGTATTCTCATGCATACTAATTACCTAGTTGCTCATCCTAATGGTGGAAACTTATCAAATATAAAAAAGTATTCCTACCTTATTTTGATATTATCTTAGAATGATTGAATTCAATGTTTTATGCTGTGTAGCATTGACAGTCTGACACTTCTGGTTGAAGACCTGTCCAGTGTCCGACACGTATCGTGTCGGATGCCGACACCGACTCTACAATTACTTGTATTTTTCAAATTAAAATTGATGTCTGCGTGTCTGTGTCATGTCCGGTGTTCGTGTATGTGTCAGTGCTTCATAGGTTTTATGCATTTTGTGATGTATGAGATGTGTAATACGTGAACCTTCAATTGTAGTTAGTTGAATTCATTCAACATCCTATTATGCATTGCCTAAGCATTATTGTTCTTGTTATCCTTCGTACTCCGTTATGTCTTTGTGCATATATGTTGTCAAGTCCTTGCGACGACACCGAAGAACTGTTAAGAATTGCATACCTGCTGATTGAAACATAAGTATCAGTTATTGTTAGTGTGTAATTTTTATGTTTTTTACATTAACAAAATTCTAAATTACCTGAACTTTCTGGAGTGGTCTAAAACTATCTGTCTTCTTTCAGGGCTTGAAGGAATTCATAAACGAGGTTAATATTCTCGCAACTTTGCAGCATCCGAACCTCTGTAAATTGCTTGGATTTCATGCGCGTGATGGTTCAGAGCATAGATTGTTGGTTTATGAGAGGCTATACCATGGAAGCTTGGACCGCCTATTGTATGGGAGATCTGATGGACCATCAATTGATTGGAATACAAGAATGAAAATTGCAATATGTGCTGCACAAGGTCTTACTTTCTTGCATGAAGAAGGTCCTTTTCAGGTAATTAGTATGAAATTCTATTGAATTGAATATAATCAACTGAAGAAACCTCATGTGGTCATATCTGCTTTTTCTCACTGTGAGGTAAATATTCAACAATGTTAGTCGAGATCCCGGGATGTTGACTCCTAAAAGTTACACTTTTTGGGCCGTCTGCATCGAGATACCAGTCACAACAATGTTAGCTGTGCATTTTTATCTTTTTTGTTGATGTAGTTCTTTTTATCTGCAGGCAATGTATAATGAATTCTCAACAACCAACATACAGATTGACAAAGATTTCAGTGCAAAGCTTTCAGGATATGGTTGTGTTGGACATATTACTGAGGAAGAGATTTCAAGCAGTTCATCCGTAAGTTCTTCAAGTGTTTTTTGTTGATCTAAAATTTTCAGATAGAGCCTATGATATTTAGCTAATATTCTCTATAGCACCGACACTTTTGGTTGAAAGAGTGTCCCGTGGCCTACATGTATTGTGTTGGACACCAACATCGACACCTCAATTACTTGTATTTTTCAAATTAAAATTGGTGTCTACGTATCCGTGTCGTGTCTGGTGTTTGTGCTTCATAGTTCTCTACCTTATCTTCATATTTATCACGAATATTCATTTCATCATTATATTGATGACTTTATTTTTGTTCAGGCTGTTGGAAACCTATCAATGGAGACACTGGAGAAAGGAATGCTGACTCCGAAGAGCAATGTATGGAGTTTCGGAATATTTCTGCTTGAGCTGCTTACAGGAAGAAAGAATCTTGATAGCCGTCACCCGAAGGAAGAGAGGAATTTGGTCAAGTGGAGCAAGCCTTTCCTAGCTGATAATTATCGTTTATCGTTGATCATGGATCCTCAACTCAAGGGTCGATTTCCTTCGAAAGCAGCAAGAACAATAGCCGACATTGCACAAAGATGCCTTCAAAAAGAGCCATCAGAAAGACCAACAATGAGAACTGTTGTTAAGCATCTCAAAATGATACAAGATTTAAAGTACTCTTGCAGGTTCCCACTACAAGATCCTGCATCAGTCTCTGGAAAAAATATGTCAAGATCACCAAGTCTTAATGGTATCATCTGCCCCGCACCGAGGTTAAGTAACTCTCCACCACCGCCTTTTGAAGCCCGGATATCGATTTCGCCTCCAAGATTGTCTGGAGTGTCAGTCCTCCTTCCACCTCGCGCTTGTTCTCCGACTCTCTCTTTGGTCGAACTAGATAGGCAAGAAAGCCGCAAGTCATCATCCTCAGCCTCTAGGAGGGCTAGTGTTGAAGGATTTTGATTGTCTATAATGTTCATTTTTTATTTAATATTAATATTATTTTTGGTTTGGTTCATAGCACAAATTTATAGGAGATAAAGATGTGGTTCTTCCACCTTTTCATCCCTCAGTCTGATACCTGAGACTGAGAGGATGTTCTTTTGTAGATAGTGCAAAGGTTGGTAGACTGGGTTCAATTAGTTGATACCCCATTTATTTATATGAAAAATATATGGTCTTTAGCATTTTCCTCCCTTATCCAATCTCAAAAGAAAATATATGATAGAATTTGCAATCAAATTTGGTCCTGGAGTGGAATGAGAAGCAGGACATATACATATATCTTGGCTATTGCTTTTCTCACACCCCCTCCTACTTAAAACACACCCCACAAGGGTGTGAAAAGACCAAAAGGTCAACCAAAACCTATTTTTTTCACGAAATTTCACCTGTCTGAACACGGGCCTTCGAACAGATTCGAATGACATCGTTCGAGTGTGATAAATTTTGACTTCACACTCTCTTTGGGCGTTTTTTACCTATTCGCATGCAGTCATGCGAATAGGTTCGCATGCAGTCATGCGAACAAGTTCGCATGACCTTGTTCGAATCCGTTCGAACGACATCGTTCGAGTGTGTTAAATATTGACTTCACACCCTTTTGTGCGTAATTTCACTTGTTCGAACGAGATCATTCGAACGTGTTCGAACAAGGTCGTTCGAACCGTCTTTAAACACGTCCTCATGGCGTTTCGCGCGAGGTTATTTTTGGAATACAATTTGTTAAGGGGTGTGAAAGAGTAGGAAGGGGTGTGGGAAAAGTAGGCCATTGCTTTTCCCACACCCCCTCCTACTCTTTCACACCCTTAACAAATTTTATTCCAAAATAACCTCGCGTGAAAAATGAGTTCACGTGTTTAAAGACTGTTCGAACGACCTTGTTCGAACACATTCGAATAACCTCGTTCGAACAGGTGAAATTACGCACAAGAGGGTGTGAAGTCAATATTTAAAAACACACTCGAACGATGTCACTCGAACAGGTGAAAAACGCCCAAAGAGAGTGTGAAGTCAAGATTTAACACACACGAACGATGTCATTCGAATGCCCGTGTTCGAACAGGTGAAATTTCGTGAAAAAAAAGAGGTTTTGGCTGGCCTTTTGGTCTTTTCACACCCTTATGGGGTGTGTTTTGAGTAGGAGGGGGTGTGGGAAAAGCAAACACCGAAAAGTAAACACCTGTATCTTTGCTGAGAGAAATAATGTTTGGTGGCCTAAACAACTAGCCCCAATATTTCCTATGCCTTTCATGTTTGGCCTGTATACATACAAGTGGATAAAGAGCCTAGCTTTGACCAAAAAAAAAGAGCCTGGCTGAGTGGAACATGACAACTGCTGAGTAGTTTTACCACGAGGTTCAGATAATCGCCTCATAGGACAATAGTAATTCGGAAGTAATGGTTTTTTTTGTTACCGTGTTATTGCTGCGAAGTATTCACTGACTTTGTCGGTGACGATTCTACGTCGGAGAACTTGACTGGTCACGTGTATACCTGGTTTTAACGGTCCGTGTGATTCTCCCCTTCCAACAGAGTTTTTGTCACACCCAAGATTTGAACCCGGTACCTTGTGGTGAGATCTGAACCCAGTTACCACTCGAATCAACCCTTGTTGGTGGAAAAAATGGGTTTGGTATCTGTGAAGCGAAAGACTTTTTTTTTGTCTACTTAGATGAAATGGTAAATAAACACCACGCACACACGCTATCTTTACTCACATCGGGCTTCGAACCCAGGTGCCGACATTCGCATGCTGTTGAAATTGCCAAGACAACCAATAGTGAAGGTACCACTAAAAGACTTGATATAGGCAAGGAAGTACGGGGAACGAAAGGGACTCGTAACACATTCAACCAAAAGTGGCTCAGTGATAATCTTGGTCAAAGAGCACGAGATAGCATGGACTTTTTTTGTTGATATAAATCGGGTATCATCTGCGCGCAACTGTATTGACTATTCCCTCGAGCTGGGTAGGATCACAATGGGCGGCAAAACTCTCCCTCAAGAAATTTAACACTGCTGCATGCATGTCCAAAGCTGAATTCGAACTGAGGACATTTGTTAAACTAAAAGAGACCCCAACTATCGCATCAAAGTGTTATTAGATTACCAATATAGCATGCACTAATATTGCTAAATTGAGAATATTTGCCGGATTAAAGTTTGAAAGCATTTTTTGTAGGAACTAAATTTAAAAGGTTTTCCAAATTATTCAGCCAAAAAAAAAAATTAAAATACAAAAATTTCATAATCTAATATTTTTATTTCAACATAATAAATTAGCCCGCTCATGAAAAAATTGGTTTGGCCTAGACTCTTATGCAACACAATTTCAAAATTTAAAGTTGCTTTTTATTTTTATTTTTATTTTTGATACTTTCTTTTCAAAATTTAATAACTAATTAATTACGTATAGTAATATTTAATTTGAAATATAAAACGTTTCAATCAATAACAAAATTTCATTCAAATTTAAACTTTAAAATTTAAAAATACTGAATATATAGAGTATTTAATAATAAATATGTACTTTTTTAATTTATTTAAACCTTTAATTATTAATTATATCTTAAAAATTTTCTAAAAATAATGATGTTGTTGTGAGATTAACCAAAATAAGAATAAGATAGTATCACTATAATAGACTATAGATGAACAACAACTAAACAAAGAGAAGAAGAGAATGGGAGAAGAAGAGAGCATTTTCATTCTACTCTTGAAGACCCCTTTTACAATGCTACATGAGTCTTATTTATAGGACATAAGATATGTAAGTTACAAGCATATGGATGGTCTACCATATGAAAGGACTAAGGGAGATGAGGAGATGGACATCCACAAATATTCATAACACTCCCCCTTGGATGTCCATTTAGGATATGCCTCATTAAAACCTTACTAAGAAAAAACCCAGTGGGAAAAAATCTTAGTGAAGGAAAAAGATTACAATATCCTTTATGTGGGAACTGTCTCGTTAAAAACCTTTCCAGGAAAACCCAATGGGACAAAATCGTGGAAAAGGAAAAAAGAGTATAGTTTTCTCCCCTATTTGAAGCATCAATTAAGAATATTGATACCAACAGTTTCTCCCCTGACACATTTGAACCAATATACACTATGATATATATCATCCTTTCAATTGAGTTTTATCTTTGATGCCTCTTCCTTGTAGATTATAATGATGTTTCAATGTCACCATATGTAGAAAATAGTAGGTTTGGAATCTGACTTGATCTGGGTCAAAACAAATACCTTGTATCTGAATGGTTAGTTTTATGAACAGAAATGCATAAAATAATTGTTTCATCTGTATCATGAAAATATAAAAACAAATATATACTCTGTTCTAGTACATTTTGATTGCTGATAAATTCTATCTAACTAAGTGTCAGCTAATATTATCACATCAATCCATATGACATTTAGTATTGTGCGCGCACTAATTTAAAATCTTTGAGTCCGAGATATTTGATATCTTCTTGACACACACATCATGTACTCAATAGATAATATTTATCATCATTCAATTAGCTAATTGATCGATCCGCAGGTCGAGACAAAACTTTGTTTTCCAAAAAGATTTATTTTAAGATATTTCTCTATATCTTTTATCATTCTAGGATTTTCTAGGTGGAGATCTATCTAAGGTTCAACCTCCAAATTCATCAAATATAATTTGAAGTCATTCGTCTAGAATCCTTTCTTTGAGCAATCTATAGTTTTTGAAAGCTCTTCAAGAGTTCCAATAATAGCAAATTCATTTCTAGATTTTTTCATACAACTATATGGACAAGTGGTGTCTTCATATAATTATTACTATCAAATGAGTCATACAACTAAGTTGTAACACATCCATCATATGTAAATTGAGTCATTCATGTGCTACTAGACTAAGTATTAAATATTACTTACATTCACTACATGTGATTTTTTCTTCAAAATCAATGTCAGGTTTGTGCGAGTACTCTTGAACAACAAACCTAACTAGCTTTACATCTTCAGGTGTACAGACTACAAGTTGAAAAACTTTTTGCTTTGCAAAGCGAACTTAGTGCGATTCAATTGAGATTTTCTATTTTGGCCAATCATTATTTTGTCTAACTTCTTGTTAGACATTAGTTCATGATCATCTTCATCACTTATCACATTTAGTGCTATATTATACACATCAAAATTGTCGATGTTGACTTTGTTTTGGTTCCATAGTGTTTCAATCTTGACATAATTTATTGAGATCTCATTTCCATAAATTTCAGGTACCTGACCAGTTCTTCTGGAACTTGAAAAAATTATGTCAAATTACTCGTTTTGAGCTTCCATATCCTCTTTTGGGCCATCTTGCTTTTAAGCTCATTTTCCTATTAGAGGATTTTTATTCTTTGGAACCGACCAATCTACATGCTTCATGCATGGTTCAGAGTCATTTGCAATGTTTGAGTGTCCAACAGGGACATCAATTTATATTTGAGTATTGCAGCTGGTGAATAATTTGCTAAATTTTGCAAATGAATTATTCTTTGAACTTCTGGTTCACATTGGTTTCTAGGAGGATCAAGATGATAAAATAATAATTTATTTCAAATAATACTCATTTCCAGGTGCTTATCTCTCCCCCTAATGTTGGGAAAACTAATTCACCAAAATGATAATCAGCTGGCTGAGCTATAAATACATCTCTGATTGTTGGCTCAACATATTTTATCATGGATTGAGATTCATATACTCATGTATTCCCAACATTCTTTAAGGATCCATCTTTTTGCGTTGTGATGGATTGACTATAGCATGCACAACACTTCAAAAATATCTCAGATGGAAAACATTAGGTCATTGACCAAAAATCAATTGTAAAAGGGAGAAATTGCATATGATAACTTGTTGGCTTGATGCGTATCAATTTCTCTGCCTACAAGATTTCATGTTCCCAAGTAGAACTTTTGGAAGTTCGATTTCATAAGTATTAGTCATATAATTAACTTTAGGTGTCTAATGAATGGTTCTTCAAGACCATTTTATGATTGAACATATGCTTTGTGATGTTCAATAGTCATAAAATACTTATTAGATGCTTTCGAAATTATTCACATAATGAGCTCTTACTCTAATTAGTTGAGCAAAGAATCTCACAAACTTCTGGTTGTGAGTTGATAACAATTATATTTATGTAGCCATTTAGTTGATGCATAAATTAAAATAATAAAATATCTAAATGACCCATCTGATCGGTGTATCTGTATACAAACATCACCTTAAGCACATTGTAGAAATGTGAGAGACTTATTCCCTCAAATTCTCTACTTCCTTTGAGAACTGAAAACACACAAAAGTTAATGGATTGAAGAATCTACGGGCTCTTCAATAAAAGTTCTGAAAAAAAAATTAACAATTTTCGCATCATAATTAAAGATCTGGGATGGCCCAACCGGTCTTGCCAACAACAAACTTATTATAATTCATAAACTTCAGGTTTATGGTAAGTCTCATGATATACAGACATTGGAGATTTCTTTTGATAGGATATATCCACTTAGATGAATATGCTTGAGACTCAATTAGTTTCTATGATATTTAAGAGAATATAATATAATATTAATGTGTAAGAACTTTGTTCTTCAAGCTAGGTAACAATACAATTAGCTCTTCTGGAGCCTTCACTTACATTTGCAAACTTTTGGTTGTAAGATTATAATAAGAACATACGCTACCTTATGACTTCATGTCATAACTTGATAGTACACGCAATTTAGACTATTAAACTTCAAGTTAAAAACAACATTTTCTTTTCTTTTATAAGTGCATAGCAAACTTCAGGTTTTCCATAGCATAATTTTAATGGCTCTCACATATATTTAAGACGAGAAAGAAAAAAATGTAATAAAACTTTGATCACTTAAGTAGCAAAATATAAAACTTCTAACTAATGCTTATAACAAAAGTCACTATTTACAAATAAAGAATTAGCGATACACTTATTTTCCTTTTATATATTTATATGGAATTTCAAGTGTGAGAAAGAAAGTAAGTTACATTTTTCAATAATCCCAAAATACTAAATCATTATTAGGAATAGCAAATGTCATTACCACAAATAACACTTATGAAAAGAAAACAGCAACACCTTTGTTAGAAAAAATTAAAGAAATTAACTGTGTCAAAATATGTTACTTCATCATTATATTCTTGAAAAGATAATTTCAACACCATTATTAGGTGTAGCAAAGGATCATAACAACTTATGATGATGATATTCTACAATATCAATGGTCATAACCATAATACTTGTCACACTCTAAAATTTTAGTACGTATCATTCAATTCCGAGAATAAAGTTCAATTTTTATGTGACATTTTACATTTTAATGAACAACCACTCTTTTGTACAATCAAATTATGTTACAAAACTTTCAAAATATTCTTGAAAGTATTTTCTCAATTTTGCTACTTCAAGAGGATAACTGTGAGACGTAGAAATGAATTACTTGTTTTTCTCATTTTTCCTTGTTTCAAAGTATACTAAGATCAAGTAGATCTTACAAATTTTAATCACGCTCTAAAAGTGTAGTTCTTCAGGAACTCGATCATAAATCTTTCAAACTTTGGTGGTTAAAAAGATTCAAAGAAATCTTTTATAAACGATGATGGTAACCTTTATTTTACTAATGATTATAACCACAACTTTTGTTGTGACCCAAACTTTTAATTTAATTCATTCTCTTCTAGGAATGAAGTTCAATCCATTTAGTGGTTTGTTATTATTCTTTCAATCACAATATCACATAATCTTGACTCAAAAATTATTGAAAATATTTTCTCATTTATGCTACTCTAGGAGTATATTCAAGTAAAAAAAAAAATAAAATTCACTAATATTTCTTTGATTCAATTATACTAAAATCAAATAGATCTTTTAGTTTATAATGATGGTCTAAAGGTTCGGTTCTTCAAGAACTCTATCATAAACAATCAAGGAAAATTATATTACATTTGTTCTCTAGGAACTAAATCTCAAATCTAAGCGATGAAAAAAAATATCATGCTTTGAGAAATCTCTCATGGATGCTTGACCATATTTTTTTTTCTAGTTCTTCAAGAACTATCTCTCAAACTTTCACACTTTGGGCAATCCTATAGGATGCTTCAATATTCAGTTATTTGTGCAATCATTCTGGGTTGCATGAATGATGAAGTCTTCCTGAATTCATCAAGAATAGACAAACATGATAATTGTCTTTATGCAATCCAACGGGGAGGCTTGAATGTTGATTCTTTGAAAATTCATCAAGAATAGAAAACATGATAACTGTGGTAGCAAAATTCTCCATAAGTTTCTATATATACAAGAAATATAAAAGATTAACATGATAAAAATAAAAGCTATGAGGAAGAACATCATAACATGATACTAATTAAAGGAAGAAAGTAGAAGAAAACATATCTTCGCAAACTAGCCTCCAAGTTGATTAAGCCCTCGTTTTGGTAGAGCTTCGTGCTGATAACGTGTTGTGAAATTAACCAAAACAAGAATAAGATAGTACTACTATAATAGACTATAGATGAACAACAAATAAACAAAGAGAAGAAGAGAATGGGAGAAGAAGAGAGCATTTTCATTCTACTCTTGAAGGTCCCTTTTACAATGCTACATGAGTCCTATTTATAGGACATAAGATATGTAAGTTACAAGCATATGGATGGTCTACCATTATGTGTCATAAGCATCTTATAGAATATGAAAGGACTAAGGGAGATGAGGAGATGGACATCCACAAATATTCATAACAGATGTAATTTCATATGTTAATTAGTAAATAAAATAAAAACTTTTATAATTTTAATAAATTAATTTATTTGATGCACATATGAGGTAAAATAAAAATTTCAATGTTGACTTAATAATTAAAAAGTATGTCTTACGCAATATTAGTCATTATAAGAAGTAAAACTTGATTTTATTTTATTTTTGTAATATTTATTTAATATGAATTGATAAAAAAAGTAATATCAACTAATTTTTTTTTAGATAATCAAAATTTTCATTGAAGAGAGTACAAGGGGTGCCCAGCCCTTACAATGAAAAAATAGGAAAGGGGGAGGGCCTCCTCAAAACCCCTCTGAGCCAAAACCCATTGGGAAAAAGACTCAGGTGGGAAAAAGAGTACCTCGCGCAAAACTACACAACCTTGGGGAAAAACAACCTAACCCACTGTCTCTCCCCCGTCTACATTACATGATGTTAAGATATGATACATGAGAAGATTTCAGCGAGTCAAAACAGCCCAACGGACAATGATACCAGTCTGACCATCCTAACCCGCAAGAGTTCCCCTTCCTAGCTTTGAACCAACTCCAAGCGCTATCCATGATACCCGACACCAAAGTTGGAATTGAAGCAACCTCTCCCTTAAAAACAATTTTGTTACGCATGAGCCATATGTTCCAAACCACCGCTAACCAAATGAGATGTCTAATTCCTTTTAGCTTCCTTCCATTTGTGAGTTTCCCAAACTCCAAAAAATGAGACACCACATCATTGGAAACAATACTAGAAACCCCCATCCACTCAAAGATTTTCTGCCATACCACTTTATTTACCCGACAAGTAAGAAGCATGTGCACCGTAGTCTCATCCTCCTCGAAGCAAAACACGCAACATTTATCCAAGTGAGATGGTAAAATACCTCTATGATGTAAAGCCTCCCGAGTGGCTATTCTGTTTAACATAACCCTCCAACCAAAGATTAACACTTTTGATGGCACGTCGTTGTTCCAAAGTTGTTTCCACTCCTCCGTCCCATGGCGCCCATCGCAAAGAACGAAACCACTTCTGGCTGAATCTGCAGCAGCTGTGACGGCATGCCATGGCTGGCCAGCCGCATCGCCAGTAAAACATTCTTTGGCCGCGGTGTAGTGCGATAATACCACTCCTAATTGCTACTGTACCTGCATGTTCTTCAAGCAATTCACACAGTTTCGCATAACACAACTTAACCGTGAAACCTTTAATAGTATCAAGAAAACAAATCCAGCGATCCGGAGTCAAGTCCTGTAAACTAACAGTTTGTAATAACTGTATAAAAAATTCAGCGTTGTGATCCTCCTCCCTAGGTAGATCCTCCAACCAACGAACATTCCACCGCCATACTCCATCAATCCACCCTCCCATCTCCTCTATAACCACATCTTTGTTATTATAACCATTATAAATAGTCGGGAATAACTTGGCAAAACTATCTCTCCCAACCCACCTATCCTTCCAAAACTTAATCAAATCTCCTCTTCCCAATTTAAGTTTAACTATCTTATCAAACCACCCTACTTGTAACTTTGAACCTGCACCCAACTGGCCTAAGTCACACCACCATAATGAAGTTTTGCCCCACCCTCGTCTATACTCCAACTCATTAGGCCATCTACCTTTCAAACCGTACCGTAACACCAACACCTCTTTCCATATGGGATTATCGTCCTCCGTTAAAATTCTCCATCTCCATTTCGTTAAAAGAGCAAGATTAAAAACCTCCAAGTTTTTCACTCGCAGCCCTCCATTCGCTTTTGATTTGCAAATGTTTCCCCAACTCACCCAAGATAGCTTCCTATGCTCTTCATCTCCACCCCATAAGATACATCTTTGAAGCTTGGTGATTTCCTCAATTACTTTCTTAGGTGCTTTGTAGAAAGAAAAGTGGTAAAGGGGTAGAGAAGCAAGTACCGAATAAATAAGAGTGACACGCCTCCAATGGATAATTGTTTACTCCTCCAACTATTTAGCCTCGCCTTGATGGAATCAATAATCGGTTGCCAAGTGCTTGTAAGCCTAAGATTAGATCCTACTGGTATTCCAAGAAATTTGAAAGAGGAAGAGCCCCTTCTCCAAGCAAGAAAGTGAGATATCCCTTCTAAAATTCCTTCCTCTATGTTGATGCCAATGACATTACTCTTCGAGAAGTTCACTTTGAGCCCAGAGATGAGTTCAAAGCTCCTTAATATTGCCTTCAAGCACCAAACAATCTTTTCACTACCATCACAAAAGAATATTGTGTCGTCAGCAAATTGCAGCAATTCCACAGTTAGAGTGTCATTAGTTTGAATCCCTGCAGATTATTAGACTCTACCCCCTTCCTAACCAAACCCGCGAGACCTTCAGCCGCTACCAGGAAGAAGAACGAAGCCAGAGGATCACCCTGCTTCAACTCTTTTTGAGCCACAAATTCTTCCGTTGGACTACCATTAACAAGAATTGAGATAGAATTAGACGAATAGCAAGAATATCGCATCCAACACCTCCATTTCGCGCCAAACCCCAGCCTTCCCAACATGTAATCCAAGTAAGACCAGCTAACGAAATCATATGCCTTTTCAAAGTCAGCCTTCAAAACCATGCACTTGTGTTTATTTCTTTTGGCCATATCCACTATCTCATTCACTACCAACACACCATCGAGAATATTCCTTCCAGCAAGAAAAGCACTCTGACACACTGAAATTACCCCCTGAAGAACCTTTTTGAATCTTCCGGCCAGGACCTTTGCCAATATCTTGTATAAGCAACCAATGAGAGCTATTGGTCTGTAATCCCCCAAACCTTGCAGGTTACTAGATTTAGGGATTAAAGCCAAGAAGGACGCGCTAATTGCCTTTGGAAGTCTTGCTTGCCTGTGAAATTCCTCAAAAAACTTCATGATCTCCGAAGAAACAAGATCCCAACAATAATTAATATCAACTAATAATAACAACTCATTTTAATATATTGAATAAAATATGTATATTTAACTTTTTTTGGTATTACATATTTAACAATATTTTGTTTAACATATATATTTTTTAGAGGCAGACGGTCCGAATTTGTTTAACATATATTATTATTGCAATTAATAGCTTTTAAAAGTATAAAATATGAAATTTTAAGTCTTATAAAAAATTTGTTTCAAAGAAATATTTTCGTAAAAGAAATAAAAATTATATCTTAGTAATAAATTGACAAAAATAATATATTACTAAATAAAATTCGGTAAACAACTCGATTTGACCGAGTCAAAAGCGGGTTGACTCGAGTTTGACTGGGTCAAAGGCGCGGGATGATTACGAATGATGTGGCGCACGTGTGGACTTGGAATGCTTAGGTGGATTTTGCTGACTATTTATTCTGAATATGTGACATGGAAGCTTAATTAGGTGGCTCATTCATTGGTTATATATAGATAAGATATAATTTTTTCCGACAAACTAACATACTTCTTTGCTTTAGTATGACAAACAAAAGTACAAGATATACCCGAGTAAAACACTCTACAAATTGTATTTGGATAACTTAACTAGCTTATGCTATATGCAGAGATAATATTGTATTATTTGTTTAAAAAGACTCGGATATATTTATAATAAAGATATCTTACCAACAACATGTAATATTTACCTGTTAACGTGTTATGTTTCTCCGTAATAAATCAAACGTAATGAAATAAGGACATTTTAGTAGTGGGTGTTTAGATTAAACAAATTATGGAAAGATTAAAAAAAATCGAAACGTGAAGAGAGAGAGAGAGAGAGAGAGAGAGAGAGAGAGATAATTGAGAAAGGGAAAAGTGAGTTTTAAATGTGAAATAAAAAAAGTTAGGAGATAATGAGAGAAAGTGGGATCCACAAAAGATTAAAGTGAGATAAATAATTTGGAATGACATATTATTTACTCACTCCCTTAAAACGATGTTTTGATTCTCGGTCATTAATTATTATCAATAAAAGTTGACTACTTTTGTCATATTTAATGCTATTATTCCAAATATACATTTTATTTATTTTATTGACAATAAACTGAAATACAATGTTTTTCATTAAATACTATCTCCGGTCTTTTATATAAGCAAAAAGTTATTTGCATTTGGTTTGTATTTAAACTAGATACATTTGACTCTTTGCTTATATAAAAGACTGAAAATAGTATTAAAAAAAAGGTTAATTCAATGAATTTGGTTAGTACTTTACGTAAAATCTTGACAATTAAATTCCCTTAAATAATTTTCTTAATCAGCATGAATGATCTTTTTTCTTTTTTTGCTTTATAGTGATTGGATGGAGTATTTTGCCAATTATAACAAATGTAATGCTAATAGCGTGAATAGTAGAGAACAATATTTGTACCCATGGTAAAATGAAGATAAGATAGGAATACCTTGTGCAAATATGAGATTAGTACAAAGCAATGGGTAACCGGATGGAGCATTATCATCCGAACAAATAATTCAATTTATCATTTTTCAAAAGTAAGATATCCTATAGAAAAATTTGTTCCACGGCGATCGTGGAGACTAATCCGTCAAAAGAAAGGAGTTATCAACTCTGGAAGACAGGTTGACCTAGAAAACTCCCAACAATACTACCCATTTTCCCAAGGTTAGAAGTAGTAAACATCATATGCCCTTGATCTAAAGAAGTAGAAAACATTACTATGAACTCTTTGTCAAGAAGAACCTTGATAGGTATACTTGTTGGAATCATGGAAAATAATTAAAAAAGAAATAAGGAACATTAGAGCTACAAACAATAATGGCAACGGCAAAGAAAAATGTAGATTTCTTACCCCATTATTGTCCGCGTCGGTAGCCAATAATTGGGAATTTTGTGTCAATTCCCAATTTCTATTCACCTAAAAAATTGGAACACAAAGATCAGAAACACCAGATTATCAACATGAGAGTCATTCCAAAAATGTAAGTGGAGCAACCAAATGATTCTAACTACATTGATCCTGACCAAGAAAAATGTAGATTAGCCAAGAAAAATGTAGATTACTTGTTACATTGATCCTGACCAAATTGAAATGACTTAAATCTTTAAGACTTGTTAGTAGTGGAGCAACCAAATGATTCTAACTACATAAAAAGAACAAATAAGTGGGTTGTTCATGTCTAAGAAATTATAAGATCTGCACCCACTATGCAAGCGGATGAAGAAAATGCACAATAAGAAGCACTGAAATTGGTACGCGTTGTATAATTTATGCGTGGCGACAAATTAAATCTAGGCGCTTTTTTTCCATTAATTACAAATTAGCACTTCTATCATGCAAAATCATAGCCGTCCAACGATATTACACAATAGAAGCTATCGCACATTGTTGTAAGCATTATCATCACTAAAGAAGAAAGACAAACTCATTCCAATTTTTAATGTTTGACTATATTTTTGAGATTATTATCTATATCACTGACTAGCAAAATATTATTATTCGAAACGCTTAAAATTCATTTAATGTGATAGTATTAAATACAATATTTTATATTTATTAAATATAAAATTGACTTAATACAATACTACTAAATACAATATTAAGTTTAATCCGTCGAGTTATCAGAGAGGTTGACCTCTCCCAACAATTTTTTTCCATATGCACTGACCATGAATCAAATAATTAAGTGACCTAAGTATCTACCACTTATGCTACATCATGTTGGTAAGCATTATCATCACTCTCTTTTTTCTTTTTTTTTGAGATTATTATCATCACTGACTATAGTATTAAATACAATATTTTATATTTATTAAATATAAAATTGACTTAATACAATACTACTAAATACAATATTAAAATTTAGTCAAAAATAAAATACTAAAATACTAATAATCGAACCTCTTTCATTCTTCCGCTCCTTCTCTTCATTTCCCTCTCCATCGTCTTCTATTTTCTATCTCAAATTGATTATAACATCCATCAAAAGTTAATACATTAAATGCTATTAAATTATTTGATTACAATTCATTAAAAAAATATAAGTATAATTCATAAAATAAAATAAAAAATGTAAGTATAATATTATAAAATAAAATAAAAAATGTAAGTATTATATATATACTTGTGATGGGCTCAAAAGTTTGAATACAGCAAAGTGGAAAAAAAAAACACCATACTAACAAAATGAATGATCAGAAAGGTGTTAATGTGAAAGTGAATGATAGTGATCGAAAATGGTACGATTCCTTTGTCAAACAAATTTCAGTGTATGGTGTTGCTGCTGGGTATTGTTTATCTGCAGCTTTACTATCCATCATCAACAAATGGGCTGTGATGAAATTCCCTTATCCAGGGGCGTTGACCGCCTTGCAGTACTTCACTAGTGCCGCAGGGGTTTTCATCTGCGGCCGACTGCATCTAATCAAGCACGATGCGCTTGATTTGATAACAATGTGGAGGTTCATACCCGCTGCTGTAATTTTTTATCTATCTCTTTTCACCAACAGTGAATTGCTTCTACATGCCAATGTTGACACTTTCATTGTGTTTCGATCCGCGGTACCCATTTTTGTTGCGGTTGGGGAATCGGTGTTCCTCCACCAACCATGGCCTTCAGCGAAGACGTGGGCCTCCTTAGCCACGATCTTCGCTGGAGGCATACTTTATGTTGCGACGGATTATCAATTCACCTTGGTGGCTTATAGTTGGGCGGTGGCCTACTTGATTAGTATGACAATAGATTTTGTTTACATAAAGCATGTGGTAATGACAATTGGATTGAACACTTGGGGTCTTGTGTTGTACAACAATCTTGAGGCTCTTTTGCTTTTTCCGTTAGAGCTACTTATAATGGATGAACTTAAGGAGATCCGACATGAGATCTCATCTAATGAGTCTAATTGGCAATCATTCGAAGTCGTTTTGCCTGTGGCTTTGTCGTGCTTATTCGGTCTATCAATCTCTTTCTTTGGTTTTTCGTGTCGAAAGGCTATTTCTGCGACGGGATTTACCGTTCTTGGTATTGTGAACAAGTTGTTAACGGTTTTGATTAATTTGATTGTGTGGGACAAGCACTCAACATGGTTGGGTACAACAGGACTTTTGATTTGTATGCTAGGTGGGATTTTGTATCAACAATCAACAAGTAAAGCAAAAGCTGAGAAACAAGAAACTGTACTGGAAAACAATGAGGAACAACAGAAGTTGCTTGAAATAATACAGGTGAGTTCGAAGACCATCATTGGTGACAATGAAGTTAAGAAACAAGGGAGAAAATATTGAAATAATAATAGTTTTTTTGACAAAATTGAAATAATATTAGTTAATTATAATATGTTGAATGATTTTCTTTTGACCAAATAATATGTTGAATGATGTAAACTATTATCATCACAAATCTTTTTTTTTTGTTATCATGTTATTTTTGTGTAGTATCCATCAATTTTGTCGGTGACTACATCACCAATCTTATCTTATTATTAAGTAAAGTTTAATTATATTTGTTAAGCTTTAAATGTCTTTGTGTTTGTTTGAAAATTAACTTATGTAAAAGATTTAAGTTATTAATTTATCAGTATATACGAATGTCGCTTATGTGGTATTCTCCCACCCCCTCTCACAGTTTTTTTTTTGTATTTTCTCGCTTTTTCCATATCTTTTTTGTTTTCTTTTTTCATTTCTAGCCAATTTTTTTTATCAGTGGTGCTATTTGGTACGAAGGAAAGGTGTACGAATGGTAAGAATTACGTTATACCAGAGCACCAACATTATTCTTCGGTTATTTTTTTTATAAGTTATTCTTCGGTTATTTGTTTTTCACATACCAACACTAGTTCTTCGGTTTCTAACAATAACTTTCGTACGATCCATCATTATTATATTTTTCGCCACTTTAAAAAAATTAATTAATTCAAATACTAATATTTTAAAAATCATTTTTCTCAACTAATTAATATTTTAAATACTAAATTTTATAAAAGTAAAATAATTAAACATTATTTTCCTTCCATCCAATCTCTTTTTTCCTTTTCAAATTCTAATGTTCGTTTCTGCTTGGGCCGACCTTTAGTCGACTACTTTACTATTTCATGACCTTAAAAATAAAAATTATTCAAAATATTGTTGTTTTAAATACTAATAATTCAAATACTAATATTTTATAAAAATAAAATGATTAAGCAAACTAATAATTTATTACTAAAATAATTTCTTAAAGTTCTCTTTCCATGTAAAAACTTCTTTCCTTAGTCCTGCGTGATTTTATTTTAATTTCCTGTTGTGTTATTATATATAGTAGTAATTGTTATATTAATTAAGATAGTAATATTTAAAATATTAATAATTCAAATATTTGTCTTTTGAAAACAATTTCCAAGAATATTTAAAATTTAAAATATTAATAGTTTACAAAAGTAAGACGATTAAATAAAATAATAATATATTATTATATAAAGTTTTTAATTTCTCTTTCCATTTATGAATTTATTTCCTTAATGTCTGCTTTTATTTTTATTTTCTATCGTGTCATTATAAATAGTGTTAATTGCTATAATAATTCAAATATTATCATTTTAAATAATAACAATTCAACTTGTCAAAAAAAATACTAACAATTCAAATACTAATATTTTAAAATGATTTCCCTCGACTAGTTAGTATTTTAAATATTTATATTTAATAAAAGTAAAATAATGGCATATTAATAGATATATTTTTGACAAGAATTTTTTGTTGGGCGAAATCACTCTTTATGTAACAAAAAAAAAGGATATATTTTAATATTTTTGACAAGAACATATTAATATATTATCAATATAAAGTTTTAAAATTTTCTTTCCATGTATAAATTTCTTTCCATGTACATACACATAAGGGCTAAATATATGAAGTTGAGTTCTCTGTTTTCGTACGACTTCAACAAAAAGGTGCAAAAGTTGCCAATTTGCTAAAATATATTAAAATACAAAAATTGTACTTTGACAAATGGAAGGATTTTGGTACAATTGTTTTTTAACTAGAAAAAGAGTAATATTTATCATAAACCGGACATTGGACCGAATCGGACGGTTCAGCTAGTCTATTTGGTCAAGAGTCAAAGTTATTGTTGGAACAAGGGCGATAATGAATAACTTCAAAGAATGTTAAACGTCAAAATTATCGACCGAATCTATACAATATCACATTCAAAAGGAGAGAAATGTTTTACTATCTCATCCAAGAAGCCAACAAATTGAGAATACCTACTTATAGGGAACGACACAACTTTTTCGACTTTCATAAAGGCATCTAAGTAACGAGGCTTTTTAGAGAGCGACAATTGCATTCATGAGTGTTTAGTTGAAGCATCAACTTTACGAATGTCATATGATTTTAAGAGGTTTTTGTGACTACATTTTTTCTGAACCAACTAATGTTAGACGCCTCTAGAATGATTTTTACACCGACGTGGTAGAGGATTGTCCTTCAATAAGTATTACTACAGCATCAACCTTGGCTAATAGGCTATTGAGGGATTTGAATGACCTTTTGCTTCAACACGAAAAATAAGTCACAGTCACAGATTACGATTTGCCAACAATAAGATTAGAGACAAGTTAAGATAATTTGATGGCATGAGTTATACATGAAGAGCTATTGGTCCAAAATACCTATTGAAGATGAGACACTAATGATATATCATTGTGAATATTATTAGGATGAGACAACATCATTTATTTAGGATGAGACACTAATAGGTTCTCCCTCCGAACTCAAATATAAGCAACAAAGTTGTTATGTCGTTGTTTTTTCATGAATTTGTTAGATGTTGAAATCCTAATAGGTAGCAATGTTGGAAAAAGAGCTTTATTATCCATAATTGAACACAAGCCAAGTGATCGTCTGTGACTTCTTTAATTTTGTGCTTAATTAATCGGAAGCTATTTTCTGTGAGACTAGCAATCACAATAAATAACTCATAGGGATAGACGATTCCTAATGTTGGAATTTATCTTCCATTCTTCCAATTCCTAACAAGGTTGTTTTTTTTATATACCATAACACTTTTTATTATTTTTTGTTTCACTATCAAATCAATAATATTCAAGGTTTCTTTGCAACAGGTTCATCGTCTAAAAGCATACTATTTGTTTGGGAGGCACGTTGTTTACAGATACAACTTAACTTTGGAAGACGGTAACAAAGAATTACTAGCTCAAAGGATTAAAAGGTAATGCACAATTATTTTTTTAAAGTTTTTTATTTCTGATGTCTTAGATAATATTTTTATTCTACACTAAACGTAGATACACCATCTTTTCATATTAAATATATACAAACTTATTTTCCAAGTATTAGGCAGCTTGAAAATTTAAAAACCAAATAGGGGCTTTCATCTTTGCTCATTTCAGTTGAAATGAAATATCTGCATTCTTCAGGTGTTTTTATCTTTATAAAATTAATCGAAGTATGTTAGTTCACAAAAAATATATTCAATATCCTTATGAATAATATGCTTTTTGACATTGTAGTTTTTTCAAAAGACAAGAAATTATTGATAATTTTTTTACAAAGAATAAGAAGAAATATTTACAAACTAATCATATAATCTAAATGTTTAATATCTTATTTCATCACTATACTACCTTACTGATAATTGATGAACAACAAATCTCCAGATTTTGAATCACTCCTTTGTCTATTACTAAAGTCATGATTCTTTTTTTTGGATCACTATTATGTCATGATTCGATCACTATGCATTGGGGTATGATTTACTGGACTTTGTCGATGACTAATTAACACCGAGAATTTGGTACATTCATTTAGTACCAAATTTTGTCGGCCCATATAGTTTACACATTTTATGAGATATCTTTTTAGAGCCTATAAAATTAAATTAAAAAAAACCTTACACTAAAATCTATGACTACATAAATATCAACAATGTTATTCAGCCAAAAACTAACTTTACAACACCAATTAACCAAATTTTTTAGGTCATTAACCAAGTAACCAATTAACCAAGTTTTTAATCAATGACCTAGAAAACTGTGAAAAAAGCAGATTGATTAATAGTCTAGAAAACTTGATTAATAGGTATTGTAAGTTGGTTTTTGTCTATTTTTGGTTGAATAACAGTATTGCATAAATATATACTGCAGTGCATTAGAAAAATAATACTACCTCTAGCTCATAATATAATAGCTCAAAGGATTACTAGCTCAAAGGATTAAAAGGTAATGCACAATTATTTTTTTAAAGTTTTTTATTTCTGATGTCTTAGATAATATTTTTATTCTACACTAAACGTAGCTACACCATCTTTTCATATTAAATCTATACAAACTTATTTTCCAAATATTAGGCAGCTTGAAAATTTAAAAACCAAATAGCTAGGGGCTTTCATCTTTGCTCATTTCAGTTGAAATGAAATATCTGCATTCTTCAGGTGTTTTTATCTTTATAAAATTAATCGAAGTATGTTAGTTCACAAAAAATATATTCAATATCCTTATGAATAATATGCTTTTTGACATTGTAGTTTTTTCAAAACACAAGAAATTATTGATAATTTTTTTACAAAGAATAAGAAGAAATATTTACAAAGTAATCATATAATCTAAATGTTTAATATCTTATTTCATCACTATACTACCTTACTGATAATTGATGAACAACAAATGATGATTGTTGCTAAAAAACAACAAATGCAACAATTGCTTTTCTTAAAATGCAGGAAAATATAAAAATCTCCAGATTTTGAATCACTCCTTTGTCTATTACTAAAGTCATGATTCTTTTTTTGGATCACTATGTCATTGGGGCGCAATTTCTAGTTTCTACCGACTTTGTCGATGACTAATTAATACCGAGGAATTTGGCTGGTCACGAGTACCAAATTTTGTCGGCCCATGTAGTTTACACATTTTATGAGATATCTTTTTAGAGCCTATAAAATTAAATTTAAAAAAAAAACCTTACACTAAAATCTACGGCTACATAAATATCAACAATGTTATTCAGCCAAAAAAAATTCAGCCAAAAACTAACTTACAACACTAATTAACCAAATTTTTTAGGTCATTAACCAAGTAACGAATTAACCAAGTTTTTAATCAATGACCTAGAAAACTGTGAAAAAGCAGATTGATTAATAGTCTAGAAAACTTGATTAATAGGTATTATAAGTTAAATTTTTGTCTATTTTTGGCTGAATAACAATATTGCATAAATATATACTGCAGTGCAATAGAAAAATAATACTACCTCTAGCTCATAATATAATAACTAAATGATATTTTCCCGCTGATCCAAAATATAACCAACAAACTCTTCTTTAAGTCAAAAAAAACTCTTATTTAAAAAATTATTATATATATGATCAATCTCAAACCCCTGTAAAAAAAAATTAGTAAAAAGCCCTTGCAAAATGCAATGTTTTGATATAAGCCCTTCTGTTAAAGTTCTGTTAGTGTCTCATTAAAATGCAAAATTATTTTTAGTAAAAAGCCCTTGCAAAATGCAATGTTTTGATATTAGCCCTTCTGTTAGAATTCTATTTATTTTTTAATTCTTCAATTATGAACTTCTTCATCTCTCTTTCAACTTCATCTTTCTCAATCTTCTTCAAACCCATATTAAAACCTCATATGAACACAAGTAACAAATCTCCAATGAAAAAACTAACTTTGATTCACAACCAAGTTGCTCACTTCAACCTCCATCACTTTGCAAAGGAGAGGCAGTGTGACTAACCACCATCAAAGTTTAATTACATCAAAGTTCTTTGCAAAGTGATGGAGGTTGAAGTGAGCAACTTGGTTGTGAATCAAAGTTAGTTTTTTCATTGGAGATTTGCTACTTGTGTTCATATGAGGCTTTACATGGAATGCTAAAATTGGTGGGATCGATGGTTTTAATATGGGTTTGTGCTAAAGTAAGCAACTTGATTGGGAATTAAACTTGGGTTAGGAAAAAAATACATGATTTGATCTAGGTTTTTGTTAAAGTGAGCAACTTAGTTGTGAATCAAAGTTGGGTAGCGAGGAATATTAGAATTCATATTATGCAACAAATTGGAGTTACAACAACAACAAAGATGGAGTTTGTGGATAAAAATATGGAAAGGAAGGAGAAAAAGTTGAAGACATCAATGAAAGAGAAGAAGGAAGATTGAGAAAGATGAAGTTGAAAGAGAGATGAAGAAGTTCATAATTGAAGAATTAAAAAATAAATAGAATTCTAACAGAAGGGCTAATATCAAAACACTGCATTTTGTAAATGTTTTTTACTAAAAAAAAATTTGCATTTTAACGGGACACTAACAGAACTTTAACAGAAGGACTTATATCAAAACATTGTATTTTGCAAGGGTTTTTTACTAAATTTTTTTTTACAGGGCCTTAAACCAAAACACGCTAAATTTTTTTTTTTACAGTGGCTTAAACCAAAATACGCTATATTTACAGGGGTTTAAATCATATTTAAGCCTTTTTTTAATAAGCAATTCTTCATTAAACGGAGCACTAGGGGGGATGTTCAACCCCAAACAACAAAACAACAAATTGTTTAGACAATGAAGAGGATTATTCCACCATGTGGAAATAGATAAATTATAATTACAACCGACTCTATAAACAAGCCAGCTCCAAGAAAGACTTTTGATGCGCAAAATAATGGCTTCAATGCTTGCCTCCTCCTGATTGAAAATAAGACCATTCTAAGCCAACCAATGACACCAACACGTTGTCAACCAAATCAAATGCTTTGTTCTCTTTGATTTTCTCCCTATGACGAACTTACGCAACCATTGAAAGTACTGAAGCAAAAAGTTTGGTGCCTCTATAACAATGCCCATCCAATAGTAAATTTTAAGCCACACATCTTGAGCAAAACAACAATCCATAAATTAATGATGAAATTCTTCACAATGCAACCTACAGAAAGGACAAGTCGCCTCAGCTGCAGTAATTATGACATTACAGTGAAGGAGAACACCACGAGTAGGCAGTGAATTGCGCACCAAACGCCAACCAAAAATGGATACTTTTGAAGGCACAACGCATCTCCAAAAGGACTCATACACGATATGTAACTCCTCAAGCAGCCCCTCAGTATTATTGCAATTAATCAACCAATTGTAGCAAGACTTAACCGAGAACGATTTCGACGGATCTACTAGCCACGACCACCCGTCCAAAACCTCTTTTGTTAGAGAAAAAATATTGAAAAACTGTGAGCAACTCAGCAGCCTCCACCATTTCTGCTTGCAAGCCGTGAGCCCCCAGGGCAATTTCCAGCACCAATGCTCACCAATCCACTCACCAACATCAGCCACTGTAACAGACTGATGATTACACCCAGCAAACAAATTCGGATACACCGTGGATAGCGGATCGTGTCCTAACCAATGGTCCTTCCAAAAATTAACGAGTGTGCCATTTCCCAACTTTCTTCTAATGCAAGAAGCAAAACCACCATTAGATTCATGTGAGTCTAAAGAGATCAGATCCCTCCACCATATGGACCCCTTAAGGCCCCTATTTAGAGCCATTTGAGAACCATGTAAAAAAATAGCTACAAAATCGCCATACCTATGCTTTAAAAGCCCCTTCCATGAAGCATCCTCATCCATCAAACTCCTCCACTTCCATTTAGATAACAAAGCCACATTGAATAACTTAAAGTTTTTGATTCTGAGACCGCCCTCCTTCTTCGGTTTACAAATATTCTCCCAAGCAGTCCAATACATGCCTCTTTCTCCATCATTGATACCCCACAAAAAGTCCCTTTAGATTTTAATCATAGCATTTATAATCACCTTCGGAGCTTTGTAAAAGGAAAAAAATAAAGAGGAATGCTATTCAATACCGAATTGATGAGTGTGACCTGGCCTCCAAAAGATAGCGTGCAAGCCTTCCAAGATGATAATCTCTTCCTAAGCTTGTCAATGATCGATTTCCAAGTTGAATCCCTCCTCGGATTAGCCCCCACCGTAATCCCCCAAAATATAAACAGAATAGTTTCCGTTCTACAAGGAAAGTAGAAGCAGCCTCTAAGAAATTCTCCGAAATATTATCACCAATAAGCTTGCTCTTATGGAAGTTGACTCTCAACCCGACACCAATTCGAACCCTCTCAAGATAGATTTGATTGACCATAAATTATCCCAAGACGCTCTCCTCATCAACATTGTATCGTTGACAAACTGCATAATTAGAAAACTCAAAGTGTCACTGATAGAGTAGCTCTGGAATGAACCCAACTCCACCGCTCTATTCACCAATGCCGTCAATCCTTCAGACACCATAAGAAATATAAAAGGGGATAAAGGATCCCCTTTTCTCAAACCTCTTTGAATTTTGAAGTCACCAGTTGGGCTGCCATTCACTATCACCGATGTATTACTAAAACAAATACACGCCTTCATCCAATTAATCTATCTCCGAGTAAAGCCCATCTGATTCAACATATACAACAAAAAGTCCCATGAAAATAGAGTCATATGCCCTTTTGAAGTCAACCTTAAACAAGAGGCATTATTCCTTCGATCTCTTAGCATAATCAACAATCTCATTTACCACCACAACTCCACCCAAGATTTGCCTACCACCCAAAAAAGATGACTGACAGTTAGAAATGATAGAAGGGAGCACCCTCTTCACCCTTCTAGCTAAGACCTTAGAAAAAATCTTGTAAAGACTACCAATCAAGCATATAGGGCGAAAATCACCCAAGCTTTGGGGATTATCCTTTTTAGGAATAAGAGCAATGAACGATGCCGAAATAGCTTTAGGAAGAAAAGCATTCTCATGAAATTCATTAAGGAAATCAACCACATCTTTTTTCAGCAAGTCCCAACACAACTTAATGAATTTAAGATTAAAACCATCCGGTCTCGTACTTTTGTCACCATCACACCTCCAAATTTTCGTCTTAATCTCATCTTCCCTAAAGGGTTCAATCAACAAATTAGAATCTGTACCTGTCAATTGTTTGAAAGAAAGACCATCAAGAGTGGGCTGAGAGAGATTCGGCTCCGCAAAGCAATCCATAAAATGCTTCAAAACAGTAGATTTAACCTCTTCCACCTCCTCCACCATCTCGCCATTAACAATCACAATATTACATCTCATTCTTCTATTCTTCATTAAGGAATGGAAGTATTTTGAATTCATGTCCCCCTCCTTAATTCATCTAGCTCTAGATTATTGATGTAACATTGTCCCTTTGTATTGCATATGTTTCCAAAAAGAAGCTGAAATTTCCTTTCTTTTTAAAGCCACATCATTATTCCACCCTTCACTAAGAACAAGATCCAAAACATTCATATCCTTTACCAACCCTTCAATATTCAAATCCATTTTTCCAAAGACTTATGTGTTCCAACTTTACTTTTATTTATGGAAAGAATATTTTTGAAAAGAAATTAAATTGTTTGCCTTATATATTAAAGGTTAAATTATAGTTTTGGTCCTTCTATTTTCACAAATTAGGACATTGGGTCCCTCTATTTTAAAATTCAGACAATTAATCTCCATACTTTAAAAATTTCAGAGATTTTGTCCAAAAAGATTTCTTCGTTTTTTTGCTGATGTAACGGTCTATCCAAAAAAAACTTTATGTGACACTTATTTTTTTTTTGACAATATATGTGACACTTATTAAATAACGTGACAGCTGTCCCAGTTTTAATGTCATTTCTTAATGGTGATTACTCCCATACCCCTCCAAAGTTGGGTGGGTATGATACTTTCAAGACAAAATAGGCAAAATAAGTTCAATATTTATTTTTATTTTAAAATATTTAAATAATGTATTTTCTTTTATAAGGATCATTAGTGGGTATGGAAGAAAAAACCTTTCTTAATCCGTATGATATTTAGGGATTTGTTTCTTAAATGGTGTTTCGGAGATAGTAATAATAATTTAATATCAAGCTGGAGTACACAGACGGTAAGAAAGAAGAACAAAACCCAAAAACGAATCAAATGAAATGAAAAACGGAGATTTGGAACTGAAAACGCAGGAAAATCGCTTCCGTCCACGACACTCCCTTCTCCGCTTCCAATTCTGGTTAGTTACTTCCTTTCTCTTCTCTTCTCGCTTTTTTCATTTCTTCAACGCCAATATCAACGTCATTGTCGTTTCACTTCAAAATTCTCTGCTTCACATCACACTCAAACAAAAAAAATTAACAGATCTATTCTTTATTATGCATAGATAGATTTTAATTTTAGACTGATAATAACTGTGAATAATTTTGTTTTGTATTCAGATGTCTAATGACAATGATGTGGAGAAAAACCCTACTAATATTCAGAAAGGGGTTAATTTGAATGAAAGTGATGGAAATTGGTACAATTCAATTGTTCATTCAATTTCAGTATACGGTGTTGCTGCTGGTTACTGTTTATCAGCATCTTTACTTTCAATTATTAACAAATGGGCTGTCATGAAATTCCCTTATCCAGGGGCATTGACTGCCCTGCAATACTTCACTAGTGCTGCCGGGGTTTTCCTCTGCGGCCGGATGAAGCTTGTAGAGCACGACTCGCTTGATCTGTTAACCATGTGGCGGTTTCTGCCTGCGGCTGTGATATTTTACTTGTCGCTTTTTACCAATAGTGAGTTGCTGTTACATGCCAATGTGGATACTTTCATTGTGTTCCGATCGGCTGTTCCGATTTTTGTTGCGGTTGGGGAGACATTGTTTCTTCACCAACCGTGGCCGTCGTTGAAGACGTGGGGGTCGTTGGCGACGATATTTGCTGGGAGCTTGCTTTATGTTGCTACGGATTATCAGTTTACTTTGGCGGCTTATAGTTGGGCGGTGGCGTATTTGGTTAGTATGACTATAGATTTTGTTTACATTAAACATGTGGTTATGACCATTGGATTGAATACTTGGGGTCTTGTGTTGTATAACAATCTTGAGGCTCTTTTGCTTTTTCCGTTGGAATTGTTGATAATGGGTGAGCTTAAGAAGATCAAGCATGAGATTGCTGATGAGTCTGATTGGCACTCGTTTGCAGTAGTTTTGCCTGTGGCGTTATCGTGCTTGTTTGGTCTCTCAATTTCTTTCTTCGGATTTTCGTGTCGAAGGGCTATTTCTGCGACTGGGTTTACTGTTCTTGGTATAGTGAACAAGTTGTTGACGGTTGTGATTAATTTGGTTGTGTGGGACAAGCACTCGACATGGGTGGGCACCGTGGGACTTTTGATTTGTATGATTGGTGGGATTATGTATCAGCAGTCAGCGAGTAAACCGAAAGCTGCAACACAAACAACTGAACAAGAAAATGAGGAGGAACAACTGAAGTTGCTTGAAATGCAAGTCAGTTCAGAGACCAACAATACTGATAATGAAGTTAGTAAATCAAGGGAGGGAAATTGAAACTATTTTCATGTAGGAAAATTTCCATATTTCCTTTGAAGTGTATGTTTCACAGGTATCCGATTTAGATTATATCAACATTTTTTTTCAACTGTCAATCCATTATTCTTTTACCAGTGCTATCTCCATCAATGTCAAGCTCATCGGTGTTCCAGTATGTAGTATTTTATTCACTTTATAGTGGCTGTTATGCTTAAGTAAAAGATACAAACTATTATTTAAGTATTGATAGAAAAAATGTTTCCAAATTTGATCCTTTTTACTTTTAAGCATTTTAACTGAATCATTTACACATCTCAATTATCAATGGTTTCTTTTTCTTGCTCCTGATACTGTGGAAGGATTGTTACATTGCTCTACATCTAATAATGTGTTTCTGAGTCGGTTTTTCTTGACCAGGGATACAAAATTCTTAGAACATGACTGTATTTATGAACCATCTGCATCTCCATGAGTATACATTTATGGGGTGAGATCTGACAATTATTATTTTCTTAAAGGAAAATTCTTGATTCCTGCCATTGTTCAATGGCACCCTTGACCAGTTTGTAGGTTAGATGAATCTGGGTATAGAATTTAATGGTCGACCATATTGGCTATTGGGTGGAATACCACTAACCAGGGTTACAATTTTGATGTCCAGAGTACTATCCTAATGTTTAGTTCCTAAATATACCATTTTTTTCTTTCAGCACTAATCAACTTAGCCATGAAAAGAAGAGCAAGCATGGCTTTACCGTGATTGACATGCTCAATGGCCTTTCAGTATATAGATATAATTTGCTCAGTAATTCCCTTTTCTGCATTATTTCTTCCCAAAATGCCTTTTTACGTAGGAAGTGATGAACACAACTTGGTACTTATAATGAGAGTAGAAGATTGGGAAAAGCTTTATTTTCTCATAATGCTACGTCTTGTTCCTAGAAAATTCTCATTTCTGATGTCACCTTCAATGTTTCATCTCCAGTGTAACTGAATTTTTTCACCAGTGGTTTTCATCATTTTTTTCACCTTCATTTTGATTCTTAGATATTGGTGTATTTTGCTTTTCGATTAGTTTAAGAACTGCCAAGTATGATTGCTGGAGATTGAATAATTTTTGTCTGAAATCTAGTAGATATTGGTGTAACTGGAAAGTTTTTCATCTGTTGTTTTCATCATCTTTTTTCCCCTTCATTTGGATTCTTAGATATTGGAGTATTTTGCTTTTCGATTTCAAATTTGGTTTCGTTTAAGATTATGTTATTGCCAAGTATGATTGCTGGAGATTGATTAATTCTTGTCTGAAATCTACTTCTTTACTCTGAGAAATGAGAATACTTAAAAGAATTGGTTTCCTTGGTCCTGTACAAATAGCTTTAGGCTACTCTTAAGTCTTAATTAGATTTGCTGTACTTTGCTTGCAATGGCTTCTATAACCTAGTTATATATAGTTACCGTTAGCTCCTGCCCTCTGAAATAGACTTATCTTTAAGCTTTTACTTATGATTTATTTAGCAAATATCTTCAGTTTTAAATCATAACTATTGTGCACTTAATAACAAAACAGAGATATACCAGAATAATATTGTGGTTGGTTGATTGGATATTATGAATTTCACTTTAGAAAACAATTTTTGTTGGTTTAAAGACATCATTGTGAAATAAAAGTCTTGCTGCTATACCAGCAAGTGTTGGTCTGAGCCGAACTGGATTCGGATTCCCACTCCAATGTCTAAAAAATGAGTTGTGGGTGTGGCAAAAATTCTATTGGGATGGGAGGACCATACGGACCGGCAAAGCTGGGTACACATGGTCAACTAGGTTCCCCAGCATTGATTAGTCACCGGCAAAGTCGATCAATACTGCACACCAATAAACCAAAAAAAAGTCTTGCTACTATGGTTGGAGCTGTTATCATGTGACGAAAGGTCGCAGCCACAGGTTTGAGTTGTGGAATCAATCTCTTCCAAATGCTTGGTAAGATTGCTTATAATAGAACTACAATGGGTCTGACTCTTTCTTGGACCCTCCCATTGTGTATGTTTCCAAGCACCAAATTACCCCTTTTTTCAAAACATTATTGTGATCCAATAGTAATGAAGTTCAGCTGTGGCTGCTCATGGTTGCAGAACTTACAGCCCTTGCCCCAATATCAGGGATTACTTAATATAATTCGCAAATGTTATTTATGAAAATTAGTATAGTGAAAGGTTCCAACTGGTAATACAAAGGAAAATAGAGGAAAATGGGATCAAAGACGTAGAAAGATCAAGAACAACGATGTATTGATAGTATCTGGTTACAAGTTCTAGCAAACTCCAAGGCCATTCGAGAGTGCCCTGAACCTCTCCATTTACAAATGTGTATAGACTTGATTAACTGACTTGGCTAATTGCCCCCTACTCTCTATATATAGGCAACATGCCTAACAAGATACTAACAAGGGCCTAATAACTAACTCACTAACCAAATGTAACAACCAACTATAACAACTAACCAATTATAACAACCCTACGGTACCTATCATATAGATGTCTGAGGTTATTGTTAAATGGAAGTGCTTTTACAGATATATGGTCCTTTGCTTGTGTTAGGAAATATGTTAAATATCTAATTATGTATAGGAGTATATTAGATGATATGTTAGGATTGGGTATCCCCTGTTTTTCTCTCTTTCAACAGCTTGCATTGGCTCTAAATTAGCCACTTGTGTGCCATGCCCTTTTTCATTTCCATAGTGGTGAAGTGGTGACAACATGGTAGGATGAGATAAGTGTTGTTTTCTACTTCAAAAATTGTGACTAGTTTTAGTATTGTGCTATCACCCTTTAGTTCACTCAATTTAATTGCTTCTTTTTGCTTCTGGGATTGGTTCACTATTCTGTATTTTTCATAACAAATTAGAATTCACATTTAATATGTTTTCTTCATACTACTACTAAACTTGTATTATAAACGCCTCCTTTCCCTTCTCTCCCCTCTGAAATTCCAAACATACTTTTTGTGAAGTGATTCACAATATATTTCTAAAATTAACTTAGAATAAACATAAAAATTCATAATCCACTTGAATAAGAAGGTAGATATGTTAACTATTGTCTCAAAAGTTTCAGCTACACGAAAATCCTCTAGATAATGTTAGTGTGCTTGGAAGAGAATGTTAGTGTGTTGTTAGCAGTGCTCTAGATAACAAGTAGCTTTTGCATTAGTAGATAGCTCTCTTTTAGGGTATTACTTTTCCCACTCCCCCTCCTACTCTTTCACACCCCTTAACAAATTTTATTCCAAAAATAACCTCGCGTGAAACGCAGTGAGGACGTGTTTAACGACGGTTCGAACGACCTTGTTTGAACAGGTTCAAATGATCTCGTTCGAACAGGTGAAATTACGCACAAGAGTGTGTGAAGTCAATATTTAACTCACGCGAACGATGTCGTTCGAACGTATTCGAACAAGGTCATGCGAACAAGTTCGAATGACCTCGTTCGAACAGGTGAAATTACGCACAAGAGAGTGTGAACTCAAAAATTAACACACTCGAACGATGTCATTCGAACCTATTCGAAGCCCCGCCGTGTTCGAACACGTGAAATTTCTTGAAAAAAAAGATGTTTTGGCTGGTCTTTTGGTCATTTCACACCCTTATGGGGTGTGTTTTGAGTAGGAGGGGGTGTGGGAAAAGTAATACCCCTCTTTTATTATATTTCATTAAGCTACTTTTGTGGATCGGGCTAAAAAGCCCGAGTGTAAAAACAAACTCAATTACTTTAGCCCGGGTTAGCCCTGTCGGACCCATTTTACCAACTCTAAGTTTGGATTAGCACGATGACCAAAAAAAAAGTTTGGATTAGCACTATCATGTAGGCTAAAGCTATTTCTTGTAGGGTCTTAATTTCGGTACCCCCCTCATTCCCTCCCACACCCCCATAATGTCTCAAATGGACAAAAATACCCCTGAAAATTTACAAAAATTACATGGTTTTGTTAAAAAAAAAAAAAAAATTACAAATTTGGAATTACCTCTAAAATTTTGGAATTACCTCAAAAATAATGGAATTTGGATTTACCTGTAATTAGAAAGATTTTCGGATTACTCGAGAAATGAGGTAATTCCGGTTCATAAATTGTGAACCTAATTACCTATTTCTGAGGTAATTCAAAATTTAATTTTTTTTTCGAACGAATAATTTAGGCTAAAAATCGGTTTTTGGACAACATACTCGGATCGTAATGAAACCACATGTACCATTAGAAGCGAAATAAATCAAGAATCAAGACTCCCTAGAAGGGACTTCTTACGGGACAACAAATTACCTCAAAATCCCAAATTCCATCGTTTACTATTTTTTACGATTTTTTTAATTTTTCATAGTCTCCAAAAATCTTAAAAATTTGTATAGCCTTATTTTGGTTTTGTTAGATTTTTAGTGGTGTTTTTATATTTTTTTAGAGTAGTTTGACTATTTTTAGTAGCCTTTTAGTAATAAAAATTAAAACAAATCGTATATATACGCATCAAGCGTCCCCGGATTGGCCGGGATGCCTAGATGTCGCCCATTCACCTACTTCACGTGCTTATTTTCAGTCATTTTTAGACATTTTGGACCCATAGTTGTATTTGTACTTCTATTTTATGTTGGTCATTTTATATATTTTGACGTATTGTTATTAAATCGTAAATCGTTAGTATCATATTTCCAATAAAAGCGCGTTTAAATCTTAAGACCAAAATACAAACTTTTTTTTAAAAAAATTACAAATTTCGAATTACCTTTTTAGAGGTAATTCAGATTTTTTTTTTTTGAACCGAATTACCTTTTTTTGAGGTAATTCCGAAAATTTAATTTTTTTTTTTTTTTAAAAAACGCAGGGGTATTATTGGCATTTTTGGTATTATGGGGGTGTGGGTGATAATGAGGGGGGTACGAAAACAAAGACCCTTTCTTGTAGTGCTTCTAAGTCTTGGCAGATTTTGTCATCAATTAAATCAAACTTGTCATTGTTATGTTGGAGTAGCACCAATAATTGAAAACATGATTGCGTCAAAAAAAATTGAAAACATGAAATAATTTCACGTTAGGAAAACACTTGTGAAAGCAGTAAAGTGTATATCAAATATAAGGTTAATCAATAGACACATGTAGAATGAAACCCAAGGAAAAAACACTATAAGTCTAACAATTAAAATGGTTTGAAATTAAATAGTATTTCATTAGATTAGATATGATTGACCTATATACCTTGTAATTTGTGTATCATCGTTGGATCCAGCGCGTGAGGCGTGTATCATCGTTGGATCCAATCTCAAGTACATATATGGAGGTAGAGCTATAAAATTGGGCTGCACGACCGGCCCAACACGACCTAATAGGTTAAAGTGTAAACGGGTTGGGTCAAGCTCAGTCAAATTTTTTCAACAATGAAAAACACAAGAAATGTTCAAAAAAGCATAAAAAGATTGCCTAGCTATAGGGACCGAAAAATGAGTAAGACACTCAGTCTAGCCAAATGTTTAAGTTCTTTCTGAGCCTTTGCTTTGCAACCCAAAAGATTGAGTCATCGGATCGGCTAGTTAGATTGGGCCAAAATTGACATATTATAATTTTTTTTAAGAATTTTTTTTAATACATACCATTTCCTATGATTCAGCCACCAAAAAACAAAACTAATAACTTGTACCAGTAATCCATTAATTCAGCAACTTGAAGGAGTCAAAGACTCGTTTGAGTTTTATAAGACTGTCTAAAAGATAAATTAAAGCTAAAACCCTACAAATGTTAAAACATTAGTCCAAATTTTCTTGTAATTAACTTAAAAGGCCGGAAATTTATTTGGCATCATTTACTTGTGAGTTTATCACTATGATATTATCCAAATTGCTCTTTTGCCTCTCAAAGATCCCCTGTGAAATTGGAATATTAGTTCTTTTGGATAATTCAAATCGAACCAATTGGATGTCCATGACAGGATCGATCACTAAAAAAACTTAATAGTTTAGCATAATGAAGGGAAACCTCTATACTAGTACTTATGTCGAGTGTTTAAGTATGAGATAGTCTCACATCATCACATAATGAACAAAATAAAGAGTACATTAGAGGCTTTATTAATTAACCTATTTGTTTCGAATATGGTCTAAGTCTCTTGTTACACACCTTAAAAATACAAATAAAAATTTCAATCTATTTGAAATAATTTATTAATTTTTACATGATAAATCAACTATTAATTGGTAAAAAGGATCACTATACCCCCTCTCATTGTTCATCTCATCCAGGATTTCAAGGCTTATTCTTGGAAGCTACTATTTAATCAAACTTCTTTTTATAAATCGAGTATTCTCTGCGCGCAACTGCAGATCTCGAGCTGAGTAGAACCACAATGAACGGCAAAACTCTCTCTCAAGAGATTTAACACTGTTGCATGCCCAAGACTGGATTCGAACTCAGGACATTGGTTAAAGGGAAACTGGAAGAGATCCTACCATCTTATATAAGAGCATCCACGAGGACTCCCCATTTGAGTCCTTAAATGGACTCCACGTGTACTCATCACTCATTTATACATTTTTAATACTAGTACCTAATAAGCACTCAATCCCCCCAATGCAACACCTTAAAAAAAAAATTAAAATGGGTTCACAAATAACTACATATCATCACTTTATCAACAAATAACTCACAAACTTTTAAATGAGACCCGCTTAAGCTATGAGAGAGAAAGTCTTTGTACAAGGACTCCTCTCTATAAGGAATAATTTTCTGCCCACAATAGTATTCCTTATTAAGGATGATCCTTAATAAGGAAAAAACACTATAAAGAACACCATATTGGATGCTAAGTGCTCTTGGGAACTATTTAATCACACTTTGCGTAAAGGGGAACTTTAGTGCAGATTAGTTAACTAAACATGATGCCAATTTTGATCATCGTCTTATTGTTTTTAATCTTTATCCACTTACCTTATCTAGTTTTCTCTTGGTAGATACTCTGATGGTTAAGTCTTGTTTGGGTGTATCAACAAAACCGAGAGGTTCTACTAGCATTTGGGCCGTCGGCCCATGTCAGCATAATCGGCCCAAGCTCGGTTGCTTGGAGCGCACTTTGCGCCAACCGGCCGAAATTCTCGCAAAACGGTCGGGACTCTACAGTATATATACACCATTCGCACATGGCATCAGGTACGTAATCTTTACCTTGTGATACCCTGCCCGAGCGACCACTTACTTGAGCGTCGGAGTGTCTTTGCAGGTATCACCCGAGGTGCTCAGCGTGCAGCCAAGACCGGTCTTTTCCCTCACTCAACGACCGGCCAATCTAGCAGACAACGGCTATACTTCATTGGTCTAAGGTACGATCAATTGGCGACCACAGTGGGAGGCCCGAGCGCTATCCTACTTCATTCATGGCTCCACGCAACCGGCCCCAGACGCGGGCCTCATCTCGAATCAACCCCTCCGGGAAGCATCATCCTCAGCAACAGACCCCGGAGGGCGTAGCCGTCCCCGTTCACGAATCTCAAGGAAATCCGCGCCAAGAGCCTTCAGTACATGGCGGTCGCGGACCGATCCTAGAGCAGGTGCAACCGCCCGCTCCTCACCAACTACCGACCGAGCTGATCGAGGCAGGGATTGAAGAACCATTGCTAGAACACATCACTCAGGCCATTCTGCAAATGTTACAAAGCAAGAACCAGCTCATCGCAGATAGAGACGAGCTGATCTCCCATTATGAAAGAGGGTCAATTCCGCCCGCCGATTAATGCGGAAAGGCGGAGAACCTTCGCTTACGCCGCCCAAAGACGTAGACACCGATCGCCCCCTCGAAGGAGCCTCACTCGCCGGGAAAGCACTACCCATCGGTCCCCAGCGCGACGAATCAGGGCACACAGGTCGCCCCCGAGCAGGAACGTGCGCAGACTCCGTTCCCTTTCTTATGATGAATACGAAGATTCCAGCTACCGTCCTGAACTCGGCCGCTCGCCCACCAGATACTCCTCCTACGAATCGCCTGGTTCACGACGGTCAAGAAGTAGATCCTGGGATTCTCGCGAAGAGTTGGAAGACTATTGAGATGGAGGAATTAGGGACGTCTCGTAGCGACCAAGAAGGGGTCACAGCGAGCGACCCAGAAGGCACCCTGCTCAACTTCCACATTTCGGCCAACCTGGAGGATTCTATGGGATGTCAGGCAACGAGGCGTGCCTCACCATGCAGCCCTTTGGGTCGAATGATATCCCAAATGGCCATGGACCGTTCACTCGAGAAATCAGGCGCTACAGAATTCCAAGAGACCTGAGAAAGCCGCCCAATCTAAACAAATTTGATGGCCGTGGAGATCCGGATAAGCATATCCGATATTTCAATAATTATTGCAGCTATAGAGAATTGGGGTCGACGATGAAATGCAGGCTTTTCCCTCAATCGTTGGACGGCCAAGCCTTAGAGTGGTGGGAATCACTTCGTCCCAACACCATCTCCTCGTGGGAGGGCCTAATCAGAATTCTCTTAGCCCACTACACAGCCAACCGTTGCCAATATCGGTACGAGGAGCACTTGGACACAGTCGTTCAAGGCGATAATGAGACTCTATGGCAGTACATCGACCGATTCAACACTGAGGCCGAGAATATTCGCGACCTATCCGATAAGGACAAGCTGAAGTACCTCAAGCGTGGTATTCGACCGGACCATAGGTTCGCAGAAGAATTCACACTGAATCACTATCAGGACCTCAGCATGTTCCTAAGAAGGGCCAATGATCATATGGCGTATGAAGAAACTCTGGCTGCAAGAAAGGGCGCCCGTGCGCGTCCTAAAGAAGAGCAGAATAGACCGACCAAGGGGCAAGAAGGCCGCCGAGACAACCGGCCGGACTATCGAGATAAGAAATACGAGCAGCGTACTCGTCTGAATACTTCTATTGCACAAATCTACAGTGAGTGCCAAAACAACGAGTTTGTGGGAGTAAAACGGCCTGACCCTCTTGTACTCAAAAAGGGGGCCCGACCGACCAAGAGATACTGCCGCTATCATAAGAGCAAAGGGCATGACACCAACGACTGCATGGCCCTGAAGGATGACATTGAAGACCTTATTCAAAAAGGTAAGTTGAGTAAGTATGTGAGGTCTGAAGAAAACGAGCGACCTCAAGAAAAGACAGGAGGACCTGCACAGAATAGAGGAAAGGGCGTCATCGTTACGACGACCGGCCAAGATAAAGATGGATCTGAAGATCGAGATACTCGGCAGTCGAAAGGCCGTAATGTAGCTATGGTAATTCACGGTGGGAACCCATTGGATCGCAGGGACTCCAACAAAGCCACCAAAAGAAAGTGGGATGAAATCCTAATGGTTGGAACGACGTCAGCAGAACGACCGGTCTCGATGGCAGGCCAAACTGTTACGTTCCATTGGTGGTCAGAGCAGTTATGGCCAATACAGAGGTTCGAAGAATTTTGGTCAACCAAGGAAGCTCAGCCGACATTATGTTTGAGGAGTTGATTGACAAGCTGAAGGTGGATCGAAGTGAAATCATCCCGCAGGCCGATCCTACTCCACTAACGGGCTTCAATGGAGCGACCACCTATCCCTTGGGGACAATTGAACTCTTAATCACATTTAGTGACGACACTGAAGAAAGCACCTTGTACAGGACGGTCCGGACGACGTTCCTTGTACTTCCCAGAAAGTCTTGCTACCAGTGTATCATCGGTAGACGACCTTGGGAAAGCTGGAGGCCGTTGCTTCCACTGTGCACTTAAAGATGAAGTTCTATAGCAAAGACGACCAGGTAGTTACCCTGGCGGCCGACCTAGAAGCGGCCAAACGAAGTCATTACCTATATCAAGAAATTTGTGATGAGCTAGACATTGGACCAAGCACTAGAAGTGTCAGTGAAGGTCACCAAGTTAATCTCGCTGATCTGGACGCTCGTTATGATCCAGATAATGACCCTGAGGACAATGATGACGACTTAGCCCGAGAGCTAAAGAACAGATTAAAAAGGCCAGAGCCTCATGGGGAACTGAAAGATGTACAGTTGGGCGACGACCCAGCCAAGACGGTGAAGCTAGGTAGCGACCTACCTGAGCGAGTTAAGCAAGACCTTGTGGAATGCCTACGCGGACCTATTTGCATGGCAGGCATCAGATATGCCAGGTATTCCCATAGAGATCGCTTGCCATCAGCTTTCGGTCGACGAAGGAGATAAGCCGGTCGCCAAGAGAAGGCGAACACAAAGTGAAGAAAAGTCTCAAGCTGCAGCAAAGGCCGTTGAGGACCTAGTGAAGGCTAACTTTGTCGAAGAGATTAAGTACACGACCTGGTTATCCAATGTCGTGCTAGTGAAGAAAAAGAATGGCAAGTGGCGTATGTGTGTAGACTACACCGACCTAAACAAGGCATGCCCGAAGGATACCTTCGTTGTGCCCAACATTGACAAGTTGGTCGATGGTGCCTCGGGCTACAAATTATTATCTTTTCTGGATGCTTACTTAGGCTACAATCAGATTACGATGTACCCCCCTGATCGACATAAGACTGCCTTTATGACAGATCGTGGCAATTTCCAGTATAAAGTAATGTCGTTCGGCCTGAAGAACGCTGGGGCGACCTACCAGCGCATGATGAACAAGATCTTCAGGAAGCAGATCGGCCGGATATCTGAGGTGTACCTAGATGATATGATCATCAAGAGTACGACCGACCAGGACCATGTGAACGACCTAAGAGAGGCGTTTGAAGAAGCCAGAAAAAACTCGTTAAGATTGAATCCAGAAAAGTGTACCTTTGGTGTAAGGGCCGACAAGTTTCTTGGCTTTCACCTGACAGAAAGAGGCATAGAAGCCAATCCTGATAAGTGTAGGGCGGTCACCGACATGAGGCCGCCCACCACCAAGAAAGAAGTTCAACAGTTGAATGGCATGGTTGCTGCCTTGTCAAGATTCATACCCAAGGCGGCATGTAAGTCATTTCCTTTGTTTAGACTGTTAAAGAAAGATGCAGAATTCGAGTGGACCGACCAATGCCAGCGGGCGTTGGATGAACTAAAAGAAGCCTTGACTAATCCGCCGATCATGACTAAGCCGTCGCCGGGGGAAATCCTGTATATATACTTAGCAATAACGGAAGAAGTCTTGAGTGCTGTCTTAGTAAGGGAGAACGACCTGAAGCAAAGCCCGGTCTACTTCATCGCCAAGTGCTCGCAAGCGGCCCGAGCAGAGATATCAGAAGATAGAAAAATTAGCTCTTGCACTTTTGGTGGCCGCCCGAAGATTGAGACCCTATTTCGTAGCCCACCAAGTCGTGGTAAGAACCGATCAACCAATAAGGCAAGTCCTGCATCGACCAGACCTGGCGGGAAGAATGATAAAGTGGGCAGTGGAACTCAGTGAGTTTGGTATTAAGTTTGAATCCAGATCGGCCGCTAAAGCACAAGTATTGGCCGACTTCATAGTCGAGATGACCCCAGTACCAGATGATCAACCAGCAACGACCTAGACTTTACACGTAGATGGATCGTCCAATAGTAAAGGTAGTGGAGCAGGCTTGATATTAGAAAACTCAGAAGGCCTTGCTGTGGAGGTATCCTTGACTTTTGCCTTCCACACGTCGAACAACCAAGTCGAGTATGAGGCATGCATAGCCGGGCTGCAGCTCGCCAGAGATTTCAATGTCGACCGTGTGGAACTGCATTCAGATTCCTTGCTGGTCGTTTCACAGATCAAAGAGTTGTATGATGCTAAAGACGACGTGCTCAAAAGCTATTTGGCCAGAGTAAGGGAGCTTCTCAGGCAGTTCGACCGAGAAGAAGTAAAGCATGTGCCTAGAACTGAGAATGTTCGAGCAGACATCCTCTCAAAATTAGCAAGTACCAAAAGCCCTGGAAATCACAGAAGCTTGATCCAGGGAACTTTAAACCGGCCGAGTGTATCGACCAAGCCAAGCCAATCTTTGGCCGTTCTTTGTGTTGATCAAGATAATGATTGGATCGCCCCCATGCTACGATACATTGTTCGAGGAGAAGAGCCAAGCGACCAAGAGTAGGCGAAATTGGTCAGGTTAAGGGCGACCAAATATTCAGTGATAGAAGGAAAGTTGTATCGAAGAGGATTCTCATCTCCACTGCTGAGATGCATGTCGTCGGTCGAAGCCGACCATGTGTTAAGAGACATCCACGAGGGCGTTTGTGGGAGCCATCAAGGCGCACGATCCATAGCAAAGAAAGCTCTCAGGGCCGGTTATTACTGGCCGACCATGGACGAAGATGCTAAGAAACTAGTCCAAAAGTGCAAAAAATGTCAAGTGCATGCTGACGTCCATGTTGCACCCTCTTCAGAATTGCAAAGTCTTGTCTCACCTTGGCCGTTTGCCTGGTGGGGCATGGATCTACTAGGCCCGTTCCCACCTGCTCCAGGCCAGTTCAAGTTTTTGATCGTGGCAGTCGATTATTTCACAAAGTGGATCGAGGCCGAGCCTCTTGCAACTATCACATCAGCGAAGGTGAGCAAGTTCTTCGGCCGGTGTGTGCTAGCCCGTTTTGGAATTCCGCAGCAGTTGATAACAGACAATGGTACCCAGTTCGCAGATAAAAGGTTCAGAGAAATGTTGGCCGACTTAGGGGTGAAACAGCGTTTCACCTCGGTCGAACATCCACAGACAAACGGCCAAGCTGAAGCGGCCAACAGAGTCATCCTGCGAGGTTTAAAGAGAAGACTTGACGAAGCAAAGGGGACTTGACGACCCCCCACTCATCGACCGGGGAGTCACCCTTCAGACTTGTATATGGGGCGATCTTTGTCATACCAATAGAAATGGGCGAGCTAAACCGAGAACTCGATCCCTCAAAGATCGTACGACAACGATCGAGCCATACGAGAAGAGTTAGATTCGATTGAAGAAGCTGCGTACCCAAGCATCACTTAGAAACGATTGATCAAGGTAAGGTCGCGGACTAGTACAACGCTCGTGTTCAAAAGAGATTTCTCGATCGGCGGCTCGTTTAAAGCGCGCAGACGTCGGAAACAAGAATGCCCGCCAAGGAAAGCTAGCGACTAATTGGGAAGGTCCATACTGGTCGTTAAGAAGCCCGGCAAGGGGGCATACGAGTGGAGACCATGGAAGGCGACTATCCCCGTAACACAGGAATGCTGACAAACTTAGAAAATATTATATGAATGTAATGAACGACCTATCAATAAATGAAAGACATGCGACGCTCTTTCACCATTGTACTGTTACACACTTTCCAGATACCTTTGCTTCCTTTTGTCGTGAGACTTCTCCATGGAACTTACCTCAGTGGTAGAAATTTCCCCCTCTGGTCTCCGCGTACTAGAGCGAGGCATTCTTTATCTTCCTCGCCCATATTGCAAGCTGACAATCTGCGGATCAGCCGATACTCTAATTTTACGATACCCCGCAACTGCTGTGATACTCAGCTCTGCGAGCGAACTTAATGCACTTTGAAAATTAGCCCGGCTTCGACATAGTGGGGATAGGCAGCCAGCGCGAGTGAACTTGGCGTATATTCGATGCCAGTCATACTCCACCCGCCCAGTTCCAAGGAATTCCAGCTCTTTCTTACCTCTCTCCACGTCCTCCGGAAATGCTTTCTCAGGAATTCGCTTGAACCTGACCCAGTGATACAACTTCGTCTGACACCCAATCTCTCGCTGGTCTCTAGCCACCGATAGCCAGCCCTCTTGGATAATGTATAGTCACCGGGTGCGACTTTACGCTCATCGGTCTGACCGATCACCACGAAGATCCTCTCGATCTCCTTCGAGTCAAGGCACCATCCGGGTTGTACCTCCCGCGAAGGTAGGGGTTCTGCTCTCTGCAGAGCGTTGCGGTGCGAGTCCGATGTCTGTTGAGTCGCCACACCCATCCCTAGCAGCTTCCATATACCAAGGCCTCAAAAAGAAGGCGATGCTCGATCCTTCTGGCCATATCCCGAGCCCTATACAACTGTGGCTATAAACAACGATTCGGAAATTGCTTTAAGGCCTTTAGTTGCTCATGCACACTATAATGAGGCCAAACACCGCCTGGCGGACCAGGACCGGAACTTTTGCTCACGATACCACTAATGTAACACCCATTCCTACCGGTAATTAAATCAAAAATCGAGTGTACAAAAATCTTTTAAGTCATTTCCTAGTTTAGTGTGTTATAAAATAGTGTTTGGTGACTATGGGATTACTCGGAGTAAGCGAGTACTACTTACCATGAGCATTGGCACTTTGCAACTCTGCCGATTGATGCCCTAAGTAAATACACGGCCGAGAAGAAATTCTAACCTTAGTGGCGAACCACGGTTTAGCCATAGTCATTGGCCACACTAATAGTATAACATAAAGAAGTAATACTCGATGAAATGGAAGCGTCACAACTCTTTCTCTTAAAACCAAAAGCCGTCGATAAGTAACACGAGAAGATAACTCATGGAAATATAATTTCACATAATGCGTGAGAGAAAGCAATCATTATCTCAACGACCGGACCTGAAAACTGAAGACCGACGCGGCGACGGTTAGCGCCCCTGCAAACCAGCTCACCCAACACCTTGAGCAAAAACCACCCGAGCCAAAATGTTTAAAAATGAATTTGGCGGGGTGAGCACAAAATCGCAGCACGCAGTGAAATGTGCACCAGAAATAAGTTTCTTGAACCCCGGGCTCCAGCCCACACCCAGCAGCGAGCCCTCATAGGGACATTTTCAAAAATACACTTACCCATTCGACCCAAACCACAGAGCGAAACACTTAAAATTGAAAGTTGGCGAGTGAATACAAAGATTGTACGAGAAAATGTGTTTAGAAATATAAGTTGCACTCCACGGGCCCAAAGCGCGCACAAGCGAGCCCAGCGGACATTTCAAAAATACTGCGACGAGAAAACCTTTCGAGCAGAAATGTTTTAGAATTGAAAGTTGGCGGGTGAATACAAAAGATGTACGAGGAAATGTGCCTGAATGCAACCGATTTCACTCCACGAATCAAAATACCCACGTGCGGCGCCCGAACGACGCTCACTCACCCGGTTCAACGCTCTGCGGTGGCCACGGGCGCCGTGCAGGCACCTGCAGGGCAGCATTTAGGCGCCACATCGCGGCACCTGCGCGCGACACGCGAAGCGTTGCAGGGCGCCCATTTTCCCACGGCTGACTTAGGCGCCTGTGAAACGAACAGCCGCGCTGAAACATATTCCGGCACATGGCGGTGCCTGGGGCGCCCATTTTCCCGGCAATGTGGGCGCCACTGGCGTGCCATTCCTGCACAAAGCTCTAAACTTAGCGGGTGAAACGGTGCGGGCGCGAGTCCTAGCATCTTGGCGCCCGACCCCAAAACCCCGATTTTCCCAAAATCTTCGACATTGACTCACGGTAATGCCAGCACTCCACAATTGCATAATCAAACAACCAATTGCATACCGAATCACCGATTAACATCAAAATCACAAAATCATACATCCACGAAACCCTAACTCCGCCTAAATCAATTTTTACCAACAATTTCATCAAATTTAAAGAATCCAATCAACATACGATCATCAATTAACATCAGAAACAGCCCCTATGACACATAATGCGCATTATCTCCTCTGTTATAGAGAGTGAGACTCCTTACCTCAAAATAGCAGTAGGGAAGAAGCTAGGAGCGAGTCCGCGAACAAAACCCACCAACAAAACCCAGGGGCTTGAGCCACGAAATTGCTGTCTCATCAATAAATGAAAGACATGCAGACGCTCTTTTTCCCACTGGGTTTTTTACTGAGGCATGAACTTTGAAATCTACTTTGTACTTTACTCTCTCGCAAAGAATGTATGCCCGGTCGCTCAACATGCCCGTAGCAGAGGAGCGACCGAAGGGTTACCTAACGGACGCAATGTGCCATCGAAATAGCCCAAGGGTTAAGTAATAACCCACGAGCAATAGAAGGCCGTCGAAACGATCTACGTCGAGCGCCACCGAGCTGGCCCAATCGAGTGCCATCGAAATGGCCCAATCGAGTGCCATCGAAATGGCCCAAACGAGTGCCATCGAAATGGCCCAATCGAGTGTCATCGAAGTGGCCCAAACAAAGGTCGTCGAGCCGACCGGGTGCCACCACTTTGGCACCATTATTCAAGGGTTAAGCAACAACCCGCAAACTAGTGTAGGTAGTCGAGCGGCCTGCAACGAATGCTTTCGGAAAAGCACAAACTGGTCCACGATCGACCTAAAATGAGAGCCGTAGTCGGCCCTAAATTCGTAAACTTGGAAAAATGCGAACGAATAAGTAAATAAACCCAAACAAGTGAAATGAATAAAGGGAAAAGATGTCATTACAAACCAAGGACGCCCAGTCGAAGCCGAGCGCCCCAAATATTGAACCGTTCGATGGCAGGCTAAGAATATTGTTATGCCCGAAGGCTAGTCAAAAGATTACAAGTTACACCGCTCGCGGGCGGGCTTCAAAATATGGACGAGCGAGGTCGAGTAGTGTTACCCTGTTCGTCAATCTCCTCGGGCAGCACGATCTCGTTTTCTTCCACGCAGTGCTCGGGCTTTAACACTTTCTCATCAAAGTTGATGCTCAGGTCTGATATCAGCACCCGCACCTGGTCAAGAGCGTTATGAAATTGGTAGACCGCTGCATCCTTAGCAAGCCCGGCCACCTTTTGCACCTAAGCCTCCAGTTCGGCTCTCTTCTCTTCCAGGGCGGATTTCTCCTTTTCCAGGGCATCAGCTTCATTCTTTAAGTTCTTCACCTGAGCATCGAGTTCTTTGTTCTTCTTCTCCAACTTAGCCCGGTCCCCCTCGGCCTGACTCAAAGCTTCTTTCTTTGATCTAACAGCTTTCTCCAGCTTCTTCTTCACGACCTCAAGATTGGCCAAGGCAGTGTCCTTTTCAGCTCGAGCATCTGCAAACAAAGGCAGCAAAGGTCATTAAATCGACCAACAATAAGCAAAATCAAGACGGGCTAGAAATTTAGAATACCTTGAAGTTCGTTCGACATTTCCTGCAGGGCTTTCCCGACACCCATGCACAGGGAAGCGCAGACTTCCATAGGCTCCTTCTTGAACCGCTCGAAGTCGGCCAGCCCCAAGCCCTCGATCGAGAGAACAGGAATATCGCCATCGGGAATTTCGCGGACCCGCTCGAGAATCTTGCTCCGCTTGGGGGAACGAGCGTCCTGGCGTGGGGGCGACCGAACTTTGGAAGCTGGTTTCTTCCCTTGGCTCCTAGGGGTCTGTGGCACTTTGGACGTCCCTTCCAGGTCGACCACGTTGGGAGGCGGCCGAGAAGCGCCAGGAATTGAGGAGGGTTTCAAGACCTTTTCGATTCGCCCAAGATTTTTCCGCCATTCTTCCTACAAAATAGAACGAGTCGGGAGGTTAGATGGAACGATCAACAGCCAAAATAAAAGGACAAGTTTGAAAGCGAACCAATCTCGGCCTCCAGAGCACGTCCCACGAGCAGTGTGAAAGGACGACACGGTAGGTCGCCTTTAGGATCTGAGGGCATAAGGCTCGATAATGTCTGGATCATCTGCAGAGACTCCAAGTCATCTGCACTCAAGTCCTTAGTGGTATAAATATAGTCACCAGGCCGCCTGAAGAAGTGAGCCTCATTCCACATAATTGGGAAGTAAGGTTCACCGAGCGTCCCATCAGGGTTGGTCTCAGCTATAGCTTGGCCGGCCACTTTGGTCGGAACGACCCAAAAATATTGACTTTTCCATGCGGCGTGATGACTCTTGGAACGCCTCAAGTATCGGTCTTTGGGTTTTCGGGTCTTGAAAGGAAACTCGCTCCTCTTCTCCATATTGGCCTTCTCTAAGCCACCAATTTCAAAAATGGTGAAGAATAATCGGATCGACACCGCCCGCCAAGTCGGCTTAGAAGCACTCTCAAAAGTCTTCAGAAACGCCCACGCGTTCGGGTGCAATTGAGACGGGCGACCCAATGTAGTATGAAGACATCGTCTTTGAAATTCTGAGAAGGGTGGGACGATTCCCATCTTTTCAAACACGATCCGATGCATCGTGAACTTCAGGTTCTCAGAATAAGTCGCAATATCTTCTCCTTCCTTCATGCCTCGAACTCTCCAGCCCGGCAGATGATTGAAATGGCACTGTAACTCCGGCAACGCCCAATGGCCGACCGTAATTATACTTCTGTTAGAGCGAAGGGTCTCAGACACCCAAGACATGTCAGACCGGTCTCGAGCTATGTCCGATAGGACGTCGTCTGCCCCTTCGATCGACTCTCCATCAATATTTACCTCTCGATTGGAGGAGCTTGCCACAGGACGGGCGACGACCTCGTCAACAGCTATTTCAGCTCGGTCTTCCTCGGCATCGGCCATCTCCTCGTCTACGACCTGAACAACACTCTGTACTTCATCGCCCTCAATATCTACCTCCTCATCTTCTCCTGCGTTGCAGGCCGGGGAAGATGGTGGTGGTGGAGGATCCCACGATTTACTCGAGGGTGGTAGAATCGAGTCGGAGTCGCTTAAGCCGACCGATCCCTCATGGGAGAATCGGAGCTCGAGTCGCCGATGACGAGGTAGAATCTTCCTCGTGAGTAACGACCTCGACGGCCTCGTCATAATCTCGGCCAAAGATGCGATGGCCTCCGGGATTCGAAAGCGGTTTGTTTCAACCGTGGCATATAATGGTACCGTGAAAAGGGATTGGGTCGGGTTGGTCGAGCGGTGCACTCATGAGAGGGGCGACTTGGTCGCCCCCCGGACCGACACCCCTATCACAAGGCGTGGAACTTTGCAATCAAAAGAAAAACTACGAAATTAAAAACCAGAGAGAGATCGACCATACTTAAGAATGCTTGAGATCGGTCGAGGAAGCTAGAATGCTCGGGCGAAAGGAGTTGTTTCAAATGCAGTCGGCGCGTAAAGGTCGGTCAGCAGAGCACTTCACAAGAATGTGGGAAACAACTCCTCGAGGGTCTATTTATAATGACCTTGAGCGCTAAAAGGGCCAGGGAGATGAAACGCCGCAACGTTTCACCTTCGCATTAAAAGCTATCATTGAATGACCTCGAGATCACCAAACGTCGCGTCATAAATGACAGCAAAAGCCAACCGTCGTATCAGCACGACCGACGATTGACAGGTGGCCGAGACCGTCCCATCGAAAAGCAAACGGCCGCGACCGTTTCACTATCTGAGTTCGTCAAAACGGCGTAAACCCCGGGGGCAGCAATTCAAGCCTCAGCCCGCCTTCAAGCGACCTAGGCTTGGGGGGCAACTGTTCCGGGGTGTATCAGCAAAACCGAGAGGTTCTACTAGCATTTGGGCCGTCGGCCCATGTCAGCATAACCGGCCCAAGCTCGGTCTTGGAGTGCACTTTGCGCCAACCGGCCGAAATTCTCGCAAAACGGTCGGGACTCTACAGTATATATACACCATTCGCACATGGCATCAGGTACGTAATCTTTACCTTGTGATACCCTGCCCGAGCGACCACTTACTTGAGCGTCGGAGTGTCTTTGCAGGTATCACCCGAGGTGCTCAGCGTGCAGCCAAGACTGGTCCTTTCCCTCACTCAACGACCGGCCAATCCAGCAGACAACAACTATACTTCATTGGTCTAAGGTACGATCAAGTCTCTACGCTTGTAGTTTCCTTTTCATTTTTCCTATTAATCAAAAAAAAAAATGGATATATATATATATATATATATATATATATATATATATATATATATTATGGAAAAAAAACAAGAAAAGGGATAGACGTTAGCATATATATATATATATATATATATATATATATATATATATATATATATATATATATATATATATATATATATATATATATCATAAAAATAAGGCTAAATTGCTCCTAGGGTCCCTTAACTTTATTTCAAATAAAGATTTGGTCATTTATCTTTTTTTTGTCCCACATCAATCCTTTATGTTTTAAATTTTTGACAACTAAATCATTTTCCATCCAACTCCGTTAACGGTGCTGATGTGGAAATAACAGTGCTGATGTGTCATAATACATGTCATTTTTGTTTATTTTTTTATTGAAATGTCATTTTTAATTTGTTTTTTATTAAAAAGAAAAAAGTGTTAGTCTTAGGGTTCCAATTCTTCATCTTCAATCTCTCTCACTCTTCATCTTCAACCTCTCATTCTTTATCCAGTTCTACAGCAAAGAACACAAAATCCCAAATTAATTTCTTTTCCCATTCATGACCAGACAATCACATCCTCTTCTCATCTTGCCCAAGCCTCCAACAAGCCCCATGGAAAATTAATTAAAATTATGAATCAGCAAATAATAATGCCACATAAGTAAATATATAAAATAAAAAATATGACTTAAATGATGACTGGGATGTTTTTAACGGAGTTTGACGGATGCCAACGGAAAAGGATATATGTGCTTAAAATTTAAAAGATAAAGGACTTAGTTGGGACAAAAAAAGATAAAGGACTAAATCGTTATTTTAAATAAAGTTAAGGGACCTCAGAAGCATTTTAGCCTAAAAATAAAGTGCAATTTTTAAAATAAAAGTAAAAATACACTATATTGTAAGTCTCTTGAAATAAATTATGGTACTCTCCATATTATAGAGTAAACTCCCTTTTTAATACTTTTTGAATATATACATTTTTTTTCTAGTTAGTCTTTAAAATACATGAAAATAATAAATATTCCTTAAACTTGTTATAAAAATTAAGAAGTAAATACTTGCAATATTTCTAAGACAAATTTCGCAAACTTAAAAGGCTACGTAAGAAATAATAGATTTTTAAGTTTACTTGAGACCGAGTAATAAATACCACTCGTAAATTCACGCATGCAATGTGGCATTCTAATTTCAATATCTAGATAACTACGAAAAATATCTAGCCTAACAACTAATTGTGCTAGGCATGAAATAATAGAGACTAGAAATGAGACAAAAATTACTTCCTTTAAAGAGTATATATATATATATATATATATATATATATACACACTAGTATGAAACAAATGCGATGCACGGGAAACAATTTTTGTATTATATTTTTTTATTAAAATATATTGTAGAGAAAATGTTAAGGTATCCATAAATCAAATTATTTCTGAATTTATGTAATTGATATAATAGTAAATTACGTAACTTGTTCAAAAGGGAAACATAATTATATTGGAATATAAAAAGTAATTTATATTATATTATAATATTATAGGTAAATTTAATGAATTTTTAAGTTCAAAAGTAATTAAAGACAATGGAAGTATCATGAAAAGATATAAATATTCATTATTTATCATCTTATATATACATATATACATTTAACACAGGGCTTTCACAACAAAATAAATAAAAGGTATGCTTATAATAATATATATATATATGATAATTGTAATTGGGAAAATATTTTTCAGCTTCTTGATCAACATAAATTTGATGTAGACACTATAAATAAGTCACGACACAACACACACTCTTTATTTAGGGTCCCTTTTTTATGGCTTTTTTTAGCTTATGCAAATAAATAGACTTTTATTTACTATTCATAAGTTTGTCAATGTAGCTCATAAAAAAACATATAGAGATACCATTTTTGTCAATGAGAATGAGAACTTATGAATTAACAGTAAAAATTTATTTATTTGCATAAATTGTTTTTCTTAAAACTATAACCTACGTGCAAATATAAAATGCTATAAGGCAATAAGCTAATAACGATTGACTCTATTTACATTTCTACATATTTTAGCATTTATATTTGCACCATCGTAAAACCATAATGTTAATATTTTAAAAAGACTAAATTTTGAGCAAAATATGTATAAGACATCAAAAGTAGTTTGTAGATCCAGAAAATTTGCTATAAGGGGAAAAATGTATAATACATACATACATACATACATACATACATACATATTTTTTTGGTTACGTGTTATTGTGGTGCAATATTCACCGAATTTGCCGGTGACTAGCTAAACTGGATAACCTAGTTGGCCACATGTATAAATCCGACTTTGTCGGTCCATGTGGTCCCCTCCCAGCATGGTTTTTATCACACTTAAGATTCGAACTCGAGATCTTGGGATGAGATCCAAGCTCAATTACCACTTAAGGTGCCTAAATATTCGGTATTGATTTTAATGACTTTAATTCTAAATATCTTATTTTGATTTTAAAAGTAAAGAGTCAACATTAACTATATGTTAATTAATTCTGGATATGTAATGCACCAACCACAAAATTTGTTAGGCAATAAATCAATAGAACATTAGGATTGAAATATAATTATTTAATCCCTCAGCCAAAATGCGTCCAAAAAAAAAACCCTCAGCCAAAACAACTTCAACAATGCGAGCCAGCACAATGAAATCAAATTCCTTGAAAAAATGTGAATATTGTTTTTTACAGAAATATGATTAAAACTTGACTACTAAATATATATGAGCTTGGTGACGAAATTGTTTTGAACATACATAATGAGAAAAAGATATATACATCTTGTTCTTGGTGATGAAGATCAGACAGTGGTAAGTTTCCACTTAAAATAAAAAATCATCAAATTCGTGGGCATATACACCCATTTAGATCATGAAAATAATTGAAAAACAAAATGAAATTATGTGTATGTGGAATATGATGATATATGTAGAATGGATTTTCCCATAAGAGCATGACATTATATATAGTGATATTTAGGTTTAAATTGGTGGGAAGCTAAAATTATTTTAAAATTTGAATTTGACAACTCATTAAAATTCAAAATCGAATTTGAATTTCAAATTTAAGTTATGTATTATAATGAGATAGAAACATAAATTGTAATTCTTTCAAGCTAATTTATTATATTTAATTATCATGTTTCATTGATGGAATTTAAAACTTTTTATTATTGAAATTGATTTCCAATTCATTTTACATTTATAATTTATTTTTTAAAATGTAAATATTTCTAAGAAAACGTTATCTTTTATTATTTGGACAGGTTTTTGACAATGCGCCAATGGGGTGCGTTTATCTCACTCAATCATAAATGATCCTATTATTTGGTCAAACTTTATTTGAATTTTGTTGGACTGGAGCCACAATTTTTTTTGACTGGTACAACAATATAAATTACTTCTTGTGTAAGATTGTTTCAAAACTCTTATAAAAAAAGATTGTTTCAAAATAAGGAATGACTAATAAATAGATTCAATTGTGTTCTTTTTTGATTAACACCAAATAAATTCGAATTGAATGGCACATGTGTACATGACAGGTATTAATTTTTTGATTATGTGGCCTTGTGGAAATCCTAGGTGGATAGCCTAGTTGATTGACAACTCAGATTTAAGACCCATTGGTTCATTCTCATTTGTATATATAAGGAATGACTAATAAATAGATTTAATTGTGTTCTTTTTTGATTAACACTAAATAAATTCGAATTGAATGGCACATGTGTACATGACAGATATTAATTTTTTTGATTATGTGGCCTTATTTTGTGGAAATCCTAGGTGGATAGCCTAGTTGATTGACAACTCAGATTTAAGGCCCATTGGTTCATTCTCATTTGTATATATAATAGATAATAGATAATAGATACTAGTATAATTAACCCGTGCCAACACGGGTCGATATTTATGTGTCTAGACACCGTAAGGTAGCTACTTCAACTACTGTATTTAGACAAATACATATATTTCATTTTGTTTCAATTTTCATTAGTAAAATTTTAAATATTATATATGAAATTAAATTTAGTTATATATATTATATTATATTATATTATAAATTCAAATGGGATGTGGGGTTTTGCCAAGTAAAGGATTTTGTTTCTTGCCTTATAATGTTCTGTAATAATTAATTTAAGAAAAAATAATATAAAAGTATTCAAACAAAGTACTAATGTTAATTTCAAAAAAAAAGTACTAAGAATTGTATTGAAACTGATGAAAATATGATTATCATCTAATGTTTTCGAATGAGTATATAGAAAAGCACATTACTATTACTAATGCCGCAATGTTCGGTGTTTATACAATAATAGAATGTCTCATCTATTTAGAAATATATCCTACATAATTTTTTCTCCTAAGCGTGTGAACCTATGGGAATTCGCTTTTATAGTTATAAGTAACTTTCCATTAGTTCATTTAAAAATCAATTTCGTCACTACAAAATAGTCATGTAGTATAATTATTTTATACACGTTACTATTATTTTAAAACCTTCGTAATTTCCAAAATGAGTGATGATAGATCTATCTTAATGAATTTGGATGCTTCATTTAATGCTACTTGGTAAAAGGGTAGATTTTGTTTTTCACCCCAACAATCGGGAGTATTTTTGTAAATAAGCTTTTAAGTTAATGTTCACTTTCCTTTCTCGCGTATATTGCTGCAGGGTACACATATCATTTGGACTTATTTTGTAATATTTTTGTAAAAGAGAATATATATATATATATATATATATATATATATATATATATATATATATATATATATATATATATATATATATATATATATATATTACTAATGAACCCAATACCCAATAGTCCCTCAGCTCCTCCAAATTTCCCCGTCCCCACAAATCCCCAAAGTCCCTGCATAGATGCCGAAAAAATCATTAAAATTCATTAAAAATATAAATTAAAATCTAATAATATTGAAAAAATATATAAAAGTATGATAAAAAGTTGTAGTTTAATATTCTAATATAAGAAAATATAAAAAATTTCTTCTTTTTATATTTTGATACTAACATATTATATAGATTTAATCAGGTTATATAGCTACATCACACATGAAAGGATAGGAAAAATCATACTTTTTTCAAATGGTCCTTTCTGAGAGTATGTTGTTCTTCTGCATTGAAGCTCTGCAATAAAAGATATAGCTGTATTTTGGCAATCAATCTCTTTGTAGATCTCCAATAATAAAAAATCACCTCAAATAGTAATTTCTGAGAGTATGTTGTTCTGAATGGGGAAAAAAGAATTTTAGGTCGCGAAAGACATAATCTTGTTAAGAAAAACGAATAATTGTATTTGAAAATTAAAAATAAGTAAAATAAAAAAAATCAATAACATATTATAGTTTAAACTAAATAGCTAAATTAGAAGAGAAAACCAAATTTGATCTGAAATATAATCAAAGCCTTGTGATACATTTACTATATAGCAATAGAGGAGGACGAACAATCATGTTCTCTTATATAATTTTTTTTTTAACAAAAGTTCTCTTAATTATATAACTATCAACACCAAATAACAATGCAATCACTTGTTCCGACAAAGAAAAATGTAATCACTTGATAAACATTCCCAAATAATTTGTATACCCTAATTTGATTATAATTGGATTAATTAGATTTTTTGACCAATTATATGATTAATTAGATAGTAAAACAACAACAACAAAAATAATAATAATAATAATAATAATAATAATAAATAATGGAACTGACACCCACATTATAGATGTATAATTCAACTCACTTTTCAATTAAAACTGAGTGCATGTAGAAATTAAAAAAAAAAGGTATAATTCTCACCTTAGAGTTGGGTTCTCAACATAGGACCTTTGCAATTAGGGAGAATATTGCTATTGTAGGCATCATTGAGGGATATTGCGCTTGTAGGCACCATTGAGGTTCAATTTTTACTGCAAATAAGTCCAAATGTTCGGAAGGAAGAAACTGAAGAGAGTAGACATATTGGTGGAGATCCAAAAAGAACAATAGAGTTTGCGATATACATGTCGAGAAACAATGTGCATTGGGGGTTGGGTTTCTTCTGGGTTTGCATAGAGGAACAAAAGTAATCAAGTTTTGTGAGAAAAATCACTTATATAGAGATCACTACAAATTAATTATTAGTTGTTTCATAATTTTTGTTTTTGCGATAGTTATAGCACACACACAAAATTTAAAAACAAAATATGCAGAAAATTTAAAGTAAGAGATAAGAGACAATATATTTTCTTCGTTCAACAAATCATATAATATAAAATGCAAATGATGGACAACAAAATATAAGTTATGGGGCTTTCTCCACCATTTTTGATGAGGCGGTGGACAGTGGTTGATGGACTCATCAATTCAGTGCAAATGTTGGGAAAATAAGGTAAGTGTGACTTTGAGTAAGAGGTTCGCAAAATAGAGAGATGGAGGATGATATTGTAGAGATGTGAGAAATATATAGTTTAAATCCTAAACTTTAAAATTTGAATTTAAATTGCCTCGAATTTAGGCAAAAAGTTTGTAATTGTGTTGGAAGAATATTCAAATACAAATATTTTAAATTCAAATTTACATCAAATAAAATAGTTAATTTGTTAATCTGAATTTCGAAACTAAAGGCCGAGATGTGAGTAATAATATTTAGGCGAAAACTATTGAATTGTGTTGGAAAAATATTCATGATAGCACTATTTCAAATTCAAATTTACATCAAATAATATAATTAAATTGTAAATTTGAATAATAGATTGTATTAAGTAAGTTGTATTCCGTACTATATCAACGTTGAATTACAGCTCAGTTGGCTAAAAGTTGCTTCTTCCACCAGCAGGGCAGGGGTTCGATACTCACTGCTTGTATTTTTAATGAGGCTGCGATTTTTGTTTAATTTTAGTGGAACATTGCAAGGAAGCTGACGTAGATATCCAAATGTAAGAAAATGCTGACGTAGATTAAAATGAAGGTGACATATTTAATGACGTGGCAGAATAGGTGGATGCATATGTGGAACATTCATGGTTTAATATTACTAGTATAATTAACGTCGCGTACAAGAGACGTCAGAAATCCATTTGTTTAGACACTGTAAGATAATTACTTCAACTATTTTAAATATTTATATAATAGTAGAAAATTAAATTTAGATTTATATATATATATATATATATATATATATATATATATATAATTATATTATAATTTTGAGATCCTGTGAAATCAAATAATACCTTAGTAGTGACAACCCATTAATAAAAATACTTTAACAACTACATAAGTACTAATCAAATAATACTTTAGTAGTGACAACCGCAGTGTATATAATTTCAGGGGTATTTTCATATTGAGATGTTATTACAACAGGAATTACTTATAAGTATTATACGGTCTAAAATAGTATTAGTAAATAGTAACTTACAAATATATAGCAAATATACTTTTGCATAAGGACATGTAGCTTGCTTTTGACTAAGCTGATTGACGTTGACAACCGTATATCAATGTTCTCTGTCATCTTGTTTATTCCCTCTACTTGTTTTCTAAGTGCAGCGTAGTGAATAGAAGAATATTAAGCACAAACGTTGTAAACTACAAATATACTAATCGATCAAAGTTGTATATTGATTCTAATTGTATGTGCATCAAGATGAATACAAAAAAATGTGACAAAATTTTTTAATATATAACACTATTTATAAGATGAGAATTAAAAAAGGTTGAAATGGATAAAATTACTCATATTTAATATTGATCTTTTACATTGTGAGGATTTTTAGTCTAGTCCCCTTCGCTTTTTCAGCTTTCTTTTTTTTTTTCTTTTTTATTAATAAATTTGGTAAATGTCTGCATTTGTTAAAAAAACTCATATTTAATGATATTCTAGTTAGTAAATATATAGAATAAAATCTATGGAATGTGATACAAAATATTAGATGGTAAATAAATATAATATATAAATGTAATATATAATAACAAATATACATGTATCAAAATAAATAATAAATAGATATAAAAAGTAGGTAAAAAGTTTTGCAATAAAAAAAATAATAGGATAAACATTATGTAATATGCTTTACTAACATAAAATTGTAGTAGTTGAATAATTTACGTTAGGAGGTGTCGTCGATGGGGGAATGAGTTTGATCCCAACTTTTGCTTTTTGTAATATATTTCAAAATAACATGCTGAGATGGATTAAAATTGTGCTGATGTCATTATTGACATGGATGCCTAGGTAGACAATCCATGGTTTATTATAATATAGATAGAAATATATTACCTTTATATAGAAAAACGTATAAGTTAAAGTTAGGGGTTTAAATATTAAGATTAACTCATTGTGGAACCTTCTTACACAAGAACAACTTGGACCCATACCAAAAGGTGAGTTCAGTTTTCAGTTTCCAATTTCTGAAAATAACTGCATACCCACAAATCACCATTGAAGTTGATTGATTCCTTTCTCTCCACCTCCATGAATTGTGAATGAAGAGTATATTCTATCTATCTTCCACCCGCAATCACTTTTTTCTCTCTCCTAACCAAACCTTCTATTTTCCCCAGTTCCTCTAAAAAAATAGAATTTTTCATAAACCCATTAACCCACAATCACTTTTTTCTCTCTCCTAACCAAAGCTTCAATTTTTCTCATTTCCTCTAAAAAAAATTGAATTTTTCATACACCCATTAAGACCCAGATGATGAAAAACCCAATTCCATGGCCAACAATCATGATCATAACATCATGGTACAGTTCAAACATTGGGGTTCTTCTAATGAACAAATATTTACTAACAAACTATGGTTACAAATACCCTGTTTTTCTAACCACGTGTCACATGATGTTATGTTCTGTTTTCAGTTACATTGGAATATCTGTTATGGATATTGTTCCTTTACAAAGTGTTCAATCCATGAATCAGTTACTCAAAATCTTTGCACTCAGTGTCGTTTTTTGTTTCTCTGTTGTTTGTGGAAACATGTCGCTTAATTATATTCCTGTGTCGTTTAATCAAGCTATTGGTGCTACTACTCCTTTTTTTACTGCCGTTTTTGCTTATGTTGTGTTGTGGAAAAGAGAAGCTTGGGTTACTTATGTTACTCTTTTGCCTGTTGTTGCTGGTGTCATTGTTGCTAGTGGGGTAAGCTATTTTCTTCTTCTTTCTCTAACTTTCATGATTTTGCACTTTTTTTTATTTTTTTTTGGATTTTGAAAGAGTTATTAGCTAATTTAGTCGCTGAAACAACACCGTTGGCCCAATGCTCTCGAGTTCGATTCCTGTAGTGGACAAATTCAATGTTGACCAGTGCGAAATTTGCTTCTAAACACAAACGAAGATTAGTCTTTCGTTGAAAGCATTGAAACACTCCGTAGGTAGCCAACAATGTTTCGTACAAAAAAAAGCTGATTTAGTAACCGCAATTTCATAAAAATTCAATTTAGTCTATGACATTTACGATATATCAACTTAGTTCCTGACTTTTGCAAAAGTGTTTCAATTTAGTCCATTTCTGTTAAATAAAGGGACTAAATTGATATAAAAGAGGGATCAAATTAAAATACTTTTGCAAAAGTAAAGGATTAAGTTGATATATTGTAAACACCTTAGACTAAATTAAATTTTTGTGAAATTTCAATGACCAAGTTGGCTAATAACTCATTTTGAATTGCTTTACATGATGAAAACTCCAACTCTTTCTTCTTATGGTTTCTTAACCTCAACTATTCTAATGCTATTCAAAACATTCCTATTAATTTATTTTAGGTAAGCAAAACATACCTATTAATAAAAATGGTTGCATTACTTATTTTCAAATCTCTTCAAGAATCAAATTGTTTTTCCTCAATCTGACATTTTATATTTTTGATGCAGAGTGAACCAAGTTTTCATCTGTTTGGATTTATAATCTGTGTTTTATCCACTGCTGCAAGAGCATTTAAATCAGTGCTTCAAGATATTTTGCTGTCCTCTGAGGGGTAATAGTTCTATTTCCTTTGTGCTTCAAGATAATTAAAAATAAAAGACTCGGATTGACTTATTTAAGCTTATCTACTGACATAAGTACTTACAAAATTGTCTCAGGTAGCTTATAGAAATAACTTAGCTTTAGTTTGACTTTATTTTATCTTGTATTAAGGGCCCGTTTGGATGAGCTTATTTGGGAACTATCTCTTGGCATAAGCATTTGTGGCTGTTTGGGAGAGCATGGAAACAACTTATGACATGTTCAAAGCTGTTTTAAGCTAATTTTCATAAGTTCTAAAGGATAACTTATGAAAACAGCTTATGGCTTATAAAAAAATAGTTTAACATTGTTTCATCTTTTATTATATAAATAGTTTATGCATAAGCACTTATATGATACGCACTTATACCATAAACGCTTTATTAAGTTGTTTATCTAAATGACCTTAAAGAAATATCTTATACATAAGTACTTTTATGATGATCGCTTATGTTATAAGTACTTAATTAATTTGTTTATCCAAACATAGTCTTAATGTGTACACTTTTGATGGTTTCCAGAGAAAAGCTGAATTCAATGAACTTGCTACTTTATATGGCACCAATAGCAATGTTAGTGTTACTTCCTGCAACATTGTTAATGGAGGGAAACGTGATTTGGATCACAATAGAGCTTGCAGCAGAGGACATCAGAATTATTTGGTATCTGCTTTTCAGTTCTTCTCTTGCATATTTTGTCAACCTAACAAATTTCTTGGTGACCAAATACACAAGTGCACTTACCCTTCAGGTATGTCTTAATATCATAGATTCAAATTCAATTTAAATGCATACTAATCTATTAGCCATTTTTTATACATATGTGGGAATAAATATGAACCACCAACACATACACGAATACACAGACATCGGTTTTAATTTGACGGGTTTAGCGACGAAATTTTTTACCAACGGAAAAATCAGTCGCTAATAACAACCACGTCAGTGGAATTAGCCACCGAAGTGGGTACCGACGGATTTTTCAGTCGGAAATCAATTTCGTTGTGTTTAACGACATATTTTTTCGGTCGAAAATCCCTTGGAAACCGCCAATTACCAGCAGATTTCGATGGGTAATCAACACTTTTTTGGTAGTGATACGTGTTGGATACCTGATACGTCTTCAATTAGTAGTATCGATGCTACATTTTTAGGAAGATATGGGAATAATTTGATTATGTAATCATTCATTTTAACATATTTAATGAATTGCATAATGCATATGTGAATGAAATTTGTGAAATGTTTTCAGGTGTTAGGAAATGCAAAGGGGGCAGTAGCTGTGGTGGTCTCAATTTTGATATTTAAAAATCCTATTTCAATGATAGGAATGTTTGGCTATGCACTCACTATCATTGGAGTTATAATGTATAGTGAAACAAAGAAGAGGTATACTTGAAATTAAGGATATGTATAGAATGGTTTAAATGAGTTTTGGTCTAGTATATAGAACAATTTCAAATAACCATTTATATATTACTATACTACCTGTAATCTCTTTTTGATTCGAACTATTGCTGGCTACGTACGGAGTGTCCCAACGCTTTTAACGAAAAATTAATCTCTGCTCGTGTTTGATATCAAATTTCGCACTAGCTAATATCGAGTTTGTCAACTGCGGAAATCGAATCCGAGAGCACGGGTCGACCTCCGTGTCTCAGGATAGATTAAGTCACTAGGCCAACCGCATTGGTTTACTACCTGTCATCTCTTTTATAAGGAAAATTTTGATGTTTTTTTGTTCGAATTATAAGAAAAAAACAGCACATTTCAAAATGTATTAATTGTTAGAATTTTTTCCATACCACTATTTAGGCTTTATTTGGCAAAAAGTAAAGGATAACAGATAAATTAGTTTATAGCGGATGAGCTAGCGGATTGATATTAAAATGTTTGGTAAAATTAACGGTTGAACTAGCTTACAAAAGTAAAATGACATAAATAGACATTTTTAATTAATGTTTAAATATGAGAGTGAATATTCATTTACTAGAGGATAAATGATGAATTTAATTATGGTAACAAATGTGAGAGAAAAAATGAAACGCTATAAGCTATAAGTTCAAACCCTACTTCAAGTAGCGTTTCAAAAATGTTATAAACTAATCATGTCGACATTTACAAAAGATTTATCAACAATAAGCTATCTGTATTGTCAAAAAAAACTATAAATTATCTGCTATAAGTTAGCAGCGAGAATCTTAATGCGAGATGTGTCTTAATTAGAAAATCATTTTTCCTATAGAACATATTTAATGTCAGAGGTATATCATTTGGTAAGCTTGTTTGATCGTGATATTTGTTTTTACTTTATAATATATTAGACACATTCCGTAAACCTTTTACGCAACAGTTAAAAGTTATGGTCAAAACTCTCCAAAATGTTGCTTTAAATGTATAGGTAACATTTCCCAAGTGTAGACTAAGTCAGTGTTACCTATTATCTAAGGCAACATTTATTCATATATTCTAGCAACATTTTCTAAATGACAATGACCTCCCTTGACATTTATTTAAGATTGAAAGTCTCACTGGAAAATCCAACCCTTTCATTTCTAGAGGAACATCTAATGTTGCTTTTGGATGTGCTAGCCCTACTCATTATGCACTAAGTGAGGCAAACATTGAATGGAGTGATGCTAGAAGCACAACTACATTAGCAAGTGGCCTCCAAAGAAAACAAAATAATGAGACATCAAGGCACACATCACCAAATTTGTGAGAGAAAAAAAAAAGAAACTGAATAAATAGTATATATCATACTTATTGAGAACAGAAACAATCAAAATGAAGTAGTTGGTCTGGTAGCTGCAAATACGAAGCCTAACCATTGTTACTTTTCAACCCTATAATCTCTCTACGTTGATAATTCAGGGGACACTAATTAAGGCTATGTTTGGCAAGCACAATGATTTTATGTGTTTGGCATCACTAGCTTATAGCATTTTTTGACACGCTACTTGAAGTAGCGTTTGAGCTTATAACTTATAGCGTTTCATTTTTTCTTCCACTTTTACCCTCACTACATTAAATAAGTATTCTCTCTCATCTTTTAGCATTAATTACAAATGTCCATTTAAGTCATTTTATATTTATAAGCTAGTTCAACCGTTAATTTTACCAAACACTTTAAATTCAATCCGCTAGCTTATCCGCTATCAGCTATCCGCTATAAGCTAGCTTATCCGTTATCCGCTCTTTTTTGCCAAACAGAGCCTAAGAAGTTATTCCCCTAGTATTATCTTCTAATACCTTCTTTTTTTGACAAAAATCTTCTATTACCTTCTAAATAATATATAAAACATTTTTTTTCTTGAGCGGATATAATATAAATGGGTAATGTTATTTAGACATAGGTTTTTTGACAAAAATCGACAAAAACCAACTCACAACACCAATTAACCAAGTTTTTTAAGTCATTAACCAAGTGATCAATTAACCAAGTTTTTAACAATGCCTCGAAAACTGTGAAAAAGCAGGTTGGTAAAATGGTCTAAAAAACTTGGTTAATTCATGTTGTAAGTTGGTTATTGTATGGTTTTGTCTAACAAAAATGTACAAATAACATTATCCAATATAAATAGTGATATCTACCGTCAAAGAAAGTTGATGAAAGCTTAAAATAAGATTAAAATCATATAAAAAAAATAAAACTAGTAAAACAAATTTATGTAGCACGGACACCTCCGGTTGAAGATGTGTCACGGTGTCCGACACGTCCGACACGTATGTCCGACACTTCAATTACTTGTATTTTCACTTTTCCACACCCACACACTTTTTCACTCTCTTCTTCTCTTTCTTCCTCTAATTCTCTTATATCTCTATTTTTCACAATATATTGTGAAAAATAGAGAAATGAGAGAATTAGAGGAAGAAAGAGAGAGAGTGAAAAAGTGTGTGAGAGTGGAAAACTAGTAGGACACCCGTGCATACGCACGGGTGCTGTCATGTTCTTTTTATGAATGAACTTAGACAGTATTTAAATAGTCTAAAAATTACCCCGTGAAAATAAAAACAAAGTTAAAATAGATGAAAGAGGAATTTCAAATAAAAAATAGATATATATTAAAATCTAAAAATATAAAAGTATCATTTAAAAACAATTGTGTATTTATCCAGTGTTTTTTATATATCAGTGTAGTATTTTTTATACATCAGTATTGTTATCCCGTGTTTTTTTATATATCAGTGCAGCTATCCCATGTTTTTATATATATCATTGCAGTTATCCCCGTATTTTTTTATATATCAGTGCAGCTATCTCGTGTTTTTTATGTATCAGTGCAGTTGTCTCATAGTTTAAATTGATTATTTGAGTTGATTAGTAGATTATAGTAGATAGTAAAAGATAGATAGTAGATGATCAATAAGAAATAATTATCCCATGTTTTTTATATATCAGTGACAATTATTTATCTTTTTTTAGGTATTAATCAGTTTAAATAGTCATTAAGCCTTAAAGTTTTTTCAGATAGTAGGTTTATAGTAATCTTCAAAAATTATAATTATCAATGACAAATATTAGTCCCGTGTTTTTTTTATATATCACTGCAGTTATCCCGTGTTCTTTTATATATCCGTGCAGTTGTCTCGTAGTTTCAATTGATTATTTTAGTTGATTAGTAGATTATAGTATATGGTAAAAGTTAGATAGTAAATTATCAATAAGAAATATTTCTTTAATATTAATTAGTAGTTTAAATAGCTATTAAGGGCCTATCTAAAAAAAATAGCCATTAAGCATTCTTGTTTTCTTAGATAGTAGGTTTATAATAGTGTTATATATCAGTGCAGTTATCTCGTAGTTTCATATTGATTATTTTAGTTGAATAGTATATTATAGTAGATAGTAAAAGAGAGATAGTAGATTATCAATAAGAAATATTTATGTTAAATATTAATGAGTGGTTTAAATAGTCATTAAATCTTCTTGTTTTTTATATAGTAGGTTTATAGTGGTCTTCAAACATTTTAATTATCAATGACAAATATTAATCCTGTGTTTTTTTTATATATCAGTGCAGTTATCCCGGGTTTTTATTTATCATTGCAGTTATCTCGTATTTTCAATTAATTATTTTAGTTGATTAGTAGATTATCAATAAGAGGTGATAGAAGATTATCAATAAGAGTGTAAACAGATTTCAGAGAGAAAAGATAAGATAATTTTGGTAGAGTAATTTAAGTAGAGTAGGGTTTGTATAAATTTAGAAATTTAGTTAAAAAACAAAAGTGAAGTGAAGAGAAAGAGAAGAATTGTTTATGGAAAAATAAAAGTAAAGTAAAAAGAAAAAATGAAATAAAGAGAGTGTAGGAGAAAAGTGAAAACAATGAAAGAGAGTGTAAAAAGGAAGAGAAAAAAAGGAAGAAAGAGAGTGTAAGAGAAAAGAAAAAAGGAGGAAAGAGAGTGTAAGAGAAAAGAGAAAAAAGAAGAAAGAGAGTGTAAAAAGAAAAAGAAATACGGAGTAATAACATTTTTTGTCTTTTAGTGACTAATTTACATATTTGTCCTCTGTTGCGCCCCGAAAAATTTGGTTTGGACTTTTCGTTTGACACTCTCTTTCTTGGAAAACATTGAAAAAACCTTTTTTGGAAAACGGGTGGTCTTTTGAAAACACAGAGATGTAGATTCGGGGGTCGGTTGCACATGGGGAAGGTATTAGCACCCCACGCGCCCTTTCTACCGAAAGGGAACCATTAATTTGATGTGTGGTTTTGAAATGCTTGATTTGAAATAAATCGTTCTACTTCTTTTCTTTTCTTTCTTTTGGGAAATTGTTTTATTAAAAAAACAGGGGGAAATAAATATTTTTGGTATCTTTGAAGAGCGGAACAAAACAAAGATTTTTTAAAAGGGTGCTTGACGACACGCGTACCCTCATTTGAATGAGGATCAAAGCTACGTAGTTCGTTTTTGCGCCCAAAAGCGGCTTAAGAGTTTTTCGTAATTGGGTGGCGTTCGTGGCGACCGAACAACAACGGTTAGAATGGCCACACTACTGACTCTTTTTAAAATATAATCGTCATTAATGACCTAAACGGCAATGGCGCGATTGATTATTAATGACAATTTATCTTATCCTTATTTTGAAAATAAGAAGAGTTTTTTTATTTGAGTATAAGAGATGGGTTTTAGAAAAGAAATTGATTTGGAAAAAGATTTTTGAAAACAAGTAGAACACTTCAATCAACTCTAAATCCATAACCAAATGCAAATGAATGAATGAAGTTCAAACATGTTCAATTAATCAATCAAGAACATGCTAGTCATTAACTAAGATTAAACATGCCCATATAATTAAAGGACTCAATTGTCAACGATGCGAGACAAAATTCTTAAAATATTTGTGTGCGTGTGTGAGAGAGGTGCATTTGTCTTAATGACTCTATGCTACACAGGTAGTAGACTTACGTCTTCATATAAGAGCACATGCATGGGGGAGGGAGTGCACACAATTAAGTCAAGAATTTCAAATGGCATCACGAACAAGTGATACAATTAATTATAGGCCTAGGATATTCTTAGTTGGATGATTGAACATGTAAACAAAGATGCATGATTAAGCAAGCATGCGAATGCATGAGTATACAATGGATGAATGTGCATTATAGAATGCAAGACATGGCATTATTGGATGCATGATTAGGCAAGCATGTGAATGCATGAGTATACAAGGAATGAATGGCTAGCATTTCATTTATGAATGGGTAGTATACAAAGATGCATAAAAGGATGCAAGAGACATAAACACATGAGAATGCATGAGAGTGTTACATAGACTAAGTATGAAGGAAGATGCATATATGTGCAAGTGTTTTGGTAAGAAATGGTAAAAAGTTTAGGTAAGAAAGTGGTAAAATGTTTTTGGGTTTTAGTGTTTTGGGAATGAGATGAAATGTTATTGTCTTGAAAGTGGTAAAAATGTTTTGGGGTTTATTTTATGAAGATAAAAAGTTTAAAATGCAAGTGAGAAGATATTTTGGGTATTTTTGCAAATTGGTAAGTGTAAAACTTTTAGTAAAAAGTTAGTGAAGGGTAAAGTAAAAATGCATGAGGTAAATGGTAATTATTTAATGGAATGGTAAAGGTAAAAAAAATGAATGAGTAATTAAAAGTGAAAAAAACACATTAACACAATTACACACATCTACACAAGATCAAACAATATATTTTAAGCACAACAATGAACCCTAAAAAGGCCTCTAAGGCCGAAACCTCATGTGAACAAAACCCTAAATTATTTTATGCCAAAATGCACAATCAAAAAAAGATTAAACCCTAAACTATCATGCCATGCTACAAGATATTAGTCAAACAAAATCATGCTTCATATTCATACCAATCAAAGGGAAAAACAACAAAACCCTAACTTTTTTGAGTACTCAAAATCAAAGCCTCTATATCCCAACACCAAGCCAAAAACCAAATTTACACATCATGGTATGAAACAAGAAAATGCAAGACTAACATGCAACATATGATATAAAAATCTTCATTTACAAAATGATGTTTAATGAAAAGACAAATAAAAATGTGGGTGTGAAAATGCAAAAACATATGGTGAAAACACAAGAACACCCTCATCAAGGCCAAGGGCTCACTTCAAACACCCCAGGCTCCCAATGTCCTTGACATAGTGTTTGAAATGAGCCCTCTAAGCCTCTTTGAGAGAGGAAAGAGGAGTAGAAGAAGAATCTACATGCTAAAAATTAAAAATGCAAGAGATAATAGGCTTACCTCAAGAAATAACTAGAAAAGGAATAAAGATGTAAAATAAGAGCAAGAACACTTGAAGAACACCTCCAACACTCTAGATCCTCACGCAAATCCTCTTCCTTGGGTGGATTATGATGAAACTTGGATGATTATGGAAGCTTGGAAGGAGAGTTATTGAATAGATGAAGGATTATCAAGCTTTGGTATTTGATGGTTGAAGAAATTGTGGAGAGAAGATGGAGGAGAGGGTTTCGGTTTTGAGAGAGAGGAGAGGAGAGGTTTTTGGTGTTAGGGTAAAAAATGAGAGTGTCCTCCTATTGTCTCTTATTTTTGGGCTTTTATATGGGGTGCCACATTAAGGGTATTTGTGACAATGTGCTTCTTGCAAACCAATAGGATTTGAGATCAAATTCAAATCAATGGTCAAGATTGCAATGCACAAGGATTAGGGGTAGTAAGAAAGCACAAGTGAGGGTGAGGAGGAGGGGTGAGGCGCATGACACAAAAAAAAAGGTTAGTGTGAAAAAAAACTATTTTTGGAATGAAGGCTCATTTGAGGAATGATCTAGAATAGGGTTAAGGGTATTTTTGTGAAGAAATGTTATTAAAGAGGGAACTTTGCATTTTTTGGTGAATGAGTGAGTGTGAGTGGGTGGGAGGATTTACCAAAAGGGGCAAAGTTAAGGATAATATCAAATCTTTCTTAATGAGTAAGATAGAAGAGTGTAGAAGATTTTATTGAGAAAAAGAGAGGAGGTAGCACATACATGCTGAAATGGGAGAGGAAAATATGAAGAAAAAAAACTTGCTTTTGGTCTTTTGTCTTATTGAGGACACTTCCTCCTTTTTGCATTTTGAATTTTGAATTTTTGGGCATGCAAATAAGAGTGCATCTATTGAAAATGTGTTACATGTTTTTGGGCACCATAAAATAGCCTCCCAAATTATTCTAGACAACCAAAATTGTCATTTAATAATTGGGGAATTTTTAATGGTCTTTTAGCAATTTTTATGCAATAAAAATAGGGAAAATGCATTTTTAATTATTTTAGACTAGGATATTCTCTCTAAAAATTGTACAAAAATTATCTTGGATGGAATTAAATGTACTTTTTGTGGATGTACATTTTTTGACGAGAAAATCATCATATTGTGAAAAATGACCAAAATGCCCTTTACCCTAAAAAAAACCCTAGTTTGTCTAAAAAGCGCATTCCAACTCCAAAAATGATTTTAGAGGCCTTGAAATGACTTTTAGAAGCCTAAATGCAATGCATGATGCTCTTTACTCCTTAATCTATTTATTTTGTGGAAAATTAGGGTTTTGACCTAAGCCGGACAAAATTGGGGTATGACATCCTCAAATATTTGAGGTGTCACTTTTGTCAAATGGCTAAATAGGTATTTTTATACGTGGTTAAGTTGTATAAATCTATATTAGATAGATTAGATTAGATAAATCTATATTAGATTAGATTGAAAAAGTGAAAGTACTTAAATATCCTCCCATTGTTTAGTTAAAAAACAGATAAAATTGAAATTTTGGTAGTGGATGAATGGTATAGATAGATAGTAGATGCCTCCTTCATTTTTCCTCTTTACTATTTTAAAAATTTTCGAATTTTGACAAAATTTTAATATCCATTTTTTTACGAGGGAAATGTTTAAACTATTTAAATTTGTCAACTGTAAAATTATATTGATTTTCACGGGATAATGTTCAGAATAATTAAATTTTGTCTGAGTTCATACAATATTTACTATCTATACAAATCACCACTGCCAAAATATCAATCTTACCCTTTATCCAACTAAGCAATTGGAGGATATTTAGGTAATTTCTTTTTTTCTATTTTTCAAACTTTTTCACTCTCGCACACTTTTTCAAACTTTTTCATTCTCTTCTCCTTTCTGATATATCTACTTAAATTTCATCTACATGTCTTCATTTTTCCTTTTTACTATTTTAAAAATTTTCAAAATTTTGACAAAATTTTAATATTCTATTTTTTTACACCGATAATGTTCGTACTAGTTAAGTTTGTCAAGATTTTCAGGAATAATGTTCGGACTAATAAGATTTGTCGAGTTCATATATAAAAATAAAATGGTAGCACCTGTGCGTAGGCACGTGCATACTGCTAGTAGAGATTGCATTTGAGGCACTTGTTCTATTTTGAGGAAACTCTTAGAATGGTGAATCAGGAGAATAACTCGGATAGAGGATGTGAAAACGCCCAATCCACCTCGCAGAGAACGTCGATCAGATCTTCCGCGAAAACAACCTTGTTTACATGTTTCTACAATCAACGATAAGAAGGATTCTACCACGATACCTAGAAGTAAGAAAACAGAGTTTATCAAAGCAAGAAAATTTCATAAAAGGAAAAGATAGATTGGGGGTTTCACCTTAGAGGGATAACATAAGAGCAACATAAAGTGAGTTGCACAAAATTAAGTACTAATGTACCTCCATAATCAAATTTTTGGAATCGAACATTAATTTCCTAACAAATTATAAAAAGTGTAACGCTATACAGTGTACCTTTTCGGTACTGTCTAAAAAAATTTAATTGTTTAAATAGGCAAAGTTTATTTCTTAGTAACAGAATCGAACATTAATTTCGTAACAAATTATATAAAGTGTAACACTATGCAGTATACTTTTTGGGTACTTTAGTGTGTGAAAAATTTAATTGTTTAAATATGCGAAGTTTATTCCTTAATAACGAATTTTATTTAAAAAAAGTTAATTTTGTAACAAAATTTAAAATTAATTTTGAGCCAAAATATGTAAAGTGTGACGCTAAACCATTGCCCCCTCTCTCTATAGAACCTGAAACATTGGCCCTGTCCATCGGACGGGTCACCACACTAGTTTCACCTTGAAAGGGAGAGCTAGCAGCGCTTGAGATGCCTTGGCTAGGTTTTCAACCTTCACAAGAAAGGTGGGAACAGATAAATAGGGGTGTGTAAAATTAACTAGTTTACTGTTACTACACTTAATCCATACTTGAACCTTTTTTAAAAGCCCATATTGAATTATGGTTGGGTTGTTTTTTTATACCCCCACCCCATCCCCTCCCACCCCCACCATTTTACGTTATACCGAAATTACCCCTGCCATAATTTCACTTTTTGACTTGCATTGACTGTGACCCACTTTATCTGCCGTCGTATATACCTCAATGGAAGGTATATACGATTGCATTAAATAATGAACGTTGACCTGAAAAAGTGTGCATCGTATATATGTCCTTCAAGACATATATACGATTGCATTATTAATGCTTCGTTGACTACCATCGTAGATAGGTTATATACGAGTGGGCTATGAAGATCTAATCGTATATACATCTGGGCCATGTATATACGATGTTAAAAAATTACCCATCGTATATACAAGGTTGAGGAGGTATATACGATTGTTTTTTTTTTGTTTTTTACTGAGTTGATATCTGTTTTGTTGGAACGGATATTGACCCGCCTACTGCAGATGCTGACTCTCAGTTGGCTCCTGTTGATATCGATACTACAGCGGCATTTACTACAGATACGATATATTTCTTACCAGAATTTTTGTTAATCAAGTTTGGTAAATAGTATTAAATTAATTAAGTACTTAATAAATTATATATTTTGTAGATATTTTCTACACGTGAGGCTGTGGAGGAGTGGGCCAAAGCTGTTGGTAGAAGTATCGGTGTAGTTGTTATTAAAGTGAGATCAGACAAAGCAGGAAAGAGGGGGAGTCGAGATAAGATTGATTTTGGCTGTGAGAAGCAAGACGAGTTTACTAATGATTCAAGGGTTTTCGGTTCTAAAAGGAGAAGCTGTCCTTTTAGATTGAAGGCTACTTGCATTGTTCGCCGTGGGGGTTGGACTGTGACGGTTAAGTGTGGTAGACACACACACCAGTTGCTGAAAACTCCTATTGGTACTAATGCCTTTGGGCGTCTGTCTAAGGCGCAAAAGGATCTGGTTAACGAGCATGCGAATCTTGATGTTGGACCGAAAGCCACTATTAATGCTTTGAAGAAGCTAGATCCGGAGAATGTGACTACTCTTCGTCAAGTTTATAGGCAGCGTCACAAACACCGGTCTACAAAGAGGGGTCCTAGAACGGACATTCAAGAGGTGTTGAGACTGATTGCATCACATAATTATCTATGATGGAGTAGAAAGATTCCCGGGTCTGATGTCGTCAGTGATATCATGTGGGCCCATCCCACTTCTATAAAGTTACTGAGGTTGTTTCCCAAAGTTCTCATTCTTGACTCAACCTACAAAACCAACAAATATAACTTGACTCTTCTACAGATTGTTGGAGTCACAAACACTGAGATAAGTTTTCATGTTGCATTTGTGTATATTGGGCAGGAGCTGGCTATTCATTTTTCTTGGGTATTGCAGTAGCTGCGAGGTATATGTGACTTGCATTCTATTCATCCTCAGGTTTTCTTGACAGAAAGAGATCTCGACTGTATGTCTGCTATTCTTGATGCTTTCCTTCTGCTACAAATTTATTGTGTCAAAGCGAAGATTAAAGACTTGATTCACAAGGATAGGCGGGAGGAGGTCATGTTTCTCTGGCTCTGTATTATTGATTCTGTTGATGAGTCGGAGTACTTATCTAATCTGAAGTTTTTTGAGGCTGTTTGCTCTGATAAACCTGCTCTTATTAAATATGTGCATGACACATGGTTGACACAACACAGGAAGCGATTTATCTCAGCATGGACTAACCATATCCCGCACTTGGGGAATGTGACGACCAACAAGTTTTTTCGCATTTAATATTTTTCTTTGATATGTGTTTAGTATTTATATCCGTTGCTTGAATTTTTTTAACACGTAGACATATTTTTTTTCGTAGATTAAAATTCTTTGATACTTGTTTAATATTTCTATCCGTTGTTCAAATTTTTTTGACACGTGGACATATTTTTTTCGTCGATTAAAATTCTTTGATACTTGTTTAATATTTCTATCCGTTGTTCGAATTTTTTTGACACGTGGACATATTTATTTTCGTCGATTAAAATTCTTTGATACTTGTTTAATATTTCTATCCGTTGTTCGAATTTTTTTGACACGTGGACATATATTTTTTCGTCGTTTTAGAGCAGAATCTTTGCATTGGAGTTTGAAGAGACAATTGAAGACTTCTAAGGGTGATTTATCTAAATGTTTCATATCTATTGATAACATGCTGACAATTCATTTTGATCAAATCATCGGGTCTTTTCAAAGAAGCATTAACAGAATTGAAGTGAAGTCCAATATTCCACTGTTTAAAAATCTTCAAGGTCTTGTTTCCTTATCTGCATTGAGTCACATGGTTAAAGAATTTGAAAGATCAAAATCTGGGGTTGGATATGACAAAGGGCGGTGTCGATGCATTCAAAGGAAGACACATCTTCTTCCTTGTGCTTGTGAGATAGGTATTTTGCATGCTTCCGGTAATTCTATTCCGTTGAATGTTGTTGATGATCACTGGAAACATTTGAGTTTGGATGCAGTAGATGATAAATCCACTCAGGATAAATCATCTGGCTGTGAAATTTCTTACCAGTTCGATGCTATTTGGGCCAGATTTGATAAAGTGAGTGAGGAGGAGAAATTTCTTATCAAGAGGCAGCTTAATGAGATATCATTCCCTTCTACTTCTTCAATGGTTCCACCTAAATCAAAAGGTGCACCAAAGAAGAAAAAACAAAAATTATTTGATGCTAAGCGTACTCCTTGGTGTGTGGAATATGCCACATACACTTGAGTGCAAGTATACACTGTCCAAAAACAAGATCGAACCCACAGAGATTGAAAAACTCACTTTTAAATGATATAAAGTAATATAGTGTAAAGTCACAAAGTAATAAAATAATTTTGGATTTTGTTTGATGATCACAACTAAGTTAGAAAACTAAGAAAGAATGTTGATAGTGTAGAAGAGAAAAGCTAGTTGGAATGTCTTCATCAAGTAATTTACTTAAAAGTGTATGATGCAGTATGTGATGTGTTTACCTTGAATCTTTGTTGCATTAACTATGTGCCTTTCGGTCACTTTCTTCAGAGTTTCATTACCAGCTCTTATGATCCTTGTTCTATGCAGTAAAGAAAGGGGTGTTAGTGCCAATCTTGCCTCCTAACAAGTATCACTTTGCTTAAGTGAATTCACTCTTGTATTTTAAGTACCCACAATTATCCTATGGACTATACTATCCTATGTCTAGGACTTAGCATGGTTTTCACAAAGTTTTCTTTATGTAAAACACTCACCCATATTAGTTCTTGAGTTCTTAATTGTAAGCCATGTCTGGTCATTTACAATTCATACTTATTCTAAGTGATCAAGTTTAAAATAAGTAATAAAAATATTATCAAGCAAGAACTAAAGTACAAACATACATACTTGCAACATACTTACTTAAAAGCTCATTAAATGATTAGAACATTCCAACTAAGAAAGGTTTAGCTAACAAGAGACATTGCAAGATATATATAAACTGAATAGACCATGTTTATATATATAGAAATCACAAAAGAGAAACAACAAGAGTAAAGTTACAAATGTTGAAAACCTTTATATGAATTCTTCTAGCAATGCACTAGCATTACTCCTTAGCACTATACAAACACTATGAAAATGAGTAAAGGAGGATTTGTCAATTCCTTCCTCTTCCTCTAAAAATATAAAAACTAACTATGTATATTGAAATTTTGATCTAACTTATGGATTGTGATATATTTCCAAATGAAGATGTGAGGTCCTTTTATAGCCTTCAAGTGAGGTGCTTCCTTCCTTCATGTTGAAGTCATCTTGAGTGGATCATAGCTGTAGTTGCTTTCCAGAGGTTTATCCATGTTGAAATCTTTGACTTATCATATAGGGCGGTTCCATGGTGTTAGAACAAGTGTCCCTATGTTGATGACTCTTCAAAGCTAAGCCTATAGCTATGTGTGAATGTTAGGCGCCTACTATACATTGTTGGATGGCATCAGGGAAGCAGGCAGGAGGTCATCACATTGCATGTGGATGCATATGAAACAGGCTGCTTATTCACCAAGTTGCGCAGAATTGATGCAGGATCAGTGCAGGAGCATTGATGCAGACAGCATTGAGACTGCACTGAACAAAAACATCAAACATACCACAATATATCCAAAATGGCCTATAACTAACTATAACCATTCAAATCACTCAAGATATCATATATCACACTAAATACTATATAAACTCTTTATTATTACTTGAAAGAGAGCAAATACTAAGTTTAAACATATGAAATACTCTATATAAAATAGAGTTATCACACCCCCAAACTTAAACCATTGCTTGTCCGCAAGTAATGACAAAGACAAACTATAAAAACTAAAAATTCTAGAAGATAGATCAGCTTGATTTTTGGATTTTCATGAGGAGTTCCCTATGAACTTCATTTCTTGACAATCTTTCTTTTGCCTTTATTTCTTCAAAACTACCAAAGCTATTCAAACTCTTTTGTGTGTGTGTGAACCCACTGAGTTGAGATTGGTTCCAAGACTAAGTGAAAAATTTCCTCCTAGCCTTTGAAAGGATTGGTTCATCTTTGGTCACACCAAAATATTTTTCAAAAGAGAGTTTAGACTCACAAAATTTTCTCAAGTGTTGGGGAGTTCTAAAATCAAAGGACTTGATTGAATCTTTCAAAGCTTTTGAGCCAATGCAATTTTTCTATTTTTTTGTGTGGATCTTTTTGTGCAAATGCAATACTTCTTTGAAGTGTTTTTGTGCATTGATTTTTTCTGCATTTTTGCTTTTTCTTGATGCTGATTTACATTGATCTGTTGACCGATAATGCTTTTCTTTTCTAGCTCATATTACCTTCCTCACGACCTCCGGATGCAAATGCACTTTGGCACAGTCTTTGACCTCCAGATGCATATATTTTTCTTTGCACTTTGGCACGAGTTCACTTATTGAACTATCCTCGGATACATTTATTCCTGCATGGCACAGTCTTTGACCTCGGATGCATTCATGTACTTAAACACGTGTATAGTTTCAAAAGATTCGAGGATATGGCTTGTCCACTTTTTGTATTCTTTTTCTACATTGTTTACTCTTCACTTTTGAAATTCAGCCTTTGTTTTTCATAAAACACCCCCAAACTTAATTCTTTAAGCTCTTCTTTCTTTTTAGTAAAGCTTTGTTTTAACCTAAGCTTACCAAAAATTCCCTTGCATCAGATTGATCTTTTAAATAGCAAGGTTCTTTTCACAAACTCAGTTTTGAAGTGTTGAAGTAAAAATAATTTTGGTTTTTCTGAGAAATAAGGCTTCTTTTTCTCTTTTTTATCATTGAAAATTCCATCCATAGGGCTTTCACCATATTTTTGAAAAAATCGATCTTTTCTACTAAAATATTTAGATACTACTTTGTTAAGTACATCTAATATTTAAACAAACTAAAAACTATTTAAAACATATATATTTACTATCTAAAGCATATTAATTAAACACACAACATATTAGATAGAAAACATATTAAAACATAACATAACATGCAAATCCCCCCCCAAACTTAAGGGGTTGCGGTGGTTCTCTCACGCAATTTGTTCAAAAATTAGAAACCATTTGTTCAAAAATAGGGAGAGGGATTAGTACAACCAGGAAATAGTTATAAAGAAACAAAACAAGCATATAGCAGTTGTAGGTGAAAGCTTGTAAATTGATACTCATGGTTTGGCTCCACTCCGATTCTCGTGCTATGTGCGCTTGGAGGAGTGTGTTTCACCTTCTTTCTTCTCCTTGGGCTTGCTTGGTGTTGCTTCAGCAGGTGCGGATGCACCTCCTACTCAGTGTAGTTGCGAGGAATTGGTTCAGAATCGATGCAGTGCATCGATCTTGATCGCATCGATTTCTTTCTCTTTGGAGTTAATTTTGCTGCCTTCCTACAAAGTTGCTTGAAGAATTTCGAGTATTGTGCAATGCTTCCTCTTCTGTTTTGCCATTTCTTCCGAACCATTTTGATTGTTGCCTCATCATGCACAGATTGTTGTGCATGTTGTGATGCGCGAAGAAGTGATGCTGAGAGCATCACTGCATTGCAAACAGATTGAGCTAGAGGCTTCGTGCGAGATGATTCTTCTTCTTTGTCTTGCTTGTCGAGTCCTTCTTCTTCTTCTCTTTCTGCAAAACTTCTTTCTCAAGAGCGAAACAACATTAGAAATAATGTTGCTTGGGTCAGAAGGTACTTCTTGTTCTGTTGGCATAACAGGGGTTGATTGTTCTGTGTGAGTTGTTTCTTTTGGTTCATTTCTTGGAGAGGGTGGTGGAGGGGTTGTTTGTGGTGGTGATTGTGATAAGACTGGTGGATCATTGAGGGAGGGTAATGGTGATTTTGGAATGGAGGAGGATTCTTGGTTAGGTGAGATGATGGGTGTTTTGGTTACTGGTGAAGTGATAGGTGTTTCTGGTTGGGTTGATGTTGAGGGTTGTTTGGCATATTTCTGCCTAGCAATTTCCTCTAGGATCACACCTCTAGCTTGTTCCTCTTCTTCTTCATCAATTTCCTCATCACTTTCTTCCTCCTCTTCTTCTTCTAACTCCTTATCCATTTCTCTTAATTCCTCATCCTCAGCTTCAGATTCAGAATCATATAATTCCTCTACAACAGGTTCTACCACAACCTTCTTTTGCACTTTGAATTGCTTCCTAGTCACCTTCTTTTTGGTGCTAGGTTCTCCTACCTTCTCCTTTCCTTTCCCTTCTTCTTCAACTTCTTTCTCTTCTTCTTCTTTATCTTCACTTCTCAGTACCCAACTTGGGAATTCAGGGGCATTCACTTGGCCCACAAGATCAAAGATCTTGTCAAAGACTAATTGAAGCCAGTCATGTTGGTCATTCTGAAATTTCCAAACTGCCCTCTGCTTCTGCATGTAATGCTCTTGTATTGCAGGTGCAGGGCCTCTTACATTTCTCAATTTCTCCTTCACTTCAGCACTCAAATTACCAGGGGGAAATTTTCTTTGTTCATTAGCAGCTATAGGGACTCCTTCTTTCATGCATAATTCAGTTATAAGACAAGGAAAAAGAAATCCCTTTGATTTTGTTGAGCATGCAAGAATTTCCCTAGCTATCAATCTGCCTATGTCTACATGTCCCTCAGAGAGAATTGTATCTAGCAAGATCAATCTCTCTTTGGTCATAGCATATGTATGAGATGTAGGCAGAATTGAATTGGCTATGAACAAATGCCAATTACCTAATGCATTTACCAAATAGTTACTTCTAAGCTTAATCTCATTAGGTGTGAATTTTTCCCAAATGGACCACAGTATAGCAATCCTACTCCTTATTTCTTTCATTTCTTTCTTAAAGGCATTTGCCACTCTATTTTCAAATTCATTCCCATTATATTTCAAAGCATATAATGTTCATTCAATTTCTTTGCATGGAAGTGTACAAGTTTACCTCTCACCATGGAAGTGTAGGAATGTTCTGCTCCTTCTTGTGGTGTGATGCCAAAGATAGAATTCTCTCACTATGTCTTCAATATAGCCTCCTCTTGGTAGCACGAAGTGGTCCCAATTGAGATTGGCCATTGTTGACATGAATGATGGGCTTGCCTTCTTCAAATCATACCCTCTCTCGGGCAATAGATGCATGTTCCACGGATGAACATTGTCATCGGGCCGATTGATGATTCTTTGGCTTTCCCTTTCCTTGATGATGATGATCCCGCATGCATAGCTTTCTTCTCTTTTTGGGGAGTTTTGGCCCACTGCTGATGATTTCTGTGTTTGATTGCTTCTTCACCATTGTAATGAATTTCTAGGTTTTTGATTGCTTGTGTGTTTTGGAAAAGATTGGATTGAGAATGAGAAGATTGATTTGTGTTTGAGATGAGAGAATTTGTGAGAATTTGCGAATGAAGGGTAACGGTAACAATGAAGGCTTTATGTTTCGGGAAGAGGGAAGTTAGTGGAGTTATTAGGTAGCCGTTAGCATTGCGTCTTCGCGCATGCATCTTGCCAAGTGTCTTGCTTTGGCTACCAATGTGTCATTTAATCTTGCTTAACCTCTTTTGATCTTCACCAAGCCTTATGATTCATACTTAACCAATTTTCTTCAAGTTTATAAATTTACGATATGAGGCACATTTTCCTTCAATGCGGGTGCACTTGATGCATTGCATTAGTTTCTGCGTGATTTCGCAAAACAACTAAAAACATAAAATTGCACAAAAATAATTAAAAACAATGGGTTGCCTCCCATTAAGCGCTTGTTTTAAGAGTCTTGTCACCTGACTACCTATTTTCACTTAGAGATTTTTCAAATGGGTGGTGATTTTGTCTCTCACCACATGTTCACCATAGTACATTTTAACTCTCGACCATTCACCTTGAAGAGCGATATTTGAGGTTTTATCAAATAAGTCTCTTTGCTCCATGTGGATAAACCTTTATCAACTTAAATGGTCCTGACCATCTTGACCTTAGTTTTCCAGGAAATAGCTTCAACCTAGAGTTGTATAGCAGAACTAGTCCTCCTTCTTTCAATTCTCTTCTGAGAATTTTCTTGTCATGCCATTTCTTAGTCTTAGCTTTGTAGATTTCAAAGCATTCTCATACGAGGTTTGCCTAATTTCTTCTAACTCATCAAGTTCTAACATTCTCTTTTTACCTGCCTTGTTCAAATTGAAATTTAGCTTTTTGATAGCCCAATAAGATTTGTTTTCCAATTCTACAGGTAAATGGCATGCTTTTCCATAGACTAATTTGTAAGGGGACATTCCTAAGGGTGTTTTGAATCTTTGTTCTATATGCCCATAAAGCATCATCCAAATGTAAAGACCAATCTTTCCTATTTGGACTTACCATTTTTTCTAGCATTCTCTTTATTTTCCTATTGGATAATTGCGCTTGTCCACTAGTTTGAGGATGGTAGGTTGTAGCTATCTTATGCTTAACTCCATACTTAGCTAGAAGGTTTTCTATGATCTTATTGCAAAAGTGTGAACCTTCATCATTAATGATAGCTCTCAGGAGTTCCAAATCTAGTGAATATATTTCTTTGCAGAAACTTACTCACCGATTTAGCATCCTTATTAGGTAATGCTATCGCCTCTACCCATTTGGACACATAATCAACAGACTACTAAGATATATAAATTGCCAAAAGAGGGTGGAAAAGGTCCCATGAAATCCATGCCCCAAACATCAAATAATTCTATTTCTAAAATATTTGTTCTAGGCATTTCATGCTTATCGAAATATTTCTGCTCTTTGACATTTATCACGAAGATTTGACCATAAAATAAGAATCTTTAAATAAAGTAGGCCAAAAATAACTTGATTTGTAATACCTTATTCTTTGTTCTAGTACTTCCAAAGTGTCCTCCATAAGGTGCGAGAATGGCAATGCGGAAAGCATCGCTTGTTGCTCCTCTTCAGATATGCATTTCCTCATTAATTGATCAGGGCACATCTTGTAAAGGAATGGATCATCCCAATAGTATTGTTTAACCATGTGGAAGAATATTCTCCTTTGTTGATATGTCATACTCACTGGTACTACTTTGCTTGCAAGGAAATTAACAATATCAGCAAACCATGGTGCAGATGCATTTGATGCTCCTGCATTGCTTATAGCAAATGCAGTTTCATGTTTTGCATTGATTGTGATTGCCAATAGTTTCTCATCAGGAAAACTCTCCTTGATTTCTTCTCCTTGTATACCAAGTGATTCTCCTTCAATCCTTGATAAATGGTGCGCTACTTGATTTTCTACTCCTTTCTTGTCTCTAATTTCTAGATCAAATTCTTGTAGGAGTAAAATCCACCTTATCACCCTTGGCTTTGCATCCTTCTTTGAAATTAGATACTTAATGGCGAGTGATCGGTGTAGACAATAATTTTAGTGCCAACTAAGTATGATCTCGAATTTTTCAAATGCAAATACCACGACCAATAATTCTTTTTCTCGTGGATGTGTAGTTCACTTGAGCTTCAATTAATGTTTTGCTAGCATAATATATGGAATGAAAGACCTTATCATACCTTTGCCCTAGGATTGCTCCTACTGCAAAGTCACTAGCATCACACATTAATTCAAATGGGCTCGCTCCAACTGGAGTTACTATAATTGGTCTTTGTCACCAATGCCTTTTAAGTTTGTCAAAAGCTTCTATACAAAAGTTATCAAAGATAAATTCTACATCATGTTGCAAAAGCATGCATAATGGTTTTGAGATTTTTGAAAAATCTTTGATAAACCTTCTATAGAAACCAAAGCATGGCCTAAGAAGCTCCGATACCTTTAATTGTATTGGGTGGTGGTAGATTCTCAATGACATCAACTTTAGCTTTGTCTACCTCTAGACCTTTCTTTGAAATCCTATGTCCTAGCACTATGCCTTCTTGTACCATGAAATGGCACTTTTCCCGATTTAAAACTAAATTTGTTTCTTCACATCTCTTGAGAATTTGTTCCAAGTTTGTTAAGCAAACTTGAAATGTCTCTCCAAAGATAGAGAAATCATCCATGAATACTTCCATTGATTGCTCAATGAAATCTGAGAAAATAGACATCATGCATCTTTGGAATGTAGCAGGGTGCATTACATAAGCCAAATGGCATTCTCCTAAAAGCAAAAGTACCATAAGGGCATGTAAAGGTGGTTTTGTGTTGATCCTTCAGCTCAATGGCTATTTGATTATAGCTTTGAGTAGCCATCTAGGAAACAATAAAATTCTTTCCCTGCTAATCTATCTAGCATTTGGTCTATGAATGGTAAAGGAAAGTGATCCTTTTGGTAGCTTTGTTGAGTTTTTTCGTAATCCATACTGATTCTCCACCTGTGTGATTCTAGTTGGTATCAACTCATTTTTTTCATTGGCTATTCTTGTCACACCCCCTTTCTTTGGTACACATTGGGACGGGGCTTACCCAAGCACTTTATCGATATGGGGTATATGATTCCGACATCTAGCCACTTAATGATTTCCTTTTTCACAACCTCTTTCATGATAGGATTTAGTCTTCTTTGACTCTCTATCTTTGTTTTTGGAATTTTCTTCCAAAATGACTCTGTGCAAGCATATAGAAGGACTAATTCCTTTGATATCTGCCATTTGCCAACCTATAGCTTTGGTATGCTTCTTTAGAGTACTAATGAGATCACTCTCCCTGTTTTGATGTTAAATCGGAAGCTATGATAACAGTGTAAAGTCTCATTTGTTCCTAAGAATGCATACTTAAGGTGTTCAGCGATATCTTCAATTCTAACTTAGGAGGTTGTTCTATTGAGGGTAAGTTCTTCTTGAGAGTTGGATCCTCAAGATTGAGTGGTTCATAAGTCCTAGCCCATACTTCCTTACAAGAGTTTTCTATTGGTGATTCTCTTTTCTAGTATTTCAAACATCTAGCAATGCAATTTGCATCTAATGCATCCGCATTGGCTAAGTGATCATCTCGCTTGTAAAATTGTTTTTCTACCAATTGATCTAGAGAGAATAAGGATGAACACTCTTTTGTTTCCTCTGAAGGGTACTTCATAGCATTCATTACATTGAATTTTATCTCTTGATCATTCACTCTCATAGTGAGTTCACCTTTTCAGTACATCAATTATGGTTTTACGGTTGCTAAAAATGGTCTTCCTAGGATAATAGGCACTTCCTTATCTGCATCAAAGTCAAGGATAACAAAATCTACAGGGAATACAAATTTGTCTACCTTAACTAGGATGTCTTCTATGATACCTTCAGGATAGGCTATTGATCATCAACTAATTGAAGTGTCACGTTGGTTGGTTTTGCATTTCCAATTTCTAACTGGTCAAAAATAGATTTAGGCATCAAGTTGATGCTTGCACCTAAATCACATAAAGCTTTACCAGTATAGGATTTTCCTATAGAAAATGGAATTGTAAAACTACCTGGATCCTTCAATTTCCTAGGGATCTTATTTTGCATAAGCAAACTACAATCTTGATCATGGCAATCAATTTCAAACTCACCTAATCTTCTTCTCTTAGTAAGCACATCCTTCATGAATTTTGCATAATTTGGCATTTGTTGGAGGCTTCTACTAAGGAACATTGATGTGTAATTGTTTTAGTACCTCTAAGAATTTACCAAACCGCTTCTCCTCATGTGCTTTTTTCAGGTCTTTGAGGGTAAGGAGGAGGAGGGTATTCAGGTACTAACTTAGGTAGTGGACTTTGAACTTCTTGTGATGCAGGAGCACTAGATGCTTCTGCATTGGTCTCTTTTTGATTTTTGGTTTTTTCTCCCTTTTCTACACTTTCCTTCTCAGTTAACTCTACCAAATCCTTACCACTTCTCAATGAAATAGCCTTTAACTGCTCCTTTCCTTTGGTTTGAGAAGGAGTAGCTTCAGATTTGAAGGTAAGGCACCTTGTGGCCTTTGATACAGAGCTGTGGCTAATTGACCAACTTGATTCTCTAAGTTCTTAATAGAAGCATCTTGGGTTTGTCTAGCAGTTCTAGATTCACCTATGAATGCTTTAAGCATGGTTTCTAGAGAATTATCAGTGGTAGGTTGAGAGTTTCTTTGGTTATTCAGAAGTGGGAATCTGGTGGGTTGGTTTGTGTAGTTGGAGCAGCTTCTAGGTGTGCAGTGCACTATTGTTGCTCCATCTAAAATTTGGGTGATCTTTCCAACCTGGATTATAAGTGTTGGAATAAGGGTTGTTATTCCTATTATAACCTACATAATTTACAGAGATAGGGTTGCTAGAACACTCCTCATACAAGTGACCTCCTCCACAAGACACACAACTAGGTGTGCCCGGAGGTACTTGTTCTCATCACGCAACATGTGCTTCTCGGTGATGCAGCTGCATTAGATGCAGTAGCATTGCCAGAAGTGAAGTTTTTCATCAAATTAGCTAGAGTGGCTACTTGAGCAGATAGGGGCGGATATATCATTGATTTCATGTACCCCGATGGTTTCTTTTGGGCACTTACCCTCTCAGTAGGCCAACTAGAGCTATTAGCTGCTATTCTATCAATTAATTCACATGCTTCATTGTATGATGTGATTTAATAACACTCCACCGGATGATGCATCAAGCATTATTCTAGTTTGAGGTTCTAAACCATTATAAAATGTTTCCATTTGAATAATAATGAGTAAACCATGATGAGTACATTTTCTTAAAAGTTCCTTCCATCTTTCCCATGCTTCAAATAAAGACTCAAACTCTTTTTGTCTAAAAGATGTAATATCATTTCTTAACCTGGCATTTTTGATAGGTGGGAAATATTTTCCTAAAAACTTTTCAGCCATTTCATTCCATGAATGGATAGAGTTAGGCTCTAAAGAATTTAGCCAAGCCTTAGCTCTATCTTTCAAAGAATATGGAAATAACCTTAATCTAAATGCATTTTCACTAACACCAGGTAAAATAAAATTACTACATACTTCTAGAAATTGTCTTAAATGCAAATGAGGATCTTCATGAGGAGATCCTCCAAATTGACCAATAGTTTGAAGCATTTGAAACATCATAGGTTTAAATTCAAAATGCATGGCATCAATATGAGGTCTGTTTATGCTAGTTTGCATGTTTTGATGATCAAACTGAGCATAATCCCTCATAGGTCTATCTCTATCATTAATCATACCTATGTGATCCATGTGGATGAGATTTTCTCTATGAACTTCTTCTTGATAGCATCTTTGTGATCCAGGGCCTCCTCTCACCGAGTGTGGCCTTGAGCTTTGTTCTTCTTTGAAAGACATGTCTTTGGCTTGTTGATTTGTTTTTGGAGTCTTAGCAATCTCCGAATTTTCTTTCTATTTCTAAATCTAAACTATATTCTCGGAGATCATTTTCAGTTCTGTACATATACTAGGTACCATGTAATCGTTGTTGTTGTGAAACTCTAAAAACCAGAATTTATATACAACACTAAATTACTCAATATCGTAATTTTAAAAAGAATTTACTTCAATCCCCAACAGCGGCGCCAAAAACTTTGTGTGTGGAATATGCCACATACACTTGAGTGCAAGTATACACTTGTCCAAAAACAAGTAGTAAAAGATCGAACCCACAGAGATTGAAAAACTCACTTTTAAATGATATAAAGTAATATAGTGTAAAGTCACAAAGTAATAAAATAATTTTGGATTTTGTTTGATGATCACAACTAAGTTAGAAAACTAAGAAAGAATGTTGATAGTGTAAAAGAGAAAAGCTAGTTGGAATGTCTTCATCAAGTAATTTCTTGAAAAGTGTATGATGCAAAGTATGTGATGCATTTTTGCCTTTGAATGCTGTTGCATTAACTATGTGCCTTTCGGTCACTTTCTTCAGAGTTTCATTACCAGCTCTTATGATCCTTGTTCTATGCAGTAAAGAAAGGGGTGTTAGTGCCAATCTTGCCTCCTAACAAGTATCACTTTGCTTAAGTGAATTCACTCTTGTATTTTAAGTACCCACAATTATCCTATGGACTATACTATCCTATGTCTAGGACTTAGCATGGTTTTCACAAAGTTTTCTTTATGTAAAACACTCACCCATATTAGTTCTTGAGTTCTTAATTGTAAGCCATGTCTGGTCATTTACAATTCATACTTATTCTAAGTGATCAAGTTTAAAATAAGTAATAAAAATATTATCAAGCAAGAACTAAAGTACAAACATACATACTTGCAACATACTTACTTAAAAGCTCATTAAATGATTAGAACATTCCAACTAAGAAAGGTTTAGCTAACAAGAGACATTGCAAGATATATATAAACTGAATAGACCATGTTTATATATATAGAAATCACAAAAGAGAAACAACAAGAGTAAAGTTACAAATGTTGAAAACCTTTATATGAATTCTTCTAGCAATGCACTAGCATTACTCCTTAGCACTATACAAACACTATGAAAATGAGTAAAGGAGGATTTGTCAATTCCTTCCTCTTCCTCTAAAAATATAAAAACTAACTATGTATATTGAAATTTTGATCTAACTTATGGATTGTGATATATTTCCAAATGAAGATGTGAGGTCCTTTTATAGCCTTCAAGTGAGGTGCTTCCTTCCTTCATGTTGAAGTCATCTTGAGTGGATCATAGCTGTAGTTGCTTTCCAGAGGTTTATCCATGTTGAAATCTTTGACTTATCATATAGGGTGGTTCCATGGTGTTAGAACAAGTGTCCCTATGTTGATGACTCTTCAAAGCTAAGCCTATAGCTATGTGTGAATGGTAGGCGCCTACTATACATTGTTGGATGGCATCGGGAAGAAGAGGCGGGGAGGTCATCACATTGCATGTGGATGCATATGAAAGCAGCCGCTTATTCACCAAGTTGCGTGAGAATTGATGCAGGATCGGTCACGGGAGCATTGATGCGAGACAACATTGAGACTCAAGACCGAACAAAAACATCAAACATACCACAATATATCCAAAATGGCCTATAACTAACTATAACCATTCAAATCACTCAAGATATCATATATCACACTAAATACTATATAAACTCTTTATTATTACTTGAAAGAGAGCAAATACTAAGTTTAAACATATGAAATACTCTATACAAAATAGAGTTATCACTCCTTCCGGGTGGGAGCATGTGGATGAGAAGGTAAAAATGACTGAAGAATCTGGGGCTTCTAATTCAAAATCAACACAACAGTCTTCCAAAAATACTACACAGCGGTCTTTCAAACTATCTCAGGGTGCTTCGAGAGTTTTATCATAGACAGCTGAGACTAAAATCCATTTACCGTTTGTTCCACAACACGTGCACAGTTATGTTCAAAAATAGTTGATGTTGAAGGTGACGGTAATTGTGGTTTTAGAGCAGTCGGGGTTGGACTTGATATGCGTGAGGATTCTTGGCCTGTGATTAGGCAATATTTAATTCAGGAAACGAAGGAAAGGGAAACAGTGTATTCAACCATATTTGGGGAGAAGAGACTGTTAGAGCTTCACAAAGCTTTAACTATTGAATCATACGGACGTCAGCCGTCATCGAAGTGGTTTGATTTGCCAGAGATGGGGTACATGGTTGCAACCAAGTATAATGTTGCACTGGTTCAGATTTCTTTCACTATGAATTTGACTTATCTGCCTTTGAGAGGTACTTATGGTTCATCTAAGTTTAAAATCATATCTGTTTTGAACAAGGAAAATCTACACTGGTTGCATCTTTCGATCTCTCCCACCTGTCTGTTGCCTCCTATTGCCCCGCAGTGGCACCAACACTACTCATTAGAGTCAGCTTCATGGTTGCATCCGTATGCCGGTCGTTTTACCCTCTGGCAGTCTATGTGTCCTTCAGTGCATCTTCCCACTCCAGGTGATGCGCCTAGATGTGTCGATTTAGCAGATGATTCTATTAATGACTTATAGATAGATTCACACCTTTTTTGTATTACACGTGTATCTATTACTATATAGCGTTTTGTAATTACACGCGTTTATTTTATCCAACATATCTACACCGTTGATGTTAATCAAATCACGAGGCTTCCAATTAAAACCGTTGATGAAATCACAACCGTTAACAAATAACAACTACAAAGCCCATCGTATATACCCTTGGTGGGACATATATACGATGTGCAATCTTTAGGCATCGTATATATGTTCGTTGTGCGTATATACGATTGACTTAAAACGCATCAATCGTATTTACACACAATGGACATATATACGATGTTAAAAAATTACACATCTTATATATGTCCCAAAAGAGATATATACGATTCGTGTAAATTTGTAAAAAAAAAAAACAGGTTTTATGAAGGGCATTTTGGGAATACACTAATGTGTGGGGATATAAGGGAACTTTGTGGGGATACAAAAAAAAACCCATTATGGTTTACTGCTCCAAATGTATTTGACAAAAAATGGTAATACCGGGATCCCATTTTATTTAAACCGGTATACCATTTATCCATTTCTACTGGTTACATGCTAATTCTTACTTCCTCTCCTTCTTCGACCATAGCATAGAAACTGCGCTTAAGTTTATTTCAAAATTTGTTTATTATCTTTGGTATGCTTCAAAATCTGTTTATTTCAAAATCTAACTATTTTAGTAATACGCATCTGGTACGCTTCTATTTATTTCAAAATCTGTTTGTTATCTTTGTACTGAAACATGGGCTTAAGTTTTAGGCGTCTTTTTATATGTTTGAAAATCTTGGATTATTCATAGTGCAGTTGCATATTATTTTAGTGATATTGCTTTTAAGTTTGTATGATCAAAATAAAATTAACTTCAAATTCAGTAATTCCTGTATGACAGTAACGTGCATCAGAAAATGGAAAGCTATTTTTGGAGATGAAATAACCTGTTTTCAAGAAATGGTAAACTATTTTTGGTGGTCAAATAACCTGTTTTGATAAATGGTAAACCACTTTTGGCAATAAAAACCAATTTTCAAAAATGGTAAACCGTTTTTTGGTAACAAAAACCGATTTTTAAAACTGGTAAACCGTTTCCTGGAAGGAAAACCAGTTTCAGAAATGGTAAACCGGTTTCCAGCACCGAACCGGTTCAAAACCAGTTTCAAACCGGTTTTTTGAAAAATGGTAAACAATTACTGGATTTGAAAGAGGTATGGTGTGGTATGGTATGCATTTTGTACCATGCACACCCCTACAAATAAACAAAGGGACCAAGAAAGGGAATTTTTTACCGGTTTGCAGTTTGTTTTGCCTCGGTGGTGTCGTAGTGAATAGAGGTCTATTGTGTTAGTCACGTTGAAAATAACAGTGGCAATGTAAGTGTGGCAAACAATCTCTTTTTTGGTAGTGACTACACAACCTCATATGGAGATTTAACTTTTGTTAGTTAGTTATGGGTTAACATAAAAACTTGTTTATTTGCATAAGTTATTTTTCATATGCTTAAAATAAGCTATATCCAAACGGCCCCCTAAAGTCTCGTGGCACAGGCGCCCCAAAAATGTCATCAAAAGTCTTAGGGTGGAGGCCCTCAGGGGGCTCTTCTAGGAAATTTGTTTAATGGTGTCCACTTGATAACTGTAGTTTGCTGGCCAATCTGCGCAACTGTTTCATTCCCTACAAGTATGCCTTATATCTACATCCCAATAATGAGTGGAAAGTCTCCGTATACACTTGACAATTGTGGAAGTGTATTTTGCATTTCTATTTTTCCTGAGCAGCATGTTTACCAGAGTATTAAAATCACTACGCCAAAAATGGGCTTTGAAAGCACTTTTTTTGAGCCTATGACAGCGCATAAATGCGTTGTCTATTCCAATGTTGTTATAAGTTATGACAACGCTTCCAAACACTTAAGAAGCGCTTTTATAAGTCCCCTTTATTTTGCAAAAGACACCAACCTCTCCTAGATTACACACACCTCCCCTCTATTAACTAAAAATACAGGATGCATAGGGAAGTGTTTGTGGTTTTAAAAAAAAGAAAACTTAAAGCGGTGAGTGCAACTTTTGATAAATAAGAGGTCGGTGTTCATCTAAAAATTAGAGGGGGTGTCTGTGTCATTTAATCATACCTCAAGGGAGGTGACTGTAATTTCCCCAAATAAATATTAGCATTTTCGAAGATATAGGATTGAACTTGTTACCAAAGAGAGTAGTCAAGTGAAATACCCTTGAACCACACAATTATTTGAGAATATTATGCCAACAAATGATTTATGTTACGTAAACACATGTCTTCTTCTTCTTCATGAGATCTGCAATTTGGAACTTCAATTAGTTTTTTCGTTTCATTAATATGTTTTTTTGTTATAGTCTCTGAATCATAATCATAATTAAATACAAGCAAGAGATTGTGCACTTATGCATCCACCTCAAATCAATCAAATAATTCCACAGGTCCTTATATAAAAAATGCTGGAGTCGGGATCGAATCCACTACGCCTCAGACAAGCTACTCACTTTAACCATCTGAGCTGCGAACATGTGCTGTAATGTTTGCGACATCTGTTATACTTAGACCTTTTTTAATTTTTATTTCAAACAAAAACCCTTTTAACTATTAATATATTAATATATTCATTTATTATATAACATAAATGACTTACAATATTAAGACTTATTTAAATATTCAATTAATTAATATTAAAAATTATGACTTACAATATTAAATATTTTTCTAATTGTCATATTTTAATATTCTAGTTGTCAATTAATTCGATCTTTAATATTCAGAGGGAGTACATCGTTATTAACTAATAAAGTTTGACTATTGCTTTTGATACATGATACATGATACATGTTAACTACCTTAATAATTTGATTAGACATTTATTTATTTGCAAATTTAATTTCATTCGTAGGCGTAGCTTTAGAATAACAGACTATTTAAATATTCATTCATTTGTTTATTTTGACAAACTTCAGGGAGTCCATTCAAACCATCATGCATTCATCAGGGCTACTGAACAATCCAGAAATTCCGGAATCAACCGCTCTCATTCCACGATTGTTAAGCTTGTTCCTAAATTTAAAGACTTACATAACTCCGGTTACTTTTTGGTATAAGCTAACATCTGAAATATCTTTGCTTTACACCAGTATGGTCCAAGCTACAAATTCACTAAACACAGTGATCAGCCAGCTCCAAGATAACAGGTCCATATCTAATGACTAAGAGTTTTTAAGTGAGCCTGAAGAGAGTACAATATGCCAGCTTATGGAACATGACGAGGTTTACTGATTATATTTTTCTAAGACCAAATTTTTAAGTGAGCCTTAAGAGAGTACAATATGGTAATGAATATGGTCGTTGGAGTTATCCGACAAAGAAACATCGAATAATACCTTTTATTTTCTCACACATTCACGATTGGAGCGATCCGGTTTGGTCACATCAAGAGAGAGAGTGTGTGTGTCAATTTTACCGGCGATGCAACGAAAGAAGCGAATAGCGACGATTTGGTCAATCAATTGTCATTTGAAATAACTTAAACGCGTCTATGTTCTCATTTACGTATTGTGTCTATTCCATAACATTCTCTTAAATTTGTATTAATTTTTACGAGGTAATGTTCAAACTAATTTTTGGTATAAACTGGGTATCTATTTGATCATGTTCGAAAAAGAAATTTGCTTGACAAAAATTGAGTTAACTGCATTTTCATTTGAAATGAATCACTCAATTAATAGATTTTGGTAATTAAGTATATTGTTTCTCTACAATAATTGGAATGGATGGTAATTAATGTGTAATAAGTCACAATTTTCAAAACTCGATAGACTTTTTTTTGTTACAAAATTCCATTGACTTCTATATTAGACGAAAAAGTTCATAATTATATAATATAAATATAATAGTAAAAAATATAGCAATAACAGATACAAATTGGATAACAATGTCTATTTTAATAGTTATTTGAAAATTTACACTTTTGCATATTTAAATGCCACAAGATAGTATATACATGCATCTGAGTTAGTAAAATTACGAACACATACATAAAAAATTAGTGTTAGTTAAGTTGTTCAGGATAATGAGAGTCACTTCTGAGGCGACAATTCATACTTGTGTGGGGATCTTGACGAGGATTGCCCCACAGTGGCCCGGAAGTGAGGAATTTTTCTACGTGGAGACGGGGACGAGAGAGATAATTCCCCCACTATCAACTTGGAGATGGGGATGGGGATGAGAATGGGGACCATTCCGCTGTCCGAGTACATTATATGTGTTAAAAATATTAATAAAAAGTAAAAACGTGCTAACTGTTATCTTTTATTCTTAATTTTATTTTTTTACTATCAATACATAAAAGGACTAAATTTTATATTAAAATATTAACCTATGATTTTTTAGTTTAGCAATTGTATTTTTCCAAATTTATTAGATTTTAATTTACATCCATAGTAAATTCCTGATGATTTTACGAGGTCCCCACGGGGACTATGGGGACGGGGACAGGGAGAAAAACTCTATGTGGAGAGATCAGGGAAGTACTACACCGACCCCACCCACATCATTGTCGTCCTAATCACCTTCAAAAAGTTTACGCATGTCTGTTCTCATGTTATATGTCTAGCTCGATAAAAGTACAGGTTGAACATCGCATTAGCGGCAAAAATTCGGCCAGCATCACCATATGTGGTTCCTTATCAGATTCAATTTCACCACACCATCGAAATGCTTCGAACCATGATTTGACTCCGACTATTTAGTTGGTAATATGATATTTGTATTGCATATCTGTAATCTTTATGTTCATTTCGATATTTAATTGTTCATATTATCTCTAAATTATGTTGTGTCTTGGCAGATATCGTTGGCATACTGAATGGAGTTGGTGCTCCGTGTGATTATTAGAAAAATAACACCAAATCTACGTTGCTATCGATCGACTTATATATCAGGGGGGTGTGAATGCAATGCATATATGTTTTATACAAATTTAACAGTTGTATTTAATTAAATTTCCACCATAATCAAATATGACTCATCTTTTTACTAATCTTAAACATTGACGATACATATACATAATATTTTAACAAAATAATAATTTCAAATTAAGTTAAATAAAGAGGATGTATACCCGTGCTGGCACTGGTGATACATACTAGTGTATTAAAATGGCAAACATGTATTTTATTGAAAGGTACTAAATAAATATTGTAACACCCCATTTCTACCTGGTACTTTATAGTAAAAATCAGAGTATAAAAATCATTTTTCGTTTGAAAATCATCCAATGGAATGTTACACAACTACTCCATCAAACTCAACAACAAATAACTTAAACGTCTCTTTACTCAAAAATACGTAACACCATCTCAAAGATAGAACTCACAAACTTTAGCAAATAAAACCACGCACTATGAAAATAAGTGCCACGCAGCGGAATAAAACACTATCTCAACAGAAATAAATCAGTAGTCTCAAAACAATACATATGAGGCTCAACAAGGAGCAAAACAGAACAAACTACAGTTCATAACCCATCCCCTAGGTGCTACGTATCAGAGCAGACCGACTCAGGGAATAGTGAAGGTAGTAAGCCCTCACTCATGACTACCTGTGGTAAACAACAACAGAAAGGGTGAGTCTCGAACTATATAATAAAAGTGATAATAGGCAATATATACAATCACAGTTCACAGCACAATCAAGCATACTTATCATCACTCAATAATGTTCATGTGTTCATGTGAATGTATGCAATGTAGTTATGCATGTGGTACCATTTGCCCTCCGGCAATCTCATTATTTGCCCTCCGGCAGTCTCATTATTTGCCCTCCGGCAGTCTCATTATTTGCCCTCCGGCAGTCTCATTATCAAATGGAGTCCTCATGACTGCGGCCTCGGCACGCCTCGAGCTTCACAATTAGTTTATAAACTCATGATCAGCGCCAAGAATGTATGCATGAGACTCCATGAATACAACACAAGCACATTCTCAAAACATCTCAATTCACACACTAACTCTTACCTCATTATTAATCTCATTTATGGCCCCCATGGCCTGGCCCTCCGGCTCATGCCCCCATGGCATCCTCAGTCACCTCAGTTACTCGCTCAACATAATTAAGTCCCAAGGACTATTCACAATAAGAGGACTAAACCTCACTCAGGGACCTAAACCACCCTTTAGGATCAAACTAGCACTTAGGGACCAAAACAACACCTTTTGGACCAAACTGTCACCTAGGGACCAAAACAACACCTAGGGACCAAAACCACACCCTTAGGACCAAACTGTCACCTAGGGACCAAAACCACACCCTTAGGACCAAACTGTCACCTAGGGACCAAACTGTCACATTAGGGACCAAGACTTGCACATCAATGACCAACACATCACCTAAGGACTAAAATAGCGCTTAGGGACCAAAACTGTACTTCCAGGACCAAAACATCACTTAGAGGACCAAACCAGCACTCAAGGACCACAACAGCACTTAAAGGACCAAAACAACTCCATCAGGACTACAACAGCCTCTAAGGACTAAAACAACTCCATCAGGACTACAACAATACATATGGACTAAAACAACTCCATCAGGACTACAACAGCACCTAAGACTTTCAAAAGAGGAATCGATTCATAGCTACTTGTTTTCAAAAGAGGAATCGATTCATAGCCCTCATTTTTAAAGAGGAAAATCGATTCAATGCTTCATTTCTAAAGAGAGGAATCGATTCCTTGCTTCTATTTTGAAGAGGGAAATCGATTCTTGCCTTCATTTCTAAAGGAATGAATCGATTCCTTGCTTTCATTACTAAAGGGGGAAATCGATTCTTGCCTTCATTTCTAAAGGAATGAATCGATTTCTAGCTTTGTTTTTAAAGAAGAAAATCGATTTCTGGCTTCTAGTTAGAGCCCAGAATCGATTTCCAAGTTTCATTTTTGGAGGAAAACCATCGATTCTTTAAACTCACTATTACCTACATCGTCCAAGGACAACCAAATCAACAAATTTTTCCCAAACCCAATCATCAACAACAATCCAAAAACACATTGTGATCATACTAACACTCTCAATTTCATGTCTTAATCATCAATCATGGATCAAAAACGCAAATCAACACAATCCAAACCCTAACACTAGCATGTAATCGATTTTCACCCAATTCACAATTTTAATTCAACAACAATTCAATCAACAATCAAATATCATCAAATTAAGACCCTATGACCTACATACAACCTATTATATCCTCTATTATAGAGTGAGACTCCCCTTACCTTAAATTAACTGTAGAAACGTCCTTCTCACTGAGTCACGTACAAAAACCACAGCAACAGCTCCTTCTTTTCCTTCTTCTCAAGGTGCGATCCACTCTCCCTTCTTCTCTCCCTCTTAGTGCCGTTTTTCTCTTCTCTCTTTTCCTTTCTCTCTTCTTACGTTTCTTTCTTTCTTTCACAAATGATGCGAACTGCATCACTCCCTAATGCCTAGGAGCCTAAGTCATAGTGCTTGGGCTCTTGGGCCATTCCATACCACTCTGGAATTACCGATTACTACTCCCTTCAATTAAAATAAAACAACACTTTAATAATTTAACATAACTAAATAATGCAACCCTTTAAATAATTTAATCAAATAATTAATTAAATCATTTAGGGTGTTACAAATATGGTCAACATTTTTATAGGGACTAAACTTTGAAGATTTGTAGTTATACAGAGACTAAAAGTAAATTTAACTCTTAAAGTTATTGTATTTAAAACCTATGTTTTGGTAAACAAAGAAACCTTATGTTAAAATAAATTTTGGCTTAGAGACCTATGACAGTGCTTTTCCTATAAAGCGCTATTAAAGAGGCGCTGTAAAATAATGGACCTATGAAAACACTTTTTATAAGAAAGCGCTGTTATAGGAATCCTTCTAGAAAAGCCTCACACATACAGACCTATGAGAGCGTTGTTCTTAAAAAGGGTTTTTAAAGATGACGCCTATGACATCGCTTCTTAACCTAAGCGCTGTAAAAAATCTCTGTGTATCATTTAACAACACTATCTTTTAATAAGCGCTGTTAAAGATGCGATGTTATTCCCCCTTTTTGGCATAGTGAATCACTCTCTCAATCACCGAATTTGCAATGTCAATTTGTCGTGTCATCTCTATTCCAATCCACATCCTCCACATTTCTACTTGAAGAGCACATTCTAGCATATCCTCAAATAGGAGTATTCAAAACCGAACCAAACCAATAGAAAACCGAAAACCGCAAAAAACAACTTTCTATCGGTTTTGTTCGGTTTTTATTATTAGTGAACCGCGTGGTTCGGTTCACAGTTTTGATTACAGAAACCAAAGCAATATATGTAGAAAATAAGGAAAGCGGTTTATTTAAGGGGTCATTTGGATTAGCTTATTTTTGAGCTTATGAAAATCAACTTATGAAGATAAGTAAGTTTTTATGTTAAATCATAAGTTCTCACTAACCAAAATTGTATCTCCCTAAGTTGTTTTTCCGTAAAATACTTTGAAAAGCTTACGAATAATACATAAAAATGTATTTATTTGTATAAGTTGTTTTTCAAAAGTTCAAAATACGTTTTATCCAAACGAGCCTAAATTGTGTTTTGTCTGGTCAAAAACCGAAACAAACTAAACCGCATCTATTTTTACTTCGCGGTTTGGTTCACTTTTGTTTGTTCAAAACCGAACCAACACGCAATGCGAACACCTCTAATCCAAGACATTGACATTTTAAAACTTAAAAAAAAATTAAAAAAAATGATAAATCTAAAAAACGTCCTTTCTTGTACGAGAAAATTTCGTAAAATAATTAAGGCTTAAATATAGATTACCCCCCCTGCAAATATCAACTTTATCCATATACCCCCCTGTAAAAATAAAAGTTTTAAAATAAATCTTGCAAAATGTGAAGTTATCCAGTTACCCCCTTACAGTTAGTTTACATTGACGCTGTTAATTGATGGCTGATGTGGATGCCCAATTGGATCAATTACGTGGCTAATTAGGGCTTAAATCATCATCATCATCAGTTCAATCTACTTTTCTTCCCTCCATAACCCTAATCGAAGCTTCTCTCTTCTTCCCTCCATAACCCTAATCTTATCCTATCTCAATCGAAGCTTCTCTATAACCCTAATCGTATTCTTCTCTCTTCTTCTCAGTTCTTCCGTTGTTTGTTTGATCTTTCCAATGTCCACAAGCAACACCTCTTCTAATGCTTTATCAAGACATGGGCAACTTCCACTTTATGCATGTGAGCAGCCAATGCGTTTATGGATTGAAAATACCTCTGAAAATCCTGGAAGAAGATTCTGGAAGTGTATTAATTCTGGGGTAAGTAATGTAGGTTTAAATTCGTGTGTTCCCCCTTTATTTTTGGGTTATTGGCATACCATATCTTCGTTGATTTTTGTCTCTCTCTCTCTCTGTAGAAACGAAATAGCTGCAAGTTATTCATTTGGATGATGAACTAGATGTTCTACAAGTCAGAATGGTGACTGCTTCAGAAACTGTAGTTGAAGCTAACCCTAAAGTTTTGGAGTCACCAACAAACAGATTTGGTGAATGTAAATATGGTGAAATTTTGATAAATTGGGAGTCAGTGAAAGTTAACAAGCTGAAGATTGGTGAAGAAACCCATTGTATCTGAGTGAGTGAAGTGTGAGAGACGAAAATGATGATGTGAAGTGAGTGAGAGAAGTTGAAATGCTGAAGTGAGTGAGTTAGGTAACACGTGTATAAGCACCATTTACGTGTCATGCCAATGCAGAGTCAAGTGTCACCACTTCAGCGTAGAGTTAACTCGTTAACTAAAACTAATAGTAGGGGGTAATTGTAACTAATTAATATTTGCAAGGTTTATTTTAAAACTTTTATTTTTGCAGGGGGGTATATGGATAAAGTTGATATTTGCAGGGGTAATCTATATTTAAGCCAACAATTAATAACGATGATTTGATTGATTCATTTCAGAAGCCAAATTCCAAAGCCTCAACAACTCGATTCGATTCTTTCAAAAAGGGATCAAACGGAAACGCAACGCAGCGCAATTCTCTGAATTTGCAACCATGGTGGGAGGTGGCAATTCCAATTCCGATATTTCCTTCGCTGGAACTTTCGCCAGTAGTGCTTTCTCCGCATGTTTCGCTGAGGTATTCTTCCACTTCTTCTCAATTCTCATTCTTCCTCCCCTTTTATTAGATCATTTTTTTGATATGATATAATATAATGATCGTCATTTATCTTGCCTTTGAATGGTTGTGGTGGTAGTAGTAGTAGTAGTAGTAGATCTCACTTGTACTACTTTGGTGGAATTCTCAGTTCTTGCTTCTTGTTACTTATGTTTGGTTTCACTTTTGAGAGTCCAAAGTGATTCTAGAGATTTTGACTTTTTTGGAGTGTTTTCGATCAGAATTGCTCCAACATGATTTTTACACTCAAATTGAACTCACTTTTACTTGATTGTATCTAAACAAGAATTTTTTTCTTATTTAATTAAACAATAATTACTTTCTTTCGGTATAAACTGGGTATCCTCTGCGCGCAACTGCAGACCTCGAGCCGGGTAGGACTACAATGAGTGGCAAAACTCTCCCTCAAGAGATTTAATACTGCTGCATACCCAAGACTGTTGAACTTGACCAACCAAACACACTAACAAACCATGCATGGTAGTATTACTAATTTACTGTTAGTTTAGCACAAAATTGATGATCAATTAAATGTTGAAATGCATGGTGTTCGATTGATTATAAATGGCTGGCTTCAATTTGTGCCTACCATTCTTTAGTCTATGTTAGATAAATAAATATGATGGATCTGTCTATTATTCTTCTGGGGTGAAGTCTGTATCTTTAGCTTTGTGTATTGTTTTTGTAGTGTTTTTGAGTAAAGGCTTGTGAAATAAGCTCTCTTAATTCATAGAATTTAGACCCTGAACAAGGCACGAGCTCCATTTTTCTTTACCTTTAGTTTATCTATTTCTTTTACTTGTCTTCATTAGTCAATGGTGATCAGTCACAATATTGACTGCTCTGGTGACTGGTGTGATGAAAGGCGCGTGCTTTTTCACTCCGGGCTGTTTGTTTTTTTCAAGGATTACTGTGGATGAGGAGTTTCCTTTTTCCTCGTTGATTTGTACGTTATGGAACTGAATTGCTGGGAAAAAAATGCTTGAATTGGAAATCGTAATGATCTGTGTGGATGGGAAAACTCTTGGATGGTTTTTTGTGAATGGAACGAAAGGGAACAAGTGGGAAGCAACAAGAAATGGATATGAATGATTGGGACAAAGATATTATTCTCCTTGTTTGGATGATTATCAAGGGAATGGAATGGGAGTCCATTACCCTTGAGTTTCCTCCATTCTACCCCTTGAATTTCCTTCCGTTCCAATCTAATTTTGAAACTTCCAAACAACGAACTTGCTCCTTTTTTCTTCATTCCCTTTCTGTTTCCTTCATTTCCATCATCCAAATGCAGTATTAAGATCTAGCTGTCATGTTACACAATTGAACTTTGTTGGCTGTAAAGAGTTGCATACTTGAAAAAATAAAGATTCTTCCATATTATCTCCTATGTGAAACGGATTTTACATTATTGAAGGTTTATATAGCAACACTATTCCTTAAATATGTGGATTTTGTTTCTGAGTTGCTATCAATGAGATTGATTTTGCTAGTCGTATGTTTATTATTATTTACTCATTGTGTTTCCCATTTAGTTCTCATACTGCTTTTATAAGCAATCAATGGTAGCTATATTTGAAGTTTTTGCTCATAAGTTCTTGTAATTGAAATAGATATGTACCATACCTTTGGACACTGCCAAAGTGAGGCTTCAGCTCCAAAAACAAGCTGTAGCTGGCGATGTAGTTTCCATACCTAAATATAAGGGTATGCTGGGAACAGTTTCAACCATTGCTAGGGAAGAAGGTCTTGCAGCTCTCTGGAAGGGCATTGTGCCAGGGCTACATCGTCAATGTTTGTATGGAGGTTTAAGAATTGGGTTATACGAACCTGTAAGATTTGGATCTTTTTGCAGAAACTTTTTTTGTTCACTCATTTTAGTTCTTCTGTATTGTTTGGTTATTTATCTGATGCTGTAAATAACATGGCATTTAAACAGGTTAAGACTTTCTATACGGGAGAGAACCATGTTGGCGATGTTCCATTGTCAAAGAAAATTCTAGCTGCATTTACAACTGGTAAATCTCAGTGCCGGAAGTTGTAGGAATAATTTGTCTTTGTGCTCTGATATGAATTGGTTTTCAAATGTTTGGATAAAGTACTTTTTCCTAACTTGGGTTTTCTCTCCCTAGATATTCATTGCATAAAACTCTTCAATTTGTTTTGTCGACAGGTGCTGTGGCAATTACAGTGGCAAATCCAACTGATCTTGTCAAAGTCAGACTTCAAGCAGAAGGAAAATTACCTCCCGGTGTTCCGAGGCGCTACTCTGGATCTTTAAACGCTTATTCAACAATTGTGAGACAGGTCTGTCCATTTAACCCAATATAATCCATGGAAGAGAAATATGTATTTGGTTTATCTTAGTTTGTAATTGTTTCTGTTTAAAAATTGCATCCAACACACAGGAAGGAGTTGGAGCACTTTGGACTGGCCTTGGCCCCAATATAGCAAGAAATGGCATCATAAACGCTGCTGAACTAGCCAGCTACGATCAAGTGAAACAGGTAATTCAAAAGTTACTGGAGCAAACCTTTCTTTTTCTTCCTCTATGCTTTTAAATTACTAACTAATTTCTTGGTGCAGAGTATTTTGAAACTTCCAGGATTCACTGACAACGTTGTAACTCATCTCCTTGCGGGTCTCGGGGCAGGATTTTTCGCTGTCTGCATTGGCTCCCCAGTTGATGTGGTAAATTTTCAGTATTTACGTAATTTGGATTTTTTTATATATTATTACCTCGCTATTTATTTGTTTTACAGTTTGATATGAATTTTTCTCTTTTTTGTTGCCTTTTTCAACCATGATAAGCTAAGATTTCCAGAATGATTAAAAATTGTAGTATCAGTAACCTTTAATAACTTATTAAGAATTTATCATAGACAACAGCTGATCCTGTGAGCATTATTTTTTTTCATTTTTCATTTGGTTGCAAGAGATGAATTGAGCTTCTTGCTTGTGCAGTCTTACCATTCCGCTAATTCCATTGTTCTATATTCCTTCTGTTGAATATGCAGGTCAAGTCAAGAATGATGGGAGATTCCAGTTACAAAAACACCCTTGATTGTTTTGTCAAAACCTTAAAGAATGATGTATGTTGCCTTCCACTGTTACTATTTTTCTCTCTTTGAGAATATTTATCATCATTTTGCTTTAGCTACAATCATTAACTTATCTGATCCCTTTAACTGATTGGCTGTGTAATCTGATGTTTCTCAGGGACTGTTGGCCTTTTATAAAGGGTTCCTCCCAAATTTTGGACGGCTAGGATCTTGGAACGTGATTATGTTTCTAACTCTAGAACAGGTAAATTTTTGGTTTTTTTACGTTGTGGCAATCCTCTGTCATGGAGTCCAAATTTAATTCCTAGCCTACATGTTTTTATAGAGATGAGAAAACCTCATTTGTAAAAGCAGTATTTCTATAATTAATGTCAACATGCTGAGATATTAATAGTGGTAACGGAGAAAGCTTGTTGACTAGCATTTTGGCGACATCTGAGATGAAACTCTTCCAAGAATCCACCTGAAAACAATTTCAAGCATGGTCATTTGATTGTTTCTGTTCTGGCATAGGCTCCCAAAAACATATTTAGAACCTCTTTTTTTTTTTTTGAAGCAAGAACCTCTTTTTTTAAAAAACATATGTTCTACTCATTTTTAATTAGGAAACCTTCTACACTGTTTTCATTTTATTTTCTGTCAAAATGTTGGTACTCAACTCACCAATGAGTACTATCCAACTCTAATAAGCATTACTTAGTCAATGCGGGTCTTTCGACACACCCATTCACCCTCATGTCTAGACATTTGAAGCATGCAATAACTAATGCAGGTAGAATAATAGTGATCTCAACATGAACATCTTGAGCATGGATAAAGAAAAGAAAGTTCGAATAATAGATATCTTTGTCCAATAAAAGACCTAAGATACCGTATCAGTGTTTGGGCCTAGGGTCGACTCAACCCCACAAAACTAGCTTGTACGGTGAGGGCTGTCCAAGCCTTATAAGTAATACTAAGGCTATATCTTTAGTGTATGTGTGTCTTAGGCCAAACTCAGCCCCAAAAGCTAGCTCATAGGTGAGCCACTTGTAACCACCATGCAGACCGTATCACTTTTTTATACGGGACTTCCAACACCCCCCCCCCCCCCCGGGTCCAGGATTAAACATTTTGAGTTTGACCAGGTGATTGGATAACTTGTGGTCCAACAAATCTAGATAAACTTTGTTAACATCTTAGAATTTGATCTTAGAGTTTGGACTTAGGACCTAACTTCATCTCAAAAAACCAACTTGTAAGGCGAAGATTGTCCAAAACTTATAAGCATTAAGGTCATATCTAGTCGATGTGTCATGTCGGTTTCTCAACACATCTCAAACACAGGTCTGGATATTTGAAGCATTGACTAAATGCGGGTGAAATCATACATGTTTTTTGAAACCAATAACTTTCAGCTGTTGATTTTGTTTGTTGCTCACTTGTATCTTTTTTCTTCTCATAACAGACTAAAAAGTTCGTCAAAGGTTTAGAATCATCCTAATCTCATTCAATCACATGGAGTGTTTGTTTCCTATGGGGATCGGTGGCAACTGCAATTGCATTCGAAGTTGTGGAAAATAAAGGCCCTATCTCTTCATTCTACTAACTGGGATGTAGTTACTTTTTCGAGGAAAGTATAATAAATAAGAATTAGAATATTTCGTATATACTAGCTTATTTAGATTGCGATTTATTTGGTAGGAATGCATGTTCCTCTTCAAATTTTATTATGATTATGCTTGGAGATGAGAATCTTTTCAAATTTGGTTGGGTTCAAGCCTCAAAGCAAATGTATCCCTTATAAATTTGAACTAAGCGTATTGATCAGGTACAATTTTGTCTTGTAACAACAATGGATTATATTATCAGTCCCTGATAGCGCACCAAGTAGGGGCAAGCCTGTAATTTGGCATGTCTATGAAAGGAGAAAGAAGAAGAAAATAAATTAGTAATTATTTAGTAAATATTATTGTGTGTGTTATTTGAATTTGAATAGTTAGTTATGGTTTGGGTGTGAGTTTGAATATAAGTTTGTATCTGAATTCTAGTTAGTTATGTTGGAAAGTATTATGGAAGTTACTGGCCAGAAGTTATACTTCTGAGAGGGGAGCAAGTGCTCTACAACCCTTGTAATTCCTACTCTATCTCATATTGAATTTGTAGTTTCTCTTCTCAATTATCTGTTTATATTATTCTATTCTATCTGTTATTATTGCGAAAGAATTACGGTTTCCATCAATTTGGTCCGACACTAGGATGCCACCGAAGAAGATGGAGACAAAGGTATCTCGCTACTTGAAGAAAAAATCGCTACTCTGGAGGTTTCTTTGAAGGAGATGCAAAATCAAACTAAGGAGAATCAAGAGAAGATAATTTATCTTCTTAGTTTGAGTAAGGAGAAGAATGTGGAAGAATCATCACATAACCATGAGTCGGTTGGCACAAAAAGAACCATTCGACTTACATGGTGAAGCCTTGGATGAATTTAAATCTGCTATCGGTGAAGAAGGTTGAATTACAGATGTTTAAGGAGATGATCCATTGGTTGGATTGCTAGAGGCGAGGAGGTTTACTTCAATGTGCAAAATACTAGTCGAGAAATTAAAGTGAATTTGGCCCAATTGTGTATGGATGGTCCTACAATTCATTTTTTTTAAAGGACTGTTGGAGGAGAATGAAGTGCTTACTTGGGAGCAGGAATCAACGATGGCAATATATTTGAACAGTTATCGTCTCTACAACAGAATGGTTCGGTTGAAGAGTATATTGAGGAATTTGAGAGATTGATTTCGCAAATCCCTAAATTACCTAGTGACCAGTATGTTGGTTACTTTGTACACGCAGTTTGAAGGAAGGAATAAGGGAAGAGTGAGAAGCATGATAGCGGCTGGAGCCGCGTAAGCGAGCCGGACTCATGAATGTTGCACGCGTGCCATAGAACGTGAAAGCGAAGAAGCGGAAAATAACGTGGAATGCCGCGCAGTCAGCGGAGTCACGTGGTGGGTCAGGCGGATCCGTTTTCATGAACAACCGGTACAGTGGTGGTTCTCGCGCTATTCAGCGAGATTGGGTGCATCTCCCTTCCAATTCCGATGGTCGCGAGCGCAGTGGGGGAGGAAGACCAGTTTTTTCTTCTCGGGTCGGGTCTGCTGTGGAAAAAGCGCAAGTTTCAAGTGCTGGCAGTTGGCGTGATAAATCTGTGAAGCATCTATCTTCACAAGAATTGGCCGTGAGGCGTCAAAAGGCCTCTGTTTCAAATGCGGAGGTCCTTTCCATCCCGACATCAATGTCAGGACAAAGCATTGCGTGTTATGGTGGCCAGAGGCGACTCACGAAGAGGAAGACGAAGTCAGAGTAATGAATGATGAAGAAGTGGAAACGGGACCGGAAGAATTACAACTCAATACATTGACTTTTGAGAATGTTATGACTTTTGATAGGCAAACTGATTATTATCAAGACAAGCTTGATTCCATCATATTGCAAGGAAACATAGGACTTGTGCCCGTAAAGATGTTGGTTGATAGTGGAGCCAACAAGAACTTCATGTCACGGCGTTTAGCTATGATGTTGGGTTTGCGCATCTCGGATACTCCCTCTAGGCCTATTAAATTAGGGGATGGATTTACGGCTCGAACTCATGGAGAGTGTAATGGTGTCAATATTTATGTGCAAGGTGTCCATTGGAAGATTGATACTGTGCTCTTTGACTTGGGTGGTTATGATTTGGTCTTAGGAATGACATGGTTATCACAGATTGGGTGTACTTACATAGACTGGGTTGAGAAGAAAATGCGTTTTGACTATCAAGGAGAATGGATTGAGATACGGGGGGTACGCACTGGGACATATGCTCCATTGCAGTCTTATGTGGATGACAACCATTTTGCTCAGTTGCATTGTGAAAAACAACAAGAGATGGTGACAAACAATCAACAAATGGAGATGCAAACCTTACTGGACAGCTTTGCAACCGTCTTCAAGGAACCACATGGACTTCCTCCGGTGAGGCAGCAAGAGCATGCTATACATTTGATTGAAGGCCAGGGTCCGGTTAATGTTCGTCCTTATCACTACCCTCATCATCATAAGTCAGAAATCGAAAAATATGTAAAAGAGATGTTGCTGTTTGGGATAATCAGGCCAAGCCAAAGTGCTTTCTCAAGTCCAGTGATCTTAGTAAAGAAGAAGGATGGCACTTGGAGGATGTGCGTGGACTACCGTGCTTTGAATAAGGTAACTATTCCGGATAAATTCCCCATTCCAGTCATTGATGAGTTACTATATGAACTTCATGGTGCTAGATACTTTTCCAAAATTGATCTTAAATCTGGTTATCATCAAGTGCGTATGAAACAAGAAGATGTTCATAAAACGGCCTTTCGTACACATGAAGGCCATTATGAATACTTGGTGATGCCTTTCGGTTTAATGAATGCACCATCTACTTTCCAAGCTTTAATGAACAAAGTTTTCAAACCAATGTTGAGAAAGTATGTCTTAGTATTCTTTGACGACATTTTGGTGTATAGTATGTATTGGCAAGACCACCTTGATCATGTGCAATTAGTTTTGAATGTGTTAGCGGAGCACCAATTGGTAGCCAACCAAAAGAAGTGTTCTTTTGGTCAATTGACTGTTGAATATCTGGGTCATGTAATTCCTATGATGGAGTTTCAATGGATCCTTCAAAAGTCAGCAGTGTGTTGGAATGGCAGGTACCTAAGAATGTCAAAGGGATGAGAGGCTTTGCGGGGTTGTGAGGATACTATAGGAAGTTTATACGTGACTATGGCAAGATTGCCGTGCCAGCGTGCATTTAACAAAGAAATATGGGTTCAAGTGGGGCGCAAGAGGAGAAAGAAGCTTTTGAGGCTCTCTTAAGAGGTCACAACAACCCCTGTTTTGGCATTACCAGACTTTACCAAGGAATTCTTTATTGAAAGTGATGCTTCCGGTAATGGATTGGGCGCAATCTTAATTCAAGATAAGAAGTCAATTGCATTTTTCAGCAAGGGACTCAGTGACAGAAACTTGAACAAATCTGCTTATGAAAATGAATTGATGGCAGTAGCACTAGCAATACAGCATTGGCGTACTTACTTGTTGGGCACCAAATTCACAGTTTGTACGGATCAAAAGAGCCTTAAACAGTTAATGCAACAATGTGTGACAACTATGGATCAACAAAATTGGGTGGCTAAGCTTTTGGGGTATCAGTTTGACATCATCTACAAACCTGGCTTGGAGAACAAGGGAGCGGATGCTTTGTCACGTCAGTATGATGCTACGGACAACAATAAGTCTTCAAAGGACATCCCTACTTTCCACTCTATGATTCCCTATCCTGAATGGATAGATTATAAGGCTGTCAAAGAAGAAGTACAACAAGATCCAGCATTACAGAGTATCATTACAGCATTGCAGAGAGGGGAGACAGCAAGGTCGGGCTTTGAAATTCAAAAGGGGATTCTCTTGTATAATGGTAGGTTGGTCATGACAACAACTTCTACATTCATTCCTACCCTTCTTAAGGAATTTCACAGCACTCCTCTAGGCGGACACTCTGGTTTCTACCGTACTTACTGTCGTTTAGCTGCTAACCTTTATTGGGCAGGCATGAAGAAGGACATCCAGGAATTTGTACAACACTGTGCAGTTTGTCAAAGCAACAAATATGCAGCTTCAACTCCCGGTGGTCTCCTACAACCACTTCCAATACCAAGTCAAATTTGGGCTGATATTTCTATGGATTTCATAACTTAGGACTTCCAAAGTCTAAGGGTTTTGAAGCTATCTTAAGTAGTGGTAGATCTATTTGTCCAAATCTGACCACTTCATCCTTCTCAAGCGTCCGTATTCAGCAAGATCTTTGGCTGAGACTTTCATCAAGGAAGTGGTAAGGTTACATGGGATTCTAGAGTCTATTGTCAGTGATAGAGATCCCATTTTTGTAAGCAACTTCTGGCAAGAACTCTTCAAACTTGATGAGGACATACTTAAAGATGAGCGCTGCATACCATCCACAAACGGATGGCGGACATAAGTTGTCAACCATTTGCTTGGAAACTTTCCTCTGTTGTTTCATTCTTTCGATCAACCCAAAACTTGGGCCATGTGGATTCCATGGGGTGAGTATTGGTACAACACAACATTTCATGCTTCCACCCAGCACAACTCCCTTTGAGGCGGTTTATGGGCGTCCCCTCCTGGTCATCACTAATTACCTTAGGGTGAGGTTAAAGTAGAGGTAGTACAAAGGGATTTGGTGATCGGGATGAGTGTTTGAGGCAACTAAAGCGCCATCTTGCGCGTGCTCGTGATAGGATGAAAACACAGCGCAGACAAACACCGCCAAGAGCGCTCTTTTGAAGTTGGGGACTTAGTATTCTTAAAATTGCGACCACACGTTCAACAATCGATGTGACGAGAATCGCCTAAAAGCTGTCCCCACGGTACTTTGGGCCATTTAAAGTACTAGAACGTGTTGGAGTTGTTGCCTACCGGTTGGAATTACCACCTACATCAAGAATACACCCAGTTTTCCATGTTTCCTTACTCAAGAAGGCTATCGAAGATGCTGCTGTCCATTCAATTCTTCCGGCAAGCTTGGAAGTTTCAGAAGCATCCGTGTGGAAACCAGAGGCAGTCTTAGATCATAGAGTGGTAGTTCGCCATGGTGAGTCCATTCCTCAAGTCTTGATCCATTGGAATGACAAGCCGCCCGAGGAAGCTACTTGGGAAGATAAAGATTTCATAGGTACACAGTTTCCTACCTTTAGCCTTGAGGACAAGGTTGTTTCTCATGGAGGTGGCAGTGATAGCGCACCAAGTAGGGGCAAGCCCGTAATTTGGCGTGTCTATGAAAGGAGAAAGAAGAAGAAAATAAATTAGTAATTATTTAGTAAATATTATTGTGTGTTATTTGAATTTGAATAGTTAGTTATGGTTTGGGTGTGAGTTTGAATATAAGTTTGTATCTGAATTCTAGTTAGTTATGTTGGAAAGTATTATGGAAGTTACTGGCCAAAAGTTATACTTCTGAGAGGGAAGCAAGTGCTCTACAACCCTTGTAATTCCTACTCTATCTCATATTGAATTTGTAGTTTCTCTTCTCAATTATCTGTTTATATTATTCTATTCTTACTGTTATTGTGAAAGAATTCTGGTTTCCATCAGTCCCTTTGACAAATTTTAGTCGTGTTTGAATGTATGAGATTTGTTCGGATGTAGGTATCCGGTTATCCCCAAATTAGTTATTCAAATTCATCTTTTCCTTCATTTCGCATCATTCTCTCTCCCAATCACAAAGTAATCTCCATCCCTCACTCTTTTTTACCTTCTAAGTTGTGTTTACGTTCACATTTTTACTCTTCTAGGTTATGCGTACATTTGGATTATGTCAATATTGAGTAAAATGTATATTTGCATGTACACATCCCCTCCCCTTTTTACTAGTCTATACTAGAAGTCTATACTAGAAGTTGAAAAAATGTCTATCATCCATTTGTGTTTTGCACCTATGTAGCAAAGGGTGCTAGTGAAGAAACTGAGGGGAGACAAAGGAACCAACTGTATCGACCTACGCTTTAAATACGACTTTATTAAATCGGATAAGAATTGTCCAGGCCTTATAAAGATTACTTTGCCCATATCATTAGTAGATGTGGGATCTGAACACACTCCTTTATGCTCATGATTGGACATATGAAGTGTTGACAAAAGGGGCACCAATCCTTTTCTCAAATCAGACCAACAACCATAAAAATAAATCCATGTAAACTTTGTAATAGAGTGCATTTATCCTCAATCACATACTACTACCAATGTGATGTCTGACACGTGTCGTGTCAGAAACCGACACTGACACTTCAATCACTTCGATTTTCAAATTAAAAAAATCAGCGTCTATGTGTCTGTGTCTACGTGTTGGTGTCGGTGTCAATGTCGTGTCCGTGTCTATGCTTCATAGACTACCAATATATCAATGGCTGAAAAAGAGACTTACCCAACAGAAGTGACCTAAAAGATTATGGACAACAAATAATCTAGTTACCTAGTATGCATACTATGTCAACAATACTGAGGATGATATCATATAATGCTGATAATCATTGAAGAACAAATCCAAAGGCTAACACAGAATATCTAGCATATTGGATAGCCAAGTGTTGCATATATCCAGTGCCATCCAATTGAACAAAATATAGATGTTGAATTGTTGTAAAATCTTGAAGAGAAGATAATAGGATCAATCCAAAAGAAATTCCCAACCAAAAATGACACGCACATAAGAAGTTACAGAAAAAAGAGAAATTGCATATCCTTATAAAGAAACGACCATGCAGCATTTACAGAAAGCTACAAGGACAACCATGGACTAAACCTTGTTAAGTGCACAAAATAAGAATGGAACAAAAAGGTTTCTGAGATAGTCATGAATGCAAACTGAGATACGCATGCTCGTGCCTTCCTCCTAGATTTTAGCTTTCTCTGTTAGGACACCAACCTAACGTTCGGTAGCAATTTAGGAATTTGAAGCAATAAAGAATTGGAATAAGAACGAAATAGGGAGTGTTATTCATATGAAAATGTTACAAATGGGAGATTAGGCTCTCCTCCTCTGGCCTCACCCGGTATCTACTAACTCTTGGTATGATAAAAGATACTCAAAATGGGTGGTGGAAGCCTTATTTATAGGCTGCCAATACATGGGGGAATAGAAGGGAATGGCGTAACAAATTAATAACTACCCAACCCATTATAACAAACTCCCCCAACAACCCAACAAACTATAACAACTTCCCAACCACCTCAACTAACTCAATTTGAACCCCCAACATACACAAGGTCTAACATCCTCTCTTCATCGTAGTCCCTTTCTCTCATTTCAGAAGCAAAAGAACCCATTTTAACAGGATTTGGATCCTATGCAGTCGTGCATTCAGCGGATCTTGTCCGTTCAATCTTGATCGAACAGTCTAGATTATAACATTATGTTTTTTATCTGTTTTTAATGTTGAAAATATAGACCGTCCGATCAAGATGGAAAGGTTCAAATCCACTAAATTTATGACTACGCAAATTTTCCGACTGCCCAGGATCCAAATCCCTTTTTACACGAGACAGAAACCTATAGCTCTCGCTACCCCTATAGACTACCTTAAGTAAGGCTGTTTCTTTAAACTTTACCAGTTTAATTTGTTTCTTGCATTATCTTGTATCTTTACATTCTCAGATACTTGTATAACATTCTCAATAATATCTTGCAAGCTGCAATTCACAATTATTGCAAATCAAATATCTGCTATTTAAGACTATTCAATTTATTAAGGTATAATATAATCAAATTCCAATTTTATGAAGCATGGACATAATTCCAAACACATGCAAAGTCAAATGAAGTTTTGTGATGCAAAAAAGAAATAAATAAAGATAATCCATTTGCGAATTTGAATTATATATCTCTTGACAAGAAATATCTATCAGAAAGGATGGAATTTCGAAAAAAAAAAGGTCATTGCATGACTATCAATATCGACCTTGATAGCTTAGATCGGATAAGTATAAGGCACTACGCACATTTAGCATAAATTATGTACCAATCATCACTTATGAACTTAATGTTGGATCTTCCCCTTTGGCAGGTTCACTGCCAGGATCTTCCCCTAAGGTAGATTCTCCGTATGTTTCCGATGCGTCGGTAGCCTGGACCGAAGTCAGTGGATCGGTATAAGAAATTGAAGTTTCTGTAGTAACTGAAACTGCAACTTCGGTCTGAGCTGCTATAGGCTTGGAAACAAGTCCTTGTGCCTCATTAGCTTCACGCGCAGCTTTTTCCTTTGCTCTTTTGGCTCTTTCCAATACATCCTCCTGTATAAGATCAAATGATAAATTTTCCAATACGGCGTTAAAGTTGTGGCACAAAAACTAAGAAAAATAATTAATAGTCTAAAATTCGTGATATTTATCTCATACTTTCCTGATATACCCCTTGCTACTTCATCTCTCTCTTCATACTTAAGTATTGAAAAAAAAAATCACATTAATGCTTTTAGGGTATAATAGAAGAAAAAATATTCATGTTTCATTGGTATTGTAAAACGTAAAGTAATACGGGACAATTTTTTTTGGCAAAAACGTTAAGTAATGTGGGACAGAGGTAGTAATATGTTTCTTTGCACCACAATCGGTTTCCTTTTCAATTCATTTCCTCGACTCCAGTAAGTAATGTATTCGATCATATATATCATCCGACCACCGCTATCATTAAACTCTTCGGCCACCAGCATCAATCTAGTTTTTTCAACTTATGGCCCAAAAAACACTATCTCAGTAATTCCAACTGAAAAGACCACTGTAACTTTTGGGAATATGAAACTGACTGTAGACTATATGAAAAAATTTCTTTGTAACTACTGAAATTCGATTTTTATTCAGATACACAACCTCCAATACCTGTTAGTTACATTCATGATACTGATGTTTTCTATACCAGCTACTCCCTCCATCCCATAATATAAGACCCTATTATACTTTTTGCACATATTAAGAAAAGTCGGTAGTGTAATTAATATGTATAATTTATGTAAATTACATAATGTTGCTTTATACTAAAAATCGAGCACAACACAATGCCTTCTTACCTGAAAGTCCTGTACTTGTTTTTGTTGTTCAGCTTGCAGTCTTCCAACTGTACTCAAAAACTCACCAACTGTGGACTCAATGCGCTCATTTATCGCCTCAGCCACAGCTTTCCCCAAGAAAAATGCATCAAGAACACTTTTGCTACTACTATCACCATCACCTACATGATCCACTTGCTCAAAATAAACCACATCGGACACCGACACTTCATTTACTTCTATTTTCAAAACTACTTCCTTTAGCAGGTGAGAGATTGCAAAGTTGACAAAATAAATCCTTAAGAAGGATTTTCAGCAAACAATGAAAAAAACCTCTGAAGCATCAGCACTTCAAGTTGAAGATGTGTCTGGTGTCCAACACGTGTCATATCGGACACCGACACTTCATTTACTTCTATTTTCAAATTAAAACTTGTGTCTACGTGTCCCTGTCAGTGTCACAAGGTGTCTGTGTCTGTGCTTCATACCTAGTTTACCATTAGGAAAGGGGTAAAGCAAAGTGAATGCAAGATCAATTCATTTGCTCAAACTAAAATTGACCATTCAGCAAATGTCAAATAATCTAATCACACTACAATGGTATTACAATTTACAAGTTGAGAAATTTAAGTTAGTTAAAAACAGTTAATTTCAACTTATGAAGCACAGACACTTCTAAGATTAGGTGTGTTTTGGTGTCCGACACTCGTATGACACGTGTCCGACACCTCAGACAAGTGTCCTAAAAAATTCTTTTTTTTTCTTTGCTTTGACACATCTTAGACACTTCTGAGACACTTTTACAAAGTTTAAAGAAGTGTCAAAGTAGTATGATGATCAGGAAGGGGTTGAAAATATTGAATTTGATTACACCATTTTTAGCTTATCGATATGGTACATGGAAAATAAATGTGAAACACTATCATATTTTGTTTAAGAATTGTTATTGTTGTTATGAAATAAATTTTTTATAGATAATGTTCATATTTTATCTAATTATAATAAATAAATAAATAAATAATTATATATGTATCGGTGTGATGTGTCTATGTTAGAGTCTGTGATTCATAGATTTCAAGCTATTTGTTTGTTAGAAGGATTGAGTTAATTGGTTATTGTAACTGATTAGTTAATTCAGTTAGATTGTGATTCATTCATCTGTTTGTATAAAAACGCACACAAGTGAATTAGATAGCTCAGTTGAATACAATGAATTGGCATTAGAAAATAAATTGTGGGAAAATACAAAACCTAATAAAAATTTCAGAACAAGAAAATAATGAAAAAAAAATTAAAATTCAACAAAATCAACAACAACCCATGGATACAGAAATTGACATTAGAAATGCCTTCAAGAACAGATAATTAAAATTAAAAGGAACAGAATTGAGAAAAAGAAAAAGAAGTTGTACCAGAAGGGGGCCCACCAGGCAAGAGGCTATTGTTGCTGCGAACTGCAATGGTCTGAAAACCCCTTTTATAGGGAAGAAGTTGAATGTGTATGGGTTTAGAAGAACAAGGAACTAGGTTGTTGGAAAAGAAGGGAGAAAAGGAATTGGAATTATTATAAGTTTTGGACAACATAGGAGAAGTAAAGGTTGTTGGAGATGACGAAGTGGAGATGGTAGTGTTCATTTTCTCTCTGTCTGTGTCTCTCTTTTTGCCTTGTGTGCTGCTGTTTTGCTGTTAACCCCACAAAATGTCCTTTTTTGAAATATTTGTGTTTATAAAAAATATCTACTACTCTCGATATAAGGAAAAATTTGTCAATAAAAATTGATGTATCTCAAAGTCAAATTTCAAGCAGGATACATCAATCTTTGTTTCTATCATATTTTGAATATGATAGATTAATTATATGACTTATCCTATCATCATATCTTTATAGTTAAATTTCTATCCTGAATTTTAGTTGGTTTAGAAACCAGCAGAACATGATAAAGAAAATAGTTTACTCATTTGCTCTTCTAAAATCATAATCATAACTCATAACTATACACAATCATGAATCGTCAACATCACCTGTCCACGTATCATACAAAAATACATTTATATAGGTATTTCAAAGCCCAAAATCTGATGTGTCATCATATAAGGCATGACACATCAACACAATTGAATGTTCATAAAAAATAGTCCACCTAGACAAATTTATTTATGCCAACACAGCAAAACAAACGTATGAAATTTTATGTTTCATGCCTTATATTTTATTCACAGCTATTATTATAGTCTATAACATACACTCCTCTTCACTTTACAAAATGGTCAACCATCAAATATATACATTGCCATCCAATTAAAAAACTATAACCCCTCAGAGTTTTTATTACATTCAAAGCTAACCTTTAAACATTGAATTGAACCTCATCAAATAGAATCGGCTCCACTTTTATTCATAGCTCACACAAAATTGGTTCAAAAATTTCAATATTTTTTTGGCGCACTTTTCAAAAATTTCCAAAAAATTTAAATTACCATTTCAAGCACTTTTGATACCACTAACATCTATATTAACACTATATAAATAGGCTCCATTGGTATCACAACCTTCCATCCAACATATTTTAGTCTCTTCTCCTTTACACATTAGCTATTAGCTATTTTTTTCAAGAATTCTGTTTACTTCTTAGAAAACAATGGAACTCAGTGCTGAAATGGTTGTTGATTTCCTATTTCTTCATAATGTCAACTTGAATGCACTACACATTTTTGGCACAAATGTATATCCAATTTCTTTCACAATTTTCTAACACACCATTCCTATTTTTTTTGGACTGCCTAATTGTTCTTTTTGATTTCCAAAGTTATCAAAGATATCTGATTTTTTTTACATTTAAAATGTTCTCAGGGCTCCCATAACATAGCCATGGCCCATATTGACGAAATCATTGTGGTTGACAGGTGAATTTCAATTTTTTAACTACTCTATTTTCAGCTTCGTTTAAATTTAAAAACTTACTTTTTGGTTGTTTATAGATATCGTATTCATCTTAAAGTGGTCGATCACTCAAGTTCGGTTGTCTTCGTCTTAAAAGACTCTGTTGCTTTTTGTTTTTATGAAAAGCATCTGGCAAACGAAACTGGAGCAATTCGTTTGGCTGATGTTAGGAAAAAGTCGTATCTCTTTAAAGTATGTTGCCCCAAGACACAATCAAGTGATTATGATAACACATATGTTGTCAAGAACATATGTATGGATAATGATATTATCGATCAGTTTCAATACAAGATACAGAGGTAACAATTTGCTAATTCATTTGCATAAAGCACCACATTATAAGTGAAACTTCAAATTATTATAGTTTAACATGTATTTTTGATGATGTATATTACTGACTTTTGTTTTGAATACCCTATTAAATGGACAAATCAAATATTCACAACACAATAGGAATGGTCTAATGCTATTAATACCAGGTTGATATCAGTTAAAAAGATGATCAGTTTTTTACAACAAAGTTAAAAAGATGTTTATTGTTTTGTAACTAACTAGTATGTATCACCCGTGCCAGCACGGGTATACATCCTGTTTTTTTAATTTAATTTGTAATTATTATTTTGTTAAAGTAATATGTATATGTATTGTCGATGTTTATAATTAGTAAAAAGATGAGTCTTATTATATTATGGTGGAAATTTAATTAAATCCAATAAATTTTACTAACTCAGATGCATGTATATACTATCTTGTGGCATTTAAATATGCAAAAGTGTAAATTTTCAAATAACTATTTTTGCTCTAATTGTTATCCAATTTGTATATGTTATTGCTATAATTTTGACTATTATATTTATATTATATCATTATGATCTTTTTTTTCTAATATTGAAGTCTATGGAATTTTGTAGCAAAAAAAAGTCTATCGAATTGCAAATATTGTGACTTATTACACATTAATTACCATTCATTCCAATTGTTGTAGAGAAACAATATACTTAATTACCAAAATCTATGAACTGTGTGATTCATTTCAAATAAAAATGCAGTTAACTCAATTTTTGTCAAGCAAATTTCTTTTTCGAACATAATCAAATAGATATCTGGTTTATACCAAAAATTAATTCGAACATTACCCCGTAAAAATTAATACAAATTTAAAGTAAACGAATTTACTTAGTTCGAACATTACTCCGTGAACATTATTTTCTAATTTTAGAGAATACTATGGAACAGACACAATATGTAAATGAGAACACAAACGCGTTTAAGGTATTTCAAATGACAATTGATTGACCAATCACCTAATCAGTCACAACAAAAATAAAACACTTGAATGCATATACAGCTATATAATGATAATGCCTATTAACAAAAATAGAAAGGGGAAACCAACATGAGAATCAGGAGAACAAAGTTACCATAGTTATAAATTAGAAAAATAAGGCCAACAACAGAGGCAACAAAACTATGCTTCAACAAAAAGAGAAGGTAAGTAAAAGTAATACACTCCAAAGATTGAGCTTATTCTCTTCACTCATCCCTTGGATAGTTAGCCTCCCTCTCACTCTTCTCCACCTCATTTGAGCTGCTCTGCAACATATCAGATAATGAAATCAATGTGGTCTGGGAAATAAAAGACTCAAAAATTGATTAACTGATGATTTTCTATTGCTATATGTATCCAACAATTAGAGCAAAAATTAAAGCTAAAATTTTGGTACTTTTTGATGGGCATATGTCTTTGTAAGACTGAAGCCAGAAAGGCAAGAGTTTCTTTTGGCTTAGTTGGAACAATTGAGCTTCTTTGTCATAGTTGGAGATACACTCTTCAAAATAGTTGAGCTTATCTTTTGGCCTAGTTGGATACCAAATTTGTGTTCGTAGCATGCCTTCCGACAATTCCCTTTACAACTCAACATCCCATATCCATTGGTTCCAAGGTCTTAAAAATTATACAAAAAATTCACAAAGTTTATTGTTATTGTTTATAAAAAGATCAACGAATTATGATAGTCACTAAAAACAAACTATCGGTGTCAAGCATTTGAACGCATAAGACTAATTGTACACATGTGGTGTCATGTACAAATTTTAGCATTTGAGCGAATCAAGCATTTTTTAACGTTTATTATTTGTACCATTTGAACTCCTTATGCAAGACTAATCTATTTGCACATATTATAAAGAGAGTACTGCATTGAAACTAATCTATCTGTATATTGAAGTACACCTTGAAAACTATATATATATATATATATATATATATATATATATATATATATATATATATATATATATATATATATATATGCATATGAGACATGACTTTTCATAAGGACAATATCAATTGATTATTATTTTTTCAAAACTATATATGTATACCATTTTGAGCAAATATCTAGGTAGCTTTTGAACTTGCAAATTTTGGAGCACTATGATCATATAATACAAATTAAAACAATTTAACCTTAAGGATGGATCTGAAATTGGTGTTCATTGCATACCCGTGTTTCCCCGTGCATTGGCTGAGAGAATGATTTCCATATTGCTTACAAAGAGCTTTAAAGAAGCATCTGAACAAAATAAGGAAAGGAACAATGCCATGAATTTGCTTGAAAAGGGAAACCAAAAGCAAACATAATGCAGCCTCAAACTAATGAATGTAAAACATGATTTCTTATTACTCTCAATATAAGATGATTTCTATAACAAACATGGTTTTTGAAACAAAAAACATTAAAAAACTTCCCAAAACCAGCAAATCTTCGGGTATATAAGATGTAATTATAAAGCAATGTATAAGTACAATGAATGAAATATCACTATCTACTTTTGATAGTTAAACGTGTTATTACCGATGATGGGCATTTAGTTATGGACCAATCAAGTTAATTGTAAGAAAAAACTCACATTATATTTCTACACATTAAGATTTGAAATTCAAGGAGGCAGGATGATGAGGTGACATCAATCATGGATATTGCTCCTCGGCATCCTGCTTAAGTTTGGTTTGAGCATTGTGTCAATCAAGGCCTTGTAAACGTTAGCGGAGAAAGTGGCGGTGAGGTAAATTGTATTGACGCCGAGAGTTGCCGTGAATGCCTTGAAAGCATAATCCCCAACCTTGTATACTATTCCCAATCTAAATTTGTCATCTTCCTAAAACAACACCACATGAATGCAAGATTTTTTCTATTATTTTAAAATTGGTAAAGAACAGCAAGTGGAAGATGATAAACCCTAAAATCAGAAAATAAAGACATTGGAATCTGGAAATTGCAAAATGCAAGCAAGAAAAACAAAATCGAAATTGAAAAACCCTAAAACCCCTAAAATAGCCAAACCACAAACCCCTAAAATCAGTAAGATAGTGAGGATGTAGGACAAAATTGTAAATCTGAAACAACTTGAGGAAGATAAATGGTGGGAGAAGATTTACCTCTTTTGAAGAATTACCACAGTAAAATTCTACAATATTATTAGGCCAACAAAATGAGACGGATCTTCAACCGGTGGAAAATATTTAAGTTTGTTAAGCAACACTCAATCTACAAAAAAAAATATAGACCTGACATAAACAAAAATTTCATAGTTCAAACAACAATCCATTGTGGTTTTAATTAATTAAAACTCTTCAATTAAAATTCCTAGACCTGTAATTTTAAAAACATGAAAAAAATCACTAAGATTAATATGGAATGCATACATGATAACCAAAGCAAAAAAAGTCTCATTCAAATTCACCGCAATTAAGAAATAATAAATATTTAAAATAAATCAAATGAAGATCAAAAGCCAATTGTGAGAGGAGGTCTTGGGCAAAACAAAATAAGGAAAGAAAATGGGGGAAAGAAAGTCCAAGAGAAAGACACAGAGTAAGAGAGGGATAGAGAGAAATAGAGAAGAACCTTCCTCAATATATATCATTTCTTTCCCAAACATCAAATAGATACCGATCAGTAAAATAAAAAACCACATCACAAAAAAATCATAAAAATTCATGCCCTCTAGGGTTTGTTCTATTTCACGAGGAGAAATAACAGAGAGAAAAAGAGAAAGCGGAAAAAATACTCTTCGTATGAAATTAACCCTTCAAGAAAAATCGGGAAACCTCACCTCGGGATCTTTGAGCAACTTCATCATCAATCGAACCTCAAGAACAACCCTCACTACAAGAAAATGTTGATTTGCCACGGACATTTCCGTGGCAAATGCCTAAATTTCCGTGGCAAAACAACATTTGCCTACGCGGATTTATACTGGACAAAAATTGGTGGCAAAAGCGCCGTCATAAATCGTTTGCCACGGAATTTCCGTGGCAAATTTTTCCGTCGCAAATCCGTGGCAAATTATTCCGTCGCAAAGCCGTGGCAAATTTTAAATCGCATATCCGTGGCAAATTTCCGTGGCAAATCCGTCAAGAAAACCGTCGCAAATTTTTAAAAAAATTAAAAAAATGGAGCGATGAGTTTCCTACTACTCCAACTTCTTCACAAATTGGGTTATCTTTCAATCTGCAGGTAAAAATACAGTTATCAAGTGTTCACTCATACAATTAAATGGTATAAAGAGACTGGTTTTTCCAATATATTCTTTTTTTGCACATTAATTGACAGAGTCATGAAGTAGTACTCAACCAAAATCTCAGAACATATATCGTAAAACAAGAAAAATGATGGAGGTATTGATACAACAAAACCTTGTCATGACATGACTAAAATTGCCTAATAATTGAGATAATTTTGAAATGCCCCTGAAATTTTCTTCTTTCTTTGAGAATCATCTTAGCTAAATCAAGTGCCCGTCGTTCACAGGTTGCTCGTTTACCGGCATCGGTAATGGATTCAAAATCCTCAACATGTGCCACACCAACAATTCTCCTGTCAACCAAATAATTAAAATCAAAAAGTTAGTTAGTCATGCCACTTAAGATAAGGTTTTTCGAGTTGTTTCATGAAATTTCACCACATGTTTGCTCACTAAGAAGTAGTTAGATATTCTTTCCATGTATATATACTATTCTTTTGAGATGAATAGAATCAGAAGCTCATTTCAAGATTTCACTCATGTTATGGTATCAGTAGCATACAAATCTCTTCCTCCTCTTTCCATTCCAAAAAATAGAGAAGCAGCGTTTACACTAGCTTATAGCATCTTTTTTAGTACTACTACTTAAAATAGCATCTGAGCTTATAGTTACTAATTTTATCTAACACTTTCGATTGAGTCTAATAGTTTATCCGCTATCACCTCATTCCATAATACCAAAGAGAGTCTAACTATTCCATAAGTTTAAACTATTACATGATGAAAATGGGATTACAGACGCACAATTTATCTTGTTCTGTAATTCAACTTTTTCCACTGAGATAAGAGTTCTTTGACTTCAATACTGTAATCAGCAACATCTATGCTTTTTCCTACTAGGTAGAAACAGACTACATGGATCAAATATCGATACAATGCTATCCTGATTTTCTCTCTAGTGACTGTATAGTTACTTATCACACAAATCGTGCAGCGGCACAAATATGTTCTGACATTCTAGTAAAAATGATCTTGCAACCTCACCGTATCAATTTTTATTTTTGTTAGCAGAGAAAAACACAATGTTTATGAGGAAGAGTCTAACCTTATCATTTGGGCGGCACCAAATCCAGAGATCGTCATGAAACAAATCTGTCATATATTTCTTACGTACAAGAAGCCGAACCTCGAGATTGTTATAGATTCTTTGGGAGATATGCCTCACGGGACCATCTCTACGCTCATCCCAAAGTGCGATGAATTTATAGTGGAAAAAGTTCCAAGTATCTTCAATTGTCTTAAGAATCCACTCCTTATATGCCCGCATAATATAGTGTGTTTTAGACAAGAAATAACACCTTTCCCCTATAATCAATGTTAATACATCTTGAGATTTTCGAATTCTTGTTTAATTGTCAAATCTTGTGATTCTATTTACCATTCAATGCAATGCGATAACTCAAGTGAAAGGCAAAGACCTAAGAAATGAGGTGAACATACAACAATAGATAAATATTCTCAATGCTAGTTCGGTTAATGATAACAAGCTTACGCGTAAATATATGGATAATGAGAAATTGAGAATAAAATGAGCATCTACATAATGGAAAAAGAGGACCTACTTTTCGATCGTTTGATTGATCAAAGCATGTCCATCTTGAGAAAAGAAATCCAAAATCAAGTTCCCCAAGAATGCTCCAATATCAAAACCCATTGGTCCATAAAATGCGAATCGGGATCAATAACTTGAGTTGATTCACGCGTAACCATAACGAGAACTAGTGTGGAGATCAAAGCATGTAATAGTGCTTGAGCCCTCTCACAGAACCTAAAGGAACATAAATTTTTACAAACAAAACTAGTGCAGAGAAAGAAGAAAATTGTAAGGCATAAATAATACTTGGATTTGAGCTCAGCAACTTCAAGTTTCAGCAGGTTGTCTTCCCGAATAGCCTCAACATCAGGATCAAGATAAGGAGAAGTCCAACGATTATGTTCAGAAAGTTTATATGCATTTGCTGTTCATCCAAACCAAGGGCAGGGAAATTCAACTAACTATGTTCACAAGTTAATTTTGCAAGTTTTTCTCCTTGCTTATTGGCTAGGTTAATAGAAGCAATATTTTCTACCTGAAATTCCAAGTATAACTGGCAATTCATTTTTGTGAAACAAAGAAATATGGCAAATGGCCAAATTCAATTACAAACAAAATACAACACAAGAAACTGAAACATAAATGAAAGAGTGTGAAAAAATAAAATGAGTGTGTGAAGACGTGGATCAGAGAGGCATGTCACTCAACCTCCCCTTCTTCCATTTCTACTAATCATAGCTTAATATATTTGACATATCACCGTATGTGTGCAAGGCAACTCACATTAAAATAATTTCGTACAGAAATAAACCAAGGGTGTAACGAGCAAAAAGGTTTTACCTCTAGCATTACATTGTTAAATGACACAACTTCCTTTGCCTCTTCTACAGAAAGCTACACAAATTATGAAAAAATCAGTACAATAAAACAAGATGCATTCTTCATATATGTAAAGTCCACAATGATGAAAGATTACCTTATCCCAATATGCCCCTAGAGGATCCCTATTTACCTTAATAAAGACAACATGAGAGGTGAACTTACCGGCTCAGAGGCATCAGGAAACATCTTCTGAGGTGTCGCATTACAAAATTTGCTGGTGACTCATCGATAGCTTTTCAAGGTCATAAGCAAACCTACCACCGCCATATAAACAAGAACCTGGATGGCTGTTGCTTTATGGAGATTGAGAAAATAGCCACGAGCATAAGAGGTTGGAGCAACAATGCCCAAGAGTTCTACGTTAGGCCAAAACACTTTGTCAAATCTTAGAGCAATTTTATTTTCATTGCCAACACCAAGATCCGAAATTGCGAAACCTTCCAATCCTAAGCAGTTTTGGTTCAAACTCGATTAAATTGGCTTTAAGAATTCCAATTGGAGCGGTTATGATAGCGACATCGGCAACTAAATTCCTTAGTCCTCCAAGGTAACCATTACCTTATTGTAGCCATTGGATATCTTTGTCACCCTACATGATGAGGTTTTACAAAAGGATCAAAATTTTTAAGCCCTTACACATCATAAAGGCAGCATTGATGCTTTTTTCGTCTACTATATGTTTATCTTCACCTATTAATTAATGACTATGTAGTTAAGTAAAGCATTATATTTCACAGGCATACCTGTGGTTCAACCGTATATCAATATTTTTGCAAGAGCTTTTATAACGAGATCATATCCTTGCACCATGAGTCCATGGCCACCAGAGAGGACGTGTTCCTACAATTAGAAACATCAACAATATTAGCATTAATTCAGATTCGGATATTACATAACACCAAGTTAGCCTTCCACATTGGCACGGCATATAAAAATATTAACCAATTAGGCGAGAAGAACCTTGATGTCATTTTCTCTACTTAAAACAAAGGGAAATGAGAAATATAACCTAAGGACAAACCAAAAAACAACAAAAGCCTTCTCCCAAGTACCCTAATGGCATGTGAAATAGCTTATCATGGGAAACTCTTGCCAAATTAAAATTACATTAATTTATCGATTATCTCAATGAAACAAATATTAAGTTGATTAATTAATGATAATTAATTATTTATTTATCCCTTCATTATATCTATCTATATAAAATGTTATCAACATGCAAATTACTTGATATTAAACAAAATGAAACAATAATTTGACCATTTTATCAAAGAATAGCAATTTTTAGATTTACGCTTATTGTACTCCAACTCGCATAAAATTCATCATTCATTCATTTTTATCAATAATAATTTAACCCAAGGATGCGTAGGAAAATAAAGGATATTTATATCCTTCGACTAATATAATAATGGCACTTGCTCGATCCAGGTTTCTGCGGTGAGATCATGTCTCCAGATCGCCGACAAACCAAGCTTCCATTCTCGCATATATACCATTGCAAAGACTTCGTGGGCAAGTCCTTGTTGCTGCTGTGATAAAGTTTGTCAATTACACTCGATAACTTCAAACCTCAAAGCTTGTATATTATATTCTCTTCTTAATAAAATACCTTAGTTGTGGATGCCTATCTAGCACAATTGAAATTGCTTGGGAAAGCTGAAATGTCCTCGGGATGCTCATCCCTTACTTTCCCCGTCTGCGATTATAAGAAGGTCGTTAAAATAAAGATTAAGATAATCAAAATTGCATTGATAGTTGAAAAACACCACAGACCATTTCTTTGCAAGTGATGTGACATTTACCTCTTCCGAATTTTCTTGAAAGTATCTCCAACTTCAATGACCATTTGTTGTGGAACTTGATGACCATCAAAGTCAAAAAGATATAAGCGCAAACACAATATGCAGTTATTATAAAACTCTACTAGAAGAATTGCAAAAGATCCGGATGTTTTATTGTTTTGAATATAATGAGAAATCATATAAATATTCTTCATTTTCATGAGAGACTAAGTACTTTGGGAACACTCGGGCATAAAAGATTATGTCTCAAATAATTGTCAATTTGGTAAATTTACATATAGTGACTAATCATGCAGGTAAGTGTAAATATGAAATAATCCATTAGTTAATAAAAATAAGTGATTTCAATATGAAATGCATGAGTCTTCCATTATTTAGTAAAAATAAGTGATTTCAATATGAAATAATTTAGAGATTCTTTTGAAATTTGTAAGGAAAGCAGAAGCTATTTTGTGTTTATTTACAATCAATTTTTTAACCTTTTCTCTTAGCTATGACACTCATTAAAATCAGATTATTTTTGAAAGCTAGCATGATTCCTTCTCTATATAACCAGATTTTATATGAAAAGAGAGGAAACTAAAAAGATTCAAATGAAAAAGAGGTTCTTTGGTTAAAATCTCAAACGAAAGGGAAAGCCAAACCTTAGTTAGCGTGAATCAAAATTTCGGTCCGGCGGTCGTCCTTCTCGCTGCAGTGGCTCCGGGAGGCGATGGTGGCAGCTGGGCTTGTTGGGAGCGAGCGAATTTCAGCAGTAGAGAAGTTGAATGAGGATGGAGGCTGGATTTGATTTAGGGATTAGAGAAAGGTGAGGTTAGGGTTTCAGCAGTAGAGAAGTTGAATGAGGACGGTGGGGAGTGTGGGTGGAGGTGAGGTGGTGGTGATTGAGAGTGAGGGAGGCGGGTTGTGGTGAGGAGAGAGAGGGTGAGGAGAAGAAGAGAGCGTTTTGTTTTTTAGGAGAGAAGAAGAACGTAAGGGTTTTAGGGATCGTCCCTGTTTTATTTTGATAATAAATGGTTTGCCACGGACTTGCCACGGCATCTCCGTCGCAAATTTCTGTCCTTTCACATGTCCGTGGCAAATCTCAGCAGCAAACACCAGTGAAATTTCCCGCTCTTACTTTTTACACATTCCGTCGCAAATCCGTGGCAAATTACTGACGGAATAAGCTCCGTGGCAATTGTTGGTGGCTAAAACAAGTTTTTCTTGTAGTGCCTAAATCCCAAACATCTTCTCATGCTCTTGAACTCCTTCACCTTCAAATAGAGAAAGATATTGTCTAGAAATGGGGTTGTGCTTGGAGTATCTCTCTGTTGATACTAATTTTTCTTATACTAATCTAGGATTCAAGAATTTCATTTATTTGTATATCCCTAACATCTTTTCTCGTTGATGAGGGTTTATTTACCTCTCTGTTGATCTTGATAAAGGCTATGCTAATTTTTCTTATTGAATGTTTGAATGCAATGAGTGTTTTTTCGTTTACAAATTTGTAGTCATTAATTGCGATCCAAAAAATTAGCATAAGCTTTATTATTGATTTCGAAATCAACAATGAAGTTTGTTTGCTATAATTAATTTCTTGCCAGCCGTTTACTATTTCAACTTAATTGCGATCCATTTTTTTTCCTCTCATAATGGCCTGATTATTTTTCCATTTAATGTCCATTAACAACCTGATTTTTTTAACTAATCACGCAATTTTATGGATTATTATCCGTTGATAGTTTGTTGACTCCTTTGGGTAAGCAAAGAAGCCGTTAGATTATATGCTAAAATGCTTGCGTGGCTTTTTCTGCTGCTTGCGTGGCATTTTCATTGACAGCGTGGCTTTATTGTGTTGTGACATGGTTTTTTTGAAAAACTCTTATTTAAATATAATAAAGATAAAGATAAAGATAAAGATAAAGATGTGGAACACATATTCTTTTTTTAGCTAATATGTAACAGCTATTCTAAGATGATGTATATTAATAAAAAAATAGTTTTGCAGTACAAGATTAAAGATATATTTTAAATTATATTACCTAATTATTATAATTCTCTCATAAAATAAGAATAAAAATAAAACTTTACTCATCTAATTAAGCCCATTGAAGACTATATTATTGTTACGGTTACAAAATAATAAATCTCATATGTTTCACTTTGATATCCAAATTAAATAATACGTTTTACTTTGTAAGTTGTAAAACTTACATTACACACTTCATTATACTATATATACAAGTACACTAAAAGACTATTATTGTTACCGTTACAAACTGCATTATATATTTTACTGGACACGATAAAAATATGCAAATTCTAGCTGCTCCTAATTCTTACCGATCCAGCACATTACGTGGATAAATTTAAAGCAAATATTAAACTGCATTATATATTTTCACGTTGCATGCATTCGTGATATAAGTGGTCTTTTTTAGATTGGGAGTTGCTTAATATTTCTACAGGTCGAAGTTCTCTCTCATTTTGTTTGTCTGATCTTGGAGAATTTTATCATTCCATATGCAAACCACAGACACGTTATCATTGGTGATCTTTCATCAATTTTTCCAATTTTATTTTACTAGACCGGTACTACATATATTCGCTATTAATTTGTTTGATGTGTTAGGTCAAAAACACTCACTGTTAGAAAGGGAAATGACCACTTATTTAAATAATGTGGTAGTTCCCAAGGTAACATATTTCCCTTTGGATAATTTATATATATATATATATATATATATATATATATATATATATATATATATATATATATATATATATATATATATGTATATTCGATGTAAGTTTGAGGATTTTCTAGAGAAGCGCAGGCAAAGAAAATTTCCCGCCAATTGACATATGACATAATATATAAATAATCATAAAGTGTCTTTAAATAGGAGAGATGAAATCTAACTCATCAATAGAGTGCTAAATAAAATTAGAGCACAAACCCTAACTCCAAAATACTACCCAAAGAGAGGAATGAGTTGGTTTTCCTTAAAATAGAGCTCAAATGTAAATGATTTAAGCTTGGATTGGACTACTTGAAGTGAAAAAGAAGAAGAAAAATGGAGGAGGGCATGGTGGAAGAGAAGAGAAGAAAGTGAGAAAAGGAGGAGAGTGTCGTGAGAGAAGAGAGGAAATTGGGGGGTGGGTTCATTTAGTTTTGGGTTTTACTTTTTTTACATTAATTTTGACCAATTGAAGTTATTTGTAAAAATAATTTTAAATTTATTTGATTCTAAATTTAAAATACTAAAGATATTTTTTAAAAATCATCAACCATCTATATTCATAATTTCTAGTTCTAATATAAGAGATGTGGTAATATTAAAAATATGAATAAAATTTATACTCCAAAAAATATAGAAAATATCATACATTTATTCTATATATATATAGTGTTACATATTACCTATACATTTTAATAAAAATAATATGATATTTGTAAAATAAAAGTTACCTATACATTAAGTAAAAAAATATTGTTAGTGCATAAAAACATATTTTGTTAATATATGTTTCTATATTAAAGTTGTAAAAGTAAATTAACTAACAATTGTTGGCTTAGTGGTAAAGTGACATTTAGGTAACTTCTTGGTTGTGGGTTCAACACTCATTGTAAACTTTTTGGCGAAAATAAAAATAAACTAAAGCCAAACTTTTATTTAAGAAGACAAAAGCGGAAAAAAATAAATAAAAACGCTTCCACGGGGAATCGAACACGGATTCAATGAGTTAAAAAGAAGAAATTAAACCGCTTCGCCAAACGTTTAAAGCGGTATTTAATTGCGAAATGATGTATATATTTAATAACTTATTTTTAAAAACAGGGGTATTATAGTAATTTCATAGGATTTTGAGCCCGGGCGCGTGCCCGGGCTAGCTGGGCCCTAAAATCGCCCCTGTGTATATTAAGAAGACATTTGGAGTCAGTCTATTTTGGTGCAGGAAGTGAGGACTGCTATGAAGGAGAATGAGAAATCACAAGGAATGATATATAGTGGCTGCTCTAAAAAAAGGAGAAACTAAGAGTAAGGATCAGGGAAACTAAATCCCAAAAAAGAAAGAGCTACTTGCAACATGAGAATGATAAAGCTGATCGATAGCACTTATGATAATGGCAATGACAATAAAGTTAACAAGAATCACAGGTGCAGAGAATGAGTTGCTCAAGAAATGTAAAGACAATTGTGGTCCATTAAGGTAGTCGACTTAGACTAATGACTCATTAGATATTTCCTAGCTCATCAATTGTATATGTCCATTTATAGAACTTAATATTGTTTCTTCAAATAGTGAAGCTACTATTGTTGTTCCTCGGTCAAATACAAATAATGACAGAAGATTGAAACATTGATGTTTTTGACAGATGCAATGACACCTAGGGTACTCCTATAATCAAAAGGCTTTGCCCATTTGTTGGCATTCCGTTTGTTTTACATATGTTATTTCCATTGATGTTTTTGGCTTTTCGACATTATATTCTAATTAATAATATTTAAATTTAATTGTAAGTAGAGAATTTTACTTCTACCTTTTCTGCACAAGCACTTTTTAATTTTCATGTTTTGCACAATAGTTAAGCAAATTTTACAAATATGTTTTAATATAATGTTCAATTGATTTTTACATAGTAAAATCAAAGTAACCAGAAAAATTTGTTCAGCTTACAAATAATAACTTTTAGCATGTCAATAAGCTATCTACTCACTTTTGGTTATCATGCGTAAAAATAACTTTAAGAGAAAGACTTATTCTACTAACCATGATTTGCAATCACAGTGATACTATCTATTACCGATACAATTTAACATGTTCCTCAATGCCATTATTCCAATGTGGCAACCATTCCGCATATCCACATCAGCCAAGTTCAATCTTAATCCAATGTGACTTCATCAATCCAACTCAGTAGCCAAATTGTATTTTAAAATTAATTCTCAATTATAATTTCGATAATTTCTTTAATTATCATTAATCAAATTTTTCTGTCATCACTAACAGTTACTACTCATAATGAATGCACAATAATTTTCACCACTATTTCTTAATTCAAATAAAAAACATTTCAAATTTCATACCTCAAAATAAAAAACATTTCAATGTGCATTTATCCCTGGCTAAAAGCCAAACGCATAAGATCAAAGTTAATTTAAACTTCAAATAAAATAATGAAGAATGCCTCTCCTTAAACGGCTTAACGTTATTTTACAAAACAAAAAGCTGTCTGAACTCAAGAAACAAAATAATTTAGCATTAAATTAGGGAGATGGAAATAAAATAATGTATCAAATTAGCACATCAAGTAAAAAATAGACTTTGCTTCTAGCAACTACATTGAGTTTTGTGAAGGATGAACAACACAGTTATGGGAGATCAGTAGTTAGATAATTCTCTTAATAGATACTTTCCGCCTCCGTCCCCGCTCCCAAATTGTCCCCGACCCTGCGTTCTCAATCCTCACGGTGAATTTTCCTTATCCATCCCCATGGTCCCCGTGGGGACCCCGAAAATTTATTAAAATTTGGAAAAAATATAAATTAAAATATAATAAAATTGAAAAAATATATAAAAGTAAACTAAAAAAACTTTAACATTTTCATATATAAAAATATAAAAGATAGAACAATTAATATTTAAAATTAAAAACACGTATAAAAGATAAAAAGTTAATACTTATAATATAATATATATTTATAATAAAAATATTATGTAATATATTCAAGGCAGGGTCCCCGCGGGGCGGAGGATCATATCCCTATCCCCACCTTAACTGCAGAGAGATTTTCTCCATGTCCCCGTCGACCCCACGGAGAAAAATTCCCCGCCTATGGGCCGCGAATGGGGTAATCCCCGCAGGGATCCGTCTTAGAATGTGGTTTTAGGCCTAACTCAACCCCACAAAACCGGCTTGTAAGGTGAGGGTTGCCTCTTCATTATAAACCCTCTAGAGACCTTATCACTAGTCAATGTGGGACTTGAGATTTTCTCTAATACACCCCCTCACGCGCAGCACCTTTTTATTTTTTATTTTTGGGCTTGTAGCGTGTTTTTTTAATGGTAGGTGGCCCAATAGATCTAGGATAGGCTCTGATACCATCTTAGAATGTGGTTTTAGGCCTAACTCAACCCCACAAAACTGGCTTGTAAGGTGAGGGTTGCCTCTTCATTATAAACCCTCTAGAGACCTTATCACTAGTCAATGTGGGACTTGAGGTTTTCCCTAATAATCCCCACATGCAGGTACATATTGCCACCTCTGATAACATATATTGTTAAAATTAGCAAAAGTTAATAAAATGATGAATTTTTTCAAAATGATTTACAATATTGAGTATTATTAATAAATATGTTTACAATTAATGTTTAGTCTAGCGAGTTGAGCGAGCAGCTGACATCCCCATTACTGCTCGAGTTAAAGCTTAATTTCCCCATCAAAATTGAACCATGGTTGAATGAGTATCTACTGGTTCAGGTTCAGGTTCTGCTGTCATGTTTACTTTTAATAAATCCAAAAGGTAAAATAAATTATTAGTTACATCATTTTTTTTGGTGACCAAAAGGGTTTGAAGCCCAAAATGTGTTTGTATTTTTAATAAAGAACGAAGAACACAAAATTTACGACTTAATGTTACAAACATAATTATCATCCATCTATCTTTTCCAATTTTTTTTACAGGATCACTACTAATTATTAAAACCGACATGTTTTGATAACAAATGTGATATACAAATTATATTCTTTATTTACACATCTGTATGGCTTAACTTCTTATTGAATTTTATGTTACATGTATCAACTTTTTATAATACTAAAAACATGTATTTGCCCTATGCATCGCACGTGTTAATATCATATTTCATAGCTCCATATATTTATTTTTTCCAAAAATTTAATTTAATTTAATATATTAAAGTGAATTTGCTCCCCGTGCATCGCACATGTTACATACTAGTTTCATAAATAAATTATATCATCGTGGCACATAAAATAAACATGTGCCACATCAGCTAGCTGTTCAATTGCTAGTGAAAATTGATGAACCTAATCAATACAACATCCCTGCATTTAACGTCATTAATCCCATTTATTTGCTTTTTTTGAATTCAAAAAACAACCAGCAAATTACATTCCGTTGACAACTTTAATTCATGACTATAATCTGATTAAAATAATGGATAATAGAATAACCACATAAAGGTTGTTCTCAATGAAGGTTCTCAATGAAGATTGCAATCTTAAACTTAAGAGGGTGGGGGGGCGCTGCGAAGAGGAAGCGTCTGAAAAAATTGATAATTAAGGAGAATATTGATATGTGTATGATCCAAGAAACAAAGCATAGCGACTTATCCAAAAGGAGAGTTGGTAGCATATGGAGAGATGGTGACTTTGATTAGATATGTAAAAATGCAAACGGAATGTCAGGTGGGCTGCTAAGTGTATGGAAGTCCGATCTATTGGAGGTCATGTTCTCTTTCTCCGGTGATCATTTTGTTGGAATATGTGCCAAAATCCAAGGTCAGCTTTGCTATTTGGTGAATGTCTACTCAGCTTGTAACATGGCAGGGAAAAGGAGGTTGTGGGATAATTTGAGATGTCTGAAAGAGGATTTTGAGGTAGGAGATTGGTGCATCGCAGGTGATTTTAATGCAGTCATATCTAGGGGTGAGAGAAGCGGGTGCATCTCAAGTTTCAATAATATAGAGGCCCGAGAATTTTTGTCCTTTATAGAGGATATGGAGTTAGTGGATGTACCGGTGCTGGGGAATAAGTTTACATGTTATGGCTCTGATGGGAGGGCTAGTAGATTGGACAGATTGCTGCTGACCGAGGGGCTAATTACAAAATGGAGTGTCAGTGCTCAGTGGGTAGTTGATAGAGACATCTCAGACCATTGCCCTGTGTGGTTGGTTACTTCGGCTTTGAACTGGGGACCCAAGCCTTTCAAATTCAACAATTGTTGGCTTGAACACCAGGATTTCATGCGATTCATCACAGAGTGTTGGGACTCTTTTCAGTTGAGAGGGAAGACATCGTTTGTGTTGAAAGAAAAAATGAAAATGTTGAAGGATAAGCTTAAGGTATGGAACCGTGAAGTGTTTGGGTTTAAAGACTTGCAGATAGAACACATAGTGCAGGACTTGAATGAGGTAGAACGGATTGCAGTGGAAGGAGGGGGAGCTGATGATGCTCAAAGAAAAAAATTAAATGAGGAGTTTTGGAAGGAACTCTTTGCCAAGGAAAGCTTGCTTGCTCAGAAAGCGAGAGTCAAATGGTTATCGGAAGGAGATTCTAACAGTAGGTTTTTTCATGCGTGTATGAAAGGGAACCGGAGAAGAACTCAACTATTGAAACTAATGGTGGATGGGGAGTGGGTAGAAGATGTGGGGGGAGTCAAAAAGGCGGTAAAGAATCATTTTGAGGAAAAATTTAAGGAAGAAGAACACAATAGGCCGACACTTGATGGAGTAAATTTTAATCAAATATCGGGAGTGGATAATGAATTGCTTACTGAAAAGTTTACACTAGAAGAAATAAAGGAAGTGGTATGGGAATGTGATGGTAACAAGAGCCCGGGGCCGGATGGATATAACTTTAAATTCATTAAGGAGTGTTGGGACATAATTGGGGCGGACATTGTGAGATTCTTTGAAGAATTCCATAGGTGCGGAACCTTCCCTAAGGCAGTAAGTGCGTCCTTTCTCGCACTCATCCCTAAGACTAGTAATCCTCAAGGTCTTGGGGAATATAGGCCTATCTCTCTGATTGGTTGTTTGTATAAAATGCTTGCTAAGGTGTTAGCGGGAAGGTTGAAAAAGGTATTGAAAGGTGTTATTTCGGATTGTCAAAGTGCGTTCCTCGCCGGAAGAAACATCCTAGATGGAGTGGTAGTAGTTAATGAGGTAATGGATATGGCAAAGAGAAAGAAACTGAAGTGTGTAGTTATGAAAGCGGATTTTGAAAAGGCGTATGATTCTGTCAGCTGGGCATACTTGGATTACATGTTGGAAAGACTTGGGTTTGGGGGTAAGTGGAGGAAATGGATGCGTGCGTGTGTTTCATCTAATTCTATTTCAGTATTGGTTAACGGGAGTCCAACGGAAGAATTTACGGCACGGAAAGGTTTGAAACAAGGGGACCCGCTTGCACCCTTTTTGTTTTTGATTGTGGCTGAAGGTTTGGCAGGTTTGGTAAGAAAAGGAGTTGAATCAAGCAATCTTAAGGGATTTAACATAAGCAATGCCATATCGATTGAGATCTTGCATTCGCCGATGATACAATCCTATTTTGTGATGGGGAGATAAGAGTATAGGTTGTTGGAAAGCAATTACGAGGAGTTTTGAGATGGTTTGGGCTTAAAAGTAAACTTTGAAAAGCGTTATTGGGCTGAATATAGACGATCGGGCTTTGGAAGGGATATCTCATTTCTTAGCTTGCAAAGTGGGTTCGGTCCCGTTTAAATTCTTGGGGGTTCCGGTGGGAGCGAACCCAAGGCGGGTGAGCACGTGGCAACCAATTCTAGACTCTATGAAGGCAAGGTTAAATAGTTGGAGGAGTAAACAGCTATCAATTGGAGGTCGTGTTACGCTTATAAATTCGGTGCTTTCCTCCCTCCCTTTATATTTGTTCTCTTTCTATAAAGCACCAAAGAAGGTTATTTCAGAGATAACTAAGATTCAAAGAAGATTTCTGTGGGGAGGTGATGAAGCTAATAGGAAGCTGGCCTGGGTGAAGTGGGAAACAATTTAATTACCTAAGGATAAAGGTGGATTGGGAATTAAAAATTTAGAAATATTCAATGTAGCATTATTGGCCAAATGGAGATGGAGAGTTTTGGTGGAGGAAGGCAACCCCATTTGGAAGGAGGTGTTGGTGGAGAGATATGGTTTAAAAGGAAGATGGCCTGATATTGTTGAGAGTAGAAGAGGATGGGAGAAGAAGTCATTGTGGTGGAGGGATTTATGCCACCTTGGTGAGGACATTAATTTACAAGACGACTGGTTTAGCAACTTGGTGAAAATTAAATTGGGTATGGGGAACATTGCGCGGTTTTGGAGAGATGTTTGGATTGGAAGAGACAAACTTGCTGCTGTTTTTTCAGATTTGTTTGATTTATGCAGGTCCAAGGAAGCTTTGATAGAGGAACACAGTCAATGGACAAACGCGGGCTGGTGTTGGAATTGGGAGTGGACCGAAAGTGCAGTGCAGAAAACGCTTGATCTTCGCGGCGTTTCTCACGACAGATTCTGGCAGCATTTCTTTGCCGCTTTGTCTGTTGTACCGCTTTCACCAGGCGTGGACCGTTGGATATGGGTCCCGGAATCGATGGTTGGGTACACGGTTAAAAAATGCTACGAGTTGCTGTCCTTATCCACTGCAGATGGCTCGGGTTTGATGCTGCCAGAGACAGCTGTAGCGTGCAAAAAGGTTTGGAAAAATGACGTCCCGTCCAAAATTCAAATTTTTGCGTGGAGGGTGCTTTTGCGTTGTGTTGCCACACGGGTTGAGCTACATAAAAGAGGTGTGATTCAATCACCAAATGATGTAAGTTGTGTCTTATGTTTTCGGGATGTGGAAACCGTGGAACATTTATTCTTGTCGTGTCGGGTTGCCAAAGCCATTTGGGAGAGTATTTATGCGTGGTTAGGGGTTCCGGTGGGAGAATTGGAGAATATCGTCACTCATTTTTCGGGATTTGGTAAGTTAGTGAAAGGCAAGAAATCAAGAGGTGTCAGGCATATTGTATGGATGGCGGTTGTTTGGAGCATTTGGCTCGCACGGAACAAAGTTATCTTCAAAGGGGAGGTGGCATCTGTGCGTGATATAATAGCGGGAACGAAGGACTTGGCATGGAGCTGGTTCAAGGCAAGGAGGGGAAGGAATTGCAGGGCAACTTGGGCGGATTGGTATAATTGCCCAATGGGCTGCTTGGATATGTTGTAATAACAATTATGTACTACGTTATGTTCCTATTGTTTTTAGTAGGGGGAGAAACAGTGAGCAAGTCACTGTGGTGCACTCTGCACGGGGTGCCCAATGGGTTTTGGCTCAGAGAGGTTTTGAGGAGGCCCTCCCCCTTCCCTTGATTTTTCATTGTATGGGTTGGGCACCCCTTGTGCTCCCTTCAATGAAATCGTTGCTTACCTAAAAAAAAAGAATAACCACATAATTTTAATAAGGAAATAAATATTAATTATGGACAAGTATTTTTGAATATATGGTACTCTGGTTTCGAAACCTTGACTACTACATAATGACACTAATTATCAGTGGCGAAGCCAGGATTTTTCTAGAGCCTGGGCAAGAAAATTTCCCGCCAATTGACATATGACATAATATATAAATAATCATAAAGTGTGCTAAATAGGAGAGATGAAATCTAACCTGTCAATAGAGTGCTAAATAAAATTAGAGCACAAACCCTAACTCCAAAATACTACCCAAAGAGAGGAATGAGTTGGTTTTCCTTAAAATAGAGCTCAAATGTAAATGATTTAAGCTTGGATTGGACTACTTGAAGTGAAAAGAAGAAGAAAAATGGAGGAGGGCATGGTGGAAGAGAAGAGAAGAAAGTGAGAAAAGGAGGGGAGAGTGTCGTGAGAGAAGAGAGGAAATTGGGGGGGGGGGGGGTGGGTTCATTTAGTTTTTGGGTTTTACTTTTTTTACATTGAAATTTGGACCAATTGAAGTTATTTGTAAAAAATAATTTTAAATTTATTTGATTCTAAATTTAAAATACTAAAGATATTTTTTTAAAAAATCATCAACCATCTATATTCATAATTTCTAGTTCTAATATAAGAGATGTGGTAATATTAAAAATATGAATAAAATTTATACTCCAAAAAATATAGAAAATATCATACATTTATTCTATATATATATAGTGTTACATATTACCTATACATTTTAATAAAAATAATATGATGACTGTAAAATAAAAGTTACCTATACATTAAGTAAAAAAAATATTGTTAGTGCATAAAAAACATATTTTGTTAATATATGTTTCTATATTAAAGTTGTAAAAGTAAATTAACTAACAATTGTTGGCTTAGTGGTAAAGTGACATTTAGGTAACTTCTTGGTTGTGGGTTCAACACTCATTGTAAACTTTTTGGCGAAAATAAAAATAAACTAAGCCAGCTTTTATTTAAGAAGACAAACGGAAAAAATAAATAAAAAACGCTTCCACGGGAATCGAACACGGATTCAATGAGTTAAAAAAGAAATTAAACCGCTTCGCCAAACGTTTAAACGGTATTTAATTGCGAAATGATGTATATATTTAATAACTTATTTTTAAAAACAGGGGTATTATAGTAATTTCATAGGATTTTGAGCCCGGGCGCGTGCCCGGGCTAGCTGGGCCCTAAAATCGCCCCTGCTAATTATTCATTTTGAATTTTAAACATTGACTACTACATACTAAACACTGAATACCAACTAACGACACTAATTATTCAATTTGAATTTTAAATTAACATCGTGGATAATACTCTATTCATTACGCGTTAATGATATTTAAACTGTATAATATTTGCGCAGTGATATTCAAAATTAAAATTCTAATCATATTTTTAATCTGATATTTATGACACATAATATTTTTAAAATGCATCTACTCCAATATATTGTCAACATACACTTATGGTCATCAAAGCTTTATTCAAATTAAAAATGGACTCATATTATATTATATTATATTATTATTCAAATCTGAGTTTCAAATGAAGTTTATATGCTATTATAAAGTCTCAAACTTTGGTGAAAAAAATGTCTCTCACTAAAAGGCAAAATACATACATATTCGCTCTGAATGGTCATTAAATATGAATTTTGAAACAACTTAACATTGTCTTTAACAATTCAAATTAGTGTAAAAAAACAATTCAAATTCAATATCAAACTTTTAATATAAAATTCATCAAACAATATTATTAGAAAATTTAATTTTCAAAACGGCTATCAGGCAATATTGTTTTTTTTTGGAATATAATTTTTTTGACAATAAATATAAATAACATTCCTTACGAAATTTTTTTGTTTGACGTGGATTCCATACGAAACTTTTGAGTATAGCCATCGTCATTGAAAATTATTCAAAATTGATAATCGTCATCATAATCATAAGTATTATAAATCACAAGTTTTTCAAAGAGCCGTCCACGTCACTATCCATAGAAAAAGCCACGCACATCTTGAAAAAAATAGGTGGCATGCCAACTAGGACAACCACACACAGAGGCGCTAATATAAATGGTCCACATATATATATATATATATATATATATATATATATATATATATATACACACACACACTAGTATGTACACCGTCTGCACAAAGACGGTATATATTTTATGTGAACGTAGCATCTTGATTGGTTGATTGGGTCGTTATCAAATTTTTGGTTGCCGTCTTCAGTCGTTTCATGTGATGCACACGCGTTTCTTCGAAAAAACGGCGTCTTTACTCCCACTTTAAGATATAAAATGGTTATGAATTTAGAATAGTTTAAAAAGTCGCTATTTTTAGATACATATTGAAATACTATAGACAACTTAAAACTAAAAAAGTTGCTTACATAAACATGTTGTGAGATCAGCGTGGAAGGAAAGAAGAACAGAATATCCGTAGCATGATTATAAGAAAATAACGCAGCAAGAGAGAAGGCAGCTTTCTTATGCATTTTAATTAAATTTTGATAGGGTATTATGCATTTTAATTAAAATTGAACTGAGACACCATTTTTGTGTACCTTGCTTTCTACAATCGTATATGATGGATGGAGTGGTTTTTTCTTGAAGACGGCTGATGTTGGTTGGTCAACCAAAATAAGGAGAATCGAAATAATGAGTGCAAAGTAATAAAAATAAAACCAAAATAATGAGGGAGAATGGAAATAAAACCGAAATAATAAGTGATAATTTCTCATTAAGATGAGAATCGAAATTTTAAATGCAGTAATGATGGACGGTTTTCAATCAACTGTAGCCTTTGGATCGGTTACATTCATACTAATCGATGGTTAAAAAAACTTGTAACCGTTTGTAATATTTTGGACAGTTAAATGGATATCAATACAGTTAAATCGATATTAACACTATTCCAACATTACATCCAACCGTTGGATGTTATTTTGCGGTAGGTACTGCTGTTTTTTGGACAAATTTGATCCGTTAGATTCTACGAAAGTGGCGCAAATGTAATTTTTTCTGGCGTAAAATGCTTGTGTGGATTTTTAGATGATTGTGTGGCTTTTATAGATGCCAGCGTGGCTTTTTTCGGTTGGTGACATGGCTTTATTAACAATTGAGGTGTAAACTCTCAATTGTGTATATAACTAGTATGTATCACCCGTGCCAGCACGAGTATACATTCTCTTTTTTAATTTAGTTTGTAATTATTATTTTGTTAAAATATTATGTATATGTATCGTCGATGTTTATGATTAGTAAAAAGATGAGTCTTATTTGATTGTGGTTGAAATTTAATTAAATACAACTGTTAAATTTGTATAAAACGTATATGCATTGCATTCACACATCTTGATATATAAGTCGATCGATAGCAACGTAGATTTAGTGTTATTTTTCTAATAATCACAGCAAGCACCAACTCCATTCAGTATGCCAACAATATCTGCCAAGACACAACATAATTTAGAAATAATATGAACAATTAAATATCGAACTGAACTCCAAGTTCAACCTGTACTTTTGTCGAGCTGGACATAAAACATGAGAACAGACATGCGTAAATTTGTGAAGGTGAATAGGGACGACAATGATGTGGGCGGGGTCGGTGGAGTACTCCCCCGATCTCCTCCACATAGAGCTTTTCTCCCTGTCCCCGTCCCCATAGTCCCCAGGGGACCTCGTAAAATCATCAGGAACTTACTACAGATGTAAATTAAAATATAATAAATTGGGAAAAATACAATTGCTAAACTAAAAAATTATAGGTTAATATTTTAATATAAAATTTAGTCCTTTTATTTATGGATATTAAAAAAATAAAATTAAGAATAAAAGATAACATTTAGCACTTTTTTATTAATATTTTTAATTAAAAAATACATATGAATGTACTCGGACAGCGAAATGGTCCCCGTTCCCATCCCCATCCCCATCCCCAAGTTGATAGTGGGGGAATTATCTCTCTAATCCCCGTCTCCACGTGGAAAAATTTCTCACACACAGGCCACTGTGGGGTAGTCCCCGTCAAGATCCCCACACAGGTATCAATTGTCGCCTCAAAAGTGACTCTCCTTATCCTGAACAATTTAACTAACACTAATTTTTTTATGTATGAGTACGTAATTTTATTAACTCGGATGCATGTATTGTGGCATTTAAATATGCAAAAGTGTAAATTTTCAAATAATTAAAATAGACATTGCTATCCAACTTTATCTCATTATTGCTATAATTTTGACTATTATATTTATATTATGTAATTATGAATTTTTTCGTCTAATATAGAAGTCTATGGCATTTTGTAACAAAAAAAAAGTCTATCGAATTTTTAAAATTGTGACTTACTACACATTAATTACCATCCATTCCAATTGTTGTAGAAAAACAATATACTTAATTACCAAAATCTATAAATTGAGTGATTCATTTCAAATGAACATGCACTTAACTCAATTTTTGTTAAGAAATTTCTTTTTCGAACATGCGGTAGGAGCTGATGTGTCGCCTATTTGGACGAAAAATGTTGAGGTGAAATGCGGTAGGAGCTGATGTGTCGCCTATTAGTCACTAAAGTTTAACATTCTATCTATATATAGGGGTGGCAATTTTTACCCGTGTATGGGGATCTCCGCGGGGACTGCGTCGTTCAGGGGGCGGCCCCATATAAGGATTTTTTTCCCGTGGAGACTGGGACGGACAGAAAATCTCTCTGTGGCCATTTTGGTGATTGGGACAGTGATCATGCCCCCCGCCCTACATATAGTAAATTTATGTCTTTGTTATAGATTTTTTTGACAATAATATCCTTATAGATAGATAGTATATTATAAGTAATTAATATAATGTTAGCCTTTTTTGTAACCAAAAAGTAATAATTTTAGTCTTTTTATATGTGATTTTATTTAGAAAAATATTAAATTATGCTAATTTTTATATTAAATAATTGTTCTTAAGTGATCGAAGTTTTTGGTGTGTTAAATTTGTGACCTTGACTTGTAGTTGGTTTGTTTTTGCTCTATCACTAACTTTTTGACTAAGCCATATCCATAAATTCCTATTTATGGAGGAAAAAAAGAGGTAGCACCTAATTATTTTTTCATAATTACTTTCTCTAAGTAAAAAATGTACATGAGCACCTTCACTGGCTGTGCATGCCTATTTCAATAAGTGATACAAAAATAGGCATCCAAAACTTGATTCAAAATAACAAACTGAGCTCGAACTTGAAGAAATTGAGCACATCGCGCGCCCCAGATCAAAAAATCTGAATAGCATACAAATTAGAATCTGGTTAAGAAATTGAATAGCATAAAAATTAGGATATGGTTGATTTCTCAAATTGCATGTACAGGGTCAAGGTTTGAAGGCATACAAATGTAGGGTATGCTGAAACAATGTAATCTCATAGGTGAAAATGGCAATGAGGAAAAGGATAGTTCCATGAATACACACTTAAATCAGTAATAGTCTCATAAAAATGAGGTGTTATTTGCTCCCTACCTTAACTCCAAAAGACAGATAATTCCAAGCCATCAAAATACCTCATATCTGTACCAGAAAAAATACATATGAAAACCCTAGCAAAATCAATTACGGTATTTATGTAAAGAAGAGAGCTCGGGTCTGTCCCTATACCAAAATTGACCACAGAGAATTTTTTTCCCCATTCCCATCCCCATGGGTGAAAATTCCCCGTGTGCAGTGTATGTAATGCGCATTCCCCGTGGAGATCTCCATGTAAGGGTAGATATTGTCACCCCTAATTACGTTACAACACCCTTAGCAACTTAATTGGTAAGCATAGATTTATTACAAACTTGCAATTTATCTTTTTTTTTTCTCCTCTTCAATTTATTCTCAGCAAAATTAACATAAGATAATGGTGGACATCGCAAATATAATCCTAGGAAAGTCCTTGTGAATAAAAAACTGAATTAGCTACAATTTGTGTTGTGAAGACCACATTTGCTCAACATCTTCAACTTCAATAGACCAACACGTATGTACATTAGTAAGAGGGAAAAGTAGAAAGTAGTTGAAAGATACAATTTCTAACATTCACCTTCAAGGTTTTGAAACTCACTTTCAGCACAAAACTTACACAAAGTTTCTAACACAACCATCCTAACTTTCTCCCGTAGGAATTAGTAAGTCAAAAGCAGCATCCATGATCAAGAACAAACCAATAAGCACATTTACTCGTTTCAAAGGTGGTAAAGACCACCATCTGTATCAAAGTTTCATATGTAAAATGCAGGCAAATTTTTAGCCATGAAATAATTAGTGGTGGGCTCTAACTCTAATTTTTAGCCATGATAACACTATTCCAACATTACATCCAACCGTTGGATGTTATTTTGCGGTAGGTACTGCTGTTTTTTGGACAAATTTGATCCGTTAGATTCTACGAAAGTGGCGCAAATGTAATTTTTCTCGGCGTAAAATGCTTGTGTGGATTTTTAGATGATTGTGTGGCTTTTATAGATGCCAGCGTGGCTTTTTCGGTTGGTGACATGGCTTTATTAACAATTGAGGTGTAAACTCTCAATTGTGTATATAATAAAGATATATATATATATATATATATATATATATATATATATATATATATATATATATATATATATATATATAAACAGTCCACAAACTGAAGTGTATATTGTACACTTTCTTTTTATTATTTAATTCAATTCTAATTAAACCGTCCCTAGAATTGTGGATCAAGAATTACACCTCCTAAAATGAATTACACCTCAAAATTTCCAATAGCTGCTCTGTAAATAGAAATTAGTTTCCTTGTGTACTGTTACAGTTTTTTTTTTCCCTCATCGATTTTTCATTCCTTCCCAACATCTATTTTTCATTTCTTCCTTATCTTTTTTTTACCCCTATATCTTAAAATTGTATTCGACTTGGCATGTGCTAAAAATTGATTTGGATTTTGGTGGGAAAGATTTTTTGGTCTTTGGCATGATTTTTTGTTGGTTCATTTTTTTGGTTTTTTTTTCTTCTTCCTTCTTTGTTTCACTTTCTTTTTTGTTTCTTGCTTCTATTTTTTTTGTTTTTTGTTATTCCTTCTTCTTTTTTTTACCATGTCATTGGTACGTAATTTTCATTGTCTATGTCGATGACTAATACGCTGGGGAGTCTGGCTAACCACAAGTCTTCCATCCCAACAGAGTTTTTACCACATCCAAAGTTCTTTTTTTATAGTTGAAGGTTTTCTTTTTTTATTTTTGTTTTTTATATTTTAAGGGGTACTTTACAGTCTTGAAAATTTTTAGATGTTTAAATATGCAAATTTTTGGTGGAAAACTATTTAAGTTCATGACAAATCACATAAAGTGCGATGCTAAACAATGTGATTTGGTGTAGTTGATGGGGAAAAAATCATTTTGTAACTAAATGTGTAAAGTGAAAAGTTAGGTGGTGTGCTTAGGGGTTCTTTAGGGTTTAGAAAAAAATTTAATTTTACCAATGACTAATCTACACCGGGGAAACTGGCTTACCACGAGAACTCGGCTTTGTCAGCTTGTGTGGTTATCTTCTCCCAACAGAGTTTTTGTCACACCCAAGGTTCTTCTTTTATATTTTATGGTTTTGCATTTTTTTCTTTTTTATATTTTAAGAGGTACATTACAATCTCGAAAAATCTTACATAATGAAATATGAAAATTTTGGGTGAAAAGATGTTTAATTTCGTAAGAAAAAAAGTAATGTGAAATGCTAAACAATGTGCTTTGGTATAGTTGATTGGGACAAAATTATTTTATCGCAAAATGCGTAACGCAAAATTTTACACAGTGTGTTTTGGGGTACTTTAGGATTCCAATTTTTTTTTAAGTCTTAAAATACTAGAAGTTTCTTCGTAAATAATCGGTTTGATAAAAAATAATAAGTTTGTGACAAAATACGTAAAGTGCAATGTTGACAGTGTATTTTGGGGAACTTGAAGTGGTTTGTGTTATGACTTGATCTAATATGTGTGACTTTTGTCTTTGATTGTGATGTCTTTCTAATACTTAGAATTTGTTTGATATTATTATTTACTGTTGTTTTTGATTAAAAGTAATTCATTTAATCAATAGTTAGACAACCCGTCCATCGGAGTCAATTGGTTTTTTTTTTCTTTCACTTTGGATTTTTTTTTGTTTCCTTTCTTTTACTTTTTTTGTTACCATCTCATTAGTGTTGAGTTTTCATCGGCTTTAATGATGACTAATGCATACTGAAGAAGTTGGCTGACCACGAGTACTCGGTTTTCTCGGCGTGTGTGGTTATATCCTCCCAACATAGTTTTACCGATGACTAATCTACATTTTTTTTTATATATTTTTATATTTTAAAGTGGGATGCTAAATAGTGTGCTTTAGTGTACTTGATGGGGACACCATTATTTTGTAGCAAAACGCGTAACGCGAAATGTTAGATACTATATTTTGGGTTACTTTAGTATTCAAAATTTTTTTAACTATTGAAACACTTCGTTTGCCAATAATATATTTGATGGAAAATAATTTGATGGCAAAATACATAAAGTGTGATTCTAGGCAGTGTGTTTTGGGGTACTTTAGAATATTGAAAAAAAATTAGATGTCCAAATTGGTATTTTCTTCTTTATTTAGATAATTTCGCATCAAGAAGTATTAGAAACATAATTAAATTGATATTTACTTTTAAATCAATCTCTGCATGAGACCTACGTACGTGTTTCACTTTTTAATTATGTTGTCTTCTTTTCTCTTTAATTATGAGTTAAGTTTTCAAGTGTACATTTTTTTGGTATAAACTGAGTATCCTCTACCCGCAGCTCTAGCGACTAATCCCTCGAACCGGTAAGATGGTATTACGAGTTAAGTCTTATGGCTACATTTGATGAATACGGATAATGTTATTATAGGTTGTTGTTTATTTTACAACTTTTAACTGATTTTGTTATGACTTCATCTAATCTGTGTGATTATTGTTTATGCTCCAACTTTAAACTCTTTGTGTTATGACTTGATCTAATATGTGTGACTTTTGTCTTTAAATGTGATGTCCTTCTAATACTTAGAATTTGTTTAGACAAAAAAATACTTAGATTTTGTTTGATGTTGTTATTTACTGTTTTATTTAGATAAGCGTTGTTATTTACCGTTGTTCTTATGCTTCTTTTCTTTAGAGGTTTACTCTTTAATAAATTGTTAGCCAACCCGTCCATCGGACGGGTCGTGGGGCTAGTCTGAGTTTACTTTCTTTGGATCTTAAATTGTTTTTTTGGGGGCTTATTTTGCAGGTTAGATTCAAAGAGACCATAAATTTGTACTCAATAATGATGGTTAGATGATTTCTTCAAACAAACCAATGGTTTGGTGAAGAAAAACGTATGTCAAAGAGGTATGTGTTTCCTTAGTTTGATATTCTTTCACTTTTCTTTTTCATTTTTGTTTTCTTTATTATATTGATCCATTTCAGTTTATAGAAAATGTTTGCCTAAAGAGAAATAAATGTCTATCAATTGTTTGTTTTTATTCCCCACTCAAAACTAGAAGAGTATAACAAGCAAAAATTAGTGTTATTCTTTATAGAATAACACTTTAAATGTTTGGAAACAGATTATAATAAGTCTCTTTCTCATGTTTTAAATCTTCTGAATGAAACAAATTCATATGATGGCTTATGAAAAAAATCTCATAGAATCTGCATGTATATGATGTTTGTTCTGACCTTTGGTTTTACAAATAGGGATCAATGTTGAGGGAGTGTTTCAAAAGCCAAATGAAATATTTGAATACGTCTACATATTAGGTATTGTATTGAAATTACTTTTGTTAAAGTTTCGCTTTGAAAGTGTTTTTTTGTATGTATTGATACTTAGTTGACTTGAATCATGTTATAAAGTTTGCATATTAAAGTGTAGTATCATCTGATTTTTCCATTACTCTCAAGGATTGTCCTTTTATAATGAGTATATGCATTGTGTATTTTGCAATCACGTGCATTTACTTTTCATGTTACTCCACTGATATTAACCTAAAATACATTTTAATAACATTGAAAAGTAGGATGAAGCAGCCCCCTTTAAGAAGATTGAAGTAGCCCTCTTGAAGAAACCAATTTTTTTGTAAGTACTATTAGAATTTGGTGAAATTAGTTTCTTATTGACTAGCAAACCTGGATAACTTAGGCCACTTTTCTTATTGTCTATTTTACAATGTCTTTATTGTTTGTGTTTATTTCCTTATCTGTAATATATGATAAGCCCACCTTTATATATGATGATCGAAACAGGGTGTAATGGGGATTGTGTTGTTTGGTCATAATTTTGCATGACTTGGTAAGTTTTGTCCTTCTCAAGTTGTATCCCGTTCTTTTTTTTCTTCCAATGTTGCAGCAAAAGAAAATAACCAGTTCTATTTCTTGAAGTATCAAGTAGTAAATAATACACATCTTGCAATGAAATATAATAGAGATCAAGCCAAACAACCCACAATGTGATCAGCAACCTACTATCAAAGGTAACACCAACAATAACAACACTGTAGTGCCACCGGATATAACAAGTCAACAACCTGCAGCAGCAAGTCACAACTCATCAGCAAAATGAATGTGCTACCTGCTATCTCAAGTCACTTGTAGTTTAGTAAAGTTAAAACTCAATTAGGTTTTCTGTTAGCTTGAGTTTGTTAGATGTAGTTGGAATCAGTTACAATGCAAAACTGATTCAAGTGTAATTGAGATTCATATATAACCATTGCATATCTGTGTAATGATCTCACATTGAATAAACCAGAAATTCATTCTTGATTGTATCCTTTTAAAATAAGATCTTCAAGTTTCCTCTGAGCCTTAGTAAGGACTCTGCATACTGCACATATTGCAATGGAATTAGCTCATGCAAGTTTTAAATTTGATACTTCCCCTGGTAGAATGCAATTTTTTACAATACAATGAAATCTTTCATATTGGGAATGTATATGGAAACATTGAGAGCTCCTATATGGAAAGATTGCAAATGCATTTTAATGGTTTATATTTTGGACTGACTCTTATGTTGATAATCTGGTGTTTCTGATCTTTGTGTTCCAATTTTTCAGGTGAATAGAAATTGGGAATTGACACAAAATTCCCAATTATTGGCTACCGACACAGACAACACTGATGTAAGAAATCTGCATTTTTCTTTGCCGTTGTCATTATTGTTTGTAGCTCTAATGTTCCTTATTTCGGACTCTTCAAATATCTGGTTTTTATTTGGGATGTTGAACGTCAACCTAACTATCATTATGTCCTTGGAGCTACAAGGTAACATGATATAGAAATCATAGAATGAAGCAGATGCGTGCTTTATTGAATTGTGATGATATCATTTATTATAAATGTTAGTTGATTTATTTGTACATGTTTTTTTGTTGTTTAAGTCTATTTTTTCAGTTTTTTCTCAATGAACAATTTGTGAATAGGTGTTCCATGGGGGAGACGAATTCATTCTAATGTATTCTACACAATATCAATTTCTTTTTTCCATGGCTCAAACTCCAACAAGTATAGCTACTGGGGTTCTTCTTGACAAAGAGTTCATATTAATGTTTTCTACTTCTTTAGATGAAGGGCATATGATGTTTTCTACTTCTAACTGTGGATTATATGGGTAGTATTCTCTCAATTATGTCTTCAAGAGTTGAAGTTTTCTAAACTGAATTTCCCTCCTTTCTTTTGATTATCACACTTCTTATGGAAGCTCTGTTATTGAGTTTGCAGTAATTTTTTATTGTGAAGTTGGTATTCTCATTTGAACAAATTCTTCTATAGCAACAACCAAATGATTTCATCTTTTCCCAGTATGTAGCTTATTAAAGAGGGAAATTTTGAAAGAGTTTTAATTTGTTCAGTTGAATGATAAATTGAATTTTTGGTTCAGGGATTTAATCAGTCAAACTTTATTTAATCAGTCATCTCAAAAACCATGCTGCAAACAAGCATATCAGGATATAAATCAGCTTTAATGGTTTACACTTACAATCGCAGGGAGAGGAGAATTAGATACTTTAAATTTAGTTGCTTTTTATTTTTATTAATTAAAACAGAAGCAAGGAAAGGAGAAGGCAACAATAGTACCAAGAGGAAAATGAACATTAACATAATCGTGAGAGAGAGAGAGAGAGGGCACCGCTAGATCGTGGTTGTAGCGAGGTTAGAGACAATTTGTCTTTTTTTTTTTTTTTTATCTCTTCCTCTCTATTTTACTTCACTCTCAAATTCTTTCTTTTTTCTGCTCTATTCTAATGAAAAGATCCCCTCTTTTCTTCCTTAATTTTTCTGTGAACTTTTCCTCTTCTTTATTTCTGGCCCTCTTTTCTCTTTTTTTGTTCTAATATATTTTTTTTGGCAGGGATGACGATGGATTGGTGAGGATGTCACTCATGGGTTCCACAATTAGAAAGGTGCATGCATTATATTTATCATATGGGTTTGTAATATAACGTTTTTATCTTCCCCTTTTATCCAATATAGTGTTTAACTTCTAAAATTCAAGAGCTAGCCGATAACTTTATTTTATATAGAGTTATTCATATGTTTAAACTTAGTACATTGTTCTCTTTCAAGTAAAGGTAAGGAGTTTATATAGTATTTTGTGTGATATATGATAACTTGAGTGTTTGACATGGTTAAAGTTGCTGTTGCGCCCGAAAAAGTCCCCGACGGGTTGTTCTTCGTTTGCAACCTTTTAGAACAATGAAGTCGCCACCAATATTTTTTATAAGGAAAATATTGAAGAAAAACCTTTTTGGAAGGCGGATGACCTTTTGGAAAACCGGAAGATTTGGGTTCGGGGGTCGGTTAGGCATGGGGAAGGTATTAGCACCCCACATCTCCTTTCTACTGAAAGGGAACCTTTAATTAATCGTGTGGTTCTAAGTGTTGATTTGGAAAATACTTAAATTTGCCTCTTGATTGAAAAGACTTAACGAAAATTTTATTTTTGCGGCGCTTAACGAGAGTTAGTCGCTTTGGTTTTTTTTGAAAGGAAAAATGTTTTTAGTTTGTTGTGCTTGACGGAGGGGATCCGCTCCTACGTATCTCCAGGTGCGATGGAGAATTCAAAGCTACGTAGTTCTAGGTTTTTTGGTTTTTTATCTTGTTTAATTGTGAAAACTGAGCTTTCATGATGATCAATTGAGCGACGGCTCCAAATGACCACCATTAGCACTCCATTGTTAATAATCATGCAAGCAAAGGCTTCGCAGGACCACTAACAAAGTTTTTTGATTTATTGAAAGTTTTTTAGAAAAATTAGGCATTCATGATGATCAATTGAGCAAAGGCTCCAAGTGATCACCACTAGTTCCTCATTGTTAATAATCATGCAAGCAAAGACTTCGCAAGACTATTAACAAAGTTTTTGATCTATTGGAAGTTTTTTAGAAAAATTAGGCATTCATGAGGATCAATTGAGCAAAGGCTCCAAGTGATCACCACTAGTTCCTCATTGTTAATAATCATGCAAGCAAAGGCTTCGCAAGACTACTAACAAAGTTTTTGATTTAATGAGAAATTATTTGGGTTGAAAAAGAATTAAAAAAAACGAGAAAAAGGTGAAAAATTGCAAAATGGGGGGGTGTTATTAGTGCATGCGGGGTTGTGCAACTGAACAGGGGTGTAAACAGAAGCCTGGGTTCGCAGATATGGGGAGCCCAGTATGATAAACTGGGCTAAGTGTGAGAGAGGGTGTGCGCATGAATCAAAGGGGTGTGATTAATAATCTGAATAAAAAAATAGATATAATTAATATACAAGAGGAAAACCCTAAAATAAGAGATTTCCTTGCTCGGTTCTTAAGCTTACCCATTCAGTGACCCCCCCAACAACACACATCACACCATTCACTCAATAGAATCTATACTATTAATGCTTTCGATTCTCCTCACTTTTGAATTATTAGAAGATTTTCTTTCCTTTCAAAGTCACCACTAGAAGCTTCAACGAAAGTCAGCTTCACCATTCACAGTTGTTCAACACAATACTATTGGAATCACTATCCTTGTTATAATGTTTTAAATATATATATATATATATATATATATATATATATATATATATATATATATATATATATATATATATATATATAATAAGAACAAACGTAACCTAAATCAGCATCTGTGTTTAACTATTTTGAGAACCTAAATTTTAGATCTGTTCTTATTGGAAAACCCTAAACTGAACTTGATTATCAAAAACAGACAGATATATTTTTTCTTTCACACCATTCCATTATTGTATTTTAAAATCTACCCCATAATGAAGATTTTCACCAACCTGATTGGATCTACTGCTGTTATCTTCTCTGATCGCCATCGCTTATTTTTTTTTTCGCTTTCGAGATCTAAACAATCTATTTAGGTGATTAGGGTTTCAGTGTAAAACCCTAATCTTGTTTTTTTGGTGGTAATTTCGAGGTCTCCTCCTTTGACCACTGTCTGATCCTTCTTTTATACCTGAAAACTAGGTTTTAGCATTTAATTTCGTTTTTTGGGCTTTGACTAACTTTGACTCTTCCTTTTTTTCAGATCTGCAGCCCAAATCAGCAGTTAGAGAGCAGCTGAAAAATCCTAATTGCACCTCTATGTATTTTTTTTGCATTTTTCCTATTATTTTCGGATTCCTATTTTTTGTACATTTTGTATTACCTTTTTTGTATTTTCTGGACATTTGGAGATTTGAACACTTCTAATTTGTAAATAAAATTAAATAAAGTTTTTTTTGACATTTTTGGAGTATATATATGCTCAAAATAAATTAACTGCACAAAATAAGATTAATAATAAGAAAAAGAGTCGGGTCAAACACAAAGACGAGAACGGGTCAGACTAGACAAATACGCTAAAACGAGACCCAAATAGAAGAAATGTGGTCATTAACTAAAAACACTGAAATTAACTCAGAATTGCATTCTTAAACCTGAATTGAAAAGACAAGCCAAATTTATAGAAAAAAATACTTTCGGTAGACCTACTTATGTACGACTGAACCCAAATACGAAGATTAAATTGAGGAACGCACGAAAAAATCGATCATTCGCGTGCCTGCCTAATTTAAACAACGGTATTTCGATTTAGTTGAGCTGGATAACTGAAATTGGCTTAAGTTAAAAAGAAGGCGGACAAAATTGGGGTATTACAGCTGCCCCTCTTTATTTCACATTTCGCCAAAAAATATGAATTGGCCTTTTCATATTTGTTGGTGAAATGGAAATAAAGATATAGAAATAATACTAATTTTGTCTGCTTTAGAAAAGGTCAAATCTTTTTGTTATTTTCCTTTTGAGAGAAGGGGTTAACACTTGTCGTATTAACGAGAAAGCAATCAATTGGGAAAAGCGGTAAATTGGGAAAAGCGGTAAATTGGGAAAAGCGGTAAATTGGGAATTCAGAGGTTGCCTAAAACCTTCTAACGGACTCTTGTCGAGTCCGAGCTCTGGGGGTGGCCTTTTCGAGCGGCCTTTACGAACTCTACAGATGCTCCTGCACTACAATGCTCCTGCACTGGATTTGCACAATGCACCTGCACTGCATCTGCATTACACCAGCATGCTTGAAGCGACAATGTAAGCACCTCAAATTTCACCAAAGCTTTATCACCCCTATGACATCATGCTTAGTCATGGATCACATGGAGGCACATGCCCACTTGCAAAAGGAGGCGCCTACCATAGCCCACCATTGAAGACTAGCTTTGAAGAGTCATTTACTTATGGACATGTGGTCAATCATTATTGGACCTCCCTATACACTTGAGTGTATGCTTCAACTTGTGAGACAACTTCTGAAAAGTAACCATGGTTACACCTCTAGTTTACTTCAACTACAAGGAAGGAAACCCTCTCATGAAGAAAGCTCAAAGCCTATATAAAGACCTTCACTCTTCACATGGAAAATCATCTCTCATATCATCTCATACACTTCAATTTACGTTTCTAGTAATGTAGTTTTTGTTAGTTTTTAGATTGTAAGAAGGTAAGGGAGGAATTGACAACTTCTTCCTTCACTTCTACATAGAGGTAGCTTAGTGCAGTGGAGTAGTGCACCTGCATTACTTGGCAAGTTCATGCAAAGGAAACTACAATTATGTAACTTCTATCTTATTGTTTCCTTTTATTATTTCAATTATATGAATATGACTTGTTCTGTTTATTTAAGCCTTGTGATGTCTAGCATAAACTAAACTCTTTTGGTTGAGATGTTCTAACCTTATAATGATATTTTATGAAAGTTTTTGTGTTCATATGTGATGTTTGCATTTTAGTTCTTGTATGACAACTCTTTCATATTAATCTTTAGAATTGGCCAACTAAAAGTGAATGCAAATCATAAATACAGACATGGTTTATGATTAGAACTCAATAACTAATAGGGATAAGTGTTTAATAAATGAAACTTTGTTAATTCCATTCTAAAACCTAGACATAGGATAGCATAGTCCTTAGGATGATGCAAATACAAGAAGAACTTATTTAGCATCTTAGACAAGAATTGTAAGAAGGCAAGAAAGGAATTGACAACTTCTATCTTTACTTCAAGACAAGGTTTTAAGAGCTTGTAATGAAACTCTAAAGAAAGTGACCTAAAGGCACATACTAATGCAGCTGCATCACATAAAAACACAAAACTCTTGAAAGTGACTTATTTGGTGAAGACATCTCAACTATCATTCTCCACTGATTTCTTACATCTTTTTATTGCTTATTTACATTTTGTTCGTTTATCAACATCACCTATTTGTGAGTAGGATAGTGGTTACCTTTCACTAGTGAACTATTTAATTTAAACTTGTAAATTAATCCAATCCATGTGGGAACGATACTCTACTTTCACTTTATTACTTGATACGATTGTGTATACTTGCACATTTGTGTGTATATCAAGCGCACCAAGTTTTTGGCGCCGTTGCCGGGGATTGTCATTAATTTTATAGTTTAGATTAGTAGTAAATTAGTGATCATTTAACTTCGTTATTTTATTGTGTTTAGCATTTTTTCAGTTAAACCCTGAGATAGAAAGGAGACTTAGAATGTTCAGGAGCATTCAAAGACAACAAAGAAACGAAAGCAGTTGTAGATACACAATGTCTGAACATGGTACTGGCAGAGGACCTATAACAGTTTTTCTGGATCATTGCATAATTCAGAAAATAATTACAGCCAACAATTCATCAACATGGGAGCAACAGGTATGTTTAATGATAGAGATAGGCCAATGAGAAATTATACTATGTTTGATCCCAAATCATGCAACCTTGCATAGTTAGGCCTAAAATCTCTGCAACACATTTTCAATTTAAACCTATTATGTTCCAAATGCTTCAAACAATAGGCCAATTTAGTGGTTCTCCTCAAGAGGATCCTTATTTGAACTTAAAACAATTTTTAGAAGTGTGTAGCGATTTCATCATTCCTGGTGTTAGTGAAGATGCTTTTAAATTGAAATTATTTCCACATTCCTTGAAGGATAGAGGTAAGGCTTTGTTGAACTCTCTAGAGCCTAACTCTATCACTACTTGGAATGAGATGGCTCAAAAAAATTTAGCAAAATATTTTCCACCTATCAAAAATGTCAGGATGAGAAGTGAAATCACTACTTTTAAACAAAAAGAATTTGAGTCATTGTTTGAAGCATGGAAAAGATGGAAAGAATTGTTGAGAAAATGTCCCTACCATGGAATTCCTGTTATTGTTTAAATGGAAACATTCTATAAGGGTTTAGAACCTCAAACCAGAATAATGCTTGATGCATCATCTGGATGAGTGTTGCTAAATCCATCTTATAATGAGGCTTGTGACTTGATTGAAAGAATTGCATCCAATAGCTCTAGTTGGCTTATTGAGAGGGTGAGTGCCCAAAAGAAAACATCAGGGGTACATGAGATTAGTGAAATATCAGCCCTATCTGCTCAAGTAGTCTCTCTAGCAAACATGATAAAAAGCCTCACTTCTACTAGTGCACCTGCACCTAGTGCAGCTGCATTAACAGACACAACTGCAGCAACCATAGAGCAAGCATCTCCAGCAACAGTTAGTTGTGTATTTTGTGGGGGAGGTCACTTGTATGAAGAATGTCCCAACAACCCTATTCTGTTAACTATGCAGGGTACAACAAAAATAACAACCCTTAACCAAACACCTACAATCCAGATTGGAACAATCACCTGTAACAATGTTGCTGCACCAAATGCAACTGCACCATGTACTCCACCAGGATTCCCTTCTCAACATGTCCAAAGACCATTTGCACCAGAAATGGAAAACTCCTTGGAATCTCTAATGAAAGCATTTATGAGTGAAACAAGAGAATTTATGAGTGATATGAAAACCTCAATCCAAACTTATGGTGCTGCCATCAAAAACTAAGAGAATCCGGTTGGACAATTAGCCACTACTTTTTACCAAAGACCAAATGGATCATTAGAATCCACCACAGAAGCTTTAACTTCACAAAACTATGGGAAAGAGCATGTCAATGCTATATCTTTGAGAAGTGGAAAATATTTGAATGAGCATTATGATACAAAAGGTGAGGGTAAAGAAGAAAAAGAAAAAAAATAAAAAAGAGAAAAGTTCTAGCTATGCAGGAGCATCCATTGCAACTGCATCTGTCTCAAGCAATGCAAGAGCATTCATTGCTCCAGCATCTAGTCATGCACCTGTGCCATCACCTATGTTTGTCCAAGAGTACACTCCTCCTCCTTTTCCTCAAAGGAAGAAGAAGGCTCATGAAGATAAACAATTTTTAGAGGTGTTGAAGCAACTCCACATCATAGAGAGCTCTAAGAAGAGAGAGGGAGGAAGAGATGAACCAGAAGAAGAAGAGAGTGTTAAGGAAATTGAGCCTGAACCAGGCCCTAGAGCAGTCCTCAACAAACAAACAACTCTCTCACCCCAATCCCCATCCCCACAAAAATCCAACTCCACAATCTGCTTCCCAATCAGCCACCACTACACTAACCAAAACACCACCTAACCAGCCTATACTGACACCCTCACCACCAAAATACACCAGAGAAATTCAAAGTACTGCTGAGAACCACAAACTAGAAACCATCCACCAAACACCTCAACTAGAACCACAAGTTAAAGAGAGACAAGTTCTTTTGTCCAACTCAAAGCTTAAAGTACTCCCAGAAAAGCTCAATTCTAAGCAGTCGGGACCTTTTAAACTCGTGAGAGTGTATCCTAATGGGGTAGTGGAATTGTTTGATGAAGCCACTGGTTGTACACTCAAAGTTAATGGCAAAAGGGTGAAGCAGTATTATGGAGCACATGTGGAGAGAGACAAGATCACCACAGAGTTACCAAAACTCTAACATGAGGCTTAGTCTAGCTAAAGACTATAAATTAAGCGCTACTGGGAGGCAACCCAGATTTTTAGGACTAATTGTGTTTTGTGTCTTTTAGTTTTTACTTTTGCAGGTATGAATGAATTGTCTTGTGCAGATGCTGTCAATTATGCAGAATTTTGATGCAGTAGCACCTTGTGCAACTGCATTATTAGCTAATATCTACCACAAGACTTAGTCAGGCTGAAGACTCTTAAATCAAACGCTTATGGGAGGCAACCCATGATTTTGAAGTATTAATTATGTTAGTTTTAATTTATGTTTTAAAGTGTTTTGTAGGAAAAACAAGTTAAGAGAATTCCAGTCTTGTTAACAAGATCGCATACACTGCATTACCAAAATTCTAGTGCTCTCGCAGTGGTGTTGTGTGTGCGGTTTGGTTCGGTTTTGAGGCAAAAAGTGAACCGAACCGCAAGGTAAAATTACATGCGGTTTGGTTTGGTTCGGTTGGCTTCCTAAAATAAAACCGAACCAAACCAAACCAAATAAATGCGGTTTGGTTTGGTTCGGTTGGTTCGGTTTTTTCCAAGACAAAAATAATTTAAAACGGAGTTAAAATGAACTAACATAAAAAAGACTAACATAAATCTTTAAGAAAAAATCTACTCAAATATATATAGTATATAAATCATTCTCTTTTAATTCTTTAAGACAATATTTAAAAGAATTTAAATTGAATATTTTGTTGTAATTTTTAAATATAGCATAACAATATGGATTGTTTGTAAGTGAGACAAAAAATTAATTGGATTTGGGCTAGTAAGTGAGTGAGAGTGGGTTGAAGTTGCATTTGGGTTAGTAAGGAAGGTTGTAATTCAACAAGCCTTAGTGTTACTTGCGGTTTGGTTTGGTTTGGTTTGGTTTGGTTTCGAAAATCAAAACCGCGAACCGAACCGAACCGCGCGGTGCAATGAAAAAAAGAACCGAACTAAACCAATCAAAAGCGGTTTTTTGCGGTTTTCGGTTTGGTTTGGCTCGGTTTGCGGTTTCCCTATTGGTTTGGTTCGGTTTTGAACACCCCTAGCTCCTGCATCAAACTCCACAACACACTTGGGTGAAAATTTAAATGCTAAGAAGAATGTTGCAGAGCAACCTGATGCAGGTACACCTGATCAGTGGCGAAGCCAGGATTTTTCTAGAGCCTGGGCAAGAAAATTTCCCGCAAATTGACATATGACATAATATATAAATAATCATAAAGTGTGTTAAATAGGAGAGATGAAATCTAACCTGTCAATAGAGTGCTAAATAAAATTAGAGCAAAAACCCTAACTCCAAAATACTACCCAAAAAGAGGAATGAGTTGGTTTTCCTTAAATAGAGCTCAAATGTAAATGATTTAAGCTTGGATTGGACTACTTGAAGTGAAAAGAAGAAGAAAAATGGAGGAGGGCATGGTGGAAGAGAAGAGAAGAAAGTGAGAAAAGGAGAGGGAGAGTGTCGTGAGAGAAGAGAGGAAATTGGGGGTGGGGGTTCATTTAGTTTTTGGGTTTTACTTTTTTTACATTGGGCTGGACCAATTGAAGTTATTTGTAAAAAATAATTTTAAATTTATTTGATTCTAAATTTAAAATGCTAAAGATATTTTTTTAAAAAATCATCAACCATCTATATTCATAATTTCTAGTTCTAATATAAGAGATGTGGTAATATTAAAAATATGAATAAAATTTATACTCCAAAAAATATAGAAAATATCATACATTTATTCTATATATATAGTGTTACATATTACCTATACATTTTAATAAAAATAATATGATGATTGTAAAATAAAAGTTACTTATACATTAAGTACAAAAAATATTGTTAGTGCATAAAAAACATATTTTGTTAATATATGTTTCTATATTAAAGTTGTAAAAGTAAATTAAATAACAATTGTTGGCTTAGTGGTAAAGTGACATTTAGGTAACTTCTTGGTTGTGGGTTCAACACTCATTGTAAAACTTTTGGCGAAAATAAAAATAAACTAAGCCGACTTTTATTTAAAGAAGACAAAGCGGAAAAAAATAAATAGAAAACGCTTCTACAGAATCGAACACGGATTCAATGAGTTAAAAAAGAGAAATTAAACCGCTTCGCCAAACGTTTAAACAATATTTAATTGCGAAATGATGTATATATTTAATAACTTATTTTTAAAAACAGGGGTATTATAGTAATTTCATAGGATTTTGAGCCCGGCGCGCGTTCGCTAGCTCAACCTAAAATCACCTCGCACTGATGCAACTGCATCCACCACTGATGTACCTGATGCAAGTGCAACTAGTGCAGGTGCACCAAAGACCTGAGGAACCCAAAAAGAAGAGACAGAAAGTGAAACATTGTGAAGTGAGGTCTAGCTCAAGGCTAAGGAGTGGGGCATCAAAACAGTAATTATATTTGAATGTTGTTAAATATTATGTTTAATTATGCTTTTGGATAATTATATTTTGCATTATGTTATTTCATGAACTAAATCCTCCTCCCATGGTTTTTATTTTTAAAGAGCAGTGAGGACACTGCTCAACTTTAAGTTGGGGGGAGAAGTTAACTTATTATATTATGCATATCATATGTGTTTAACTATAGTATGTATGTCTGATTTGATATACGTTTGTTCTTATATAAGTTTGTTTTTATGTGTGTCTACATGTTTAAATATACACAGCTTGTTTAAGTTTACTAGGTATGCATGTTTAAGTTTGTTTGGTATATTAAATATGTGTGTTTTGATTAAATATTTTTGATATTAAGTATTAGATGTACTTAACAAAGTAGTATTTAAGTACATAAAACTATTCTCTAAAGAGATGTCTCTTTTGGAAATAGTGGAAAGTATGAAAAGTACTATCATTGTTAAGAGTATTTTAGTAGTTTAAGAAAAATGATCAGTTTGAAAGTTTTTAGAAAGCATAGTGCAATTTTATGAATGGAATTTTAATGATGAGAAGAGAAAAAAGAAGCCTTATTTCTTAGAAAATAACCAAAATTATTTTTACTTCAACACCTCAAAACTGAGTTTGTGAAAAGAACCTTGCTATTTAAAGATCAATCTGATGCAAGAGGAATTTTTAGTGATCTTAGGTCAAAACAATTTTTTATTAAAAAGTTGGAATAGCTTAAAGAATTAAGTTTGGGGGTGTTTTATGAAAATTAAGGCTGAATTTGAAAAGTTTAATGAGTAAACAATGCACAAAAGGTTACAAAAGTATAGTATCACAACAATTCTCAATGAATAAAGCCATATTGACCGAATCAATTAAGCTGAGCCTGTGCCAAAGTGCGAAAAGTAATGCATCAGGGGGTCAATGTACCTGTGCCAAAGAGCGAAAAATAATGCATCAGGGGGCCAGTGAGTAGGGCAATATGGGCTATCAAAAGAAAGTGAAGCAGCATCAGTGCTGGAGCACAATGCAACTGCACTGAAGAAAAGAAAAATGCAGAAAAATATCAATGCAAAAAGCACTTCAAAGAAGTGATACATCTGCACCAAAAGAACCACAAAAATAGAAAAAAGTGCATTGGCTCAATAGCTTTGAAAAATTCAAACAAGCCCTTTGTTATATATAAAACTCCCCAATACTTGAGGATTTTGTTAATCTAGTCTTTTTTTTTGAAAAATATTTTGTTGTGAACAAAGGTGAACTAATCTTTTCAAAGGCTAGGAGGAAGTTTTCATTTAGTTTTGGAACTAATCTCAACTCAGTGGGATCACACACACATAAAAGAGTTTGAATAACTTTGGTAGTTTTGAAGAAATAAAGGCACAAGAAAGATTGCTGAAAAATGAAGTTCATAGAAAGCACCTCATGAAAATCAAAGTATCTAGCTGATCTATCTTCTATCTTATCAAGTGTATTTTGTTTGTCTTTGTCATTACTTGAGGACAAACAATGGTTTAAGTTTGGGGGTGTGATAACTCTATTTTATATAGAGTTATTCATATATTTAAACTTAGTAAATTGCTCTCTTTCAAGTAAAGGTAAGGAGTTTATATAGTATTTTGTGTGATATATGATAACTTGAGTGTTTGACATGGTTAAAGTTGTTAACTAGGCTATTTTGGATATATTGTGGTATGTTTGCTGAGTTTGTTCAGTGCAGTCTACAGATGCTCCTGCACTACAATGCTCCTGCACTGGATTTGCACAATGCACCTGCACTGCATCTGCATTACACCAGCATGCTTGAAGCGACAATGTAAGCACCTCAAATTTCACCAAAGCTTTATCACCCCTATGACATCATGCTTAGTCATGGATCACATGGAGGCACATGCCCACTTGCAAAAGGAGGCGCCTACCATAGCCCACCATTGAAGACTAGCTTTGAAGAGTCATTTACTTATGGACATGTGGTCAATCATTATTGGACCTCCCTATACACTTGAGTGTATGCTTCAACTTGTGAGACAACTTCTGAAAAGTAACCATGGTTACACCTCTAGTTTACTTCAACTACAAGGAAGGAAACCCTCTCATGAAGAAAGCTCAAAGCCTATATAAACACCTTCACTCTTCACTTGGAAAAATCATCTCTCATATCATCTCATACACTTCAATTTATGTTTCTAGTAATGTAGTTTTAGTTAGTTTTTAGATTGTAAGAAGGTAAGGGAGGAATTGACAACTTTTTCCTTCACTTCTACATAGAGGTAGCTTAGTGCAGTGGAGTAGTGTACTCGCATCACTTGGCAAGTTCATGCAAAGGAAACTACAATCATGTAAATTCTATATATATTGTTTCCTTTTGTTATTTCAATTATATGAATATGACTTGTTCTGTTTATATAAGCCTTGTGATGTCTAGCATAAACTAAACTCTTTTGGTTGAGATGTTCTAACCTTATAATGATCTTTTAAGTAAGTTATTGTTTTTTTAGATAATCATTTAAGTAAAACTGAATGCAAATCATAAATACAGATATGGTTTATGATTAGAACTCAAGAACTAATAGGGATAAGTGTTTAATAAAGGAAACTTTGTTAATTCCATGCTAAAACCTAGACATAGGATAGCATAGTCCTAAGGATGATGCAAATACAATAGTGAACTTATTTAGCATCTTAGACAAGAATTGTAAGAAGGCAAGAAAGGAATTGACAACTTCTATCTTTACTTCTAGACAAGATTTTAAGAGCTTGTAATGAAACTCTAAAGAAAGTGACCGAAAGACACATACTGATGCAGCTTTATCAGTGCACCTGCATCAAATAAAAACACAAAACTCTTGAAAGTGACTTATTTGTTATAGACATTTCAACTATCATTCTCCACTGATTTCTTACATCTTTTTATTGCTTATTTACATTATGCTCGTTTATCAACATCACCTATTTGTGAGTAGGATAGTGGTTACCTTTCACTAGTGAATTATTTAATTTAAACTTGTAAATTAATCCAATCCCTGTGGGAACGATACTCTACTTTCACTTTATCACTTGATACGATTGTGTATACTTGCATATTTGTGTGTATATCAAGCGCACCACTAGCCACTAACTAGGATAAGTTAATTTCATTTAGTTATATATGATATCACATTGTCTTATAGCAATACAAAATTACAAATTGATTTATTAACATAGTTGTTTAAAGAGTATCTTTCAGAAGCATAGCAACATATTTAACAGACTAATGACTTGGGTACTAGATAAACCTCTTTATTTTACATTAGTTGTTTAAAAAGTATCAGCTCTCTATAAGAACATGATTGTTTGATCTGTATGCATTTGTTATGGACCTCTTCATGTAATAAGTCATGGGTAATGATATTTTAAGTCTATTGTGAATTCAAATAAATTTTCAGTTGTAGAGTATTTGATAAATATGTGAACAATAAGTTTTTCACGCTTTTTCATCTTTGGAAGTTGGCTATTTTTCTTAAACTACATTTGCACTTTGATGTCTGATTATCAGTTTATAATTTCAGAAGGATATTCCCACAACAGCATGTCAAGAAATCTGGTGGCACAAAAGCTACTGAATGCACTAACTCATGTCACAAATGCCGGGATGAGTTTCATGTAATGACTAATTCTAATAGAAGGAAAGTTGACTCAACACTTAAAATCTTTTAGAATGACAATCATTACAAAATGTATGAAAAGAATACTTGCCTAGAGTTGTTTTTAGCCATGTTCAACTATATGTGGCAATTTCAAGTGTTCAAAGCAAAGAAGGGTTGAAAGTTCTTATTCATGATGGCCAAAAGCAACCACTTACATCAACTAGATATGTTGTCTTCAAGGAAACCTTCCAAAATCTATAACCATTGTAAGTATATTAACACTATTTCAATCTATCATTACCAATTCATTTTAACAAATAAAATTTTAACTTATGTCCAAGGACGGAGGGGTAGTGCAGTGCTGGGATGGCTCCAGCCCCCTGTCCTTGCAACAATTTTATTTTAACACTAGATAGCAGTGATACTGTATAATTCTAAGCTGGAGTATTAAAGCTTAAATATATGGGTTATGTGTAATGATTCTTTAAGATTACTTCTTGATTCAAATATGAAAGACTTGCCATTTTGAATTATCTTACTTGCTTACAAAGTCATTTATTATGGTTAGCTGTTTTTATAAAGTCTATGTATATGTATTGGTCATGTTAAACCTGATTTTTTTACAGTTACTTGCTGTCATGATAGACCATATTAGTGAATCTTCAAACTATAGCTACATGTTCAATGTCAAATTGAAAGCTATTTATGATTGTAACCACAATACAGTTTTCCTTCTAAGCTAATAAAGCTACGTGTGTTACTGTTAGAGCTATCTCTAGCCATCCGAGCATAAACCAAGCCGAACATTGTGTGGATCACTAGCAAAATCTGGATGAACACGATCGAAATGCTTCCAAGCTTCACCATCAGATGGGTGGCGTAATTCACCAGAATTGCTTCTATTTTCATGGTGCCATGACAATTTACCCGCAGTCTCCTTTGAAGTAAACATCCTCTGTAGCCTTGGTATAAGAGACAAATAGAACATTGCTTTCCGTGGAACCGGTTTGCCTCTGCTGGCACGGTAGCGTGGCTCTCCACACAACTTGCATTCTGACAACTCTCCATCATTTATCCCAAACTCATTGCTACAATACAGCATGCAACCAGACGCACAATAATCAGTTCTCTTAGATTTTAAGCCAAGCTTCGATACCAGTCTTTTAGCATCATAATAACTCTGCGGCAAAAGTCCTCTAATGGGGGTTGCATCCAACATCATTCTTGTCATATATTCCATGCACAATTCAGTAACATTAAATTGAGACTTGAGACCTAACAACCGAACACACATTGATAATTTAGATTCGTTAGATCCTTCAAATAATGGTTTATTTGTCTCACTCAAAAACATATAAAACCTCTGAGCTTCTTCATTCGAAACTTCTTCAGCATCATATTGTGGTTCCTCAAAATCCAAATTTACACCGATAACATCACCTATCATCCCCTGAACAACATCAAGCGGTTGATTTCCCATAGTCGATGTGCCAACTTCTACGACTGGACTTGAAGTGGCACCTTCTACTTCTTGGATAGGAACAATATCAAGCGGAGGAACATTAATTATATTAATGCCAGGAACTCCAGCTGCTACCTCTCCATGACGAGTCCATATCCAATAATTTGGCTTAAATCCATTGTTGTACAAATGAAGTCGAATCTCACCTTCATTTTTTATAGCTCGAAAGATACATTTCGAACAATGACATCTAATTCCACCTTGTTGCTCAAATTCTTTTTGACGCTTAGCTAAAAGAACAAACTCTTCAACTCCTTCAACAAAATGTCGTTTCAATCCTGCTCTTCCAGGATATAATCGATCATACATCCAACTACGATCCATTTTTTGTGGATGATCCTAATAAATATACTACAACATATATCATTTAGTATACTACATCAAATATTATTTAATATCACATAATATTTATTACATCAAATAATATTTACTATCACATAATATTTATTAACTGTATTAATGTTCTTCTCAAAATAATAAATGTTCCTAATAAAATTACTACTATATGTATCATATATGTGTATCAAAACAATACATATTTTTATTTTTATTTTCTAGCTACTATAACTTTTATAGACTAGCAAATATTTAAATAAACCATCGCCTATTATTTTTTACTATGATCCTATTATTTCAATAAATTACATCAAATAACATTTGTTACTATATTATAATAATATTTAGTATCACATAATATTTAATAAGTCTATTAATGTTGGTCAAAAAATTAACTATTTAATGTGTTTATTATATGTAATAAATAATAAACAACAAATATTAACAACTATCTATTCTAAATATTACACAATAATTATAATAACATAATAATTCCAATATTTTTTTTACAATCATAAACAATTTTGAATTTAAATTGTTATGTAAAATTTTAATTTTAAAATTAAAATAACAATTTTGAACATATCTTTTTTACTAAATATTATTAATATTATTAGTAAATTACATTAATTGTTATAATAATAATCTTAGTTCTAATATTGAGGAGTCTCTGACTTGACGCTAATAACTTCGAACGAACTCAACCAATTCTGCAAAACACTCTCCAACTTTCCCTCAAACTCATACAATCACTACAAGAAAAAGCCTCATTTGCCACCAAAATTAGCCACGGAGCCCTGTCCGTCGCTAATTTGCCACGGATTTGCGACGGCATGTGTAAAAATTGAGAGCGCGAAATTTCCCGCTGGGGTTTGCCACGGACATGTGAAATGCCAAAAATTTGCGACGGAGATGCCGTGGCAAGTCCGTGGCAATCCAATTATGAAAATAAAACACCCACGATAAATCTCTTTTTTCACGTTCTCCTTCACGTTCTCCTTCTCTCCACAGAAATCAAAACGCTCTCTTCTTCTTCTCACCCTCTCGCTCTCCTCCCTACAACCCGCCTCCCTCACTCTCAATCACCACCACCTCACCTCCACCCACACTCCCCACCGTCGTGCTCGCTGCTCCATCATTCTCCTCAACTTCGACGGAACCCTCAACATGTAGCATCGTGAACCAGAACCACCACACTCCACCAACGTCCTCCATGCTTCTTTGTCGTCATCTTCTCCGTCATCAACCGCTACTTCTGCTCAGTCGGTTGTTCTTCAAGTTTCAAGGTTAGATTTTCATTACTTCATTCGTTCTTCGTTTCTTCTTCGTTTTCTAGCTTCTTCAATCCGTTTTCCTTTTTCATTTCGTTTTCCTTTCTCTTTGATATCGTTTTCCTTCCCTCTTTAATTTCATTTTCATCCTTCTTCTTGATTTTGAATTTTAGGGTTTGTGTGATTTGGGATTTGGGAATGGATTTTAGGGTTTATGTGATTTGGGATTTGGGATAAATCTCTGTATGGTTACGCTTTATTTTGTTACACTTTTAAATACAGATTATACATATTAAATATGAATTGAAATTTAAACAGAATTCGTTCAAGGTTCTGCATGTATTCAAAGGTTACTTCGCTTTTTGGAAGATGGTTGCCAACTTTCTACATTGGGCATATCATAAGCTGACTGATGCCATGTGCAATTCTATATTTTTTATAATCTATTCTGAAAATTAGTGCAGCCCTATATATACTAAATTATTGCTATAGTTTATTGTAAATTACTATGCTGAGTCATATTGAACAATTACTTCAACATAATTGGTAGAACAACAAGATACTGGTTTGTTGTGTTTGATATCATGAATACAAAATTACAAACAAGCTGAGGTAATAGCTTATTTTGTTTTGTTTTTAATACCAGTATCTATCTATGCCTTTAAAAAGTAGTAATTATATGTTTTGTTTTGTCTCATAGTCGTTAATGTGGTCAATTTGTGCTCATGACTTGTATGTTTTTCACTGTGCTAATGCCTTGAAAGTTTGATATATATGGAAAGTTGATTTATGAGGATCATTGTTATTGTACTAGTATTTATTTAACTTTTAACACTGAAATGGATTTGGGAAGTTGTCTCATATATATTTGATGACTTCAGCAGGAGCATGGTTTTCTTGGATCAATAATTCCCGGTGCTGTAAATGATGTGCTGGATCCTGCTTATCATCATCATGTGCCTCATAACGCCGTTCCTGCAGGAGTCGAAAGGTGAACTATCTGTTACAATCCTTTTTTGTTTCCATAATCTAGCATGCTTGATTTACCTTTTTATAAATTTCCTAACCGAAACCAGCAGCCCCTCCTTTCTTCTATGAAATAATGTATTAATATTACAATTTCAATCATTAATTCATTTAGCTCGCTCGAAACCTCTATATATATATGATTGGATAACTTATTAGTCGTCTCTGTGTTATCCTTCACATTATGAATATTTTTGGGCCACAGTGAAAATTATTTGCCCCTTCCTTATTTTCGGTCCTGCATGGAGAGAACAGTTATAATATTCTCAGACTTCTATGGCACTGTGATTTTTTTTTTGGTAGAGTTCCTTCTGATTGTTTGGGATACAATAGATGGATGTAACCAATTGAATTGCCTAAAGATTGCTGGTATATTATTTATAGTTCAGTGAAGCAGTTGACTAACAGCCATGACAATGAGGGGATGTTTATGATAACTTTAGTTGTGACTGTGGTAAAGTACTAAGCCCTTAGGCTAACTTTGTTGACACATAATTACTTTCTTTTGGGGTGGGGTATGCATTTTATTGCCTTCATGCCGCATTTTGCTTATTTCACTAATTTTATATTTATTTGAATCAGCTTGTGTTCTCATCTTCACCATCAGTATATGGTTGGCCAAAGGAGGTTCCATGTACTGGAAGAATCCTCTTTCAAAGAATGAACCCATATGGGCGAACTAAGGTATGAGTAGGAAACTGTTATAGGTAATTTGTTTGAAGGGGAAACTGATTTTTGGCTTGATAGTTTTGGGGTCTTGTAAAAAATATCCTCGGTAAAACATTGTTGAACCTATAACTTGTCCAACTTTTATTTTAATGTTAAGATATATTCTAAAAGTCCAGCATTGATTTGAAAAATATTTTTTCTTTCTTTACAATAGAAGAAAATATCAAGACAGAGTAAATTGCGAAGAGAAAGAAGAACCGTTGCTCATACAAAAGAAACTTGTCAACTTTCATTACTTAAGTGTCGCAACTTTGCTGTTTAGCATGGAAGTTTAGGCTATGCAAAAGCAAGCACGGAAGTAAAATCACATGCTTAAATAGTAGGATGTGTGATGTGTCTTACAAGTTTCTTTTTTTGGTTCTTTGGCATGTGAGATAAATCGGAAGGAATCACTGCATTTGTTGATGCGTGAAAAGTATTGTTCAGTTAATTTTTCTATAAATTGACACTTTCAGTAACAACAATTGAACAGCAACAACCAAGCTTTATTTCTCTAATTAGAGTAAGCTATATGCGTCAATTGACATCTAGTGTTATTATATTCATAATTATAATGATACTTGAGTTTGACATAATAAAATTACTTACATAAGTTGGGAGACAGTAACAATAGTTTTACTGGTTTATTTACATTGTAGATCATAGATAGACATAGATAAGTCCAATTCTATGTCAAATAGGTAATAATGATAAATGCTAAAAGGAATTGATCCCTCTTATCTTCACCCATTGATTTGTTTCAGGTGGTGACAAAATTCAGAGCAAATGGAATAAGGGCAATTTGTGGTAGATTATTTATTGGAACAACAGGGAAGATACAAGATTCTGAGCTAATCGATACAACTGGGGCAGGGGACGCATTTATTGGAGCAATTATGTATGGTAGGTGTAATCATTGATACAAGAGTGGTTTGTATTTCAATGATGTTAAGATGTGTATTTCACTGATGTTCAAGATACTTCAAAGCATGGAGTAGCAAACAATGAGTGGCTGCAAATAATCTCCTAGCTATGGTTCTACATTTTCTCAGTTCATTTTCTTTCCACTTCTGTTACCATGTATATTTGCATTTTGCATTATGCTTTCTTCTTCTGGTGCATTTTCTCATTCCCTATCCCTATCTGTGGACACTTTTTCTATGTTGTTTCTCAGTATAGGATGAGTGTAATTTTCTAACCAACATGTTTAATTTTCCCTTCAGTATATTCTTCTTCCTCTCTAGATCAACTACATTCCTTCTATTTTTTGAGTTCATAGCTAATGCTTATTTCCTTTTTAAATGTTCTGTACATTTTAATGGGTTTCTTTGTATTTTCCGGTTTTCCTACAAAATGCAGAAGACTATAAATATTTGTCTTGTCTATAACATTTAGTATAAATATTTGATGTTTGATGCATGATTCAGAGAAGCTAAACCTACAAAATTCAGTTCAAATGGACCTCTTTGTATTGCTGTTGTTGCCTTGAATACGAGCTGTCCAAAAGCAACATCAGGGAGTCTTGCTCTTCATAAGTAGTACTTCACTGATTTCTAAGCTCTAGAGATTGTGTTTTTTGTTTACTTATAATGTTTCTTCATTCTGTTTTCCTAGGTGATGAAAAATTCAGGAGGCTTAGAAAGACCAAAGAGAGATACTAAGGTCGAGTGACCACTCTTTTGATGATGAAGGTGATCAATATGAACTGGCCGTTTAATTATCCTGTGGTTTCTTTCCCTTTTTTAGCTTATTCAAGTGTCCTATGATGTCCTATGTTTGTCAACTCATCTAGGTGAAAGCCTTTAGGACTACTAATTCAAATTGGTCATACTTAATTGTTTTCTAGTGGTCAATGATGTAGGAATATTTAGAGTCTTCATTGAACTTTTGACTCAAATTGGAATTTAGTGCTAAAAATGAAATAGCTTTTAGTCTTTCAATAGCCTCCTACTGTTAAAAAGTCTCTGGAAGATGGATTGAAGTTTGTTCCCATTTGCTTGATGTAATCCATAGATTTTCTCAAGAATGCTAGAACTTATTTTTTGATATCACATTTTGCTAATATCTCCAGATAAAATTTAAGCTACAAAATTTATCTCTATAGCAAGCATACTTCAGATTACTAATTGAGATTGATGGATTGAAAGCTTTGACCACATACATAATGGTATTTCTGATATTTAGTTACCTGTCAATGAGGCTCACAGGTATGTAGTGTATTGTTTAGTTACCTGGCAATGTTGTCGATGTTTTCTTATCAATGGTATTTCTGATATTCAGTTACCTTAGCTTCTTTGTCACAGCTAGTTAACTCTGTCAGAAGGTCATTAGTTTTTATTGTGGTTGATTTAGTATTATGATTATGATTGCTAAGTTGCTTCTCTGTAATTGTTACTAGGTGAAACAAACATTAGGCCAGTTCACGCTGGCTCAGTGGGACAAAGATGAGTGGCATCCATTACAGGGTCCATGGCGTTTTATTCAAGTCCTTAGTCTTTGCATTGTATTTTTGACAAGAGAGCTCAACACATTCTTTTTGAAATTTTGTGTCTGTGGATACCTCCGCGCAATTCGAAGAGTTATATATAGGTTAATTTTGTGGTGGTTACTTGCAATTCCAACAATTCGTGAGTACAACACATACCTTCAAGATAGGTAATATTATTCTCCATGTCTCTTGTTTTCATTGTATTGATTATCAATGAATAAAGAGCAGCAGATGACATCCTTATGAAATTTTAACTTGTTTTTTTTTGTGAAATTTTTAAAAAGCGTGAAAAAGGTTGGAGCATCTTTGTTGGCTATCTCTTGCTATTTGTATTGTAGAACTTCGATTTGCATCTTTGTTGGCTATCTCTTGCTATTTGTATTGTAGAACTTCTGATTTGCTATTTGTATTGTAGAAGACAATTAGTAATTATATGTTTTGCACATGGATTGTACTCATTTATTATTGTGGTTATTATGTTTTGCTCTATATAAGTTTATTAATTTTGATGTTGGAGCATTTATGTGTTCTGTATAGATATCCCTATTAAATAGAATTTGGAGGCATAATTTAATTTTTTTTTAAAATTTTTTTTTAAAATTTGCGACGGATTTGCCACGGAAAAATTTGCCACGGATTTGCGACGGACAAATTTGCCACGGAAAATCCGTGGCAAAGCGTTTGCGACGAGCGCTTTTGCCACCAAAATTTGTCCGTCGCAAATCCGTGGCAAATTCATATTTGCCACGGATATTTGTACATTTGCCACGGGAATGTCCGTGGCAAACCACTGATTTTCTTGTAGTGAATTGCTAAACAAATAAGATCAGAATAAGTAAATATTAACTCATATTAGTACAAACTAACACATATAAACTACATAGGTATTTTTTTAGATAAGCGAAGATTCATTGAAAGAAGCACAAGATGTGCCCAACCTTTACAATGGGAAGGGGGAGGGCCTCCTCAAAACCCCCTAAGCCAAAACTCATTGGGAAAAAGACTTAGGTGGAAAAAAGAGTACCTCACACGAAAACCGTGCACACAGTGGAAAAAACAAACCTAGTCCACTGCTTCTCCCCCTTCTACGAATTAGTTTATTAGGTACAGTACATAATTGAATTACAACATTGAGAAACAGCCCAACGGGCAATTGTACCACTCCGCCCAATTCGCCATGCAATTCCTTCCTCTCCTTGCCTTAAACCAGCTCCAAGCTATATCTTTAATTCTCGCTAAAATAACCGAGACAGACTCTACCTCCCCTCTGAAAATTACCGTATTCCGGTGCATCCATAGTTTCCAAATGACTGCCATCCAGATAAGATGTTTGACGCCTCTTTGCCGCTTTCCTTTCACCAGGTCCCCGAACTCCATAAAATGAGTAATAATATTGTCCATATCACAAACCGCAGTACCCATCCAAGAAAAAACTATCCTCCATATATCTTTGGCAACACCACAAGTCACGAACAAATGATCCACTGTTTCTTCTTCCCGAGAACACAATACGCATCTTGTAACATTTTGTGGAAAAATTATACCTCTTTGATGTAGCGCAACTCGTGTGGCAATACGCTTCAATATTACTCTCCACGTAAATATTGGAATTTTGGAATGCACATCATTTTTCCAGATCTTCCTACAAGCACTAACAGTTTCGGTTTGTGCAGTAACAGTTGTACCTGCAGAAAAAACCAGCAATAATTCATAGCACTTCTTCACGGTGAACCCAACCAACGAGTCTGGAAGCCATATCCAGCTGTCTGCGCGTTGGACTAATGCAACAACAGTCGTAGCAGTTCTGCGCAGCCGGCGCTCCATCGGTCTTTATCTGCACAAGACTGCGTGTGTTCCTACGTAAAATTAATGAGCCCAATCCCACGACCAATTCCAGCCATAGTCCATCCATTGCCCAAAGTTCTCAACCGTATCCTCTTTAGAGGTGCAACAATTATAAATGTCCAGAAATAATTCTGCCAAGCTTTCCCTCCCAACCCACGCATCCTTCCAAAATCTCACCACATTACCTTTGCCTAATTTAATTTTTACCAAATCTCCAAACCAGTTTTCTTGCAAACACATATCCTCACCGAGTAAACATAAATCCCTCCACCAAAGCGACTTCTTCTCCCACCCTCTTCTACTCTCGGTAATGTCGGGCCATCTCCCTCTTAAGTCATACTTTTCTACTAAAACCTCCTTCCATATAGAATTATTTTCCTCAGTTAATATTCTCCATCGCCTCTTAGTTAATAGAGCCATATTAAACACTTCTAAATTTTGTATGCCCAAACCTCCCTTTTCTTTAGGTAGACAAATAGTTTCCCATTTCACCCATGCTACCTTCTTATGTTCTTCATCACCTCCCCATAGGAATCTTCTTTGTAGTTTCGTGATCTCCGTAATAACCTTCTTTGGTGCTTTTTAAAAAGAGAAGAAATACAACGGAAGAGAAGCGAGAACCGCATTGATAAGTGTGACACGCCCCCCAATGGATAATTGTCTACTTTTCCAATACTATTTAACCTTGCCTTCATGGAGTCTATAATAGGTTGCCACGTACTCAATCTCCTCGGATTTGCACCAACCGGAATCCCAAAAATTTAAATGGGACTGATCCCACCTTGCATACTAGAAACTGTGACATTCCCTCCATAGCTCTCTCATCAATATTCAGCCCAAAAACACTACTTTTTGCAAAATTTACCTTTAGGCCGGAGACCATCTCAAAGCTCCTCAACAATGCTTTCCAACACCAAATGCTCTTCTCACCCCCGTCACAAAAGAGAATTGTATCATCCGCAAATTGTAAGAGCTCCACTGACAAAGAATTATTGATATTGAAGCCATTAAGATTATTTGATTCAACACCTTTCCTTACCAACCCAGCCAAACCTTCCGCCACTATCAAGAATAGAAAAGGAGCCAACGGATCCCCTTGCTTCAATCCTTTCTGGGCCACAAACTCCTCTGTTGGGCTGCCATTGACTAGCACGGATATTGAATTAGACGAGATACATGCTCGTATCCATTTTCTCCACCTTTCCCCAAACCCCATCCTACACAACATATATTCCAAATATGACCAGCTCACCGAATCATATGCCTTTTCAAAGTCCGCCTTCATAACCACACATTTTTTATTTTTTCTCTTTGCCAAATCCATAATCTCGTTGACAACAACCACACCATCAAGGATGTTTCTACCTTGGAGGAAAGCACTCTGACAATCGGATATTACCCCTTTCAAGACCTTTTTCAATCTTCCCGCTAACACCTTTGCAAGCATCTTGTACAAACAACCAATTAAAGAAATGGGTCTATACTCCCCTAGACCTTGTGGGTTGTGATTCTTAGGAATAAGTGCAATAAAAGATGCACTAACCGCCTTGGGAAGTCTTGCACTTGTGTAAAATTCTTCGAAAAATTTCAAAACTTCCATTCCGATGAAATCCCAACACTCCTTGATGAATCTAAAATTGAAGTTGTCCGGCCCCGGACTTTTATTACCATCGCATTCCCATACCATCTCTTTAATCTCATCCAAAGAAAATGGAACAATTAGTGACTCATTATCGGACCCAGAAATTTGACTAAAGTTCACCTCATCCAGTGTCGGTCTATTTGTATCTTCTTCCTTAAATTTTTCTTCAAAATGTCTTCTAACTTCATTTTTCACTTCCCCCACCTCCTCTATCCACTCCCCTCCCGACATAAGTTTAAGTAACTGAGTTCTCCTTCGGTTCCCTTTCATACACGCATGGAAATAACGGCTATTTGAATCACCTTCCGCAATCCACCTCACTCTCGCCTTTTGTGCAAGTAAACTTTCTTTTGCGTGAAGTTCCTTCCAAAATTCCTCATTCAACTTGTTCCTTAATTCGTCATCCACACCACCCCCTTCCGATGCTAACTTCTCTACTTCATTCAAATCACGAACTATATTTTCTAATTTCAGATCTTTATACCCAAACACCTCCCGGTTCCACACCTTTAATTTTTCCTTCAACAATTTCAATTTTTCTTTCAACACAAAAGAAGCATTCCCATTCACCTGAAAGGAAGTCCAACATTCTTTGGCAAAATCCATGAACTCCACATGCTCTAGCCAGCAATTGTTAAACCTAAATGGTTTAGGTCCCCAATTGAGAGCCGAAATGTCCAACCAAACTGGGCAATGGTCTGAAATCTCTCTGTCCCCCACCCACTGTGCTCTAACATTCCAAGTTGAAATCAGCCCCTCCGTCAACAAAATTCTATCTAATCAACTTGCCCTCCCGTCTGAACCAAAGCAAGTGAATTTCTTACCCAACACAAGAACATCTACTAGCTCCATGTCCTCCATAAAAGACAAAAATTCTCTTACTTCCATATTGTTGAAACTAGACAAACAACCACTTCTCTCTGCTCTAGTAGTAACTGCATTAAAGTCCCCAGCAATACACCAATCTCCTACTTCAAAATCATCCTTTAAAGTTCTCAGGTTGTCTCATAGTCTCCTTTTCCCTGCCATGTTACATGCAGAATAGACGTTCACCAAGTAACAAAGTCTTCCTTTTATTTTAGCACAGACACCTACAAAGTGTTCTCCTGAGAAAGAGAACATAACCTCCAGCGATTCTGATTTCCATATGCTTAGCAAGCCACCCGACAACCCGTTTGCATTTTTGCTCAACCAATCAAAATCTGAGTCACCCCAAATACTACCCACCTCCCTTCTCGATAAATCACAGCTTTTAGTTTCTTGAATCATACAAAAATCTATTTTCTCTTTAATTATTAACTTCTTTACACGCTTTCTTTTAGCAGCGCCCCCCACCCTCTCATATTTAAGGTTGTGATCTTCATTGAGAACCATCCTTTGCCCCCTTCCTTCCTTTCACACTCTTGTCCCTAACTTCCAAGGATTGGATTCTACCCGCATAAACCTCATCTTTGCTTTCCCCTGTGACACTCAAGTTTTCCTTGGCAAAGCTCCACATCTTATTAGCAACAGACAGTTCCTGATCTATCAGATACCTCTCATTGAAAACTTGGATACCTGAGTCCCCCACAGAAACATCACCAATGGCTGCCCCATTCATATCACAACTATAAGACAAAGATAGGTTAGAACCTGGAGGATTACGCGTGACAACATGGAACCTTGAATTACCATTTGACCCATTAGAAAGACTAACGGAGGGGAATAATTTCTTGGCCTCCTCATTAACAAGTCCAACAAGCACACCCTGATTAACTTCATCCTCATTATCATTATTACAAATGATTGACTTCCCTTTATTTTTTGATTTCTTCTTATTTCTCAAAAGAGGTCCGAAAGAGTTACTTATAGTGACACTTTCCTCCACCACATCTGAGATAGTATTCTTCTTCTGTGTAACATCAGGTCCGTTTATTATTCTGTTCTCCGCCTTTTCATTCTCTACTCCTTGAGTCCCCGAATTCAATCCTCAACCTCCACCTGGGTTGCATTATTGTGATTTTCTATTAGGGGGACACTTGCGACATTTTCAACATCTATTATGGTGTTTTCTTTTAGTTCCTCCTTCTTTTGAGCATCCTCATTACCCAGCATATCATTAAAATCTCCCTCCTATTCACCAGTTACATTCCTACCCTGCAAGTTCAACTTTTCCGCTTCCAGTAATTTTTTTATAACCTCTTCTTCATCTTCCTCAACTCTATCAACAGGAGGGACCACATCATGAAATAAGGGTGACACCTCCTCTACAGAACTATCAGAGTCACTAGAGTACTGATCCTCCACTTTATCGGGGCCATAAGCCGAAGTTAAACCCTCCCAATACATCGGACCACACCACTCTTCTAAAACCTTAATGTCAAACATTGAATCATTAATGTTAGCATCTACCACCATATTGAATACATCATAGCATCTTGTCCGAATTAATATTCTAGCAACGTCCATGGACTTCTTCTTTCTAGTGTTCTCATCCACCCCCAAGAAAGTGCCAAATTTGCCGGCTAATGCTGAAAAAAACTCATTATTCCATGCATGAACTGGTATGCCATGACATCTAACCCACACCAACCTCTCATTATCTACTTCATCCGGTGTCCATTTCCTAATATCTTTGAACTTCTCAAGCACCCAATCCTCCGCATCATCAATGAGAGCCTGTATTATTCCTTCCTCTATCTCTTCAAGGAGGACACGGTTTGCACCCATGGGTGTTACCTTAATAGAGAAAAACCCTTGCATGTTGAACCACTCCTGAACCGTATGAGTACTCCCAGCATGTTTAACAATACCCACGTACATTTTCTTGAAACCATCTAGCTCTTCGGGTGAGGCATTGTACCACACGCCACACAAATTCTTCTTTCGAAAATACACAATTTTTTGGTCATGGGTTGAATGATTTACGTACCTCTTAGCAGTACCATACTTTTTTTGATATGGCTTCCTTCCTTCCCACCTATCATACGGATACCTTCCTTCCTTGCCTCCGTGCCTGTTGACGTTTTCCGAGCCCTTTCTATTCCTCGGCCTGTTTGCAGTCTCCAGAGCGTCATTGTTATTCTCCCTGTTTGCATTCCTTGGCCTGTTAACGTTCTCCACTGCTCCCGACCTCACTCCCTTTCTTGCACCAATGACATCTGTTGATACTCCCTCCTCGTATAAATTCATACTCTTACCCTTATTTTCTACAAACACCTTCGGTTCCCAGACCTGTCGTATCACCTCCCTCTGCGGCCCTTCGTTTCTTTCAAACGCAGCTTTCATTTCTTCCTCCCTTCTACCCTTTGGATGCACCCCTTCAGTTCTAGTCGCATCTGAGTCGCCCCTGATGTATCTTGGTAGATTAACGTGGAGTTTATCAGAGCCAAAGAGAATATTGTCTAGTTTCACCCCAAACAACTGTGGCTCCTTCACTTCGGTGAACCGTGCGAAACCAAAACGTTTCCCCCACTTGTTTATCTTTGGAGGTATTACAACCTCCACCACCTTCCCATACAAAGCAAAAGCCCTGAACATTTCCTTTGCACCATGAGAATCTGGAAAGTCAGAGAAGTAGTAGGAGATAGTGTCTTCAAATCTGCCGCTCCATCTTCCAGCAATGTCCATTCTTCCTTTGTTGACATTGGAGTGTTTCTTCTTACTCTGGACCAGTTGCCAGCCTTCGTTGTTGCCTTCACCGTAGTCGTGACCCTTTGCATTCTCCCTCTCATGGCCGTGAGGCCCGTGACCCTTTGCATTTTCTTTCTTTTCGTTCTCCAGGATGCTCTCTCTCCCTTCTGTTTCTCTCTCTTTTTTCTCTCTCATTCTCAAATTTCTTTGGTCTCTGTTTCAGCATCTACAAACTACCTGATACTTGCCAATGCGAGTTCAACAGAATTGCCAGCCTTAACATGTGACTTGGGATACAAACACTCCATATTTTCCACAATAAACTCCTTATAAGGATCGTGGATTTCTGCTTTGAAGATCCATGATCTAATGAACCCACAGTATGGTTCACATGATTGAAGAAAAAGAAACTTGAGCAGAGTACAATGAGCAGGATCAGCAACCTAGATTTCAGAGCGCTATAAAGGTTAGAATAAATTTTAAAGAAGAAAAGAATTAAGGCTTAATTCCATTTTTTAAACTACATAGGTATACAATGTTAACATACCTTCAAACATTTGGAATGGAATGGAAGTGTGAAGAAATTAGAATAAAGTGAAAGAGGAAAACATGTTTCATTACTTCACTTCCCCATTATTCAATTACTTGCTCAACAAGGAAAATATGGATAGATCAAGTGTCAACCCTTTTTACTCATTGACTTCCTTTGAATATACTTGGTAAAAATAAACTTCCCGTGAAAGAAAGAACTGGCTTTCAAGTTTTGTTTTTTATTCTTTCAAATATAGATGTTTTTAATAATTTATATGTTTTATAGAGTGATAAAAAAAACTCAATACAAGAAATATAATAGTTTTTTAAAATCTACTTTGAATATTTTTTTTAACAAGCATTATTGTTATTTCTATTAGTTATCAATAGTAGTTGTAATAATGACGGCGTTAAGGCAAGATAGGATGAATAATTCTACAAAATCTAATTTTAAACTATATTAACATAGCTTTCATATAGTCTAATTTTAATGTTAATATAGCACAAACTAAAAGATGATGTTGTGGTCAAAAAGGTATATATACTAAATTGTTACATAAATATATAAAACCATAAAATGCATAATCTTTATTTTAGCTGGTGTACCTCTTACTAGGTTTATTTCATCAAAATTGTTTCATCATCAAATAAGACAAATCTAATTTTAGTTGAGGAAATAAAGTTCAAACAAAACATGTTATACCCAACTTTTATATCTCAACTAATCAACATAAATATGCAAGTGATTTTTTTTCATTTCAACAACAAAAATATTATAAATTAATGTTAAAAAAATATATATTTGTGCGCATCATGTAAGAGGAACGAAGGAAACAGGGCCGTCCCAAACAATCGAGGGGACATGTGCAAATATTAAAAGTTTGGCCACTAATTTTATTAAATTGGGCCCCTAGTGACAAATTTTTTTGTAATTTATTGTGGGGGAGAAAATCGGCAACAAATATACCCAAAAATCAAATATAGAAAAAAGTAAATATAAATTAAAATACTATAGCTACCAACAAACATAAAATTTCTAAAGTAACCATTTTAATTCGTCAAAATGATTACATGTTGAGCAAGTAATTGAATAATGGATAGATCAAGTGTCAATTACTTTCTAAGTTAGGTTCTAAATATTTTTGGGCCCTAAAAATTTGGCATTGGGCCGGGGCCCTGTGCAGTAGCCTAGCTTGCACAGGCTCATAAACGCCCCTGGAAGGAAATGAAAAGGAACGAAGGAAAACTGATAAACTCCAATTTAGTGCAATTTTTAGGGATATTTTTATGTCATTTAGAGCAATTATATTTAATTATATAAATTACTGACTTAATTTGCTCTTCGTTTTGCAGAAAATATAAAAAAGAATGAAAAGTTATTTTTAAAGTCACATTGAAGATAAGATTATATATATATTTGGCTGGAAAACAATTAAGGAAAAAATCATGGCTTAATGGACAAAAGGTGCCGCAATGAGCAACACATGGAGGTGTGGGAATTAAAAAAGGGCATGTGAGATCATGAAAAGAAAGAGGCACGTGATCAACCCTACTTGGGGAGAAAGAAATCAAGCTACAACATTTATAAATAATGTGCTGCACCTTATCACACAGGGACGGAAGGATTCAGAGCCGTAATTAGAGACGAAGTCGCACATGAACCTACGACAACAGTAACGCCTAGGAGAGAGTTGGAGATTTGGGTACCGTTCTTGACACCGTGAGAGAGCTCTGGAGCAGAAGAAAGAGATTGAAGACAAAGATTAAGACTTTCTCTACTTTCGGGTTATTCTTATCTTTGTAATTTCATGAACCTTATTTCTATTTTATTGTTCTTAATATCTATGGATACCTAAATCCTCTTTTAGGGTCTTAGGTGAATCTTGCATGATTAGAGACCTTTTTATGTTCTAATTTCTAGTTTAAATTCCTATTTTTATTTTAATTGATATTATCCTATTGTTTTTATCACATGATTAGGATTAGTTACCCTTTGCATGTTTATAATCAATTAGTTGATCAGCGACCGTACTGCAATTAGTTGGTGGACCTATAGGATAATTGGGGCTATAATTAGGGCATGACCAAACCATAATTTAGTCTTCCAATCATTCAACCTTTTTGTTCTTTATGCCTTTCTTAAATTTAAATTCTTGCATGACCAAACAAGGGTTAATTTAGGAAAAAGAATATTAATCGCGAATGACCAAACGGATTAATAGTTTTAGTAAAGGGATTGGTAATTGAAACAAAATAAGGGAATTCAGGTAGAATTATACATAGGGGAATCGAAGCTTGCAAGTGAAACTGTGACCTAGGTCTGTCACCATTTATTAAATCTAGTATTTTAATTAGTGTTCTTTGTTTCTTTTAGTTTCTACAACCATCAAACATTTGTTCGTCTAAACATTAACTAATCTCGATTAGTTTAGTACTTGTTAATTAATCCATGTGGAGACGATAATCTTTTATACTACTTCTGCGAAAGAGTACACTTGCTCTAAGTGTGTTTTTAACGCAACAAGTTTTTGGCGCCGTTGCCGGTGATTAATTTAATAATATTAAACAGCAGAGATTTTTTATTGCTTTAGACATATTTTTGTGTTTTAGTTTTTATTTTTGTTTTTTTTATCTTATTAAAAAGTAAAAAAATTGATAACTCTTTCCCAAGAGCTCGTTGCAGTTCACTTTGTTTTGCAGAGAAAAATCCAAATCATGTTTAAAACACATGGAGATTATCTTAGAGAAGCAGAGGCGCAAAGAAATTTTGAGAACTCATATTGGTATATGCCACAATGCCAATTCCCGATTTCTCCTCCTCCTTATGACCCTTATTTGGATTATTGGGATGACTATGAGCCACCTCCTTATTCCTCCCACTGGAATAATTATGAGCCACTACAAGTGCAGAGGCAAGAGGAGGAAAAACTGGATACAAATGACGTCTTGGCCAATTTAATGGAGCAGACAAATGAAAGACTTGATAGATGTAGTGATATGATAACACTGGCAACTCAGTTGGCTCTAAGGCAAGAGGAGACACCAGACACCAATGATGTATTTGAACAGATAAATGCAAAGTTTGACCACATGAGTGGTCAACTATCAAGTATCATCGCTATGTTATCTCAAGAGGCCCAAGAAACTCCTTATTCACAAACTGAGCAATACAGAGATAATATTCTTAGTAGTGATGAAGTGTTCTTCAAAGAAGATAATCTAGAGGAAGAAGCTCTCGAGAAAGATGAAGAGACTCCTACTGAAGGGAGTCAAATCAAAATAATAGCTCCTACCAAAGAGAGTTATATTGAAACAAAAGATGCTATTGATGAGAGCGGTTGTGAGGAGAATGAGAAAGATCCATTGGTTCATGAGCAGGAGGAAGAGGAGAAAGCCCCAATTTTTGGGCAAGTTGTTTTAACCATTGGTGATGCTGTAATTGGGGTTAATAAGGGAAAGGTAACTTTACGGAGTGGTAAAGAAGATGATGTTATTAAAACTTTAAATTCCAACGAAAATTTATCTTCTTTAACCTCTCCTTATTTTGATGATGTGGTTGAAACTAACATTGTTAGTGATTTAAAGATGCAGGACCTTTCGGAAAAAATTCTTATTTTGCAGGATCCTAGCATAGTGGTGGATGGAGATAAAACAAAAATTCCACAATCCTTTGAATTTCAACCACCACATGGAAAAAGAAAAAACAATGTCAATCACATGGTTAGAAAACTAAGAAGGTGCACTGCGTTAGATGTAAAATTTTCTCTTGGAGAGCCACCTGATTGAGCACCAACTATCGTCAGGCTCATGACGTTAAACAAGTGCTTCGCAGGAGGCAACCTGTGTTTTCTTTTCATTTATTTTTATTTTACTTTTATTTTTGTTTTGTCTTTAGGAATAAGCTCAGATTGCAAGCTCTCTCAGCGAAGTCACTCTTACTCTCTCTCTCTCTCTCTCTTTCATTTATTTCCTTTTGTTTCTATTTGATCATTTTGCATTGAGGACCATGCTTCATGCTAGTGTGGGGGAGGAGAGTTTATTTTGTCACTTGATCTCTATTAATGCATATACCCACCACATATGTTGATAGCATTTTTTCTGGCTTGTTTTTGTATGAGCTATGCTTAAATTGAAAAAAATAGAGATCATGCCTTTAGGGGATCTCATAATTAATTTACTTGACAGACTTGTGCTTAATTGTAACTGTGAGGATGTCCTTAGGAAACTGATAATTAGCATTTGTCCCTCTTGAGTACTTTTTGTGAACTAGCTTCTAAATGTGAGATCTGAGCCTATATAAGGGGATTGATACTAAATCATGGAATTTTTACCCCTTTTCTTTCTATGAGTGTGTTTCCCAATTTGTTACATTCTAGAATTTGTCCATTTCAAGGCGAAAATTGATTTGCATCATGTAAAAAGATTTGGGGAATTTAGGTATTTTTCTGGCCTCAGAGTTGTTTATTGAATTTATCCCTTAGTTGCCCCCTTTGAGCCTAATTGTTTTTTTTTCTTTAGTACCCAGATATAATTTTTTCTCCTTTTTTGTGGTAACCATTTGGAATTAAATGTGGAGCAACTATTGAAAATTACAATTTCGTCCTACATTTTAGTTGTCTATATTGTCAGGACGGAAATTTCGTCCTTTACTTTAGTTGTCTATCTTGTTAGGATGAAGAAAACAAAAGTAGTGAATCATGTGCTTACAAGAAATTTTCTTACAAAGGAAACAAAATAGAAGTTCACATGTACATACCTTTTACTCCTAAGAAAAAAAAATGGAAAAAAAATAATAGAAAGAGAATTTGAAAAAAAAAAGAAAAAAAAAAGAAAAGCAAGAAGGAGGAAAATGCACATCAAAAGAATGAAAGAGCCAAAGGGCAAATCCAAATCAAAAAATTGAAAATGCCTACTCAAGAGAAAAGGCAAATCAAAAGAGCAAACCCAATAGAAGAAGAGTGAAGAATCAAAGTGAAATTAATTTGGAGTTTGGACAAAATTTATAAAATAGATAGGAGCTCCATATTTGATTTCAAAGGTTACTATTTGTTTCTTGTTTTTTTAGCCCTTTGATAATCCCTTCTTTCGTATTTCCTACCCTGCATGATTTTACCCTGGACCCATTACAACCCATGAAACCCCATCTTTTGCATGCATGTGAACTATTTAGTGGACATTTGGTCAAATTACAAGCTTATGGTAATGTGCATTTTGTGGAAACTTGAGTGTATATTTTCCCAAGTCCCTAAACACTTAGAGAGATTGTGAGTGAGTGCCCTTGTTCACATAAATGTATTCTTCAGGGACATGAGCATCTAATTGGGCAACCTTTTGACACCTCATATGTGTTATATTGTCTATTGTCTGTCATTGTGTTTCTAACATTGGGCTCCTTATTTGGCTATCTCTATTACTTATTTGAAAATTTTATGAACCAGAAAATTTGCTTGAGGACAAACAAAGGTTAAGTGTGGGGAGTTGATAAACTCCAATTTAGTGCAATTTTTAGGGATATTTTTGTGTCATTTAGAGCAATTATATTTAATTATATAAATTACTGACTTAATTTACTCTTCGTTTTGCAGAAAATATAAAAAAGAATGAAAAGTTATTTTTAAAGTCACATTGAAGATAAGATTATATATATATTTGGCTAGAAAACAATTAAGGAAAAAATCATGGCTTAATGGACAAAAGGTGCCGCAATGAGCAACACTTGGAGGTGTGGGAATTAAAAAAGGGCATGTGAGATCATGAAAAGAAAGAGGCACGTGATCAACCCTACTTGGGGAGAAAGAAATCAAGCTACAACATTTATAAATAACAATGTGCTGCACCTTATCACACAGGGACGGAAGGATTCAGAGCCGTAATTAGAGACGAAGCTGCACATGTACCTACGACAACAGTAACGCCTAGGAGAGAGTTGGAGATTTGAGTGCAGATTCGACACTACTATGAGAGAGAGGCTCTGGAGGCGAGAAGAAAGAGATTGAAGACAAAGATTAAGACTTTCTCTACTTTCGGGTTATTCTTATCTTTGTAATTTCATGAACCTTATTTCTATTTTATTGTTCTTAATATCTATGGATACATAAATCCTCTTTTAGGTTCTTAGGTGAATCTTGCATGATTAGAGACATTTTTATGTTCTAATTTCTAGTTTGAATTCCTGTTTTATTTTAATTGATATTATCCTATTGTTTTTATCACATGATTAGGATTATCTACCCTTTGCATGTTTATAATCAATTAGTTGATCAGCGACCGTACTGCAATTAGTTGGTGGACCTATAGGATAATTGGGGCTATAATTAGGGCATGACCAAACCATAATTTAGTCTTCCAATCATTCAACCTTTTTGTTCTTTATGCCTTTCTTAAATTTAAATTCTTGCATGACCAAACAAGGGTTAATTTAGAAAAAAAATATTAATCGCGAATGACCAAACGGATTAATAGTTTTAGTAAAGGGATTGGTAATTGAAACAAAATAAGGGAATTCGGGTAGTAGAATTATACATAGGGAATCGAAAACTTGCAAGTGAAACCGTGACCTAGAATCATCACCATTTATTAAATCTAGTATTTTAATTAGTGTTCTTTGTTTCTTTTAGTTTCTACAACCATCAAACATTTGTTCGTCTAAACATTAACTAATCTTGATTAGTTTAGTACTTGTTAATTAATCGCTGTGGAGACGATAATCTTTTATACTACTTCTGCGAAAGAGTACACTTGCTCTAAGTGTGTTTTTAACGCAACAAAAACTTATAAGCATGTGTCGTGTGAAGGTTCTGGAATGGTAAGTTCACTTTAACTTACTGCTAAATTCCGAAAATACCCATACCATTTATATGAATAACCAGAAATACCCTCTATGTAGATAAACCTATCTTTCTTTTATTGGATGTAGCAAGGTATTCCTATCTTTCCTTCATTATTATTAACATATTGGGGTGCTAACTATTGATCTTATTGATCTAAAAAATCTACATTATTTTAGTAAATATATATTTTTTTGAGTGGGTAAAAAACTATATTTGAGAAACATAAACTTTTTACAATGTAATTGGAATTATTTTACTATTAGCATTACAGTTGTTATAATTGGCAATCAATTGTAGATTTATCAAGACTGCCTTAAGACGGTGTTATTACGAACAAAAATACTTAATAGGAAATAAATAAAAATGTGTGATCCTGTTAATTACAATTTTAAGTCAAAAAAGGAGTTAATTTTAAATATACAATTGCCGCTTTTTAGGTCAAAAAAACATATTGTAAGTTACAAGAAAATATCTACCCCTGCTGGCACGGGTAATACAGACTAGTTAAAAGTAAGTGCAAGGTCCCAAAATTCCTTAATTTTTATAGACTCAAATATGTTTCATAAGATTTGAATTCTTCCACACAAACTTCACAAAAAAATTCATTCTTCCCATTACTAGGTAATTTTTCATTCCTCATTCATTCTTCCTCCCACCTGTCTCCATGTTATCATTGTTTGGAACAATTGCCATAGGAGCTTTGTCTCACAGGGTGAAATTAGAAAGAAGGAATTGAAGTGATGGATAAAAATTGTCTTATTTTTGTGTAGTCCACTTGCCTGCAAGGATTCTGCATATGAGCATATATCAGAAGATATGTGTTGCAGAAGAGCAATCTGATTTTCATTTCTATGTAATTATCTTCTTTTTACCGTTATTCTCTACTATATACCTCATTGGCTAAACTTATTAAAGGTTTGTTATGTTTTTGTCCCTCTTCAAAATTGATTAGTTTTAGTGTTCACTAATTGTTTTTATCATTAGATGCAAGAGTACCCACGATGAGTGAAATAGGGTGTTTCTTAACCCCAAGACTTTTTTTGACAGTTTTTGCATACTAATTACTTTTTGTGATTGAAATAAGAGTACAGCCTACACCAATGATAGGGAATCTTCCTTTAAAGGCCCCAATATTTTAACCCGATAATTTTGAAGGTAAATTCTCATTAACATGCATAAGAATTACGATAATCTTTCTTAACTATCTCTAGAATATTAATCATATATTTTTATTGCATTCTTAAGACTTCCAATTGTATATTGTTATTTTTTTTGAGACAATATTGTTATTGCTATGGAGGCTGATGTAACAAATCTAGGATTAAAAAAGTGTTGCCACATTCTTCATTGTGTCCATATTTGTTATTTTGGGATGAATAGTTATGCCTTCGTTTTTTCTGTCCGGAGTTTTAACTTTTTGCATGTTTAGACATGTTTATTTCTCTACATATATGATTTGCGGACAAATAAGGAAAAATTAATACTAATGTGTATTATAGACTTTATTTTGGTATATAAATTTTTAATGCAAAAAATGGAGAGACTTCCCTAATTTTGGAACCCTGCCAAATCATATCACTCTTGGCTTTGAAGAGAAGTTTGAGTCCAACAATAAAGGTAATTTCATTTGAAGATCAACCGTACGTGCCCTTTCTTTTTGTATAAGAGCTTATGTCTAAGCTCTAAATATGTTCACCCATGTATGTTAAGTTCCCACAGTTTCACTCAATGGAGTATGCTTTCCTATGTCTAGGTGTAAACATGGATTAACAAAGTTTCCTTTACTAACCTCTCACCCACATTAACCATTGAGTTCGAATCGTAAACCATGTATGTATATATTTATCAATGCACCTATCTATGTCAACCAGTACCAAAATAAGTTTGAAAAAAGTTTAAAGCAATGATTAACGCGCAAACATCAACGTATAACACAAACCATTAAAAAGTCATTACAAAGTTTCTAGCATCCCAACTACAAAGCATTTAGCTCATGTTGAGCATTGACAAAAACATACAAATTATGATGGTTACCATATTCATACTAATGAAAATATAAAGAAAATAAAATAGAATAGAAGATATACTACTTAAGTTCCTTTGCATGAATTAGTCATGTAATGTTGTGACATCGCTTCGTAGCATTAATGTACATGAACTTTTATCAATGGAGATGGAGCTTCTTTTTGCGATAACAATGGAGAAGAGAGTGTTAACAACTCTAACTCTTTGAACCAACAAAAATATCAAGTGTGGAGGGAGAAGTGTAGAAGTGTGACACCCTTAATTTCATAAGACATAACCATCCAGTACTCAGCTTATCCCATGAGCTTTTGAGGATTCATTTAGAAGAATTTATTTTACTTTCAAAATATACATACAACATAAAAATCTAGCTTTACATAACTACCTTAGTCAATAATAAAATCTCTTAAATCTAGGACTCTAATTGTGATCCGGCGGTTAGTAATGCTCTACATTGAACTGCTGAGGAGCAATCCGGCTATACTCTTCAGCTTTCCAATGTTATCTGTTATTTGGAAACATCACCCCCAAACATAGTGAGTTTTACAACTCAGTAACAAAGAATATATGAAGAAACAAAAATTTACTTGATGTTTCCAGCCATATCCGTGTGCGAGATATGGAAAATCCTCTCTGCAATATAGAAAGTATAAATCACATGAAAATATTTTTCATTCAAATACAGTTCTCGGATAATAACGAAAGAAGCACAACAATATAGAACAAGACTCACGCTGCATCAAAATATCACAATAAGATTTCGTGCACGTATATCACAGATATCATAAACAGAACACATGTTATACTATGTGCACATATACCACATTATCTCTTCGTCGTGGCAAACGGTGATCATAGGCCTTATTATCTCTTCGTCACGGCAAAACGGTGATCATAGACCGTATTATCTCTTCTTCACGGCAAAACGGTGATATGAAAGGGCTATGAGCATTTCACTCATAGGCTGCATTCTCTCTTCGTTGCAGCGAACGGTCTATGAGCATTTAACCCATAGGCTGCATTATCTCTTCGTTGCAGCTAACGGCATCCAACAACAACAAATCGAATACGTCAAAATAAATGTTTCCACTTTATAGATTAGATACTCACTTAGTTCCTTATACAAAGATAATTCATGTAATAAAAATGTTTGGTCATAATTTAAACGCATAGAAATTCATTCTACACATGTTTACACTCAAAATCAACAAGTAACTAGTAAATGTACCAACTTTGAGCAAAAATCAAATTAACATGACACAATTCACACACCACTTCTAACAAACAACTTGTATGCAATCCAACAAACCACTTTCCTCTAACACACATTCCACACCTTCTCCTTATCCTCAATCATTCAAAATCAACATCAATCATCATTCATAATATCATTCATAAGTTAACTAGAAACCTAAGCACACTCTAAGAGAGATTTTAAAGGGGGTTTCTTTGTTACCTTGAAGGAACTTTGGAGCAGATGTAGAACCCAAGCTTGACTTTAGTTTTCTTTTCTTGTTGATGGAACCCTAACTCTTACCTCTTCCTTCTCCTATTATTCTTCCATAAATGCTATAAAATTGTGAAGCCTAGCTTCTATCTTCCTATCTATCGAACCCCTCTCTCTGTCATGCTTCCTCTTCTTCCTTCTTCTATTTCCTCTTCTTCTCTTTCTCACGTTTCCTCTCTGTCTCTTTTTCTTTCTTTCTTTCCCGTTTCTTCTTTCTCTTTCTAGTTCCTTCTTCTTCTTTTTTTCTTTTAGCGTGAAAAAGAAAAATAAGTGAGGAAAAGTGGGGGTTCTAGGGTGGGTTGTGAGCAAGTGTGGTGTATGGTGGAGTTTAATACAACATTTATTAAAATATTACTCAATGACCCCTTATTCAATTATTCTAATTTATTCTTTGGTCCTAACAAGAACCTCAAATAAATTAGTCAATTAAATACTACTCATAATTAAATAGTCCTACATTTACTCATTGGGTAAAATTACTATTATACCCCTGAAATCTAAATTCGCTTTATATTACCAAATTAAAAAAATTGGGACGTTACATTACTTCCCACCTTTTAAGAATTTTGTCCCCAAAATTCGAACTACCTTCATACCCTATCCTTCTGTAGAATTTATTCTGTGCTTTCGCTGAAACTCCAATATTCACTTGAGCTACAAATACAAGTTGCAGGTACACTACTCACATCTTATAATTTCCTTAGGGTTCAATCATTTCTAGAACCACAGCCATGTCAAGGACCCTCAAAATACAAATTTCAAGATAAGTTCAACTGAGGAACAAGAAACATTCTTAACGAGTAGGAAAGTATAAAGGCAGAGTATATGCATAAACACACCATAAACAACATACATAAGAAGCAAGGAGGGGGAGTACAAACAGCCCACACCACCCAACTGAGCATCCAAAAGATGAACATCCAAGTTGTGCACATAAGCAAGTGGAGCAAGCACAATAACAACAACAGAAGGATTAATCAGAAGACTACAATTAAAATCATAGAGGCACCACTCTTAAGTGTTAAGGGAAATCTATAAAATGGTGGTAAATATATAAAATGATGATGAAATTGGGCATGTTATATGCAATACACAATGAACAAGAGTTGATAAAGAAGGCAACAGAAAAAGTTGCAATCAAGTAAAAATAATCATAAAATGTTCAGACTCATATACCCCTCTTCTTGTTTGTTCACTTCATTTATAATATAAATGAAACAAGAAACTAATCAAATCTTATTATCCAAATCGGTACTCTTCTTTGGTATTCTATATGAAGTCAATGCCAGACACCATGTGATCCATTGGTATTTGTTCGCATTCTGCAAATTAGAAGACAAACAAGCCATTTTGAAGAACCCCAATATCATATGTTATCAAGAGTCGTCTTAATAGAATGAATGGGAATTATAATTCTATGGAAAGAGTTGTAGGCAAAACAGTGAACATATATCTATACAAATTTTGTGAAAATTATCATACCATTTTAATTCATGCACAAAATTTGAAAACCAACAATTTCTCTCAACATACTAATAACCCAACAAACCATATGGCACACAAAGACCAAGAATCAACCCCCAAACTTATATTGAAAGAACACATGTGCTTACACTTCTCTTCGTGATGCACGTTAATAAATGATCAAGTAACAAAATTTTAATACTATAGATTAGTGTGTATGCTATTTCATAAATACCACTTGTAGCGACCGAAAAATCCGGGAAAGGATTCTTCGAAAGGTTCTTTAGGAAGCCGCCACCAAATTTTAGTTTAAGGGCAAATTCGGAAAATCCCTTTTAGTTTTAAGATAATGCGTTGTTAGGGTTCGGGAGTCGTTATGTGTGGGGAAGGTATTAGCACCCCACGACATCCTATTGTCTAATTAATTTAAGATTTATTTTAATTATTACCCTTTTATTTGTAAAGAAAATGACTTGTTTAGATTTTTGTTTTTTATGCTTGACAAGGGTTGAGTCTTGCTCCTACGTACCTCCAGATGCAATAGAGGAATCAAAGCTACGTAGTTCTTCCTGAAAAGTTTGTGGGTTGGTGTTTTTTTTTAGTGTAGGGATCCTAGGATTCCTTGAACTCATGACTCACTTTGATTCCTAGGGCCATGTTGACTAACTTGGATTGTACAACCGACTTAGTCCCCTACTTTTTGAAAATAATTTTAGAGTTTTTGAAAGAAAATAGTTTGGTGTGAGGTGGGTTCGTTTTAGAATAGGTATTCTAGAACTCCTGAACTGTACTCATTAGTTCTAGAACGATTAACCCGATCTGACAAAACCACTTAATCCCCTATTTATGGAGAAATGATTTTATTAAATTTTTGTAGGATTCTTGAGTCATGACAACTCATTGGGTCCTAAATGATGACTAACAGGTTATACTGTACAACCGACTTAGCCGCTTATTTTTAGAGAAAAATAGTTTTTGTGTTTATTAAATTTGCGTGGTTCTTGAATCAGCATGCAACTCATTGGTCCTAAGATAATGACTAACCCGGTTGTACAACCGACTTAGCCATTTATTCAATTTCGAGGGAACAATTATTTATATTTGAATTGGAAAAGAGTTAAAATGGAAAAAGGGGGGTGAAAATTGTAAATTGGGGTTTTATTAGTTGCGGGGTTTGTATAATTAATAGGAGATGCGAAAAGAGAGCCCGGCCAGCATGCTGGGGCCCGATATCTGGCCCGGGCTTAAGTGGGAGGGGCGTACGCATGAACAGAGGGGGTGTATCTAATATTCTGAGTATGGAAAAAATAAAATAAGAAAAAGCCCACTATAACCCTAAACTAAAAAAAAAAAAAACCTACAAGGCTGATCCTCCTTCCTCTTAGATCAGCGGCGCCGCTTCTCCCCAAAGAGAAAAAGGCGAAATTTCCGGCGTGACTTCAGGGGGAGAGAGAGAGGAACTCCGGCGAGGCGTCGCCGGTTTCCATGGAGGTGAGCTGTTCGTTTTGTCGGTGGAGGGGTTGTCTCGCGGCCGGGGTCGGTTTCGAGGAGAGGGGGGACGGTGGCTTCGTCGCCGGTGACTGCGAAGGTGACACCGGCGTGCGCGTGGTGAGCTTTCTCTCCTCTGCTCTTCTTTGCTTCTCGTCTCTTTCTTTTTATTTACGGTTCCATATTTCTGATACGATTTTTTTGGGTTCTGGGTTGGTAACCGTTCGGTTTCTAGGTAGAGGCTGGTGGTTTACGGTATGGGTTTCGTTTTGGAGGGCTGAAGCTTCGGTTTGATGGAACCTCGCCGGGGAGACGGCCAGGCGAGCTCGGCTACGAGCCTTCTAAGGTCAGTTTATTGTTCTGTTTTTTTCGTTTCCTGGTGGTTCTGATCTCTTCCAATTATTTCTATTTTTCTTCCACTTTTAATTTTGGATTAGTTTTGCTTAACCTTAATCTCGCTGGCTTTTCACTAAACCCAGAAAACTGATTTGTAATTACTCATTTGAACAACAGATTTTATGTCCACAGAATGCAAAAGAAAGCAAGTATTACATACCTATTATTACAGAAAACGAATTACCATAGTTTCAGCTTCTGAATTTTGCCTTTGACTACTATTGCTTGCTGCTGTGCCTTTAATCTACTGCTGCGTCTTGGACTGCTACTGTTGATAATTGGTTTTGCTGCTCAAACCTTTGGTTGCTCTGATCTCAGAAATGGTGATTGGGGTTTCAATGTGAAGCCCTAATCCTTATATTTTAGTCATTTTTTTTTGTATTATTCTGCCTTTTTTCTGTGTCTTAGACTCTAGATTAGCCGTTTATTTATAGGTAGAAATTAGGTTTTAGCATTAATTGCTGTTTTTGGGCTTTTGCGAGATCGATAATGTGGGCTCTTTGAGTAGTCTTGGAGAGCAAGAAGCAGACCAGAGAGATCGATCTTTGCTCATTTATTTAATTTTCGTTTTTATATTCTTTGTATTTTTATATTATCATTTTTGTATTTTTGGACTTTTGGACTATTAAGTGCTCTTAAATTGTAAATTAAACTAAATAGAATTTTTTGACATTTTTGAGATGTATATATGCTTAAATAAATTAAATAAACAAAATACGAATAAAATAATAAGAAAAAGGAGTCAAAGCCAAATACAAAGACGAGGGCGGGCGGACTCGACAAATACGCTAAAACTAAACCAAAAATAGGCGTGTTAACTACAAACCCCACAATTAACTTCGGAATCGCATTAGTCCGAATGTAAACCAAATTTCGAGAAAAATGACTTTAGGTGGATCTGCTCACATACGACTAAACTCAAATCTGAGATAATTAAATTGAAGAACGCACGAGAAGATCGATCATCGCGCGCATGCCTAATTTAAACAATGGTATTTCGAGTTTATTTGAACGGAGTATTTGGATTTGGTTTGGATTGGTAACCAAGACTCTACACTAATATTTCCCATAATCACGCGACTCCGAAGCACGCCGCTAATAAAAAGACGACTAAAGCAAGAAAAAGAAGACGGACAAAATTGGGGTATAACACCACTTATATCAAGCATCAAATTTTTTTAATTTCAAGTATCAACAAAGACTAGTAGGCTAAGTTTAGAATATGAAATCTAAAAAGAGTAAAAAAAAATTCTCTATATTCTGTCTATCTCATAAACCAACAAGTTGATCCAATTAAGTATCATGACTATTTCAATTAATGTGCATACTCATAAAATCTCTAAACAACTTTTGATTTGAAGAATATATGCATCAAACACTAACAATGACAGTTGTCTACAAGCAATTTCATATTCCAAAAACAGATTCCATAACATTCAAGATATAGTGTTAGACATGTTCAAATTCTAAACATATATGTATACTAAATATTTTCAAATTGTAAGAAGCACATAACTTGTTTAAGTACTTGGTAGCATACTCTCAATAAATTATCATTATAGATCTTGTAAAATCAAACTTTCAAAAAATATTATTCATAATCATAAACAACAAAACTAAATCAGGGTAGGTATGCTTACACTTCAACTTATGACATCATTGCACAACAATCATTAAACTACTGAGATCTATATATTCAATTACAAATCAATAATGAGAAATCATAGAAAGATTTGGAATTTGAACTCTAAGACATAAAACATCAATCTTGGCATATAATATATCTTGACTCAGATTCTTCTTTGTTTACAATTTGAAAAAAAAGACTAACACTTACTAGATCCCAGTATATAAAAAAACACAAAGCAAGCTAAAGATAAGGAATACGGCTAACTAAAGTAACTAAACAAGCCAAACCACATAGATATTACATCACACAGTTCTAACTGTTAGTATTACAAACACATAACATGTATCGAGCAACACAATATTTCATACTCTTAATACCATGATATAAGAATTATTCTTTCTTCTTTAAGACATTCATTTTATACTTGGAAGGATCAAGTCAACATATCATCATGGCAAGCCAAGTAAATGTATGCAAGAACCCCTTACTTATTTCACTCCTAAATTTCATAAGTTAATACATAGGATGTAACTATTAAAGTCAACAATTGACAAGTCAGCTTTGACTTGTGATGATGTGGAAAGAAATGATAATATGGAAGATGTGAATAAAGATAAAAGAAAGGGTAATAAGATAATTCTGAAATAATGGGCTATGTAACTGTTTGCTTCTCTCTCTCTCATACCTTTGAAGCGTCTCTCATTCCATGGCTCCCACTACTTGCAATATCAATTCCATTACTATTAAACTTCCCCTAGATATTTGATTCTCAGTTATTGCCTTTTCGGGTGGTGCATGATGCACACTCTTGGCTTGTATAAATAAGATCACTGTGTGACCTATTTTATCATCAAAATAAAATTACTCTTATTACAATCATCAAATATTAGCTATTAGCTCTATTGAGCATTCATTCATGGAAGATTTCAAGTTTATGATGGTATCGAGCTATAGCTCGAATACCTTGTCTTAGTTCCTTTTTTCCCTCTTCCAATTTTATTTTACTTCGTTTCACATGGTAAACCACGAAAACAATTTGTAGGCTCCGCAGACCGGTGGTGATGGTGGTGGGCAAAGAACAACAGTCAATACACTGCTGCGAGATATGACCAACCCATACTATGTTTCACCGATGCGATGGTCGGGCTCTGTAGCGGTGGACGCCGATGTTAAGTGCAACCGGAGCAACTACCATATTGGGCAAGATCGATGAAGAGAGCTCTTGGTGGAAAGAACAAGTTGGATTTCGTTGATGGCACGATTGAGGTACCTGACACTAATCACCCTAGTTTTAAATCATGGAGTAGGTGTAATATGCTTGCTCATTCATGGATTATGAATTCCGTAGCTGAATCCATAGGTCATAGCATTGTTTTCTTAGAAAATGCTATAGATGTATGGAAGGAGCTTAAGGAAAGGTATTCACAAGGTGATTTGATTAAGATATCTGAATTGCAATGTGAGATTTATGCTTTGAAACAAGGCTCATTAAGTGTGACAGAGTTTTTTTCTGAACTTAAAATCTTATGGGAGGAATTAGAAACTTACATGCCTGAACCTACTTGTGGTTGTGCAAGCAAATGTTCTTGTTTGACTGGTTTGGAACTTGCTCATAAGCATCATAATCTAAGTAAAACCATTAGGTTTCTCACGGGACTTAATGAAAATTATGTTATGATCAAGTCTCAAATCCTATTGATGGATCCTCTGCCAAGCTTGAATAGGATTTTCTCAATGGTCATCCAACATGAGAGACAATATTCTACTACTGATGAGTCCAAGTTGATGCTTGTAAACACTGAGAAGAAACCGAGTCAAGGAAGAGGAAAGGGAGGCTATTCTCCTAATAACAGTGGCGGGAACTCAGGCAAGATGTGTTCCTTTTGTGGGAAAACTGGGCATACCATTGATGTTTGCTACAGAAAGCATGGTTTTCCACCTCGTTGGCGTAAAAACAACAATCTTTCGCAAACTCTGTAAATTCTAGAGAGAATGAGAAGGAAAAGAAGTGAAAGAAAGCAAGCTTGGTATCTCACAAGATCAATATGAGAAGCTTCTTAGTCTCATACAAGAAAGCAAGATCGGTCAATCTACTCCTAAGGCAAACATGGTAACAAAGTCTAATATATATTCGGATGCTTTTGTGGTATATTTCCATTGGCTTGTGCTTTGTCTTGCTCTTATCTTGGCTCTTGGATCATTGATTCGAGGGCCACCGATCACATTTGTAGTTCTCTCAAATGCTTTAAAAGTACATTGCCATAAAACCTATTAGAATCACACTTCCAAATGGAAACACTGTCTTGGCTAGATATGTAGGAGGCTGTAGAATTTTCACCTTCCTTTTGCATTCATAATGTCTTATGTGTCCCCTGGTTTTAACATAAACCTATTATCAGTTCCTAAGTTACTTCTTGCCAATATCAAAAGTGATTTTGATGTTGATTTCTCCGCCCTGTCTCTGGTCATATTCGGAGGATCCGAATACCAAGAAGAGGATTGGTTTGGGTGTGATGTTTGAAGGGTGATGTACTTAGAGATTGAAGCAAGGAAGGTGCATGAAGTTAGTCTTTGGTGAAAGAGGCAATGAAAGATCGCGAAGAAGTCGTGCATTATGGCCTTTTAGACTAGGACATCTATCTCCTAGTAAAATAAGATTAATGAGCAATGAGTTTCCTTTTGTAAAGCATGATGAGGGTTCCATTTGTGATGTTTGTCACTATGCTAGGCACAAAAGGCTCCCTTATAGCCTAAGTAATAGTAGAGCGAGAGAAACCATATGAATTAATACATCTTGATATTTGGGGACCTATTTCTACTGTTTCTATTCACAATCATAGATATTTCCTTACTGTTGTTGATGATCATAGTAGATATACATGGGTTACCCTTCTAAAAACAAAAGCTAAAGCTAGTCACTACCTAAAAGCCTTTGTGAACATGATTGAAAACCAATTTGAAACCAAAGTTAAAACCATTAGGACAGACAATGGCCCCGAGTTCTTGTACTGCATTTTTATGCATCCAAAGGCATTGTACATCAAACCACTTGTGTTGAAACACCACAACAAAATGGCGAGTTGAGAGAAAACACCAACACATACTAAATGTCGCTAGAGCCCTCCTTTTCCAATCCAAATTACCAAAACAATATCGGCCTTATGCGCGTTGACCCATGCCACATACATTATCAATTGTGTTCCCAGTTCTATCTTACAAAACAAATCTCCTTTCCAAATCATTCACAACAAATTACCTGACCTAGACACCTTAAAAGTTTTTGGTTGCTTGTGTTATGCCTCAACTCTTCAATCACACGTAACTAAGCTTGAACCTAGGGGTAGAAAATGCATATTCTTGGGATACAAGTCCGGAGTGAAGGGTGCCATTTTGTTAGACATGAATAACAAAGAAATCTTCATTTCCAGGAATGTTTCCTACCATGAGAAAATTCTGCCATATAAAGGAACTCACCAAATTTCTCAATGGAATTATTTCTCACCAAGTCACTGTGACAGTGACTATGTTGAAACAGAGATCGCTTTTCTGACATGAAGAACCACCGCACCTATGCTTGAGATACCAGAAGCTTCATCAGAACCTAGAAGATCAACAAGGAGAAGCGTCAACACGCCTATCTCTCTGAGTACATCTGTAATTCAACATCCACACCTGCAACTAAGCCCTCTTGGTACTCATTATCCTATTCAGAGTTTCCATTCTTTGTCAAATTTGTCTTCTGCACAAAAACATTTTTCTAGTTGTTTAAACAATGATGTTGAGCCTGAGTCTTATGAAGTTGCTTCTAGTGATCCTGCGTGGGTTCAAGCTATGAATATTGAACTAGAAGCCTTAGAAAAGAATGGAACATGGGACATAGTTGATTTTCCTTGTAATGTTAAACCTATTGGTAGCAAATGGGTGTATAAAATTAAACATAGGGCAGATGACTCTGTGGAAAGGTACAAAGCCAGGCTTGTTGCCAAAGGCTATAATCGGTAGAGGTCTAGACTTCTTTGACACCTTTAGTCCCCTGAGCAAAGTTAACCACAGTGAGAACTTTAATTCTTTGTAGCTTTCGTGAAAAAGCGGCATTTACATCAATTGGATGTGAATAATGCATTCTTGCATGGGGACTTAAATGAAGATGTGTATATGGAAGTGCCAAAAGGTGTTCAATGTACCAAGAATGCACAAGTTTGTAAGCTCAAAAAGTCATTATATGGTTTGAAACAGGCAAGTCGTAAGTGGTATGAGAAATTGTCTCAACTGTTAATCACTGAAGGCTATCAACAGTCCACATCAGATCATTCCTTGTTCACTTTGAGCAGAAATGATGATTTCACAGCTTTGTTGATTTATGTGGATGATATTATCCTGGCTGGTAACTGTATGCAGGAATTTGACAGAATCAAAAATGTTCTGGACAACTCTTTCAAGATCACAGATTTAGGTTCTTTGAAATATTTTCTGGGAATTGAGGTATCTCAATCCAAGAGTGGAATCTCATTGTGTCAAAGAAAGTACTGTTTGGATTTACTTACTGAAGCTGGTCACCTAGGAGCTAAACCAGTATCTACTCCTCTAGATCCAAATGTTAAGTTGCATCAGGATTCTGGTGAGTTTTATAAGGATGTGAGCTCATATAGAAGGTTGATAGGAAGATTGCTCTATCTCACAAATACTAGGCCAGACATTACATTTGCTGTTCAACAACTTAGTCAACACATCAATTCTCCAACTGTGATGCATTACAATAGTGCCTGCAGAGTGTTGAGATATTTTAAATGCTCTCCAGGCAGAGGGCTATTGTTTCCTAGAGACTCTGTTTTGCAAGTTTCAGGTTTTTCAGATGCAGATTGGGCCAATTGTGTGGATACTAGAAAATCCATTACTGGTTACTGTTTCTTTGTTGGGTCTTCTTTGGTTTCATGGAGGTCAAAGAAGCAGCAGACCGTATCCATATCTTCATCAGAAGCAGAATACAGAGCACTCTCAACAGCAACTTGTGAACTTCAATGGTTGCTTTACATTCTTGATGATTTGAAGATAAAATGTGAGAGACCTCCTACATTATTTTGTGACAATCAAAGTGCCATACACATAGCTGCTAATCCAGTATTTCATGAGAGAACAAAACACCTCGAGATAGACTGTCACTTTGTGAGGGAAAGGTTGCAGAAATGGATGATGAAACTGTTACCAGTAAGCTCAAAAGGACAGCTTGCAGATTTCTTCACCAAGGCTCTCACACCAACTATGTTCAATCCTTTTATTTCCAAGCTTGGCATGATTAATATATATAAGGGTCCAGCTTGCGGGGAGGTATTAAAGTCAACAATTGACAAGTCAGCTTTGACTTGTGATGATGTGGAAAGAAATGATAATATGGAAGATGTGAATAAAGATAAAAGAAAGGGTAATAAGATAATTCTGAAATAATGGGCTATGTAAGCATTTGCTTTCTCTCTCTCATACCTTTGAAGCGTCTCTCATTCCATGGCTCCCACTACTTGCAATATCAATTCCATTACTATTAAACTTCCCCTAGATATTTGATTCTCAGTTATTGCCTTTTCGGGTGGTGCATGATGCACACTCTTGGCTTGTATAAATAAGATCACTGTGTGACCTATTTTATCATCAAAATAAAATTACTCTTTTTACAATCATCAAATCTTAGCTATTAGCTCTATTGAGCATTCATTCATGGAAGATTTCAAGTTTATGAGTAACCATCACAAAATCAGATTAACGAGAATAAAAAAAAACTTTCTATTAATGGACATTATGTCATCAAGGTGCACAACAAATGATGAAAATCTATAAAAACAAACTTTCAAGGCATACAACAACTAATTCACGTATAATTTAAAAACTACTTTTGAAGTCATTTCCTCTTACTTGATATTTCTTTGTTGCTAACTACACATGAATAAATTTCTAACACAAGCAAGCTTTCAACTAAAAGCAATTATTATAGCATGTAATTTCAATGTACCTCTTACATTCAAAGAAAACTAGTCTTAAACTCATATTATCTCAAGTTGGGAAGCGTTATCTGTCTAACGCTCAATGTGTGTAAATATTCTTCTCCATTCATTGAACAACTTGTTGAGGTGGCCAGCCTTAACAACTTGATCAACAGACTTCGAAGGATAAATACACTGCAGAATACTAATGATAGACATCCTATGCCGGATCACTCCTATACACATAACTCACAGTCCGATAGGATCGAACTGCTCTGATACCATATTGTGACACCCTTAATTTCATAAGACATAACCATCCAGTACTCAGCTTATCCCATGAGCTTTTGAGGATTCATTTAGTAGAATTTATTTTACTTTCAAAATATACATACAACATAAAAATCTAGCTTTACATAACTACCTTAGTCAATGTTAATTTTTCTTCAATTTCACTGCAGGTGTTATTAGCAAGTGTAGGAGGTGTTGATAGTAATGCAGCCCACTTGCTACGGCCAGATCTACTTCACTCTCTCAATGGTTCAAACAAAAACCAACTAATGGGTCCTTCAAGAAACCCTAGCTGTGTTCTTTACTCTTTCTTGAACGGAGCTCTTCTCTCTCTTCACCTTCTCTCTTCTCTCTTCTCTCTGAAGCTAGGGTTACGTTGCTCTTGCACAATCTGTGTGATTGAAGCTCTGTAACTTTGGATTCTTGATCGATGATGAACTCTGGTGATGATGATACACAAAAATCACCTTGATTGTGTACTGAACCACACCTTCTGAGATCAAACCTTCGCACCAACCCTTGTTGGCTTCGATTCTGGATTTCGTGAGTTTGAATCACTCAAACTCACTGAATGTTGCCTTCGGTAAGTTCAATTTACTCACTCTTCACTAGATTTATCTTGATTCAAGCTTAACACAGAAACCCCAACTAGGATCTCTTTGTTTTGCAGGTTGTGTTGCTAGGGTTTCCCTTACAACACAAAACGAAGGTAAAACTAATGATCTTGCTCTGTAAATTGCTACTTTACCTGATTCTAACTCTTACTCGCTTACTGATCTTTGCCTTTGCATGTACTTGATCTGCTGGATTTGAGTCAACCCTAGTGATTTCACCCGTGTGAAATCACCCTCAACAGAAACCCTAAGTAAAGGTAGTCACTTCATTCACTTTGTTTCTGTTCTTGAAAGTTTCTCCTTGCAACTTGGTCACTAATTACCTTGTTTCTGTTTGTGGAATCTGACTATGTTGCTGGAGATGGATCTTATGTATTCAACCTTTTTTGAATCACACCAAAAATTGTAACACAGAGGTACTTCTCCCTTTCTCTCACTATTAAACTCTTTCTTGCTATGATTAGAATTGATTCACACCTTGAACCAAATCTAACCTTTCTTCCTCTTTGATCTGCAAGGTACCAATCCTCCTTGATTGATACACCAACCTTCAAAGCTTGAAGATGCCTAGGAGCTTACGTGAATACAGGAAGTTGTAGACTTGAAAAATAGAATTTCACTTGAATATAAAAAGCAAAAACTAGAATTTTATTTTTCTGTGTATAAGATGTATGTACATAGGAACTATATATACAAGGTAGACTACATTAGTTGAGAGTTTGTTAAGTTAGTTACCAACTGTTTTAACAGCTTACAAACTCCAACTAATTTACAATTTGAGTGTAAACTAAGCATTTAAAATGTGGCTGTTTTTACAACGGCTATATATATTTTTACTTAGCCATTTACTTAAGGGTAGCAATTAGGGTTTGAAAGATTAGCAATTTCAACAGTCAATAATAAATCTCTTAAATCTAGGACTCTGATTGTGATCCGGCGGTTACTAACGCTCTACATTGAACTGCTGAGGAGCAATCCGGATATACTCTCCAGCTTTCCAATGTTATCTGTTACCTGAAAACATCACCCCAAACACAGTGAGTTGCAGCTAACGGCATCCAACAACAACAAATCGAATACGTCAAAATAAATGTTTCCACTTTATAGATTAGATACTCACTTAGTACCTTATACAAAGATAATTCATGTAACAAAAATGTTTGGTCAGAATTTAAATGCATAGAAATTCATTCTACACATATTTACACTCAAAATCAACAAGTAACTAGTAATTAATGTACCGACTTTGAGCAAAAATCAAATTAACATAACACAATTCACACACCACTTCTAACAAACAACTTTTAGGCAATCCAACAAACCACTTTCCTCTAACACACATTCCACACCATTTCCTTATCCTCAATCATTCAAAATCAACATCAATCATCATTCATAATATCATTCATAAGTTAACTAGAAACCTAAGCACACTCTAAGAGAGGTTTTAAGGGGGTTTCTTTGTTACCTTGAAGGAACTTTGGAGCAGATGTAGAGCCCAAGCTTGACTTTAGTTTTCTTTTCTTGTTGATGGAACCCTAACTCTTACCTCTTCCTTCTCCTATTCTTCTTCCATAAATGCTATAAAATTGTGAAGCCTAGCTTCTATCTTCCTATCTATCGAACCCCTCTCTCTGTCATGCTTCCTCTTCTTCCTTCTTCTTCTATTTCCTCTTCTTCTCTTTCTCACGTTTCCTCTCTGTCTCTTTTTCTTTCTTTCTTTCTTTCCCGTTTCTTCTTTCTCTTTCTAGTTCCTTCTTCTTCTTTTTTTTCTTTTAGCGTGAAAAAGAAAAATAAGTGAGGAAAAGTGGGGGTTCTAGGGTGGGTTGTGAGCAAGTGTGGTGTATGGCGGAGTTTAATACAACATTTATTAAAATATTACTCAATGACCCCTTATTCAATTATTCTAATTTATTCTTTGGTCCTAACAAGAACCTCAAATAAATTAGTCAATTAAATACTACTCATAATTAAATAGTCCTACATTTACTCATTGGGTAAAATTACTATTATACCCCTGAAATCTAAATTCGCTTTATATTACCAAATTAAAAAAAAATTGGGACGTTACAAGAAGTGTAGTCTAGTGTGTCCTTGAGAAAAATGTTCGCTTGTGCTTTTATCCAACTTGTCTGAAAAAAGTGAGAAGTGACAACCCACCAACCAAAAGTATCTTCCCATTTGCAAGTGAACAAATGTCCCTAGCAAGCTCAATGTTTCTTGAGCGTGTAAGTTAGGTTGTCCATATAGTGGCACTAATGTGATCCAATTTAGGAGCGCCAATCTACACTTCTGATTTTTCTCTCTCTTGATGACGTAGGCAAGTTGATGATGTGGCATCAAATGATGCAGTATTGAATAAACACATAAAAATACCACAATACTTCCAAAAGCACGAGATTATCTCCAATCAGATCCTAACTTTTAATGCAACTAATTATCACTTAATTACCTGTTTGCATAACATTATTGAGATACTTACAATAATTTAAGTCTACAAAACATAAATACCTCTTACAAATAAGACTTATCACAAATATAGAGAGTTTTGATGTTAGTCATTGTAATTTTTCTTCGTGTTTGTCCCTACGATTTCCAAAATCATTACTTTTAGTCCCTAAAGTGTGTTTTTTTTTTTTGTGTTTTAAAAAACTTATATGGCTTTCATTTTAGTCTCTATAAATATAGCAAAATTTTATTTTAGTTCCTGTAAATATAGTAAATTTTCTTTTTAGTCCTTGGCCATGTAATAAAAAAAGCTGTATTAGCTTTTTTAAACACAAAAAACACGTTAAGAACTAAAAGTGATTTTGTTTTGGAATGAAAATAAAACTGGTATTTAAGCCTTTTTTTTACAGGAACTAAAATCAAAACTCGCTATATTTTTTTTGGGTATAAATCAGTATCCTCTGTACGCAACTATATAAACTAATCTATCGAATCGGGTAAGACCACAAGGGTGGCAAAGCTCTCTCCCTCTAGATTTAATATTATTGCATTTGCAAAACTAAATTCAAAGTCAAGACATTAATTAAACTTGAAGAGATCCGAACTATCATTCAAATCCTCCTGGGTAAAACTTGCTGCTATATATTTGTAGGAAGTAAATTGGTATTTAAACCTTTGTTTTTTTAACTTATTTTCCCACCGATAGAAAGAAAGTAGAAACGAGGGATCCGAAAACCACCAAAATCCCCCCCAACCACTGTGACTAGATTTAATTATCATGTGGTCGATATTATTCCTTCTCATCTCTCCCATCGTGCACAATGCACAGTCACATTTGAAGATGACGGTTGCCAAATTCCTAACACAGAAACCAAACCACGGTCCATTCACATTATCCACTTTTCTTTCCACAAATCCAAACCCCATTGTCATTTTGCACACTCTCAAAAAGTTCTTCTCCGTCCAGAAACACATTCTGAATCATGAACGCTTTACCATCATCAACAACAACAACAACTAATACCATTTTCTACTCAAATCTTCGATATTCCAATAACAATTTCCTCTCCTTCAATCAACGACGGTTAGTGTTAGTTCCAATTAGAGCAACTGCTCCAAATACAGGAAAGGAAAGCAAGAACGATGAAAAACGAGAAGAAGAAGAAGAAGAAGAAGATCAGAAACTTCAGGAACAATCGGTATCGCTTAGTTTGGAAGATGTGAATCCGGTAGGATTAGGTAGAAGATCGAGGCAATTATTCGATGAAGTATGGAGGAAATTCTCGGGATTAGGTCAAATTTCTAGGACAATTCGTGATACTGATGAATATGAAAAGGAAGCACTTCAACTTGGACCTATGTGTGAGTTTGCAATTCCTGGTGCTCAGAATACTACTGTGCTTGTTGTTGGTGCTACTAGTCGTATTGGTCGAATTCTTGTTCGTAAGCTCACGCTTAGAGGTTACGCTGTTAAGGTCTTTTCTAAATCTTTCCCCTTTCTAATTTATCTGTTTAAACAGAATGAATCTCAAACCATGGTTTGAAATTTGAATGTTCCATATTTCATAATTAAATTAAATCAAATTAGATTAATATAAATTAAATCCTTTAGAATAAGCTTTTTGAAAGAGTTTAATTTGCTATGCACTATCCGCGTAAACTTTTATTAGGACCACAACCAATTACAATTCATGGGTGACATATAATGTTACTAGTTGACTAATTTTTTTTTAGAGTTTAATTAGTATACACATTCTTTGTAAAGTTTATTACACTATCCACCAATCACAACACATGGTAGGGATGACACATCATGTGGTTACTATTTGAGTAACTTCTTTTTAATGACATGTCACACTATCATTGGTAGTTAGTGTAAAATATGTATACACATTTTGTGTATATAATTTAAACTTTTTTTTAATAGCGTGTGGACTTGTAATTGTTAGATGGTGTCTTATACTATTGTGTATTTGAAAAGGAGTTTCGCTTGCAAGTTGCCTTTTTATATGTAGTAGATACAATACAATACTACACACATTACACACACAAGGGCAAACCTTGGTTAAGGGCCTCGGTAAGACTAAAAGAAAATCTGGTTCAGAAAGTAATGGCAAATTTTTCTCCTTTTGAGATGAGAAAATGGATTTTAGGGAGAAATCTGTTGGAATCCAGTCTTTAGAGCAGGAATTCTAGCAAATTTGAATGGAATCGGTGCAATTGAGAGAATGTGAGTTGTTTTACAACATGATTATGATCTAACAATCTCCCTTACTAGTGCTACTTCGGCAAAACTGAAAATGTAAAATTAAGAATGAAATCATGAAGTGTTGCAGTATATAATTCATGTAACACCTTTTTTATGTAATATATAGCTGATCCCATTATTATTTCTAACATAACTAAATCTTACAGCATGATTAATGTGTCCTTCAGGAACAGCTAATCATAAGTTCAATATTATTAAAATAAGTAAATAACAATAAAATTGTATTTATCAAAACTTATGTTGATGTTATTTTAATATTATATATTTAGTTTTGGATTAGCTGTATTTATAGTTACTCCTAGTGTTCATGGAATAATGGCCTGAATCACTGAATCTGCAGAACAAGCCATCGAATGCATACAATCAGAAGTTTTATAAATACTTGTCACTCATGATTTAACATCACATGATCTTTCCAATTTTGTTCTTCTTGAAAATATTATGTATTAAATTGACTGCAGACTTTGGTTTAGACGATAGTTCCCCCTGGATATAACACTGAGATTAGAAATGCTCTTCTCGCCTATTTCTCAGAAATGTTTTAAAAGTTTCAATTGTTGCTTTAAATGGCTGTTCAACATAAACTGGTCTTAAATGTTAAATCAACTTTTTTTCTGTGCAATAAAGGCTTTGGTAAGGAAGGCAGATCAGGAGGTGGTAGACTTGCTTCCAAGGTCAGTCGAGATATTGATTGGGGATGTTGGTGATCCCACCACGGTGCAGGCTGCTGTAGAAAACTGCAACAAAATAATATACTGTGCCACTGCCCGCTCTTCTATTTTCGGTGATCTCTTCAGGGTTGATTATCGAGGAGTTTATAACCTATCTAAAGCATTTCAGGTCTGCCTCCGCACTTTGAAGCCCCCTCCCCTTATACGAAAATAAGGCCTATGCATTCATGCTTTCATGTTACAAATTGCCAAGTAGGAATCTAGACAATTCCAATCCATATTTTTATATCAACTTAACATATCAACAACAACAACAACCACAAATTATGATGAGCTAAAGTTAATTAGTATTATTCATGATTCCTCTTTTATAAAATCTTATCATAAATCATACAATTTAATTTCGTATCCTTCCTAATGGTTTTATCCTCGAGTTTTTGTGGCCTATTGGTGTATCATCATCCTTAGTGGAATTTCAATAGGTTTTCCCACATGTCCAAACAGTGGCAGACCTAGGACATTGGGTCAACGGGTGCATATTATTCCTTCAGTCTCATATTAAGTGTCAAATTCGGAATATTTTTTCTCTCATATTATTTTTCATTTTAGAATATCAAGGGAGCATTAATTACATTTTCCAATAGTATCCTTATTTATTTGTATTGTATCTCAACGGCCCCATATTAATAAGTCCTTTCATCTTACGCTCAGTACACTAAGGTCATTTTAGTCAAAACTAGTATATTACCCATGCATACGCACGGGTGACACTGTATTTGTCAAGGTTCTAAATAGCGGTCGCGGTCACGTCGCGGTCGCGTTAAGGCTTTCGCGATTTCGGCTGTTGCGCTCGTCGCGGTGTGAATTAATCATAAAATTTAACTAAAATTATTTGTCGCGGTATAGGTCACTACCGAGACAGTTTTGTCGCAGCCGTTTTCGGCGTAACGGACCCTTTTTTAGAACCTTGGTATTTGTTATAATTTGCTATGAAATTATAATTGATTGATTGATTTTAATAGTTTTAGATTTTAATAAATAGTAAATTTTAGATTATTTAATTATTGAGTATAATATTAATGATTTTTTTAAGAAATGTACATTACCTTAAATGACAAAGAGAATAAAATTTGGCAAATTTTACTATAAAACCAAATGCTTCTTAACCAAACTTAAATTTGGCAAATTTCAGGATCACAATAATAAACTGGCCCAGTTGCGGGCTGGAAAAAGCAGCAAAAGTAAGCTCTTGATTGCCAAATTCAAAACTGAATCTTCACTGGATGGATGGGAAGTTCGTCAAGGAAGTTACTTTCAAGATGTAGTTACCACAAAATATGATGGAGGGATGGATGCCACATTTGAGTTCACTGAAAATGGAAATGCCGTTTTCTCAGGTATATCTGAAGGATATCAATGAACAATACAAAAAAGGTTTTGCAAGATTGTTGCAGTTTACATATTCTAGTTTTACCCCTGTATTTTTAATTTTAGGGTATGTATTCAATAGAGGAGGCTACGTAGAACTGTCAAAAAAGCTTTCTCTACCTCTGGGTTGTACTCTTGACAGGTATTAGATACTACTAGATAGATAATTTCGCAGATAAGAAAATCATCTAGAAAAGTTTTATATTTTGCGAAAATATGAACTTTTATAAGCATGATGAGTTGATCTGTCATGATAGGTATGAGGGTCTGGTTCTCTCTGTCGGTGGCAATGGAAGATCTTATGTATTAATTCTTGAAGCTGGTCCTTCGGCAGATCCAAGTCAGAGTAGATTGTATTTTGCAAGAATTAGTACAAAAGTGGGATTTTGTAGGGTAACAATCATTTTCCCTTTAATGATGCTCTGGTTTGTCCATTATGACTAACATGCTCATGAATTTTGTTTTTAGCACTGATGATAGATCAAGTCATAGCTTTCATGTTTCCTATCTTTATTACTACGACAGGTTAGAGTGCCATTTTCATCATTCCGCCCTGCGGATCCAGATCAGCCAGTTTTAGACCCTTTTCTTGTACATACATTAACAATACGCTTTGAGCCTAAAAGACAGGTTATGTCCAGTACCTTATTGTTTCCAATTCTTTTACTTAAATTTAGCTTGTGTTTTGGACCTTGAACTTGTCTTGTCTCTGTTTTTGTCACATATATACTATTTTTGTAAAATCAATCTGCAATAACTTACCCTCCTTTCATTTAGAAAGATGTGGATAAAGGGTGAGAAACAAAATGATCCTCATGTTCTGACCCTCATTTGCCTCCTTACATAACATTTTACCCTCTTTTTTCAGCATAAAGACTTATGTTTATTTATTTATTTAGAATAGTTTAAGTTGCAGTGTGCTGATCCTATGTTCATTCTTGTTTCAGAGGTCTATTGAAGTAAATGAGACAAAGAAACAGGATTTGAGAAGCTTTAAGCTTATCTTGGAATATATTAAAGCCTTGCCTGTAGGTGCTTTTATACATTTTTACTTATTGCGGCATAAACTAGAACAGAGTAGATTATATGTTTGTCTTATGTTCACTGTATATATCATATACGTATCGAAAATGAATAGTTAAATGTAGATTGCAATGGAAAATGTTCACATTCTTGTTTCAGAGGCCTACCTATTGAAGTAAATGAGACAAAGGAACAGGGTTTGAGAAGATTTAGGCCTATATTGGAATATATAAAAGCCTTGCCAGTAGCCTGTAGGTGCTTTTATGGAGGTTTTACTTATTGCGGAATATACCAGAACAGTCTAGATAATATGCTTGTCTAATGTTCACCGTATACATCACATACGTATTGAAAATGACTAGTTAACTGTAGATTGCAATGGCAAATGCTCACATGAATGAGGAGGATAAAATATTTATACCAATTATTTATTCCTATGATTATAAAGCACAAGGATCAAGGCAACAACTGTGTGGACAATAAAGAATGGAGCTTGTTTATTTTATTAAGATTTTTAATTTCTATCTTCTGAAAGGTGTGGTAATTCTTATAAGCTTGGATATGTCTCACAAACTATAACTCTTGGTAGAAATCTTGCACATCCTTTCTTTCTCTCTCTTTCTACTACACCCTCTTTTTTTGTGTGCTGATAATTATCAATTCAAATACTCGGGTTTGGCAACCTTGCAATGCTTAGCATTCTTTGTCTAATTGCTGGAAACTTGGACAAGCTTTTATTAGAACTGGCTCTCTCCCTACAATCACTTATTGACACATCCGTGTAGGTATATTGATATTCTGAAGCAAGTCATGAAGGGAGTTGTTGCCATCATTGTCTTATCCAAGTTGGTTATCCTACACCAAAAAGGTCGTGGGTTCGAGTCATAGAGGGGGTGAAGGGGAGAACCACCATTGATCCCTTTTTTAAGTTAGAGAAAGGGAAAATAATTGTTATTCCAAGAATGCTGTTTTCTCTTGTGCTGTTTGTTTGTAGTGTGAAATTACTTGTACAGTTGTACGGCATGCATTATGTCATTGCTTGTTTATTGTTCTGCATGATACCAAATAATGTGAAAACAGAAGAAAAAAAAAAGACTGCTGAATAAGGCACTTCGACAGTACATACTGTTCTGCTGTAATGTTGGTTATACTTTTCATCCTAATGTAAACTTTGCATGTTAATATCTTGCAGACTGGGCAAGAAACCGATTTTATCTTAGTTTCATGTTCTGGCCTAGGAATTGAGCCCTCCAGGCGGGAGCAAGTTCTTAAAGCCAAGAGGGTTGGTTCCTTTCTTTATTTTATTTGTTTCTTAGGTTGAGAATTGATTCTTTTGTTCTTTTTATTGGTCATCTTAATGTTGAACTCTCCAGGCAGGTGAAGATTCCTTAAGAAGATCTGGCCTTGGCTACACAATAGTTCGTCCAGGTCCATTACTGGTAAAGTTTCTATTGTATTCTTTGTCATATGTGTATAAGAGGAGCACCACTTCCATTTCTGTTATGCCTGCAAATTAATGTTGTTTTGTTGAGGCCTAAGCCGCGTTCTTTAGAAACTAGTAATGAAACAAAACTGTTTACAAATCGTGATCCGAACTAGCATGCCAGTGAGAATTGAAGCAAGTGGAATGTGTACTTGATGTGCATCTGATTGATTATTAATGGCTTAAGATTGATAAAACTTTGTTCATAATCAATGTTCTGATTTCGTTGCACTAATTAGCACTTCATTTGCATTGGGAGATGATGTAAATTAGATTTAGCTTTATTATTTAATTGGGGGTTTTATTTTGTAATAAGGTTTCTCAGTTGAGATTATTTTTTGTAAATTGTTATTTAGGGACTTGAAACAAGAGGGTGAACAGGAAAAGCTGATATGTATTTCTTTTAATCAGAAAAAAGTTATAGAATCGATCATTTATATAGGTTCTATAGTATCTATCCTAATTAAGGAGTTAGAAGAGAATAAAATCAGCAAATAGATGAGAGCGTGAGAAGAGATAAAGAGATAAGAAATAGGGTAGATTTGGGGCATGGCCGCTACCTGTCACCAAGAATTTCCCTCCATGCAAGTAAGGATAAAACATTCTCTCCACCTCCAAACACCCCAATGTTAGAGGGAGCTAAGTGAAAAGGAATTTTACTCACCTCTTAATCCTTATATTTTCAACCAGCCAAACATGCGGTTAGTGTGAAAATATTACAGCATTTTTATATTATATCAGCTAACTTGCAGTTTTACTGACAGGAAGAACCTGGTGGTCAGCGGGCTCTAATATTTGATCAAGGAAACAGAATATCTCGGGTATGTGTATTCTATAAAAAAAAATTATCAACTTAAACGAAATGGAAAATAAACACCACATTCACTATCACGCAGTCACACTCGGGTTCGAACTCGAGAGCTGCGTAGCTGAAATTGCCAGTTCAACCAGCATTGGGAGCCAATGTATTCCATAATTTACTACCACCGTAGAAGCCTATAATTTTCGCCCAACATTTTCTATTAGAGTCAAGTTTGTTTTTATAATGTCTCTTCTCTTCCTTTCTTTACTTTTATTTACTAACATCTTTCAAATACCTGTGAACAATTTTTCATTATTGGAATAATTGATCCGACTAATGCCAATTCCCATAATTTACAGGGCATCAGCTGCGCTGATGTGGCTGATATATGTGTCAAGGCACTACATGATACAACTGCGAGAAACAAAAGCTTTGATGTGAGTAAACCTTCTTGGTTATAAGAAAGAACTTAAAACCTAAAGAAAAGAAACTAAAGCTTTTCAACCTTGTCTAGGTATGTTACGAGTATGTTGCTGAGGATGGGAAGGAACTTTATGAGCTGGTATGTGAGCAATGATAAATGACTTATTAGCCAATTTGGTTCCTGTAATTTCATAAAAGTTCAATTTAGTCCTTGACAGCTGCAATGTATAACTTAGTACCTGACTTTTGCAAAAATGTTTCAGTTTAGTCGATTCGTTATACTAATTTTGTCCTTCTATTTTGCAAAGAGGAGCTGAATTGAAACAGTTTTGCAAAAGTCAAGTGCTAAGTTGATATATTGTGTATGTCAGGGACAAAATTGATATTTTGTAACCTTTCAGGGACTAAATTGACTAATAACTAAATGATAAAAAGCAATTTTGTGAAGGAAAAAATTCAAAGTACATGATCGTGTCTACATAACTGGAAAACTGTTATTTTTGTTTCTAATTAGGTTGCACACCTGCCTGACAAAGCAAATAACTACTTGACACCGGCACTTTCTGTCCTAGAGAAGAATACTTGAGCATCCCTGGTTGAGACAACATACTTCCAGGAAACAAGGTTTCATAGAATTGCCTCTTCTGCTTCTATACATAGCAACGGTTATTTTTTTTAAGTTACCCAAAAAAAAAAATAGCTGGTCAAATGGATGTAACTATTTTTCCTGTATATAATATATCCACGGTCAACCTAAAGTATATGACTTGAGAAATTAAATAAATTTGTAAAGTCATCCTTTGAAAGTTAAAAGAATACAAAAATATTGATTTCAATAACTAAATTGCATTAGGGGTATTTTTGGAATTTCAAACATACAAACGATGTGTACTAGTTCACGGTAAAAATAAATTAAAATACGGTTTTAAATTAAAGTAGAAAGTAAAGAAACAAATGATTTTTACTAGTTCACTATCAACTTAATTGTTACATCTAGACCTTTATAAGAAGGATTTTTCGAACTATAATCACACATATTACAACATCAGGAGGGATTTTGTTACTATAAATCTCTTAGCTTTACACATGCGAATATCTTCGGACTAATCTTAGTCTAGGGGCTAGGGTTGGAAATGAGTCGAGCTGAGTCGAACTTGGTTCGGCTTGACTCGATAAGAATCGGTTCAGCTCGTAGCTCGACTCGAGTTCGACATGACCCTTTTTTTTCAGCTCGACTCTACTCAAGCTCACGAGCAGCTCGGTTCAGCTCGTGAGCTCAGCTCATAGGAATAAAAAGTTAAAAAAAAAATCTATTTTTTTTGTAAAAAAAAACAGAAAATTCTAGATTTTTGACATTTTAAAATAACAATTTAGTAATAGTTTTGAATGAAATAATTAATTATATGAAAATATAAATATAATTTTTTTTGTTTATCTATCTCATGAGTTTAATAAAAAAAATAAACAAGTATAATAATAAAATAATTTTAGAATTGCCTAATGATATAATAGTTAGTGCTAAAAAAACTACACCAACAAATAAACAAACAAACTTTGCTTTAGAAACACAAAATGTATAACAAATATCATATTGAAATAAAAATGGTGGAGTAATATATATATATATATATCGAGTTGATTCATGAACCAAAACAAAGTGAACTATCATACTAATTCAAGTTAGGCTCATTTATTTAACGAGTACTCAATTTTCTCGCTTTCAAGTTCGATTCATTTGTTTCATGAACCAAGTTCAACGAATTTATTTATCGAAGTCGAGTTTGAACTATGTTCAAGTTGGTTGGTTCATTGCCACCACCTACTACTAGGGCGTTTGTAGTGCAATTTGGTTGAGTTTGAATTAGAAAACCAATTGATACAAAGATTAAAATAACACGTAATTTGGTTCTCTAAAAATATCCGAGCTAATCGATTTGATTAAATGCAGTTTAGGTTGGATCTATTGATTTAGTTTTTATTTTTGTCGAGAATTACTTCTAATATTTTATTTAAAGAGCTAGTAGTAGCATTAGCATATGGAGTCTTACATATTATGAGTGATTAATGTTTGGTTGATTTGGTTTGGTCTAGATAAGGCAACCGCAAACCAAACCGAATTAATCCACGCTATTGATAGAAAAAATGCCAAAACAGATCTAAAATATTCAATTGTGTGGGGTTTTCAGTTTTTCAGATCGGTTTGCAGTTATTGATTGGTTTGGATATAAACACACATATCTTAACCTCTATTCTATAAATATACTTTTTGTGGTTGTCGAAGATCTTTTTTGTTTGAACCCCTTCTCTCAAAATGTTACTATTGTGCTTTTAAGGATAAATGCCTCCACAAGGTAGACAAAACAACCTTAGGTTTTTGACTTTTAGAAAGCTTTAAAATCTTTCAACTCGAGAGAATAAAGGGCTTACAAGCCTAACTATAAATCAGGGTAACTTTTTTTATAGAAAGGAATACATTGTATTGAACTTCTATTTCTTGGGGGTATTATAGTGATTTTGTGACTTAACACCATTATGATTCAAGGGCACACCACTCCTTCTAAATTTGAATTTATTTATTGAGTAGTGGAGAAAATATACCTTTGTACTATTCATAGTTGTAATAGTACTATTGTGGTTTTGAGATTCCACCTATTTTAGTTGGGTTTTTTTGACCCCCACCCATTCCTCTAAAACTCCCACCCACCATGTGAAAATACCAAAATACCCCTGTCTGTTTACAAAATCACCATTTCTTCACATAATTGGTCATACATACGTTTGACCACCTTCACTCGCATATACGCCAGAGAGACGTATATACGATCAAATTTTGAAATCCACCAATCGTATATACCCCACCACACCTCTATATACGACGAGCAAAAATTTACTCACCAGTATATACCCCTATTCAGCGTATATACGATTAGCTGTAAATTCATCCACTCAGAATACGCCAAACAGACTATATATCGACGAAGAAAAAGTAAGCATCGTATATACACTGTTTTGATGTAAATACGATGAGCAATTTTTTTTTTTTTTTTTACTAATTTTTTTTCTTCGCTTGCGTTGTCCAGAGGTAGGCATAGAGGAGGCGTGAGGTCTCTCCGATCGAGAGAGATAGGGAGTCATCTATCGCTCCGAGTCACGAGGACTCGGAGGCATAATCGGCTCCATGCTTGGTAGCGGAGGCGAGAGCGAGCAGCGGCTGAGCGGTGATGTATCGGCTGAGCGGCCTCGAGATCGGCCACCTGGAGCTTTCTATCTCGGGGACTACCCGCAGAAGAGACGCAGCGGGAGGATTGGTGGCAGAGAGAGGCGGTTTCTCAAGATCATTCCCGGCTACTCCTCGATATCATCCACAAGTATCCTCAAGACGATCCTCAACCTCTTCATTACCATCCCCACCTCCCGAGTATCAAAGCAGAAGCAGCCAGCCAGTCGATGCTTATTACTCGCACGATCTATGTCCGAGTATCATGAGGTGCCTCAGCGATGATCGGGAGGAGCCTCGGGAGGAGCCTCACCTCTCTTTTCACCGACTTGGCAGATCATGTTTGCGATTCTATACTGGGCCGACCGGTAAGTTTTGCATTTTTGCTTAAATAATTTATTTAAGTCACATAGTCTGCACTTTTGCTTACATTATTTATTTATTTTTATTTCGGGAGTATCGCGTGTTGTCAAAGTATGGGCTCATGGCAACAAAGTCCATACTAGACTCCATCTTCATTACCCGACCTACTTCAAAAGCACCACCGTGGTCGGGGACTCCGGATTGGCCCCACTTCTCCGGGATCGCCACGCCACGATGAGACCATGAGTTCTTTGTCGGCTTTTATCGAGAGGTGGCACTCAGACACTTCGTCATTTCACTTGCCATTTGGTGAGATGACGATCACTCTGGATGACATCTCTTGTCTGCTGCACCTTCCCATCCGGGGAACTATGCCACACCTCCCCCCATCCCTGTTAACCCGGAGTTTTCCACCACAGCTTGCTGAGACATATCTGGGTGTGTCACGGGTTGAGGCTGCTAACAACACACCGTGAAGTCCGTGACATGACTTCAAATGGGTGGAGCGGTGTATGAGCGTAACATGGAGGAGGGGGGTGACATCACTGTTGTTGTGAGGGCTTATCTGCTTCGCCTTCTGACCTACAGTATCTTCACTACGAAGACTGGAGACAGGGCTGAGGCTAAGTGGCTGGTCTACCTGGATGATTTGAGAGCAGATGTTCTTGGAGGCTATGCATGGGGTGCAGGTGCACTAGCTGCCATGTATGAGTCCTTGAACACTGCGTCTTTGAGGACTACGCAACAATGTGGAGGGTATGCCAACCTATTTCAGGTACACATTTTAACTTCTTGTATTTTTGTTAAATCGCACTGACTTTTGGTAAATTCTTGTGAATTAAATATGTTGTTTATTTCTGCATTTCAGGCTGGATTATGTGGTATTTCCTCGGAAGGCGGAGAGGTTGCCGGTCATATCCCGGTGCGGAGCCACTTGGCTGGCGCCTGGGAAGAAGAAGTCGACCACCAAGCTCGGCCACTACGGGAGGATGCTTGATGAGTGAGGCCGGAGGATGTCTGTGGCGACCATTTGAGGAGGACAGGTGGTAGACCGCTTTGAGCGATCTCCCTACTGCAGAGGCTTCATTAGCCGGGGTGACTTGAGTTCCTTACATGCACGATAAGTGCTGCGACGGTTTGGGTACACGCAGATCATCCCGCGTGACCTCTCGGTGGTCGTCCGAGTCACACGCGATTGCGTGTTCCAGATCGTCCACTTCATGACATCCGTGGAGGACATCATGCGCGCACTACTCGGGTTGCTCGGCCCGATCGATCGGTATCTGGAACTACTTAGAGTGGTACGTCCGGGCTTCTATCCCCAGACTATTACCGGCCCACCATCACCTAGAGCTCGACACTGGACACCTCCCCGAGATACGCTCACGGCGATCATGACCGGATTAGGGAGCTTGTGAGGGCTTTGAGAGAGGATTCGTGGTGGCGACATCGCGCATGGCGATCCGGCGTGATCGGACACTCCATAGGTGGTGGGGATGGCGACCGATGGATGGCGTGGTGGGGAGCTTAGGCAGCGGGGACGAGGACGAGGGGACGCCGTTAGGGATTTTTATTTGTTTTTGATGTATTTGATATTATATTGGCACTTTATTATATTATTAACTTTTTTCGGATGTTTTATTTATTTTACGAGTTTCCATGAATTTTTGATTTCATTGATTCGATAAAACAAAGTTACACAAGCGATAAAACATAAACAACTTAAATAAAAATAGAGCAGATAAAATGAAAATACAATAGAAACTCTCGAAATTTGGTGGAGTTAATCGACGAAGGATCTCGGCGTGACGGTCCTTACGGGTTCGACGTCTGGATGAATGTAACTCCTCCATTTAATCGTAATATGAATGGACATCATGTCTCGGACGTCATCCTCATTTGTTGACATCCATGGTAGACCGAAGAAATACCTCCACTAGTCGTTCGGGTTTAGATAAGCGATACGAATTATCTCATGTTCGTCGTTCTCTGGTTGAACCATCGCGATGAGTTTTCGCTAAGAGCGAGAAAATGATATATCGTGTTTTAACCTACACGAAACAACATCTCTCCCATCGAAACTTATACCATCATCTTTCAAGATGATACCCTGATGATCAACAAACCCCATATTAGAATGAACAAGAGTGAGGGAAGAAGGCTCGTAGTATGACATTAGCGAAGCCTGCATCATCTTCACTTGTGATGTGTGAGAGAAGGAGGAGTGAGTATTTGAATTTTTGGTGTGAAAATAGTGATGGTGGGAGTGAGTATTTATAGATGAGGTAAAACATTATCAACCGTTGATTTTGGCGTGCAATCTACACCGTTGATCAACTTTGAACGTTAAATCATGAGCGTTAAATTTTTTTTTACAAATTTAAAAAAAACAAAATTTAAGGCGCATCGTATATATGTCAATTGGGACATATATACGATGTGCAATTTTAACACATCGTATATATGCCCTGAAGAAGTATACACGACCAATCGTATATACTTCTTCGGGCATATATACGATGATAGTTAGACTTCAGCACATCGTATATATGTCCCAATCGACATATATATATATATCTCTGATCTTTTTTAAAAAAAAATGACAATGGCGTTTTGGGGATTTCATTTTTGGGTGAGGGTTTAAGGGGACAGGGTGGGGGTACAAAGAAAAAACCCATTTTAGTTTCATGTTTGCGTACAACATAGTACTTTGAGTATTACCTCTTCTCCTTTTATCCTTAAGCTGATATTCCCCGTATAGAAAATAAAGATCAAATGCAAGATCTCAGTCTTCTTAAGGACTATTTGCTTCTGCAATCAATGAATGAAATCCAAACGCAAGTGATGTTGTCGTAGACCCAATTGGGAGTGTGCACACCACAGCTTAAATAGGCCTAAGAAGCAGCAGAAAAATTGTATATTGTTGTACTCTAAATTTGAGAACGACCACAACACATGTCTCATAGTAGAACCCATTTGAAAAGGGTAAATAGTCGTTTTGGCCTCGAAAATGTAAGCTCGTTGTCGATTTGTCTGCGAATCAAGCAAAAATCCAAAATAGTCCCTGAAAGTGTAATCCGTCCGTCATGTTAGTCCCTCCCGTTAATGTGTGTTGTTAAATCCGTTAATCCATCTGTTACTGTCAGTTTAGTCCCTAAAAGATGTCACTTACTGTCAGTTTGGTCCCTGAAACATATACGTGAATTCGTTTTAGTCCCTCGAATCTAAAGTTACTTCAGCAAAATTTAAAATGGCTGATTAAGGACGCTAATAGACTCATAGACTACACAGATCTATTGTAATTGGAAAAATCGATGGTTAAGGGTGACCTTATTTGCTCCAAGAAAATCAATCAACATAACTTTGTATAATCATTGATCTATATTGAAATTAGTTAGCAATTGTAATTTTGATGTTAATTGAAAGCTTCCTTTCATTGCAGTAACTTAATAAATTACGATTATTAATTTTAATTCCTCTTTGTTTACAATGAATTTTATTTTATTTATTTCATAGATTAAAATAATATTTTTAAAATATAAAAACCATGTGGCATTCCAATGTGGCTTGCCACATAAGTTAATAGAACTCCACATCAGATTTGATTTTGACAAATTAGGGAGGGACTTTGATTAGAAATTGATTTTAGGATATACAAAACATGAATTAATTTGTGGATTGAATTAATAAACACTCCTAATGATTAATGAAAGTAACAAATCAAAGTAAAAGAAAATACGATACAACTGCAAGGTCCTGTTAATTAGCCTAGCAAAGCCAATGCACAAATTGAGCCAAGGCTAGTAAATTCTGGTTTAAAAGTTTGCTGAAGTAACTTAAGATTCGAGAGACTAAAATGAAATCACGTATATGTTTCAGGGACCAAACTGATAGTAAGTGACATATTTCAGGGACTAAACTGATATTAACGGATGGATTAACGGATGGATTAACAGAGTTAACAACGCACATTAACGGGAGGGACTAACGTGACAGACGAATTACACTTTCAGGAACCATTTTGCATTTTCACTCGATTCAGAGATCAAATTGACAGCGAGTTACACTTTCAGGGACCAAAATAACTATTACCCCATTTGAGAACTAGGGGAAAGCTCTAGCAAGCCAAAAAATAGCTGGGCAGTCGATCTTGCCTTAATTGGATGAGTAATGCTATTCTGACCAAAAATGGACCAAAATACGTATGTGTATGAGATACAGAGAGAATATGCATATAGTATATTTTTTTGTTTTAAATTAAATTCAATGTTATACGCGTATAATATATTTAATTTAAAATAAAAAATAAAAATATTATACGCGTATTATCTCTATATCTCATGTGCATTCGTATTTTGGTACACTTTTTATTTTAGGCTTAAATATGTTTTTACCCTCTGCAAATATGGGGTGTTTTGTTTTACCCACTACAATTTTTTTTTTTATTAAAAAACCCCTTGTAAAATCAACTTTTTTGGTTTTAGTCCTTCTGTTAGATGGACGTTACAAAAAACGTCTATGTGACATTTTTAAATACGTTTTTACCCCCTGCAAATAGGGGGTGTTTTGCTTTTACCCCCTACAAAATTTTCCATCCTCTCTCCCCCACCTCATCTCATCTCTATCTCTCACTTCTTATCACTATATTCTTCTCCATTCAACTCTTACTTCCACAATCAAATCTCTAATATTCAACAGAACAAAATGGTCCAAACCTCAAACTTCATCTCTCTCTCTCTCTTGTTCTTCACCACCATTATTTCTTCTCATTCCAAATCTCAAAATAGAACCCATCTTCTCTTTCTCACAGAATCAGCACACAATTCAATTAAACCACACACATTTATTAAACCCATAAAACCTTGATTTTGAGATGAAGAACAATCCATAAACAACAATCCATAAAACTTGAAACAAACCCTAAAATCAGAATCGCAATAAAAGTTAATTACATGTTATGCTCATGGTTTCTTTGGTCTTGTGTGAGAGAGAGAGAGAAGAAGAAGATGAGAAGATGGGTTACGGTTTGATATGGAAGCGTTGGTTTGTGTTGGAGATGGAAAAGTTGATATGAGATTGGGTGGAGTCGGGAAAAAAAAGGGGATTTAGATTTTTTTGCGAGGGTAAAAAAAAAACACCCCTATTCAGAGGGAGTAAAACGTATTTAAAACGCTTACATGTGACGTTTTTGTAACGTCAATCTAATGTAAGACTAAAACTAAAAAGTTGATTTTGCAAGGGTTTTTAATAATAAAAAAATTTGCGAGGTAAGAAAAGAAAACACCTCCTATTTCATAAGTGTAAAAACGTATTTAAACTTTTATTTTATCTAAATAGCATTACTCTAAGTGGATGAAAACCACTTCCCAAAAGGTAAAAGTAGAGCGGCCTGACTCATGGTAACATGGAGGAGAAAAAGGTTGCAAAAAAAAAACCCCGCAAGAGTTTCACGGTGTCCAAAACGCCAGGAGAGGAGCCATGTTCGTAGTCGTCGTCAACGACACGAACCCACGAAGCTCGAACGTGGAATATAAATAAAATATTCAAATGTTGAAACCGACGTGTTTCAAATCCATTTCTCTATTCTTCAAATTATTCAATTCAATCATATCATATGCATTTTGATTATTCAGAATTAGATTCAAACACAAGATCCAACGTCTCGTCATCTTTCTCTCTATCGATTTCAAAATGGTACGAATTAAATTACTTGATTTATCTTTCTATTTTATTTACATCGTCTTCGATTTAGATTATCTGAATAATTTTTCTACATATGTGCTTAATTTAATTTGATAATCATTCTGGAATGAATTATAGATTGAGGATGAAGGTTTAAGCTATACGGTAGATGATGCTCTTGTAGCTTTAGGTTTTGGAAATTTCCAAATTCTGGTGCTTGTTTATGCTGGAGTTGGATGGATTTCAGAAGCAATGGAAATGATGCTACTATCTTTCGTAGGACCAGCAGTTCAATCTAAATGGAATCTTTCCTCTCATCAAGAGAGTTTCATAACTAGTGCGGTTTTTGCTGGCATGTTAATTGGGGCATACACTTGGGGCATTGTTTCAGATAAACACGGAAGGAGGTAACTAGCTTAGTTTCTCTTCTTTTTTTCCCACTACTTTCTAATCTCATATTACACTGTCCTAGCACAGTTATGTTTAAGGCCTGTTTTGATCAGCTTATCTAGATTTCTCTACCGACATAAGTACTTGTGAGTCTATTTGGAAAAGTTTATGAAAACAGCATATGACATATTCCTAAGTTGTTTTCAACTAATTTTCACAAGCTCTTCAGGATGGCTTATGAAAATAGCTTATAGAAAAGTAGTTTAAGACTTTTTTATCTTTTATTATAGAAACAACTTAGGCATAAACTCTTATATATGAAAAGCGCTTATGCTATAAACACTTGATTAAACTGTTTATCCAAATTATTTAGAGTAAACTTCCAATTTGGTCTCTAAACTATCATTGCCTCACCTATTTGATCGTTAAAAAATAAAAATGCAATAAATAGTCTTTATACTATTACTAATCTACATCCACCAACAAGGGTTGGTCCGAGAGCTATAAACTGGGTTCGGATCCCACCCCAAGGTCTCGAGTTTGAGCATTGAGTGTGGCAAAAACTCTATTGAAAGGGGAGAACCACACAGACTGGAAAAGTCGGGTACACGTGGTCAACCAGATTCCCCGACGTAGATTAGTCATTGGCAAAGCTAGTTGATACTCACACCATTAACAAAGTAACCAAAAAATATTATAAATCCTTCAACTTAGTCTTAGAACTATCACTCCTTTCCTATTTAGAAACTAAGGGACTAAATTGGTGGATTTTGAATAGTTTAGAGACTATTTATTATATTTATGTAGTTCAAGGACTAAATAGGAGACTGAATGATTGTTAATGGACCAAATTGTGCTATTATTTATTCCAGTAATAAAATTCAGGCTTGTGTCAATACAATGCTTTATTTTCAAGTATGCTTAGTATAGTGAGTTCATTTTAAAATCATTTGCATATTTACTTCAATAATTCAGGAAAGGATTTCTTATCACAGCAACAGTTACTGCTATGGCTGGTTTTATGAGTGCATTTGCTCCTAACTACACATCATTAATCATCTTCCGTTCTCTGGTTGGTGTTGGTTTGGGAGGTGGCCCTGTATTATCATCTTGGTTTTTGGAGTTCGTTCCGGCCCCTAATAGAGGTACCTGGATGGTTGTCTTTTCTGGATTTTGGACTGTTGGTACAGTTTTTGAAGCATCACTTGCATGGGTAAATTTTGTTCATTCCTCATTAATTACATTTAAAACATGTTCTAACAATTTGATATCTTGCTATATGTGCCAACCCCCAACTGGCCTTTTCCCTATTTTGTTTCAAAGATTGTAGACGGTTACTCAAAACAGGTTGTCAACAATGTTTAGGTTTCTTTCTTAGCTTTGCAGTTGACTAATGCAATATTCCTTGCAGATTGTGATGCCAAAAATGGGTTGGAGATGGCTTCTTGCTCTATCTTCTCTTCCCACATCTCTCCTTCTTCTGTTTTACAAAGTGACACCTGAGTCACCAAGATATCTTTGCTTAAAAGGTAGAACAGCAGATGCAATTAATGTTTTGGAGCAAATAGCAAGACTAAATGGTAAAAAACTTCCTTCTGGAACCCTTGTTTCTGACCATCAAGTTGAGCTACACACAATTTATAACTCTTCAGAAGACACAGTTTTACTCTCCCCAAGAGAAAATGAAGTTGAACCTCCTAAAGAGACGGTTTCCAATTTCGGCGGTATTTCATCACTGCAAATGCTTCTGTCACCCAACTTAGCAAAGTCAACACTTCTATTATGGGCAGTGTTTTTTGGTAATGCTTTTTCCTATTATGGCCTTGTTTTGTTGACCTCTGAGTTGAACGGACATAGTAAATGCATGCCAAATAAATTGCAGACAGACAAGTCCGGAGACATTAACTACAAAAGTGTTTTTATTGCTAGTTTTGCAGGTGTGTTTTCTATTGAAGTAAGAAATATTTTACTATACTATTGCCGGAAAATGCATTACTGATACATAATTTTTTGCAGAGGTACCGGGGCTCCTCTTGTCAGCTGCCGCAGTAGATAAACTAGGTCGTAAGCTATCAATGTCGAGCATGTTTTTCATGTGTTGTATTTTCCTTCTCCCATTAACATTCTCTCTGCCTGAAGGCCTAACAACGGGCCTGTTATTTGGAGCTCGCATATGCATCACAGTGACCTTCACAATCGTGTATATATATGCACCTGAGGTAATGTATTTATTTCAATATAATTTTGAATATAAATCGTGTGTACTCGGTACAAACTAATAAAACCTATAAATACTGTTAAATACTGATATAGTAACTTGTATATTGTAGGACAACTGGTATAAGTCCAAACTAACTAGACTACTAAAATAATGAGGCTTCTAAGTCAATACAAAAAATGCTACTTCCTATTTAATAAAATATAAGCAATTTTGGGGTACTCTAAGTTGTAACAAATTTTAGCAAAAATTGACTCTTTTAATCCTATTTAATGATAGTGTTTCAAAAATGCCCTTTATTTAATGTTGAACATGAAAAGTTAGAGACTTTTTTTAAACAATTTAATGAGATGAAGGGTAATTTACATAATGAAGTTAAAATATAAATGAGGTTTACTAAAATACATGCAAATAACCACTTATTTTAATAAGTGTGTAGGTAGTTAGTTTTACTTATATTTTGTTACAGAGTAGTATCATCTTCAAGAGTTTTCTAACAATTAGCTTAAGAGTGTTGCTTAAAAACTCAAGGAATGATAAGTATTAATTGAAAAGTACAACATATAGTATATTAGTAATTTCAAATAGTGTATTTTACTGGAAATATTTTTTGTTTTTTATTCTTTAAGAAATGCCTTTAGGGAACTTGTTAGCATTTGCATTATGTTAGTACTCTCCTTCGATCCGATCCTTAGATTTGTCGAAAACATGCAAACTTTACACTTGGCTATATATATTACAATTTACCTCATTTTCTTTTAAAATGTTGAGTTTTTTTTTTTAAGTTGACATGCAAAAACATTACTATAAGGAAAGACGTTCAAACAAAGTTGGCATCGGAATCTTACCAATCATATGTAGCACACCAAGAATACATTTAAAATAGAAAAATAGTACTAGAGAAGCATGGGGACAAACAACCAAAACCTATGAAAATGTCATTTAAATCTAAAGTAAGATAGACTTGCCCTATTGCAGAAAATTTCCTCCCTAGTAAACTCATGAATAGAGTCCCACCAAACTTACATTAGAGCAGCTATAAGAAGCCAATTTATCAACACAACAATCTCCTCCCTTTAAATATGAATTTGATGACCTGGATTTTTGAAGGAAAAAAAAGGCAATTTCTCCTTCTTCCTTGAATGGACCAAGGCATTTGACAGTTGACACTGATATATCCTAGACAGACTCAATAGGCATTTGAAGATGGTTTCACAATGTTGTTGTTTTGTCTAATACTGAAATTTAACATGTGGAAAATTTATATGAACTGCAGATATACCCCACATCTGTGAGAACAACTGGTGTCGGAATCGCAAGCTCAGTGGGAAGAATTGGTGGAATGCTATGTCCATTGGTAGCAGTGAGTTTAGTACATGGATGTCATCAGACTCTAGCTGTCCTTCTGTTTGAAATTGTAGCTCTTGTTTCAGGAATATGTGTTATATTCTTTCCTCTTGAGACCATGGGACAAGAACTGCAAGATACTGTGTCAAGTCTAAAACAGACCAACAACAACTCATAAACATGAAAACATATGACTAAAAAAAAGTTACTAATTGCTCATCTCTTGCCCCTTTAGGAAGAAGAGAAGGGCTTTCTAAGTATTTTTAATTTGAACTATTTCAATTATTTAATGTATTTTGTTCTCTTGTACAAGAACTAGTATTTCAACGATTCTAACACGTTTTCTTTCGGTGTCTTCGGGTGCATAATTTTGAGGGGAACCAACAAGGGTTGGTCCGAGTGATAATTCGGTTTGGATCTCACTCTAAGGTCTCAAGTTCGAGTGTTGGATGTGGTAAAAACTCTATTGGGAAGGGAGAATCACACGAACCGGCAAAGTCGATGATACAGGTGGTCAGCCAGATTCCCCGAAGTAGATTAGACACTGAAAAAGTATGTGGATACTACACACCGTTAACACGTTAAAGAAATTTTATTTTTGAGAGAATCATTATCACTGAAAATAAAATCAACTTTGTTTGGATCAAAATACCACATTTTTTTCTAATTGAGAAATACCATAACCAATTAGGAGTTATTACCTTTTAATTTTATTTGAAGTTTAAGGTGTGGGAAGAAATTAGAAGTTTAAATACGCTAAGTTCGCTGCTAATTAAAGGTTTTAGGGTTAAAAAAATAAATTAATGGTTTTAGGGTTAAAAAAATAAACTACGAAATAAAACACTTAAAGTGTAACACTAATTATGCGAGAAAATTTAGAAAATAGATCAATAACTTATTTATTAATTTACACAGATTTAAAAAAAAATTGGGGCGACCGATCTGCCATTCAATTCTGCATCAAGGAGTTCTTTTGTTATGTGGTGGATATTGGTGGTGCCTTGGCAGACGAATTGGTTCCTCTTCATCTACCATTGGTGTGTTTTGTGATGGTGCAAGAGGCAGTGTTGGTCGAGGTGTTAATTCTCACATGCATGTTTCTAAAGAACTAGAACCACCACAATGCCAAACTGATGTTGAACTAAGCGGGCAATATGACTAGCCAAATGAGGGCATTGAATACACATTTTCAAACTCGCGAAGAGTTGATTCAAGACTTTTCACATGTATACCAAAAAAGTTTCACAATAGTTCCTTATCAATTGAAGCGACAAATTGTTGATGACTCTCTTGTCGTTGGTACTGGCCAAAGTCAAAAGATTCCCCAAGCGTCATTAAAAGAATGCCTTTGAGGTTCAAAGTCAGTCGCTTGTGAATGGAAGCCTGATGCCGATGTTGATGTGTATGCAAAAGAATGTCCTGGGATGCATAAGAAATTGAGATTTGACCTAGTTCCTTGGGCTCATGGGGTCGCTCAGGTGTTCCCCTTGCTTGTGCCACTAGTAATTCAAATTATTGAACGTATTCATTCACTCCACCTCGTTGTTTGATAGAGGTAAGGCGTTCAACCATGTCGCCGTGACTACCGTCGCAATAACAGCGTAGCAACGCTTGTACCAAATCTTCCCACATTGGGTTTGTGGTATTATCCATCCAAAATTGGAACCAGTGGACTGCTCCACCTTCCATACAAATGAGATCGAGTCGTAGTTTCTGAGTTGCGTCCACTTATTGAATAGTGAAGAATTGTTCTGCTCACACCACCCATGTATATTAAATGACACCAGGTGTTAAACATAGTGACATACACCAATCAATAACTTCGCATATTAAATGAAATTTATCAGTTTGACGTGATATTAACTTTGAGATCTATACCAAATTTTATACGAATCAGAAATTAATTGACACTCCATCACACTATATTATTTTGATGACAAATATGTCAATAGTGGGTATTTAATGTATTCTTTGAAGACTTAAATATGTTTTAGGCCCCTGCAAATATGAGGTGTTTTGGTTTAAGCCCTTGCAAATTTTTTTATTTATTTATAAGCCCTTGCAAAATGACACGTTTTGTTTTAAGCTCTTCTGTTAGCAAACTGTTAGTGAGACGTTAAAAATTTCTTCCACGTGTGTTTCTATTTTTATTTTAAGCTCCTGCAAAAAAAAATTATTAGACACCCTTGCAAAATACATTATTTTTGGTTTTAGCCTCTGCAAATATACACGTGGAAGAGATTTTTAACGTCTCATTAACAGTTTGCTAACAGAAGAGCTTAAAACAAAACGTGTCATTTTGCAAGGGCTTATAAATAAATTTTTTTCAGGGGCTTAAACCAAAACACCTCATATTTACAGGGGCCTAAAACATATTTAAGCCTCCTTTGAATGAATACATTAAAAAATGTATTCATTAGTGAGTCGATAGTCAAAAGTATTAAAAAAAGTATTCATTATACTCCCTCCGTCCCATTTTGTTTGTTGTTTTAGAAAAACCAATTTGTCCCAAATTGATTGTTGTTTTAGAATTTCAATGTAACTTTTAATATCCTTTTTCCATTTATGCCCCTATTAATGATGACAACATTTTACATTTAATAAATGATTCACATTTTTCTATGTAGAGAGATAAAGGGTTAATTGGTAATTTAGACAGCACTTTTTAAAAAATCTAGACTTCTAATCATTTTCCTTAAAGGGTGTACCAAAACCTTAAACTGCAAATAATTTGGGACGAAGGGAGTATGATTTTTTATTTCATGAATAAGATCAAATTTATTTTATGTACCAAATAAGGACATTGATTGCCAAACATTTTCAAGATCTTTCTACTATATATACATAACACTTTCCTCACTCTTTTTCACATCTTTCATTGATAAATCATTATTTAATTTTGTTGAACAAAATGATTTCTAAGAAAAACCTATTCATTTTAGGCCTCTTTGTCATGGTCGTGTTAATCTCCTTTGAGGTGACAATAGGGGACTTAGCTATGGCTTCTTCAAATTTTACAACAAGTTAGTTTGTATTTTTCTTTCAATTCTTATTAACGTTTTCATAATTTTAAAAAACATAATAAAACTAACGAAAGGTTGATCTCTCTCAATCATTCTTATTATTATAGGTGGTGTGTCCGGAAGTGTAGATGGCACAAAAAGCATACAAGAGATAGACACTTCAAATAAATTATGTGATTGCGCCCCATTTAAATGTAGTTGTAAGCGGCCCCCATGCTGTTGTTATGGACCAATTCCAGTTTGGTGCGAAAGCTAAAAACTTTGTAGTTGTTTTTCAATAACCAATTTGGATTTGAGAAAAATCCATCTCATATATGTAATAATTGAATTTATAAGGTTAATTACAGAATCAAGAGTCCTTATTCTTTGTTGTTGTTTGGCTTTTATTTGGGCTTTAATTTTTTAATAGCCGAGATCTCTGACGTGAAATTGGGGGAGTGACCATGGAGTAAAACTTGATTCAAAAGTATTGTCCAATGGTTATCTTTTAATCCATGAGACATTTTTACTTGCTTTTTTAAAAACAAGTGGGAGTATTCCTTAAAAGGAAAAACAGTAACCCTTGTCTCGTGGAGACTTTTAAATTTTACTTGATGTGATCAAGAGGGAGTACTCATGGAGGATTAACCCTTGTCTCATTGAGACTTTGAATTTTATGTGATGTCATCAAGAGGGAGTACTCGTGGAGAATTAACCATTATCTCGTGAAAATTTTTATTTCCCTAAAGCGAAAATGGTGTAAGAGAGAAAAAGAGAAAAATAGATATAAGCAACTAGTCAAGTCTCGTTGCAAACTTTCTTTAGAAAAAGAGTGCTTACCGAGTTGAGATTATATTTTGAACACTTATTGTGCAATTAAATCACGATCAAGACAACTTACGCAAAAGATGGCAATAATAAGTTAAATAGAGAGATTGTTAAACTTTGAGTGCCACATTCATTTATATTACAAAAATCAAATTATGAAGATGTCTGCAAAAAAGATTTTTGGCCGAGTATCTGTGTTATCATTTCCCGAATAGTAATAGAAAAAATGCAAAAACTAAAAGAATATGCTCACCTAACATGTGGAGGGTTGACGGTCTAGCTCGCCCAAACTCACACTTAAAACTGGCCAAGATTGCAAACAGATCGCCACAATACGTAAGAAACACATAAATTAACATAAAAAATGTTTAAGTAAAAGGAAAAATGTTTTAAAAAATACAACTGCATAGTTGTTTTGCAAGCTAGGTGGTATAGTTTATACAATATGGTGGCCTAACAAACCCTAACCATTTGTTAAATGGGCGGAGGGACTAACGTGTCTTTTGGAATTGTCAGGGACTAATGTGTCCCCAAAATTTGTTAGGGACCTGATTGTCCCGCGAAGAAATAATCAGGGACGATTTTCTTTTTTTAGTTCTGTATATTTATTGTTTTTGGATGTGATCCCAAGTTATTCAAGAGAGGTGATATCTATTGGTTTTGAGGCTCATCCACTAAGGGAGGTGATATCCCGGTTTTGTGAGGAGGGTGGTCTCGGTTGTAAAGGTTTCTAGTTGAACCTGTTTTAAAAACTAGTGCTTTAATGATTAAAATCCATGGGTGGTTTTACCTTGGGAACCAGACGTAGGTAGAGCTGTCAATTTTGGCCCAGCCCAGCGGGCCGGCCTACAGGCCAAATTTTTTGGTTGGGCCTAGCTATAAAAATAGAGGCCCAAAACCAATGGTAAGTTTTTTGGCCCAGCCCATTGGCCCAATCATATATATGGGCCGGGTCGGGCTTGCCCATGGGTCCGTGGGCTTGCCCATGGGCCAGATTTGTTTTTATTTTATTTTCAATTCTAACAAAAAAAACTAAATTTCACTTGAGTGTTAATAACCAGAAAAAATACATTCCACTAAAAAAATACATTCCCAATTTAGATGTGCCAGAACTTGTAGAGGAGATAAAATTGTCAGATATTAGTTAAATGTCTGTGCTGCTGAATTTGCTGATGTGTTCGTTGAATATATAGTTTTTTGCTTTAATGTTGTTAAGCTTTAGTTTTTGGACAAAAATATTTGTGTAGTTGAGCTATTTTGCCTACTTATGGCAAAGTGTTTTGTAAAGCCAGGACAAATTTAGGCTGCTTTTTTGGCTGCTTAAGGTTATGGACATAACGTTAATGTATTATCGATGGTGATTTGTAGAGCCTAAACAGATTTATATTGGTTTCGTTTGAACCAAAACAGATTTTTTATGTTATGCTACTTCAAAATATTGTCTTTATGTATGTTGCTCATTTGTAGAAAAAGACTATGGCCAAGATTCTTAAAATTCAATTATTTGTGGCCCATTGGGCCACGGGCTTAGGTCGGGCCGGGTCGGGCCATGAAATATGTAGCCCATTAGAATATTGGGCCGGACCAGCCCAGCCCACCAATGTTGTTTGGCCCAATGGGCCGGGACGAGCCGGGTTGGGCTTGGCCCATTGACAGCTCCAGACGTAGGTCTCAGGAGCGGTCGACCCAAGATAAATTTTCGCGTGTCTATTTCATTTTCCTTTTCCTTTATCTCTTTTATTTCCTTCACAAGATATTTTTGTTATTATTTATTAGCTTCTTTATTAATTGTCTCTTATTTTAATTCAAATTTTTCAAAGAGCTTTATTTTATTTGATCAACTTTTATTTAAGTGATTTATTTTTAGTCGCTATTTTTTAAGTTCACAATTCACTCCCCCCTTCTTGTGTTTGAAGTCACTTGTACAACAAGTGACATCAGAGCTAGACTATTGGTAAAGACTAACTGTCTCAAGAGGCAATATGACTTCAAACAATGACTCCTTAAACAGACCCCCATCTTTCAATGGTGAAGGGTATGATTATTGGAAAGCAAGAATGACAATTTTTATTGAGGGAGTAGATTGTGATATTTGTGATGCTGTCATAAATGGTCTGTTTGTTCCCACTCATCTTGTAAATGATGTAATGGTGAACAAACCTAGATCTCTTTGGACCAAAGATGGAAAAGAAAATGTTCAATACAATTTGAAAGCTAGGAACATCATTACAACCGCTTTAAGCGTCGATGAGTTCTATCGCGTATCACATTGTAAAATCGCCAAGGAAATGCGGGATGCCCTTCAAGTCACCCATGAAGGTACTACCGAGGTCAAAAGGGCTAGAATGAACACATTAACTCATGAGTATGAGCTATTTAGGATGAAACCGGATGAAACCATCCAAGAATTGAACAAACGATTCATCCATATAGTTAACCATCTCAAAGGGCTCGGAGGATCTTTCAAAAATGAAGAGTTGATCAATAAAGTTCTACGATGCTTAAATCGGAGTTGGCAACCCAAAGTGACTGCTATTTCAGAATCTAAAGACTATGGACTTAACTACTTTATTTGGTAAATTGCAGGAACACGAGCTCGAATTAAATCGACTCACTGAAAGTGAGGAAGGTGAAAAGGAAAAGAAATGACTTGCTTTAAAAGCAAGTACCAAAGAAAGTGACACAGAAGATTATGATAGCCCTAATGAAAGTGATGAAGACATGAGGGTAATGGTTCAGAGGTTCAAAAAGGTCATGCAACACAAAGGTAAATTGAAACCATTTTCTAATCCTCAGAAGAAAAATGAGAAAGGAACTTCCTTCATCCAACTTGTTATAAAAGAAAGGGCACATAAAGCCATATTTGCCTCAAAATAAAAAAAATGAGAAACTAGATAAATAATTCCGAAAGTTTTAATAAAAATCAAATTCCAGTTAAATTTTAATGAATTTTAGAGGTGTATTTTGGGGTTAAACTCAAATATGGGGTATGAGGTATATAAGAGCGCGGGGTGGGGGGGTGGGGGGTTTATATGAAAGAAAAAGGGGATTACTTTTCCCACACCCCCTACTCTTTCACAACCCTTCAATCTTAAAACCCCCAAAATACCTCCAATTTAAAAAATTAAAAAAAACAAAAAACCTCCCCACCACACACTAACCCTCACACCCCTTCACTCTCTCACTCCTCTCACTTTCTCCACCACTCTCAACCGAACCCTACTCTCTCATTTTCCCTCTCACTCAACTTCTTCAACTCACTCAATCTCCCCCAAATCTCTCACACAATCTCCTCCACCAACTAAATCAAGAGTTGCTGGGTTTTGTTCGCGGCCAATCACTCTCTCTATTGGTTCCATTTTCGTCTAGGTAAGCCTCTCCCTATTCCTCGCATTTGGGTTTTTTTTTTCTGGGTAACTGCATTGTTCGAACGACGTCATGCGAACAAGTGAAAACGAAGGTGTTCGAATGACCTCATGCGAACACCGTATGAACGACCTTATGCGAGCCGTTGTGAGTTGACATGTGAAAATGTCTTGTTCGAATGAGGTTGTGCGAACATGTTCGCATGGGGGTGTTCGAACAGGTGTTTGACAGTACAGTTTTTGTTATTTGTGAGTGGTTCTCTTAATTTGGTTTAATTGGTTCTCTTAATTAGTGATTTACTAATTTGATTGTTGTTTCAGATATGATGAGGCACCGAGGTGGTAATTCCCAACAACCATCCGAGCGAAATGGTAGGCCACCTCCTACTGTTTCAAACCGCAAAAGGAGGGAAGAAGCTGGTGATCTGCTCGGGGTAGGGGTAGGGCTAGGGGTAGGGGCAGGGTTGACGTACCTCCTCCCCCGCTTCCGGTTGATGATATTGGCCAGGATATTGAGCGTGATGCTCAATTTCCGGCATTTGAGTTGGCTGGCCCTTCTACTGATGTTGCTTCATCATCTAGACATCGCGCAGCAGTGGTGCACATGATTTGAGGAGCGGTGATGATCATCGCAGGAGGAGGTCGTTGAGCCTCGAAGGTCGCTGCTCTCAGGGTTACATTCCCATTTCCGTGGACCGAGAAAATGGTTACATCTCTTTGCCCACATACGGGGCGCATATTCTGACTGATTTCTATGTTGGCCGGGTAAGTTATTATTTTATAGTTGACTGTTGTAAATTTGTTTCTTATGTTGTTGAATCTTTTGGCTTATTGTGCCATTTCTCAATGCAGGTTCGGCCGAATTTACAAACAATTCCACATGGACCTGTTACCACAATGTTTCATGCTAGGATTAGGGATACTCTGACAGCTTCAGGGTTGGTTCCTCTGGTCGGGCTTGGTTTCCTCATTCTCCACAAGGGGTTGCTGAACGCATTCATAGAGCGTTGGCAGCCGGATACATCATCATTCCACCTTCCTGTGGGAGAGATGAGCATCACCCATGATGATGTATCCCAACTGCTACACATCCCCATCACTGGCCGGTTCTATGACATGCCTGACTGGACTTCGTGGCAGGGAGAGGAGCTGTTGATTGATTTATTGGGGGCCACCCCCGAAGATGCAGCAGCCCAGACTTCGGGCCGGGGGTTGTCTGTTGGTCTAGTATGGTTGAGGGATAGGGTCTACCACCCAGCCATAGCTGAGGGGCGGTGGGCTCATGCTTCTAGGGCCTACATTCTGTATCTTTTGGGTTGCACCTTGTTCGCTGACAAGTCAGGCAACAATGTTAAGCTTGGCTACCTTCGTATGCTTACTGATTTGGATGTTGTTGGAGACTTCTGCTGGGGGGCCATGGCCCTTGCCCATTTGTATGACTAGCTGAAGGATGCTACAAGAAAGAGGACGAATAATATTGCTGGTCATCTTGCTCTACTACAGGTATAAAACATACTATTTATTTTTAAGTTTGCTTTAGGTTTACTTTCAAATTTATAATCCACCAATCATATGTTCATTACAGGCTTGGATTTATGAGCACTTCTAGTGCCAATTTTTCATCTTGGGTGGTGGACCCAGAGTATGTTGAGAGTATGCCACGGGCGAAGAAATGGTTGTGCAATGATGGCCCCGGGGCCATCAAGTCACCGACCATCAGATTATGCCTTGACCGGCTACACCGTGAGGAGGTCACCTGGGACCCCTACACAGCCCATAGGCAGGAAAGACCCAGTAGGTTTAGGAGGAGTTTTCGCAACGTGTATGAGAGAAGGAGGGGGTGCAACACCCAGTAGGATCATATGTTTGGAAGTTTTGTATAATTTAAGTATTTTGTTTCATTCCGTTTTTTAAATTGAAACTCCCTTTACGTTTGCGCAAATTTATTGTCATTACAAAAAATTAACAGGATTTGTGTCTGCCACCTGGTTCGAGCAACAACATTCGAATATCTGTTCGCACACCCTCATTCGAACGGGTTCGCGAGACCTTATGCGAACAGGTGTTTAAGTTAGATAAATAGTTTATTATTAAAAAGCATAACCATACATCAAATACGAAAGACAACAAATACAAAAGACAACAAATACGAAAGACATCAAATACGAAAGACAACAAATACGAAAGACAACAAATAGGAAAGACATCAAATACGAAAGACATACCACCAACATAAGCAAACAACTAACTAAGAAACTAGTGTTTCGGTAGTCCCTGTTCCAGAAGATAAATGACCTCTTTTGGAGTTCGTATTGTGTCCACGTACAGCTCTAAGATTTGTCGCCCCATCGGAAGTGTAGCATGATATTCCATCATGGCCCCAACATCGTCGTCGTTGCGGATCTCCATAACTGAAAAATAGCCAGTTCTGTCATCTCGACGGTTGTACTTTCGGTAACGTATACGCTCCACGTCTTTACGCCACGCTCCCTCTGGACGAATCTTCCTCTCAGCCTTTTCCTTCAGTTGGGCGAAGGTGATGTCCTTACTCATCCTGCAGAAGACATGGTTAGGACAACGAAACACAACACCATATTCGCGGTGGTGAGCGGTCCCATGGTGATGAAGCGGCCGTTAGGAATTTGTTGTTCGAGTCTGGGTTCAGCACAATTGCCATTCCATTTTCAGTTGGTTGTATCTGTCACAAGAGGAGAGTAATTTGGGAAGAAGGAGAGTAGGGTTTGGTGAAGAAGGTGTGAGGATGCGGTGAAGAAACTGAACCCCCTTTTATAATAGGCGTGGTGAAATGTCAGCCGTTGATTTCATTTTTAGATCACAAATCTGAGCCGTTTAAATTCTATCCGCTCGCATACATTTTCCAAAGGAATGACATCCACTCCTTTATCCGACACATTTGATGATTGTAAGCCGTTAATTAAAAGCGCCGGTGGAATCGAGACGCCCAATATCGTCTATTCTCGCAACATTGGTTCGAACACCTCATGCGAACTCGCATTCGCATTTAACCCCATTCGAACAAGTGAAAAAAACTCATGAGGTGTGTGTCCATATTTAACACACGCGCGAACAGCCTCGCTCAAACTGTTCAAGGCCGTTTTCAAACAAGTGAAATTTCGTGAAAAAAAAGAGTTGCTACTTAACCTGCTTTTGATATTTTCACACCATTATGGAGTGTGTGTTTAGAGTAGGAGGGTGTAGGAAAAGCAAACGCCAAAAAAAAAACCATACCTTCTTATATTTAAAACAGCGCATTACAGTTACAGTATAGTACATAATAAGAAACCTAAAACACCTTCCTCCAAACTCAAACTCTGGCGAAAAACCATCCCTTGTTCATTCATTCTTCATTCTCCAAACTCTGCCGACACAACAACCTCCGTGTCCTCTCCTCCCTTCACAACCACAAATGAGGTATCCACGCAAAGAAAAAAGAAGAAACTTCCACTCTCCCGAACAATCCGAACAAGCAACAAAGCAAACATCACTTCAAAAATATGCAAACGCCAAAAGCGAATGCTGCTCGAACAAATTGGTTCTAAACTCGAAGAATTCACAGATTATAGGTGGGTTTACGAAAACGACGAGTTTGTTTACCGTTCCGTATCTTACGTTCCCGTCCTCTACAACATCTTTAAGAGGATCTTCGCCAATACTGCTGAAAGCGTACGGATATTTCCTTCCATGGATTATCTTAGGGTTAACATTGATCCTATAAAGAACGCTGTTTCGGTTTATTATACTGGACGAGGTCTTCCTGCGGGTACTCATAGGAAAGAGAAGGTTCTTGAAGCTACTGTGCTGACGGAGAAGGACTTCTGCACTAAGTTTGTTATCGAGATTTCTGATGGCCTCAGCTTGACAAATTTTAAACAGGTTTTTGTTGATTCCTGATTTAGGATTTAGGGTTTCGTTGGGATTTGTTGATTTAGGATTTTTGTTAGGGTTTTCAATTTTGATTTTAACTAGTAGGATCTTCTGTGCATACGCACGCCACGCTAACTAACTTAAACATAATTTAAATAATTCTGACAATGGCGCCGTAAAAAGACAAATTTAAAGTAGTTAAAAAAGAATTCTCAAATAAAAAATTAGATAAATATTAAAATCTAAAAATATAAAAGTATCATTTAAAAACAATTTGTGCATTAATTGTGTTCTTTTATATATTAGTGCGAGTGTTGTTATCCCGTGTTTTTTTATATATCAGTGCAATCATCTAATGTTGTTACATACATCATTGCAATTATACCATGTTTTTTTTATATTTCAATAAATGGTAGACTATCAAATATTTCAGTGAAGTATTTTTTATATATCAGAGCAGTTATATCATGTTTTTATACATATCATTGTAGTTATCTCTTTTTTTTATATATTAGTATAGTTATCTCATGTTTTTTTATATATCAATGCAGTTATTTCATAGTTTCAATTGATTATATATTTTAGTTAATTAGTTTATTATAGTAGATAGTAAAAGATAGATTGTAGATTATCAAATATATCAGTGCAATTATCTAGTGTTTTTTTTATATATCAGCATAGTTATCCCGTGTTTTAAATATTAATCAGTAGTTGAAATAGTCATTAAGTTTTTCTTTCTTTCTCCATATTAATATCATGTTTTTTATATATAAGTGAAGTTATCCTGTGTTTTTATACATTAGTGCAGTTATCTCGTAGTTTAGATTGATTATTTTAGTTTATTAGTAGATTTGATTTGATTTTATTTGAATTTCGAAATTTGAAAAAAAAGAGGGGAAAGTTAAAAAAAAAATGGGAGTGAGAAGAAAGTGCACCGAGAGTAGAAATTTGAAAAAGAATGTGATAGTAAATTACAATGTTGCCTTTAGTTAGATAAGTTGTCAAATAAATAGGGAAACTTATTTGAGTAATTTAAGTGTGGTTTGTTTGTATAAATAGATATTAGATTAGATTAGTAGATAGTGGGTAAAGAAAGTTTGGTGAGTTTGATTTGATTTTGAAAGAAAAAAAAAGTAAGAGAAAGGAGGAAAAAAGTGGGAGTGAGAAAAAAATGAATTGAGAGAAGAAATTTGATAAAAGTATGATAGGAAATTACAATGTTGTCTTTAGTTAGATGAATTGTCAGGTAAATAGGGAGACTTGTTTGAGTAATTTAAATGTGGTTTATTTGCATAAATAGATTAAGTGTGGTTTGTTTGTATAAATGGATAAATAGATATTAGGTTAGATAGTAAATAGGAGTAAATTGTAGATTATTTAATATAAATTTAATTATCTTAGATTTTATAGTGGATTAAAATAAAATTGGGAAAAAAAATATTTTTAAATAAAGGGCGTGGGGGCCATTAATAATAGATGTGTAAGAAGTTAGAAATATTAGAAAATGTGAGATTGAAAGAGAGTGAGTGAGAAAGGAAGAGAAAGTAGAATTAAAAAATGATAAATAAAACAAAAGTGGTGATGTGTCAAAAAAGTAAGTTGTCTAAAATTGTAATTTTGTAAGTTGTTTGTTTGTATAAAAATAAAAATATATTAGATTAGATTAGATTGGTATTTTGTTTATTTAGGATCTTGCTAGGGTTTTGAATTTTGATTTTAATTGATGGCTGCAGTGTTTGATTGTGGTTGGTTTCATTTCTATGCTAACATTGCAGAATCATTGTACTGCCGCCTCCTTTGGTTTTTGGTTTTGATTCTGTTAGAATTTTTAATTTTTGACTTTAGGGTTTTCATTTCTGACTTCAATGGAAATAAATTAATGTCGGTGCATGCTTTCATTTTGGTGCCAACAACTTAGAATCAATAATAGATTGCTTCATTATCCAAAAAATAAACAATCGATTGGTTCAATTTATGCTTTTATTTTTGGTTGATGATTGGATTCATTTTTGGGTTGTGCTTTAATGAAGGTGTTTACAAACAATATGAGGGGAATGTCTAGGCCGAAAGTTACAAAATACAAAGCGGAGGACAGGGAGGACTGGACCAAGCTGACCTTCAAGCCGAACTTGAAGAAGTTTAAAATGGCACGTCTTGAAGATGATGTTGTTGGTTTGATGAAAAAGTTTGTGTTGGACTTTGCTGTAAGTCTTGGAAAGACTGTCAATGTTGAACTTAATGACAGGTTGATCCGTATTGTTGAGTCTTTTGAAGATTATGATGCTCTCTGCATGAAATATAACGAGAAGTTCAGACCATTAAATGCAATTGAGCTGGCACTCAGTGAGGAAAATGCTATAATTTGGCGCACCTGGAATCGTTCTTTTGAGGTTTGATGTTTACAAGTAGTGGAATTTACTTCTAAGTTGTATCTGCTAACAAAATTTTACCACTTATTTCTGCAGCATGGCAAAGAGCACATAGTGTTCTCCAGTCCCGATCTAAAGAAGTCCATTCCCTCGGTGGTTGATGGCCTAACATCCGATCAAAGGAAGGTTCTTTTCTGCGCATTTGAGAGAAAGTTGTATGAAAATACTCATGTTGGCGAATTTATTGGTTATATGTCTCGGCACTTTCTCTCTGCTTGTTACGATAGTGAGAAAACTTTAGGTTGCGCAATTATTGAAATGGCACAGGATTTTGTGGGCAGCAACAACATCAACCTCCTCAAACCAAACGGTCAATTTGGTACTCGTGACTTTGTGAGTTGAATGAAACTGTATTATTATATTTTGTTGCAATAGTGCCTTTTTTGAAATTTATATTTACCGGGTGATTTCCCCTTCCAGGGAGGTAAAGACCATGGAAGTGCCAGATGGAACTACACTGAACTTAATCCTCTTACTCGGTTTCTCTTCCATGAGGACGATGACAAGCTTCTTCATCACTTGAATGAGGATACGACGAGGTCAATTGAACCGAACTGGTAATTTGTTTCCTCCTGTCTTTCTTAAAAGGCTATTTAATTAAGTTTATAGATTTGTAATTAGTAACTAGTAACAAGTAAACCACCGAGGAACACCATATACTTGGAACTTATACCAATTCTGCTTGTCCACATAGGTACATTCCCATTATACCTTTGGTTCTGGTCAATGGTAGTGGGATCGGAGTAGGATGGACTTCTATTCCCTGTTATGATCCACTGAAAATTATTGACAATGTGAAGCGTTGGTTGAAATGTGAGCATATGGTGCCAATGGATCCATCTTACAGAAGATTCAAAGGAACAATTCAGAACACTGCCAACAAAGGTGAGTATAGAGTCAGTGGTCTTATGGAGGAAATAGATGGACAACCCAACAGTTTTAAAATCACAGAGCTGCCTATCGGAATGTGGACTGAAGATTACACGGAGTTCCTTCACTCCATATCTGATCGGTCACCTTATGTCAAAGATCCTCTCATTGAGGTAACGCGTCCTGATCATTTCTTCACCACATACACATTAGGTTTATTTATTTTTATTTGATAAATTTCTTTATGCAGGACTTCAGTCATAATGTGAAGGATTATGAAAATGTGTATATAGAAGTCAAGATCAAGCCTGACAAAATAAATTCGCTCAGGAAGCTCAGCCCAGAAGAATTATGTGAGAAATTTAAATTGATCAGCACAGTTAGCACAAATAACATGCATCTTTTTGATGCGCATGGGGAAATTAAAAAATTTGACAGTCCTGAACAAAGTAAGCATTCGTTTTCCAGAGTTGTTTTGAAGAACAATAATATCACGAAGTGTGTTTTGTGTACTCATTATTTTGTATCATTTCTTGTGCAGTTCTGAAAGAGTTCTGTGAACTACGGCTGCCTTATTATGATAAACGAAAGGTGAATTATTGTGACAACGAGTCGATACATTGATATATTCTGGACCTATTATTGATATGAACTGAAATGGAACTTCGTGCAGGAGGAGATACTGGACAACCTTAGGAAACATATTGTGAGGTTGGAAAACAGATCTAGGTTTATAGGAGCGGTTTTGAAAAGAGATATTAACATTATAAACCGCCAAAGAGATGAGTTCAACTCGGAGCTGGAGAAGAAAGGTTTTGTTCGCATAGTGGAATTCGGTGGCTACGATTACCTGACACAGCTTAATCTTTGGTTTTATGATAAACAAAATGCTAGAAAGCTGGTAGCTAAGAAGGTGGAAAAGATGGTTGAGTTTTTTGTTTTGAATGAAAAATGCAACACTGAGATGTGGGAGATGGATCTTGATGAGCTTAAAAAGAAAATTGAAGTAGGTGAAAAATACTTAAATTCTTAACTTGAATGCTGTATATGTTATCTCTTAATTATTCTTTTTTACGGGTTTCAGGAGATAAATAGAATAGAGGCAGAGGAAGAAAGAAAAAGATCAAGCCAAACTTTGACCCAAAAAAAAGAAAAAAGCCAAGCAGGTAAAACAGCAAAGACCCAAAATGTTGTGCCTGAGAATGATAATACTTCAATGGTAGTTCCAATGGATGTTGGTAAGCCTGAGCTGTTAGTACTATTATTATTTAATGTGATATGATTCATAAGCATCACATGTAATCTTTCGGTTTCTGATATTTGGGTTTTGATCTTTTTTCCACATGAGATGTAGTTGAAGTCGCTAAGCCAGAAGGCAGAGCAGGTTCTTCGAAAACTACGAAGGTATGCCAATTGCGGAATTTCTATAATTGCATGTTTTCTTACCAACTATGTTGAGTACTTACATTCTCATATGAATGATCAGGATGATATTGCTAATCTTGAACGATGCCTAGATGCATATATCAATTTATCTTCATCTAGTGAAATAACAGGAGGTACATGTTTTTGGGCTGTAGTAGTTAAATGTGTTCTGGATCTTTCAATTCCTTTGTGATGATAATTCTTAGTTTGTATTTCCTTCCCGCAGCCATTCGAAGTGAGTTTGCTGCCACTAAGAAGAGAATAAAAGAGATGTTGAAGGAAATGAAAACTGGGGCTCTGGGTCTAGCCAAACATTTTTTTAGTATTTTGTCAGAGGGTAGTGAATCAGAAACTGATGTGGGTGTGATTCTAGTCAATGGCAAATATATTATTAGTGACGATGATAGTGATGAATCAGAGAGTGGCCCTATTATTGATGACAATGCAGCTGGTTCTGATTCTGATGACAATGCAGCATTACATGATAGTGACTCTGATTCTGATTTTGATTCTGATGACGGTGCAGCTGATTCTGATGACTTATATCGTTATCGTTCTGATTTTGAATTAGATTAAGACTTGGACTATTGCTGTAGGAGACATTTTTTTTGACTCAACAGCTAATTCATTTCATTCAAAACAATATCTTGATACATGCCGGAATATCAAAAAAGGTCTGAGAAGTAGCTATAGACAAGGCTACCCCTGCTAGAGTATGGACCACCTTATTAGCCATTTTCCTAGGGAACTCCACATGAGAGTTTACATTAAAGAAATTAAAAGCATCCCTACAGTAATGTAAGATACAACCATAATCTGAAACAATGTTGGGAGCTTTGTTGAAGTCGTCCACTACAATCTTAGCATCCATATTAAAAATGACATTCCGATGCCCGAGTTCCCTCATCCAATCAATTGCCACCAGTAATCCAACTGCCTCCCCTATATAAACATCAAGAAGAGGGGCAAAGACATGTAGTTTCGCAGTCACAAAAATACCATACTCGTCCTGAATGCACAACCCAATTCCAACCTGGTTCCCATATCATCAAATGCAAAGCATCAATATTACACTTTAAGAATTTAGGAGGTGGCCGTCCAAGTATCGATGTGATAGCGGTGGTGAACAACGATCACACTAGCAGGTCGAGGAGCAGCAGCTCTGGCCGAATTCTAGTCTGCAAGAAACGTCGCACCATTGCGAATTATGGCAGATGCGGATTCACGCGAATTGTGCCAAATTAAATTGTTTCGACTTGACCAAATACTCCACAAGTTCATGGCCCACACAATACGTAAATCTCCGTGAAGTTCTTTGCAAAGACTCTAAAACCCAAAGATTGAACAAAAGCAAATTGCAATCGATTCTGTAGCAATAACCGATCCAATTCCCAGACTCATCCAACACGTCGCAGCAATTGTACAGGTGGAGAAGATATGCAGACTTGTCTCGGGTTCCTCTGTGCAAAACGGGCAGACCGAAGGCACATTCATACCTCGCTGTATAAGAACATCTCGCGTAGGAATGCAATTTCGAGCAAGCCTCCACAGAAAAAATTTACCTTGGGGGGAACATGTAACTTCCATAAGTCATACCAGCAGCTAACCGATATGCACTTCGAACGGAATACTTGCCATTACGCTCATTACGCCAGGACAGCTCATCATCAACAACACAAGAGAATAGGGGTGTATTTAAAACAGCCACGGTAGAGGGTGCATCCAACATAAACCGAACCAAGGGCTCATTCCAACAGTCTCTCTCATGAACTACCAAATAATCAACACGTAGAAGAGGGTTGAAAGTGCCTGAGTTTCTTGGATGTACTTGAACCGGCATCTTAGTCCAAAGATCCTCAAACAATCTAACGGAACTCCCACTTCCAATGCTCCAAGAGGATCCATTGCGAACCAAATCTTGCGAGGAGAAAATGCTATTCCACACAAAGCTACCATTGCTCCGTTTCGTTGCGTGGAGAAAGTCGCTATTAGGAAAATATTTGGCTTTATATAGACGGGATACCAAACGATTTGGCTGAGTTTGGAGACGCCAGACTTGTTTATCCAAAAGAGCCAAATTAAAATGCTTCAAATTTCGAAAGCCCATACCACCATAGGATTTGGGAATGCACAACTTTTCCCAGGCCATCCATCGGATGCCTCGACCCACACCACCACTACCACCCCACCAGAAACCATTTAATAATCTTTCAATCTCAGTAATAAGAGTGGATGGAATCACAAAGAGACTCATGAAATAAGTAGGAATGGATTGGAGGACCGACTTGATCATTACCTCTTTGCCCGCTTTTGACAACATTCTACCACTCCAGGAGTTAATCTCCTGCCATATATGATCTTTAATAAACTTGAAGAGGGACTTTTTATTCCTCCCAACCATAGAAGGCAGGCCAAGGTACTTCCCAATTCCCATTGCCACCTGTACGCCCAACTGGGCAGCAATAGTATCCCGATCAGTTGCCTGAACATTCCTACTAAAGAATATCTCAGACTTTTCAAAGTTTACCTTTTGGCCCGAAGCCTGCCCATATATATTAAGAATGCTCTGAATACGCATTGCTTCACCCACCGTTGCTTTAAAGAAAAAGAAACTATCATCTGCAAACAATAAGTGAGAGATTAGGGGAGCACCCCTACAAATGCGAAGACCATGAATATTTCCAGAAGCCAAAGATTGATTCAATAATGCAGTCAAACCTTTAGAGCAAAGAATGAATAAGTAAAGGGACAATGGATCTCCTTGTCTAATACCCCGCCCTTGAGTAATTGGTCTCGCACGTTCCTGGTTGACAAGAACAGAGAGAGACAGACTCAACACACATACGGATCCAGTTAATCCAAGTCTCATTAAAGCCCAAACACCCCATGACTGCATAAATATATCCCCAATCCACTCTATCATACGCTTTGCTCATGTCAATTTTAAGTGCAACCTCCCCAATTTTACCTTTCCGCTTATTCTTAAGGTAGTGGATAATCTCAAATGCTATCATAGCATTATCAAGAATAGACCGGCTAGCAACAAAAGCAGATTGTTCAATGGATATACACTTTGACAGTACAAGTTTAAGACGGTTAGCAAGTACCTTGGAAACAATCTTGTATATGACATTGCACAAAGCAATGGGCGCCGATCGCCATAGACGTGGGGTTGTCTTTCGGGAATTAGAGCGAGTAGTATCATTCAAGTCCCGAGGAAATGACCTCACGCAACCAAGTCACACAAGTCTGGAAGATTTCTTCCCCATAGAGATGCCAGTATCGCTTGAAGAAGGCAGGATTAAACCCATCCGGTCTACATTATTATGGCTATTATTGCCATTATTGCTATCATCATGTTGATCCACCGGTGGTCCCCTTCCGTCGATGAGTTCGCGGCGTCGCCATAAACCCAGCCGATCCATCAGATTTTTCTTTGCAAAATCACTGATTAGTATCCCCCGGAGCACGACGTTCAACCTTTAATTCCGGTCCCCATCCACGCTTACCATCATCATTTTCCATGGCAAATAGCAATTCACAACTTGTATCCTGATGTGCCAGGTGACCACACAAGTAGCAAAATACCGAGAGGCGTTCATACTTAAACAATACTAGTTTGATATTATCCCCACCCACATTGATCTTTTTGCCTCTACGTAATGGTTTGCGAACATCCACCATACCTCTGATCCGCATGAAAGATTTTCAAAAGTATGAGCTATTCTTAGGATCATACTCCATAAAGCTGCCAATAAAATTACCCAAACTCCGGCCAACCGCTTCGGTCATAAATCCAATAGGAATGTCATGAACCTGAACCCAAAAAGCAACCTCGAAGAGGGGAACTTGTGCAGCCACATCACCCACTCCAAGTTTGGCCAAAATTAGCATATGACCATCAAAGTGCCACGGTCCACCAGAGAAGACCTTTTCAGAATCACGCCAATGATAGAACTGGAAGATGAACAGATTACCATCAAGGGCACGTATGTTAACCCCACGAACCGGTTGCCATATTGCAGCAAGACGATCTTTCATGATAGGGATACATATATTCTTCCGGGTAAGGAAGCGTCCCACTAAGCAATCACTACAAGAAAATCGCTGATTTGCCACGAACATTTCTGTCGCAAATGTACAAATTTCCGTGGCAAAACAACATTTGCCACGGATTAGCCACGGACCAAAAATGGTGGCAAAACGCCGTCGCGAAATCGTTTGCCACGGACTTTTCCGTGGCAAATTTTTTCGTCGCAAAGTCGTGGCAAACTCTGACACTTTCCGTCGCAAATTTTTTTAAAAAAAATTTAAAAAAAAAAAAATCCAGCAATTTGTTAGTATTCACATTAACGACTTAGATAGGAAGAGAATCAAAGAACAAAAGTGAATTAATATTAAAGGAAAGAAACATTGCATATACAAAATTAAATTGACCAAAACTCAATCAAAAAGGTTACATACACAAATAACTGCTCATGAAAGGCCTAAGTAGTCACAATACAACCGATAAATTTGGAAATAAACCTGGATAACCAGAAAATACATGTCCAAAAGGATCCTGCTGGGAAAACAACTAAAAGAAAGGAACAACATTAATGACCGGACACAAAGTTGAGCAAGCCTTTCTCTAAATCCCAAAATAATGCGGTCCAAAATTATGCCAAGTACACCAATTAAAAAGCAATACCATGGAGCCTGAGATACAGAGTTGAACAATTAGACAAGCCAAAACACGGTGAAAATATATGAATTTTTAATTACTTCAGATCTCCATAGATCTTACCAATTCCTTAACCAAGGTGTCAAGAAGAATTTGATGCTTAACCTCTCCCTTTAACAAAAGAGGAACATTATTCTTGAATACCCTGCAAAATAAATGAAATTATCACCACCTTCTAACAATAGACGGGGAGGAGGCTCAATTAGAACAGTATTTTAAAAAAATTGTATACAGCAGATTCCAACAATCAGCATTCTGTTTGTGCAAAAACCGGAGCATTTTGGTTTGTAGACAACAAATAATATTTGTGATGCAGAGCCTCCCTCCTTTTTCAATATTTTTTAATCAGCCTTCCAAAATCTTTCCTTTTCGAATATATAATTAAACGCAGTCCAAAGCATCAACAACAGCACACGTTTGTACAAGAATTTATTTACTTTGAAGTTAGCAGTTTCATATTGACTAAACACGCACCATGAATTTCCAGCAACATTGGAAATTATATCATAGATTGATTATCCATGGATGAATTCCAGCCTTTGCACCAAGAGAGAGAGCCTCCCTCCACTGAAGCAATGAAATGAATGCCTTCAAGCAAAATAGCGACCATTTTAACCTTACTACAATGAAAAAGAGTGTAAAAGTTCAATATATTTAATATACCAAGCAGAACACAAGAAGTGCATAATAGTAACTTTTTTGTGGACAAGGACAACAATATAAAGTAATTTAGAGTTATTATTATGTAAGTAAATCATGAAGGCAACAATAGTCTTGTAATGGCATATCATGTTCGTAAGATCGTGCAAACGCATTGACGATCGCAACGATTAACTAATATGAAATTTTCAAAAAACTAAGATACTTTTCTTTATGACATATCATGTTCGTAGATCGTGCAACCAGATAGATCGCAAAACTTTACCTGAAAGAACAGGCCGTACTCTTGTAATGGCATCTGATTTTCCAGATGATACAATCTAAGTAATACAAGGCAACAATAGTCAATGCAAGATGCTGTAGTAGAACGAACAGTTAATGAAAAGCAATAATATCATTCTTAGTCGTCTATACTTGCAAGTAAGTTGCAACATGTTATAAATATAACAATATTAAGAGATTAACTTACAGTGACTTTTCCATTCAAAGATCAGACCTCCCATAAGAGACATATGCGTCAACATCTCATGAATTTCTACAAGGTAAATGTAACGCCCCAAAATAATTTAATTGTTTAATTAAGTTATTTAAGGCTTGCAACATTTATTTAAGTGGATTAATTAAGTTGTGGAGAAATATTAGAATTGATTAATTAATTTGAGGCTTATTGTTTTAATTAGAAGTTGTTTAAGTAGTAGGAGAGGTGGAAGTAAAAAGGGAGGTGTAGGAAATAGGAGGCCTTTGGCCCAAATCAATTGGGCCTAGGGTTAAGTGAAGGGAAGGAATTGAATTAAGAGGGAGAGGGGACGGTGAGAAACAGAGGGAGACCGAGAGGAAAAGAAAGAGGAGAGGAAAGAAGAAAAAGAAAGAAGAAAGAAGAGAAGGAGAGAGGAGAGAGAGAAAAGAGAAGGTGGTGCGAGAAGAAGGAGGAGGAGGAGGCGGCGGTGCTAGGTGGAGAAGAGGAAGGGGCTGGCCGATGGTGGAGAGAGAGAGAGAGAGGCCGTGGGTGCCATGGAAAAGGGGGAAACTAGATCTCCTTCATCTTTTGATTTGGTAAGTTGATTTTGGTTCCAATCTCTCTAGTTTTTCATGCTCTTTTCATTGATATAAGTTTCAATCTCTCAATCCTTTTATTGTTCATTTCACCATGGATGAGTATTGGAAGCTCAAAGTTGGATTGAGTGAGTGTTGGTGGCTCTTGGAGCTTTAAGTGGAGGGAGAGCTTGTGTCTTCAAATTCCTAAGGTTAGGGGTCTTTTCATTCATAATAGCTTATAAGATTTGTATTGTATGGAGGTTAGGGTTTTAAAATAATTATTGAATTATTTGGTGAAGATGATGAATAGTGATTATATGTTGATTGAGTGTTATTTGGTTTGATTGTTGTTGTGTTGGATTGATTTTTGAGGAACCCACTATGTTGTTGTTGAAATGGGATTGATATGCATTTTGGGTGTTATATGAGTGTGATTGTTTTGTTGTGAATAAATGGGTGTTAGGTATATTTGGATCGTTTTGATGATATGTTTGTTGGAAAGAAATGAAGTATGAGTATGTGTGTGGATTAGGTGTATATGACTTAATTGGATAATGGATTTGTTGGATTAAAATGTGTCTAAGTGATGGTTTAGTCCCTAAGAATTAATTTAATCCTTGGTGTGACAAATTAGTCCCTAAGAATTAAATTAATCCTTGGCGTGACAAAATAATCTCTTAGTGCCTAATTAGCTCTACTATGCCATATAAGTCTCAAAGTAATAAATTAATTAATAGTGTGACAAAATGATCCCCTAGTGTCTAATTAGTCCCAATATGTCAATAATTTTCCTAAGCCCCTAAATTAATTTTGGTGTGTCAAAAATGGTCCTTAAGTGAAGAAAAGGTCCTTATGAGGTGGTTTGGCCCTTAGGTGGGATTTAATCTAATAATTGTTAAGATGGTGATTAATAATTGATGAGGTGAGGATTAATAATTGATGAGGTGAGGATTAATAATTGATGAGGTGATGATTAATAATTGATGAGGTGATGATTAATAATTGATGATGTGATGATTAATAATTGAGGTGAATGATGATGTGGCTTCCGGCCAAAGAAGTGGTTTGATACTTATTGTGATGGATTGTGTGTGATGCATTTGTCATAGTGTCACATATTCCATATGCATTACGTGATGAATGACGAATGATGATGTGGCTCCGGCCAAAATGAGGTGAATGGTGATGATTATGGATCCACATGCATATTGCACACATGCATATACTCATACATTTGATTGATGCCTCCCGATGAGTGGGAGTTGAATGCTATATGACGAATGATGAGTGTTTGTGTAATTGAGCGGTGAGGCTTCTCGAGATTTGTATTGTAGTGGACGTATGTTAGTATGGTTGTAGAGTGTGTTCTGTTTCCTTCCTCGTATAATACTTATATTATTTGCTATTATTTATGCAAAGAGACTCACCCTAGCATTTTTGTGTTACTGCTCTCGTGGCGACCAACGGTGATTCCGAGTGAAGGTGCCATGCTTCGGGGTTTATTGAGTCACTCGATAGTAACACCAGGGGTGGGATCTTAGTATTATTTTATTTTGGTTATGTATTAAAGCGGTTTTGAACTAAGTATTGAGTATGTGAACTCGGTTTTCATTTTTCATGTGTCCGCATACTATTTGATGGATTATGTAAATACTAAAGCAGTTGTTTTGATGGTTTTAATCCACATGACCGTGATATGCATTTATGCGCTTGATGAGTTGGGATTTTAAATATGTCTTGATGTTGTTTTCATTAAATGTACCACCCTCTTTTGAGGTGCGTGGAAAGTTTTTGAAAACTCGATTTTTATTAACTTAATTAGCTTATTATAGAAATGGGGTGTTACATTAGTGGTATCAGAGAGCGATTCGGTCCGTCCGCCAAGTTGTCGAAGTCTGTTAACCTCGAGTCTTGGTACTCGTTTTAAATCATAACTATGTTCTTTGTTTATTCTTTGTTAATTTTGTTGACTTGTTAATTAAGCGACGTGCCTTATGACTTAATTGTTAGATCACGATTGAAAATTATATTGTATTATTGAAGTATATGTGATCGAAGCGTAATGGCGGTGGTTATACCATTGATTTTGTCTGCTCGTGACGGTTGTCTCAGATATCATTAAGATGTGTGATTAAAAGAGTTCTAACGACGTCATAGGAGTGAAAGTCGTGACGACGCCTTCGCACTCCGGACTGCGTTAAAAGTCTTTTAATGTAGTAGATATAAATTTGAAAGAAAGTAGTTTTTGTGACCTTAATTAGTTGTTTGCATGAGTAGTAGAGGGACCGATCACCCGATAACTCATTCCCAATGAAAGATGCGACAATAACTCGTGGTTTCTATAAATTCGAATATGTACTAATTTCAACTTGATTGATTGAGTGGTATGTGCAAGTTTGGTTGACTATTAACCGTTAGATAAATAGGTGCCTTATGGATGTTTGAGTTTGATTTGGGGTTTGATAGTAGGAGATGTCAAAATAAGGATTGACACTTTGGATTTGAAGTTCATGCAAAGAAAATAGAGCATGCCTTCTTGGAAAGAGTTTAGAATTATGGTTTCCTAGGAAAGCCTAATGGTTTTAAAAAGTATGGTAGTTGAGGGAGTACCTATATAGGATCTAGATGATAATGTGTAACCTTGATGATTAGGTGATTAAAATTCGGTACGAAAAGTAGGAATGCCGAGCTGAGGAAGGCATTGTTTGTGGTTTGGATATAGATTGACGTAAGATAGGAGCATTAGTACTTGAATGATTGTTATGGCATAGTTTCCTAGCGATAAATTAATGGTGTTTGGATAATCGAGTGAGACTTTGGTGACTGAAAATAGAGTTTTGGTACAAAGTAAAGGTATAGATTAAGTATGCCTAAGGAAGCTATTTAAGTGAGGTGTATTATGATCAAGGTATGTCTTGTAGAGGTGAAGAGGTATTAAGGGTGTTGTAACCTTCGTGAAATTCTTAATAAGCGTTGGACTAGTTCATGAAGGGAAAGTGTTTAGTAGATGGCTTAAGTATGATCATAGTATGAAGATCAAAGGAAAGAAGGAAGAGGAAGGTTAGGTACATAGGACTACATATGGCGAGGTGTAGTTGTTCAACCATAGGTGTGTTGAGTGTAATATGCATATGACGTAGTATGTGGGAGTCAAAGTAATGTAGTACCGAGGTTTAGGTACGTTTGAATAGTAAGGGTAGTGAAGCTTACCGTGACGTAGTGTAGAGAACCGAGGTGCCAAAAGAGTGTACCGAAGCAATGTGTAGTATAATGGCCGAGGTTAGGGAGTGCTTAGGTGTAGTGTGCCTAAGTGTAGTGGATAGACAATATTTGAAGGATTGTTTGTTGAATCTTGTTACCTTGATTGACAGTTTGCTATAGGTTGATTGTTTCTGTAATGCACATGAGTTTAATTTTGATTTGTGCTAAAATTATTTTGAAGTTATGTACTGAAATGAAATGCGGTGCTTGGTTATAACAATTAAGGTTAGGATTCGCGTATAGCCTCCTTTTTGGCAAGGATGAAATGATTGACTTTTCTAACTCCTGAGTTTATGTCGGAAAACTAAATTTTGAAAATAATGAGTGGTTGTCTGTGTGGCAACATGTTCGCGTTATAATAGAATTTGGAGTTGCGTATAGTTTTTCCTTTTGGACAAAAATTGTGAATTCTATGATTTTCAAAAAGAAACGGTACTTGGAAAATTCTGTGTTTTTGGGAATGAACGTGATGTCAAGATTTGTGTTAAATTCTGTTCCTAGTTGTTTAGAATTTTATTACAAGATGCGACATGATTTTAGCTTTAGGACCGATTAGGTCATGGATTGATGTTATTTGAAAATGACGAGGTCTTACAATAATTTCATGGTTTGACGAGGTAAAATCTTTTGAAACAAAAGGTGAGTTTTACTCACATTTAGAGAAATTTAAAATGTTGTTTATGTTATGTTTGAAGCGGTTTTGGAAATTGGAGTTTCGTGAATTTTCGAGTCAAAGACGCTATTTTGGAGAAATTATGTTTGTTTGGAACTTAGAATGAAACCATAAAGATTTGATTGTTTAATTGTTATGCTTGAATATGGTTTTCGATTGTGGGTCTGTGTTAGTTGAATTTACAAATCTTTTGGAAAACCGTAAATTTTGTATATGCGCTGAGTACTTCGAAGTTGAATTGAGATATGAGGTATGATATGTTCTGGTTTTAATTGATGTTCGGATCAAGTTATACAGTAAAAAAATTATTTTGGGATGTCCATATTACGAGGAAACTCTGCCGAATTTTCGTTAGAAATTTTGATACATGTTTAAAGTGGTAATTGAATTGTGTGGTTAGAGGGTAAATGAAAAATTGAGTAAATGTTAGAGTGGTGTTAACTAAGTATGGATATTTCACATGTTAACTCCTGGTTTTTTTTAAAGTGCTTGTTAATGATATTGAGATTTCCTGAATTTTATGACTTATAGGATCATATTTTACATGAGATGATGTTTGAATAATTTATGGTGTGAGCTTATTCTTCAGCTGTTTCTCTACTTATTAGTTGTACTCATGTGCATTGCTTTGAAAGGGCGTACAACTTTTGTTGTTTAGTCATGCTATATATTTTTGTTTTTGCATTCTCGCAATTTCAATTCAAAAATAGCACAAAATTATTGTTGTTTTGTTATTTTGCATCCAATGGGGACTTCCATAATTGACTTGGTTATCATTGGATATGATTTGAGTTATCTATGGTTTTATCTTTTAGGATAGTCCAAATTTTGTATCACTTGAATTATTAAACTTTTACTAGGTTTATTTTTTTTGTAATCAATCTGTTTTATCGGTTGGAATTGGTCTCACTCAGTAATAGTTAATGACCATTCATTCAGTTTCATTTCATTTTAAATATCTGTTAAATATATATTAGAAGAAAAGAAAAGCCACGTGGGCTGGCCTCTATTACTTAGACCTTGTTAGCCAAAAGTTTTAGAAAAGATAAGTTTTGCATGTTAGTGTTAGTATGCGGTTGTTGTGGAACTCGATGTGGAATTATTAGTAATGACGATTTAGTAGGTCAATTAGATGAATGAGATAGGTTGGATTAGGAGGCCGAGTTCGGAAGTGAGCACAGAGATTGGAAATTTAAAGAGGGTAAGCTAATCACAAATCGTAGTTGAGGGTATAGTGCCCTGCATCGGAATAGATGGTAGTTGAGTAGTCGAGTAGGATCCGGATACCCTACAAAGTTAGAATATCTGCTAAGGGTAAGAGTGTAGAGAAGGTGCGTGGTTTGTTACCGTAGTGTACGATAGATTATGATGAGTACGGTTAGAGGCGAGAAGGAGTTGGGTATTGCTTCGTGAGTATTTTCGAGGACGAAAATATTCTAAGTGGGGGAGAGTTGTAACGCCCCAAAATAATTTAATTGTTTAATTAAGTTATTTAAGGCTTGCAACATTTATTTAAGTGGATTAATTAAGTTGTGGAGAAATATTAGAATTGATTAATTAATTTGAGGCTTATTGTTTTAATTAGAAGTTGTTTAAGTAGTAGGAGAGGTGGAAGTAAAAAGGGAGGTGTAGGAAATAGGAGGCCTTTGGCCCAAATCAATTGGGCCTAGGGTTAAGTGAAGGGAAGGAATTGAATTAAGAGGGAGAGGGGACGGTGAGAAACAGAGGGAGACCGAGAGGAAAAGAAAGAGGAGAGGAAAGAAGAAAAAGAAAAGAAAAAGAAAGAAGAGAGGAGAGAGGAAGAGAGAAAAGAGAAGGTGAGTGCGAGAAGAAGGAGGAGGAGGGCGGCGGTGCTAGGTGGAGAAGAGGAAGGGGGCTGGCCGATGGTGGAGAGAGAGAGAGAGAGAGAGAGAGAGAGAGAGAGAGGCCGTGGGTGCCATGGAAAAGGGGGAACTAGATCTCCTTCATCTTTTGATTTGGTAAGTTGATTTTGGTTCCAATCTCTCTAGTTTTTCATGCTCTTTTCATTAATATAAGTTTCAATCTCTCAATCCTTTTATTGTTCATTTCACCATGGATGAGTATTGGAAGCTCAAAGTTGGATTGAGTGAGTGTTGGTGGCTCTTGGAGCTTTAAGTGGAGGAGAGCTTGTGTCTTCAAATTCCTAAGGTTAGGGGTCTTTTCATTCATAATAGCTTATAAGATTTGTATTGTATGGAGGTTAGGGTTTTAAAATAATTATTGAATTATTTGGTGAAGATGATGAATAGTGATTATATGTTGATTGAGTGTTATTTGGTTTGATTGTTGTTGTGTTGGATTGATTTTTGAGGAACCCACTATGTTGTTGTTGAAATGGGATTGATATGCATTTTGGGTGTTATATGAGTGTGATTGTTTTGTTGTGAATAAATGGGTGTTAGGTATATTTGGATCGTTTTGATGATATGTTTGTTGGAAAGAAATGAAGTATGAGTATGTGTGTGGATTAGGTGTATATGACTTAATTGGATAATGGATTTGTTGGATTAAAATGTGTCTAAGTGATGGTTTAGTCCCTAAGAATTAATTTAATCCTTGGTGTGACAAATTAGTCCCTAAGAATTAAATTAATCCTTGGCGTGACAAAATAATCTCTTAGTGCCTAATTAGCTCTACTATGCCATATAAGTCTCAAAGTAATAAATTAATTAATAGTGTGACAAAATGATCCCCTAGTGTCTAATTAGTCCCAATATGTCAATAATTTTCCTAAGCCCCTAAATTAATTTTGGTGTGTCAAAAATGGTCCTTAAGTGAAGAAAAGGTCCTTATGAGGTGGTTTGGCCCTTAGGTGGGATTTAATCTAATAATTGTTAAGATGGTGATTAATAATTGATGAGGTGAGGATTAATAATTGATGAGGTGAGGATTAATAATTGATGAGGTGATGATTAATAATTGATGATGTGATGATTAATAATTGAGGTGAATGATGATGTGGCTTCGGCCAAAGAAGTGGTTTGATACTTATTGTGATGGATTGTGTGTGATGCATTTGTCATAGTGTCACATATTCCATATGCATTACGTGATGAATGACGAATGATGATGTGGCCGGCCAAAATGAGGTGAATGGTGATGATTATGGATCCACATGCATATTGCACACATGCATATACTCATACATTTGATTGATGCCTCCCGATGAGTGGGAGTTGAATGCTATATGACGAATGATGAGTGTTTGTGTAATTGAGCAGTGAGGCTTCTCGAGATTTGTATTGTAGTGACGTATGTTAGTATGGTTGTAGAGTGTGTTCTGTTTCCTTCCTCGTATAATACTTATATTATTTGCTATTATTTATGCAAAGAGACTCACCCTAGCATTTTTGTGTTGCCTGCTCTCGTGGCGACCAACAGGTGATTCCGAGTGAAGGTGCCATGCTTCTGGGGTTTATTGAGTCAGCTCTGATAGTAACACCGGGGGTGGGATCTTAGTATTATTTTATTTTGGTTATGTATTAAACTGGTTTTGAACTAAGTATTGAGTATGTGAACTCAGTTTTCATTTTCATTTGTCTTTGCAAACTATTTGATGGATTACTGTAAATACTAAACAAGTTGTTTTGATGGTTTTAATCCACATGACTGTGATATGCATTTATGCGCTTGATGAGTTGGGATTTTAAATATGTCTTGATGTTGTTTTCATTAAATGTACCACCCTCTTTGAGGTGCGTGGAAAGTTTTTGAAAACTCTGATTTTTATTAACTTAATTAGCTTATTATAGAAAGGGGGTGTTACAGTAAACAAACAAGGTTACTTTTGGACAATAACCCCCCATAACTGAATTCAGGAAAGAAAAAAAATCAAATGTTATTCTATCTATCTGACAAAAGTTATCTCAGAACCGAGATCCTTACAATGTATGTAGATAGAGTTACAAGATCTCTTAACCGACAACATAATCTACAACCAGACCACCACTAATGACATTAAGTTAGTGTCGGTTTTAACTAACTAAGCGAGTGCAGAGCAATGTGAAATCTTTGCAAGAATAGAAGAAGTGTTACCTCAAAATTTCGACAATACATTAAATGAAGCTTTAAATGGGGTTGACTTCACATTTAATAATGTTTGGGAGACAACAGTCAATGTTCAAGTCAATTCACCTGGCAATTCGGACAGAAAGGTCTTGAAAGTCTTGACAATGTGAATGAGCCGACGAGCTCGATTTTAAAGCAAGAAACCTTCGACAAGAGAAGGCTCAACTCTTCGACGAAGCGAGGTTCAACACTTCGCCAAAGCGGTTGCGATGTTCTAGTCGAAATGCAAAGAAGCAACGGTTTGTGGCGATTACTCTCTCCTAGTTCTAGGAGGCGGTTATTCTTTCTTCCCACATTTGTTTCCAAGAGTATAAATACTCCTTTGTAATAGGAAATCGTGGTCACAACATTTCACAAGAACTCAAAACTCAACTTCGGACTAAAGCGAAAACGAGTGAAACAGATTCATTGTACGTGTTGTGAACCACTTTACTTTCGATTCAATGCAATATTTACTTCTTGTATACATTTGTTGCAATTACTGCTTTTGTTTTACTTTCAATTTGGTTCTTTCTGTCATTTATTGTTCTTCAAAACGTTAAAAACACAAAAATACAAGGGCAATTGTCAAAGAGATTTTCTAGTTTGATCTCACAATCACAATATTGAAAACTAGTGATTGTTTGCTAAAAACACCAGCAAACAAATTGGCACGCCCAGTGGGACCTTTTGCCATTGATTTTGTGTTATTTCTATAAGTGTATGTGTTTGTATGCACTTGAGGAGCGGTAGAATGGTACGCACCAATTCTAACAACGCCTCTAGTTCTAACCCTGTGGTATCACAAGGGCAAGGAACAACCATGGATTCTGTAAGTGTCAGTGTTGGAAATGTTGCAGGGACAGTGGCCCCAGTAACATCAATAACCGTTCCCATGATGTCGACGACCAATGTTGGGTCGACACAATCTATGTCGTTGCCACCGAATGCAGGACTTCCTTCTAGTCCTTATCTCGCAACAGGGAATAGTTTAGAGACACGTTTCCGAATATGAGTCTACCACCATATCCTTTTGGTGTATATGGCATGCCTCTTTGGAATGCCACACGCGTTTCGACCTTTTCTCCTTCACATGTGTCTTACGAAAGCACACTTGGTCGAAATCCTCTTTGCATTAACCAATGCGTCTTTGTTGGCGTTAAGACAACAAGTAGACGAAAGTAATCATGATATGGTCAATATGTTAACCCAACAAATTGGTAATTGTTTTTAATCCATTAATTCGAATACCAATACAAGTTACCAAATGTTAGCAAATCAAATGGGTAGGATTGCAGATTTCTTTGGGGCTCCTACGGAAATAATAGGCAAGTACCCAATTGTGGGAATAATGCGCCTAATACCCCACATAGATCGATTCTTGTCGAAGCCCGAGGCGATAGTAGGAGAACAACAAGGACGGGAAACCATGTTCTGAAGTAGTTATGGTAAATTGAAACCAAAACGCGATGAAGTTGTTCGACAAGTGCAACGAAATAACGTTTGCGCTCAAGATAACATAGCCACTTTGGTAGAAACCATAATGGCGCAAAATGGCCTTAACATAGGTTTACATAGGCCTAATTTCATATCACCTTGTGTGAATATGTGTTGCAAGCGAATTGCCAAGAGGTTGGAAAATTCCCAAGTTTACTAAGTTTGGGGTGATACCAATGAGCCCATTGTCGAACATATTGCCGTTACATGACAGAGGCGGGGATATAGCCCAAAATGAGAGTTTGAAAATGAAGTATTTTCCAAATTCTCTAACTAAGAATGCTTTCACGTGGTTTACCACTTTACCCCCAGTTCTATGTATACATGGGGGCAATTGGAAAAAGCGTTCCATGAACGATTTTACATGGGCGATCGAAGATTAGTCTTAAAGAATTGGCGGTGTTCGACGTAAAGTGTGCGAAGCTATTGATGATTACTTAAATAGATTTAGGCTACTAAAGGCTAGGTGTTTTACACAAGTGCCTGAGCATGAGCTTGTCGAAATGGCTGCAGGTGGCCTTGATTATTCAATTAGAAAGAAATTGGATACTTCTCATTTGAGAGATATGGCCCAATTAGCCGATAGAGTTCGACAAGTTGAAAGGCTTAAGGAAGAAAAGGCTAAAGTGAATAAATTCAATAAAAAAGAAAACTCAGTTGGGTTTCATAAAAAAGAGAAAATAGCCTATGTTGATGAGAATTCGACTTCGCATTTGGTGACGTCGAAGCGGAGGAAATAGATGTGGTTTGAACTTAAGCTCCGGTCCTCCTTATGCCTGTAAATTATTAAGGCCTGCAAATGGGAATAACCCTGTAGAGCCTAAAAATGATAGATTTGTGCCTAAAACGTACACTTTTGATGTTACTAAATGTGATGAAATTTTTGATCTGTTAGTAACTGATGGCCAAATAATAGTGCCAAATGGCCTGAAAGTACCTCCTCTCGAACAGAGGAAGAAAAAGGGTTATTGTAAGTTTCATAATTTTTTGGGACATACAACCGACCGTTGTGTACTTTTTTGTGAGGATATAGTTCAAAAGGCAATTGAAGAAGGGAGACTTAAATTTGGCGACAAAAAGAACAAAGCTCCAATGCAGATTGACGCTGACCCACTCCATCAGGCAGAAGCCATGTATGCAGAGTCAATTGAAATGAATATAAGCATGGTGGATGTGAAGACGGTAAGTTCTCCTAAGCCTGTCAAACCTTCTACAGACAAGCTCAAAAGTGTCGTACAAATGGGTGAGGTGTACAAAAATTACTCAAGAAAGAGTATGACGAAAAAAGTACAGTTTGTATACCCTACTAGTAGGAGAGGAATTGATAGATTTCCTCAATAGGTGCAAGTTAAAAAACTCGAGGTAATGTTGCCCTGGATGATGTGTGTTTTTTGACAAGGAGGAGGCGCTAAGAGTGTTGAGGGTATGGAGTTCGACTGACCTACGAAAAGGAAATGGCGGACAAAAGGCCAAACTTCAGTTTCAAAGGGAGACCTTCCTTATAAGGTTAAGAGTTCGACTAGACCTTCAACAAGCAAACAACGATGCAGTGGTAAGAGTACAACCAAGAAGGAGTTTGTGTTGTCGACATCTGCCAAATCGTTTGTTCCAATGGCAAACCGTCCAAGCGAAAAGTGGATACATCTTTGGTTGTAAACACTACAGAATCTTTGTTCCACCAGTGAAGTTGTAAAGCCAAATACAAGTGAAAGTGCAAAATATAATCTACGAAATAATTATAAAGGAAAGAATCCTATGACGAAGACCCAATGGCGTCGTTATCAACTTTCGAAGAAGAAAGCAACACTTGTTGCCAATGAGCAAACGCCGGGAAGTTCGGGCGCGCCAAGAATATGACTTCTAAAGGCGTGGGGACTACTAAAGTGAGTATAGGTCTGCCGCCAACCAAGTGAATCTTTGGAAACAAGGCCAAAGGTAAAGCCCTTGTCTTTGGAAAACCTAGAAGGCCCGCACCTTGAAAGAATTTTTCCTCCACTCTCATCTTTGAAAAGAAAGATGTCGAATGTGACATGGATGAGGACATAACTTCAGATTTTGAAGATTCGAGACTAGTTTTGATGTCATATGCAACGTGGTATCTATTTTACCCAGTGAATACGACGTCATTACAGATTCCTAATGAGGTTGAGGAAAACTTCATCGAAGATATGGCTAACCACAAGCCGATTTGTTATTATGTGATGAACAACGGTTGTGTCGAAGACCGGATGGCTACTTTTAGAGAAGCGGGCGAAGGCATGCAACATCACTTGAAGCCACTATATGTTCAAGCCAAAGTCAATGGCGTAGGTATCAACAAAATCTTTTGGTGGATGGAGGTCTTTGCGATGAAACTTGATGCCTCAAGCAATGTGAAGACAATAGGGATGTTCGACCACGGACCTCAAGCCTCATAATATTGTCTTAACCAACTATGAAGGCAAATCGCGATCTTTGGGGCCGTAGAAGTTGAGGTAGTAGTAGGGCCATCAAAAGAACCACTATGTTCTTTGTCATAGCTTCTAAGGCAAGCTATAATCTGCTCCTTGGTAGGGAATGGATACATGGAGTAGGTCTTTGTGCCTTCAAGCCTACATCAAAAATTGGTGATGTGGAAAGATGATGGTGCAGTAGAGTACGTCAAGCGGCGGACGAGTTATTTTCTTGCTGATGTGAACAATGTCACCAAGGAGAATTTTGAGAAGCAAATGGCGAATATTGCGCCATGTACATCTTCTAGTCAAGCATATATCTATTCTGATAATGTGCTCTCCTCAGTTCACCTATACCCAACCCATGGTTTTGTTTGGGAGAGGGAGGTGATAGAAGATGCAAGTGTCTATCCTGAAGGTGTTCTACCTCCAACAGGATGGGACACTGAATCCTAAAAGGATTTAAATGTCAGTACCCAATGTTTGGGATAAAATTACGGCCTACATGGCCAAAAATAAAGTAAAAGCGGCTTTGGAAGCCGAAGTAATTCAACAAACAATGGCTGTCGAAGCCATAACTTCATCTGAAGAAAATGGTGAAGTCATAGATGACAAACTTGATTGCATTTATGATGACGAACCATTAGGTTTTGAAAAGGATCCTAGAGATTCGACAAAACGCATGCAAACTCAAGATCCAGTGGAAGAAGTGGATTTGGGAGATGGCTTAGTGAAAAGGCCAACATATATAAGTGCACACCTTGATGCTGCCTTCAAAACCCAAGTTATTTCACTTTTGCAGGAGTTCAAAGATTGCTTTGCTTGGGAATATAACAAAATGCCTGGTTTGAGTCGAGAAGTGGTAGAATTACAAATACCTATTTGACCAGGGAAGAAACCAGTAAAGCAAACACCAAGAAGCTAGATTTGCTCCTCCAATATTGGCGAAAATCAAAGAAGAGATCGAAAGGCTGTTCAAGAGCAAATTCATCAGGATTGCCAGGTATGTCGATTGGTTAGCTAATATTGTTCCAGTAATGAAGAAAAATAGAAAACTTAGAGTTTGCGTAGACTTTAGAGATCTAAATAATGCAACACCTAAAGATGAATACGCTATGCAGTAGCGAGCGCTAATAGATTCGTAAGCAGCAGGATTTGATTATCTCGGTATGCTAGATGGCTATTCAGGGGTATAATCAAATCTTTATTCTTTGAAGAGGGCGATGTCAGCTTGACTTTTCGATGTCGGGGCATTAGGCGTTTATGAATGGGTAGTAATGCCCTTTGGCTTAAAAAATGCTGGTGCCACTTATCAAAGAGCAATGAATTCTATGTTTCATGATTTTATTGATGATTTTATGCAAATATACATAGATGATGTGGTTGTTAAGTCGTCCTCAGAAATTGGTCATTTAGACCATCTTCGACGTTCTTTTGAACGAATGAGGAAATATGGATTGAAAATGAATCCAACCAAATGTGCTTTCTGTGTACGTGCAGGTGAATTCTTGGGTTTTGTAGTACACAAGAAAGGCATAGAAATCAATCAAAATAAGACTAAAGCAATTATGGAAACGAAGGCTCCTTCGACCAAGAAAGAACTTTGATCATTCTTAGGAAAAATCAATTTCCTTCGAAGATTCATCTCAAATCTAAGTGGCAAAACACAAGCATTTTCGCCATTGTTGAGACTGAAGAAAGAAGATGAGTTCAAATGGGAGCAAGTTCATCAAGAAGCTTTTGATGCAATTAAGTCTTATTTAATGAAACCACCAATTTTGTTGCCTGTTGTTAGAAACAAAATGCTAAAATTGTATATAGCAGTTTCTGATAACACGATAGGTAGCATGTTAGCACAAGAGGTTGATAATGGTGTCGAAAGAGCCATTTATTACCTTAGTAGGGTTTTGATTGATGCTGAAACAAGGTATAGTCCAATAGAAAAACTATGCCTTTGCTTGTATTTTTCTTGTACGAAATTAAAGCAGTATATAAAGTCAGCAGATGTTTATGTTTATTCGCACTTCGATGTTATTAAACATATGTTATCAAAACCAATGTTGCATAGTAGAATTGGTAAATGGGCTTTAGCTTTGTTAGAATATAACTTAACTTATCAGCCCCTTAAATCAATCAAAGGACAAGTGGTTGCTGATTTCATAGTAGACCACTCTGTTGTCGAACATGAGATATATTCGTTAGACATATGTCATTGGAAGCTATATTTCGATGGCTCAAGCCATAAAAATGGAGTGGGTATTGGGATCCTAATCATTTCTCCAAAAAACATTCCAACGAAGTATAGATTCAAAAATCGAGACTTTTGCTCCAATAATGAAGCTGAGTATGCGGCTTTGATAGTAGGCCTTAAAATTTTACTTGAATTGGGGGCAAGTCATGTCGAAATAAATGGTGATTCTCAATTAGTTGTCAAACAATTGACAAAAGAATACAAATGCATCAGTGAACACCTTATTAAGTATTTCGTTGTTGCCAATACTTTGTTAAAAAGGTTTACATTGGTACACCTAGAACATTTACCACGAATTGAAAATCAAGTGGCAAATGAGTTGGCACAAATTGCTTCAGGCTACAAAGTGTCAAAGCAAAGCCTGGAAGAGTTAATTGAAATAAAAGATAAATTAATCTCAGAGGATTATCTTTACAATGATACTTCTTCGACGTTATTGTCAACACCGAAAATTGGGGGAGCAATAAATACAAATGAAGTACGCGTCGAAAAACGCCACATTTTTGATGATATTGACTTAGCAAAAATTTTTGCCATTGACAATATGGTTGATGATGATTGGCGTAAACCTATTGTAGAGTATTTGCAAAATCCCACAGGAAACACTAATAAAAAAGTGAAGTACAGAGCTCTGAGCTATGTGTTAATTGGAAATGAGTTGTTCAAGCAAACTCCTGAAGGGGTCTATTAAAATGTCTTAGTGAGAATGAGGCATACTTAGCAGTTTCTAATACGCATAGTGGAGCATGTGGTTCACATCAAGTAGGCCATAAAATGAAATGGTTGTTATTTCGACAAGGAATGTACTGGCCAACTATTTTGAAAGATTGTATAGAGTTTGCTAAAGGTTGCCAAGAATGCCAAAAACATCTTTGGAATACAACATGTGCCCGCAAGCGAATTACATTCTATAGTGAAACCTTGGCCATTTAGAGGTTGGGCTTTGGATGTGATTGGAGAAATAAAGCCAACTTCGTCAAAAGGCCATAGATACATTCTTGTAGGAATTGACTATTTTACCAAATGGGTAGAGGCAATACCTTTAGCCAATGTTGATCAAGAAGCAGTAATAAGGTTTATTCAAAATCATATCATTTATAGATATGGAATTCCAGAAACCATTACTACAGACCAAGGTACTGTGTTTACTGGTCGAAAAATGGTAGAATTTGCTGCTGAAATTGGTTTTAAGTTATTGACTTCGACGCCATACTACGCACAAGCCAATGGTCAGGTAGAAGCTGCCAATAAAATTATTATTAACCTGATTAAAAAGCACGTTGGACGTAAGCCCAAAAATTGGCACAGTTCTCTTGACCAAGTGTTATGGGCTTGTCGAACTTCACCTAAAGAGTCTATCAACACTACTCCTTACAGGTTAACATTTGGACATGATGCGATGTTACTGTTGAAATTTGTTTACAATCAACAAGAATTCAGAAACAGTGGGAAATCCCTTCGGAATATGATGATTGATGAGTTAGTTGATTTAGACGAAGAAAGGTTGTTGGCTTTAGAAATGCTCATTCGACAGAAAGCGAGAGTAGCTAAAGCCTATAACAAAAAGGTTAAGTTAAAAACCTTTGAAGAAGGAGAATTAGTGTGGAAAGTTTTATTGCCTATGGATAAAAAAGATAGAGTTTTAGGCAAGTGATCACCAGGGTGGGAAGACCCATTTCGCGTATTGCAATGCTTTTCGAATGGTGCTTATGAAATCGAAGAGCTAGGTGACGAAAATAGAATCTTTAGAATAAATGGCAAGTACTTAAAGCAATACAAGCCAACATTAACTGAGATAAAAATCGAACAAGCATAAATAAAAGAGAATTGTTCACATATGGCAATGTATAATGCAATGTTAAAAGTACATAGCCATTTTTGTTTTTTGAGAAAATTCTAAACTATCATAAAGTCTCAGAACTTCGCCAAAGATGTCTTGAGCCTCTCAATAATACTTGCGCTTAGAGAAATGGAAGTCTCAAGAAGGCTTAAATCTCTGTCGAGTTCAGTGAGAGTGGCTTGATGTTGGTCGGCTTTCTCCAAGTGCTCTATGGCCGTCAGCGCCTTTGTTGCTGTGTTCGACGACGAAGAACTTCTCATCTTTTCGACTACTAAGCCTTTCTGATACTGAGCATCTGCCAATTTGGTTTGAAGTATCTTTATCTCCTCAGTATCAAGATTGTGATGATCACTAATGTAAGGAGCAAAGGTAACATTAGTGAAAGTAAACTTGTACTCATAATCGGGAAGGGTAGGATTAAAGGTCTCACCAAGAGGTTTTAGACCTGTAATGGCAGCAACATCTAGCAGAGTGGGGGACAACATGCCACATTTCAGATGGAGGCTATGGGTAACACAATCCCAGAACTGCATAGCTGCCAGGATTAGGGTGCTATCATACTTATGCCCATACCTAGATAACTGAATAAGGTCGAAAATACCTTGTTTTTTCCAGATTTTGGCTTTCTTAGCCTCTACCTTGTCAAGCCAATCTAAATAGACCCGTTGGTCACGCCTAGGAGCAGACCTAAAAACCCTAGAGGGATTATTCAGGAATTCTAAGTGGAAAGGTGTCTTGACAAAAATTCTAGGTTGAAGACAACGGGGACTAGGGAAATTTTCTAAAGCCTCGTCGGTTTCCAGCAGAATATTGGGCAAAGGACCCAAATAGGCATGGGTATAAATTTCAGTGGAAGGAATCAGTACCTGAGTTTGCCATTGGGTGGCTCGTTCGTCATTGGTGTCAGGTTCATCAACGAAGCCATCGAGAGTTTGGATTTTTTCGAGCTCGTCTTTTTCTTGAACTTTTCGGGTTGCACGCAACAAATGAATGATGAAGCCATAAGTGTGGAAAAGCAAATGCGAGGTTGGAATGCGGGTTTAGATCAAAGAAAGAGAGTGAAAGTTTGAAACTTTCGTGGATTTGGGGTTTTTGCAAAGTTCGGAGATGAGAAAGGTAAATAGACTGCATTCACGAGGAGTTCAACCGAGTAAAAAGGAATATGAAGGGATTTTAGCCGTTTATATATGTTTGGAAGCAACGATTATTAGCACGTTCACCATTACTCGCATGTTTGCGACGATTGAGAGACGTGATGGCCCACCTACCATAAGACGTGTGCCAATGAAGCGGTTCACTTTATCATGCAAGTCATGATGACTATCATTTCGACTCTTGTTGAAGTGCAAAAGGCGGTAGAAGTGACCATTGCCACGAGTATTCAAAAATGCCCTTTCTTACCTCCATTCCTTATTCCGTCGAAAGAAGCATTTTTTGGGGGGCAATCTGTTACCTCAAAATTTCGACAATACATTAAATGAAGCTTTAAATGCGGTTTACTTCACATTTAATAATGTTTTGGAGACAACAGGTCAATGTTCAAGTCAATTCACCAGCAATTCGACAGGAAAGGTCTTGAAAGTGCTGACAATGTGAATGAGCTTCGCAAGCTCAGTTTTAAGCAAGAAACCTTCGACAAGAGAAGGCTCAACTCTTCGACGAAGCAGGGTTCAACACTTCGCCAAACGGTTGACGATGTTCTAGTCGAAATGCAAAGAGCAACAGTTAGTGGGCAGTTACTCCTCCCTAGTTCTAGGAGGCAGTTATTCTTTCTTCCCACGTTTGTTTCCAAGAGTATAAATACTAATTTGTAATAGGAAATCAGGGTCACAACATTTCACAAGAACTCTGAAAACTCAACTTCCAGACTAAAGCGAAAACGAGTGAAACAGATTCATTGTACGTGTTTGTGAACCACTTTACTTTCGATTCAATGCAATATTTACTTCTTGTTTACATTTGTTGCAATTACTGCTTTTGTTTTACTTTCAATTTGGTTCTTTCTGTCATTTACTGTTCTTCAAAACGTTAAAAACACAAAAATACAAGGGCAATTGTCAAAGAGATTTTCTAGTTTGATCTCACAATCACAATATTGAAAACTAGTGATTGTTTGCTAAAAACACCAGCAAACAAGAAGATTGTCTACTCTAATACATAATAAAAATTCTTTAGGATGCTAGCAGCTCTGATACAATAAAGAATGTTGCTAAAGCTTTGTAAGCTTTAGCTTGAGGGTAGGGTGAGTGTTAGAATTAGTCACATTTTACTAGAGTTAGTGAAATGTGAGTATTAGAATTAGTTTCATGTATATTCCTAAGGCGGACTATTAGATTTAGCAATCATATCAATCAGCATTTATCGTATTATTGCAATACTATTATAAATTCGGCCTAGTGGTGATCTGATATAGACATACGAACCACATATTCAACAGTAACAAACTCCTATTGCAAAGAATCAAACATTTTATAAAGCCAAAAACATAGATTGAATATGTTACCTTCTAGATCATGCAGGTTTATGGAGAAGCGGCAGCGGTAATATGGTTGAACGCAGAATAAGAATTGTATCTGGTTTTAGACCTGCTTATTCAAAAAAATGATTATTTTGACATGAACCAAGGTCTTTAAAAATAAATGTGTTTAATGTCAAAAAGCTACTTAAAATCACAAACTAACACAGAAATCACATACTAACACAACTAGAAGAAATATACCGATCCAGAAATTAAGGCGTAAGAAACATACCATTCAACATAGGTGTTCATTTGAATACAAATGTCGCATACCATAAGATTGACAATTGGTATTAAATTCATGAAATCAAAATCCCTGCTAAAAAAATCAATCAACTTTCATACTGACCCAACTAGAAGAAATATGGCAAAGATTTCATCATTTCAATTTAGGCAACACTTAAACACTAGTCTCAACTCTCAGGACCAAGCTATTCTTCACTTCATGGATCTCCAGATCCAAATTCACACTTTTCCCCTTCCTATAAATACTTATCATAACAAAGCAATATCCCCATCATAACCCTTGATATCTATATGAACCTGCATATTCGAATGCTACCCATTCACTCTCACCTCTTGCTTTTTGCAATCATAAACAACCCTAAATCCCAATTTCCAACATATCAAATTCCCAACAACTAAACACCAATTCGAATTTTGAACCAGATAAATAAGTAATAAAAAGAGTCAATTTTGATAAAAACCCCTCAAAAGACCCAATAAACCATTCAAGGTATCAACACAATAAATAAAAAAATTAAAAATACCAAACCCTAGAACTCGAAGAAGTAGCAAAAAAAAAAAATCAATAGAATAAACATAAATTTAGGGATAAAAGAACTTTGATCGATCACAAGTGCAAAATTTGAATGGATGGTCTTAACAATCTGAAAACTCCATTCCTGAGAGGAAAAAAATTGAAAAGAAAATAAAAAAAGAAGAGATGTGTGAGGCGTGTGGGTGGAGGGCCGAGGGCGATGGTGGAGGGACGAGGGCGATGGTGAGGCGTGTGGGTGGAGGGCCGATGGCGATGGTGAGGCGCGTGGTGGAGGGCGACTGCGCTGGAGGTGTGTAGGTGGAGAGTGAGAACGATCGAAGGAGGGCGGAGGGAGAGAACGATCGAAGGAGGGTGGAGGGCGGAGGGAGAAAACGATCGAAGGATGGTGGAGGGTGGAGGTCGGAGAGGAGACTGAGGAGGAGAGAGCGTTTGATTGTTTGATTGTTTAAGGGAGAGATGATCTGATTTTAGGGATCGGGCTCTTTTTATTTTGATCAATGGGTTGCCACGACATCTCCGTGGCAAATTTCTGTCCTTTCACATGTCTGTGGCAAACGTGGCAAACACCAGCGGGAAATTTCGCGCCCTTATTTTTTACTCATGCCGTCGCAAATCCGTGGCAAATTACTGACGGAATAAGCTCTGTGGCAATTGCTGGTGGCTAAAACAAGCTTTTCTTGTAGTGAATGGCGGCCATCAAGCGTATCATTGTCAGTAGTTTCCCGTTGCAATGGTGCAACATCATCTTCTTCTCCATCAAAGTTCATCATGTTTGCGGCCATGATCGTGACAATAAATTCTTCCAAGAAAGAACCAGGAGAAATGACGCAAGACTAGAGATGAGAGCTAGTGACCAAGAACACTATCTTGTCACAGTTACCTCACCAAAAACTGAACAGCAAGACGAGAGCTAGTGACCAAGAATACTTCTTGACACAGTTACCTCGTCCAAGTGAAAGTCAGATCCAAGGCGCCTCACAGTGGAAGGAGAAAAGCACTTCTCACAAGGGAAACCCTAGGAGAGAAAAAAAATCCAACCACCTAATAAAGTTTTCCTCACAAGGAATATTAATTTTTTCCCAAACGGAAGACTGTAGAATTGCTGTAGGAGACATTAAGAACAGTAGTCAAACTCTTTGGGCTTTATTTTGAAGTCTTTCTTATAAGGGACTTACTTTTCCCACACCCCCTCCTACTTATTCACACCCCATCAAAATTTAAATTCCAAATTTACCCCCATTCAAAAAAACAAAAACCCACACCCCCCCCCTTCTCACTCTCCCTCGCTCTCTCACTCTCCCCTCCCCTCCCTTCGAACCCTAACCTCACTCTCCTTCTCACTCACCTTCTCCCAACTCACTCAATCTCACCCAATCTCTCACTCAATCTTCTCCACCAACACTCTCAAGAGTTGCTGGGTTCTTTTCGCCTCCCCTCACACTCTCTAATCGTTCCATTTTCTTCAAGGTATGCCTCTCCCCCCTACGCATTTGCATTTTTTTTTCAAGCATTTGGATTGTTCGAACGATGTCCATCGAACACGTGAAAGCGAAGGTGTTGAATGAGGTCATAACGAACACCGTTCGAACGACCTCATTGGAACCGTTGTAAATTGGAAATCGAATCGACTTGTTCGAGCAGGTTGTGCGAACATGTTCGCATGTTGCCGTTCGAGCGATCGTTTGTGACAAAGAGATTTATCGTCACCTTTTTGTGTTTGGTTACATTAATTTGATTTAATTGGTTACGTTGATTGTTGTTTTGAGATATGGTGAGGAGCGAGAGGTGGTCATGCAATTTGAACCATCCGAGCGAAGCGGCCGGCCACCTCCTACGGTTTCAAACCGCAAAAGGAGGAAGAAGCAGGTGAACCCTCCCGAGCTAGGGGGTCGTGCTAGGGGTAGGGGCGGGGTTGATGTTCCTCCTCCCCACTTCCCGAGGATATTGGGCGGGATATTGAGCGTGATGCTCAATTTCAGGCCTATGAGTTGGCCGGCCCTTCATCTGCTAGGCCTTCATCTACTAGGCCTTCATCTTCTAGGCCTTCATCATCTAGGCATCATGAGGAGGAGACTGCTGAGCCTCGTGAGGAGGAGGTTGCTGAGCCTCGTGAGGAGGAGGTTCTTTGAGCCTCGGGAGGTATACCATTTGAGAATGCAGTGCGCCCGGATTTACAAACAATCCCACATGGACCTGTTACGACAGTGTTTCATGTGCAAATTAGGGACACTGACGGCGGCTTGGGGTTGGTTCCTTTGGTTGGGCTTAGTTTCCCCATTCTCCACGAAGGGTCTTTGAGCGCATTCATAGGCGTTGGCGGCCGGATACATCATCATTCCACCTTCCTGTGGGTGAGATGAGCATCACCCTTGATGATGTATCCCAGCTGCTACACATCCCCATCACTGGCCGGTTCTATGACATGCCAAACTAGACTGCATGGTAGGGAGAGCAGCTGCTGATTGACTATTTGGGGGCAACACCCGAAGATGCAGCTGCCCAGACTTCAAGCCGTGGGTTGTCTGTTGGGCTCGTATGGCTGAGGGATAGGGTCTACCACCCACCATAGCCGAGGCGGTAGGACCATCTTCGCTAGGGCCTACATCTTTGTATCTTTTGGGTTGCACCTTGTTTGTCGACAAGTCGGGCAACAAGGTTAAGCTTGGCTACCTTGGTATCTTTGATTGATTTGGAATTTGTTGGAGACTATTCTTTGAGGGCCATGGCCCCGCCCATCTCTTTGATCGGTGAAGGATGCTACAAGGAAGAAGACCAAGAAGATTCTTTGGTCATCTTCCTTTACTTGAGTATAAAACATATTCTTTACTTTTAAGTTTGCTTTAGGGTTACTTTCAGATTAATAATCAACCAATGATATGTTCATTACAGGCTTGGATCTTTGAGCACTTCCAGAGTGCGAACTTTTCCTCTTGGGTGGAGCACCCAGAGTATGATGAGAGTAGCCCACGGGCAAAGAAATGGTTGTGCGATGATGGCCCTGGGGCCATCAAGTCACATACCATCGATTATGCCTAGACCGGCTACACCGTGAGAGGTGACACAGGACCCTACACGACCCATAGGCAGTGAGACCCTTTGAGGAGGGCCCGAGTTCGAGAGGTTCATTCGGAGTGGTGGCTGCATGATGTACAGCTTGCAGATGAGCCTGATGTCAGTGTGGTACGTGTCTTTTATGTTAATTGCATTGATAATGTTTCTTAATCTTCTATTTATTTAAATAATAATGTTATGTTATTTGGTTGTGAGATGCTACCGAGTCTGGATTTGGTTGATGACATGGATGGGACCATCGATGATAATGTCCCACCCGGTGAGGAGCATGTTTGGCGCATCAAGAGGTCGCTCAACCCCTTCCGTGGGTTTAGGAGGAGGTTTGGCAATGTGTATGAGAGGAGGAGGGGGCGCAACACCCAGTAGGATATGTCATAGGGGGATATATGTTTGGTATTTTTTGTATAATTTAACTACTTTGTTTCATTTGGTTTTTTAATTTGAAATTCCCTTTACGTTGGCGCAAATTTATTGGCATTACGATAATAATTACGATAAAATTAAAAAGTCGAACAAAATTTAATATTGGATAAGAACAAAAATGAAAAACACAAATTGCAAAAATACAAGGATAGGAAATTTAAAACGAAACGACAGGAAAACATAATACAACCTAGTTCTAATTCAACCTACTTCTAATCCTACGGCGGATGGATTGAGCAGATTCTTCTGTTTCGACGAACAATTCGAGATAAGGTTCAATGAAACCTTGGAATTCTTCATGTTTCTCAAACATTTGACGAACGTCTTTGTCTTTCTTGATAGGCTTAGGGCACTTCCGAATACGATTACGTGGGGTGATCTTTGCAGATGTAGGGAATTGAAATTCGATACTATTAATTTCTTGCTCCACACCATCTAGTTCCACATTTTTTCGTTAGTTTTTCTTTCAATTTGTGAAGGTGATGTTGTTCTTAAGCTTGAAATGTTTAGTTTGATGACCATGATACAACATACCAACTTGGTCCCAAAGCGGTGGGCGATCATCGATAGTCAACTTTACAGGTGTGCGTAAGTATGGGTTGTTGTGGTGCGGGTGGTCCTTGTTGAAGAAGATGCATGACTTCTTCGTAGTGCGTCTTGTGTCCACATACAACTCTAAGATTTGTCGCCCCATCGGGCGTTAGCTAGATGTTCCATAATTGCGCGGGACGTCATCGTCGCATTGGATCTCCATGATCGAATCATTTGGGCGGTCCATCATCTCTACAATTGAACTTTTTGAAAGCGTATACGCTCCACGTCTTTATGCCACGCTCCCTGCGGGCGAATCTTCCTCTCGGCCTTTTCCTTGGTTTGGCGAAGGTGATGTCCTTACTCATCTGCGAGAAGACATGGTTAGGACAACGAAACCTGACACCATGTTCGCTTCGGTGGTACAATCCCATTGTGGTGAAGCGGTCGTAGGAATTTGTCGTTTAGTCTTGGGTTGAGCACAATTGCCATTCCATTTCAAATTTGGGTTGGGAAGAAGGAGAGAAGGTTTTGGTGAAGAAGCGGTGGGTTGGGAAGAAGGAGAGAAGGTTTTGGTGAAAAACAGATTAGGGTTTGGTGAAGAAGGTCTGAGGATGTGAACCCCCTTTTATAATAGGCGTGGTGAAATGTCAGCCGTTGATTTCATTTTTAGATCACAAATCTGAGTCGTTTAAATTCTATCCGTTCGGGCACAATTTCCAAAGGATTGACATCCACTCCTTTATCGACACATTTGGTGATTGTAAACCGTTGATTAAAACTGTCGGTGGAATCTGAGGCGTCCAATACCTGCAGCACTTGTTCGAACACCATCATTCACACATGTTCGAATGACCCCATATTCGAACGTGTTCGCATGACCCTATTCGAACAGATGAAAAAACGCCCAAGGGGTGTCTGTCCATATTTAACACACTCGAACGGCCTCGTTCGAACACATTCAAGGCCCGTGTTGAGCAGTGAAAATTTCTTAAAAAAATAGGTCTTTTGGTCTCTTCACACCCTTATGGGGTGTGTTTACAGTAGGAGGGGATGTGGGAAAAGCAATAGCCTTCTTATAAACCCTTCCAAGTAGTCTGGTGTAATAGTAAATTATTCACAAACTAGTTGGAATCACTTTGACTATAACACATGTTTTATTAATATTATTTGTATGTTTTATTCTATTTTTATGTCAGGATTTTGTTTAAATTGACATTTCGTGTGGTGTTATTAGAAGAATCTAGAAGATTAAGACTTAGACTATATTGTTGGTTCTGATGATTAATTTTCTCCTGCTTTGATTCTTGGATTTTGCCAAAAGATATAATCCAATTAATAGTAACATTAGTACATTACTATTACTCAGAAAACACGACGGCATGAACTAAAATTAAACTGTATCTATCATTGTCTGTATTTGAACCAGAGCATTATGTTTAGTGATTCGATGTTACAGGCTATGAGTAGGCAGGCATATTTGCTCTAAAGAGCACACATTGTTTGCTCTTTGCTGAATAATAAATTATTCACAAACTATAGAGAGAGAGAGAGAGAGAGAGAGAGAGAGAGAGAGAGAGAGAGAGAGAGAGAGAGAGAGAGAGAGAGAGAGAGAGAGAGAGAGAGAGAGAGAGAGAGAGAGAGAGAGAGAGAGAGAGAGAGAGAGAGAGAGAGAGAGAGAGAGAGAGAGAGAGAGAGAGAGAGAGAGAGAGAGAGAGAGAGAGAGAGAGAGAGAGAGAGATATTATAATATGATCATATCTTTAGTTTTATCTAATATCAATCAATATAAATTGTAAACAGGTGAGTTCGTACTCAAGATGTTTTAGAATCATTTTCAACAACAGAACAAACTACAAGTCATCAATCACCTCTTTATCATTGTGGTTTTTGAATGTTATTCTCTCTGATGGTACCTATATATGTCTTCTTATAGCCATATACTTAATGATCAATACATAGTAAAAATTATGTTCATATACTTACACTAGACGTGGACATTTAAAGCTAAATCATTTGTAAATTGCTGAAAAAGCAGCAATGGAGATAGGGACTTGGACCTTCTACCAATATTCAGTTACTCAAACAAGGTTTCATTGAATTGCAAATAAAAGACCTTGAAAATCAAGACTCTTTGTCTTTTGGTACATTACTATGGGGCAGTTTGTTGAAAAAATAAAGTTTGGCGGAAGGTGGCTCTCATGAGGTTCACGTTAAGTGTGTCAGGATTATAAAATATGTACGATTGCATTGCAGTGAGAAGAAACATAAACAGACCGACATTTAGTAAGACATTTACAGTACATTAAAGAGAAAGTAGGGTCTCAGCTAGGAAAATCACAAACTCTTTTTTAGTAAATAGACTTGTGATGGAAGCATACCAATTTATGCAAGTGTGAAGAAGGAGAAGATGCTGCCAATGACAGACAAGAGCCACAAGCAAACCACCACATGTTAAATAGACTCGGTTCATCCCAGGGGGACTTGACCTCAGTTGTGGTTTTCCTTATGGAAGGTTTGGCACATGGCTTACCTTATGGAGGTTTGGCTCTTGGCTCACCTCACGAAGGTTTGGCTTGTGGCTCACCTCTTGGAGGTTTGGCTCTTGGCTCACCTTGTGGAGGTTTGGCTCTTGGCGCACCTTCTAGAGGTTTGGTTCTTGGTAGTCGTTGTTCATTTAACTCGAACTTCAAATATTATAACCCTTTTAGCCGTCTCATGAAACTTGGCCTTATTTCTTTATTGGAGACTTGTTTTATAGTTGGGTAGTATTAAGTTAGCACTCTCATGGAGATTTGGCCTCTTTTTTTATAATGGTTGCCGACCTGGTGACTTTCCTTTTTGTTTAGGTTCGGTTTGTCCCAGGGGAATTTGACCTCGAGATAGTGTGTTACTCGACCTCGGACGAGGAGCAGCATCTCATTGAGATTTGATCTTTAATAGCCTTTTACTTGACATGGGCCGAGAAGGAGCATCTCCTTGAGATTTGACTTTTAGTAAATTGCTTGATTTTTTCCTTGTCAAGTCATTGCATTTGCTCGGGTCTTGGATCTCAAACCTTTATTTGCTCAGATCTTGGATCTCGAACCTTTATATATATTTATAACCTCCTTCAAACACGGGAGCATTAAGCTATGAGTGACTTAAAGGGATCTGTTTGTAAGAAATTTTCATCATGTTAGCTTAACTGCATAATGATCCCCCCCAAGCGAGGCGTGGTAGGGTCGTATTTAATGAGCCCCCAAGCGTGGCATGGCAGGGTCACACTCGGCCTTATAGTTTTTGCCCGAGTTGTTTCAGGGTGCCTATTACTTTTTAGAGAGTTTACCCTGTTTGCGAGCAAAGTTCATTTTACTGAGTTGACTGGTGATCCCCTCAAGTGTGGCATTGAAGGGGTATACTCGGTCTTACATTTTTTGACGAGTTGTTTTAAGGTCAGGTAATTTTTTTTGAGGGAGATGATTATGGTTGTAAATCGAGCTCATTTATTGACTTGACTGTGTGGTTAGCCCCCCAAGTGTAGCGTGGTAGGGGTATGTACTCGGGCTTACATGTTGTGTCCGAGTTGTTTTTGAGGTGTATACTTGCTTGGACAAGTTTTCCATTTCATCCCCAAGATAGTGACATGCTTAGCTTAGGAATAATCGAATTTTCGACCTGCATTCTGTGGAAGTAACCATTGACTTAATGCTTGTTTGATAGTTTTATCCAATGGTTAATTTTTATTTACTTTCAATATAGCAAGTGGGAGTATCAAGGAGTGAAACTTGATCCAAGATTTTTGTCCAATGGTTTGGTTATCTTTTACTTACTTTTATGGTAGTAAGTGGGAGTATCTCCTTAGAGAAAAAGTTTTAACCCAGATGATCCCCAGATAGGTTTGGGCTTTAATTTTTTAATAGCGGAGATCTCCGACGTGAATTTGGGGGAGTAACATGGAGTAAAACTTGATCCAAGAGTTTTTTCAATGGTTATCTTTTACTTAATTTTATGGTAGTAAGTGGGAGTAACTCCTTAGAGAAGGAGTTTTAACCCAGATGATCCCCAGATCGGTTTGGGCTTTAATTTTGCTAATAGTCAAGATCTCAGACGTGAAATTGGGGGAGTAACCATGGAGTAAAACTTGATCCAAGCGTTTTGTCCAATGGTTATCTTTTACTTACTTTTATGGTAGTAAGTGGGAGTATCTCTTTAGAGAAGGAGTTTTAACCTTGATTATCCCTTGATCAGTTTGGGCTTTAATTTTTTAATAGCCGAGATCTCTGACATGAAATTGGGGGAGTAACCATGGAGTAAAACTTGATCCAAGAATTTTTTCCAATGGTTATCTTTTACTTAGTTTTATGGTAGTAAGTGGGAGTATCTCCTTAGAGAAGGAGTTTTAACCTGGATGACCCCGGATCGGTTTGGACTTTAATTTTTAATACCCGAGATCTACGACGTGAAATTGAGGAGTAATCGTTGCACCTCGAAAAATCCGGTTTGGGTTTCTCAATGTACAACGTGGAAAAATTTTGAAGCCGCCACCAATATTTTAATTTTAAGACCAAAACATTGAAAAAGGTCTTTTGAACAAAGGAGATGGTCTTTTGAAAACTAGAGATATAGGTTAGAATTCGTCGATTACGTGTGAGGAATGTACTAGCATCAAGCACACGTCCTTTCTACCTAGAAAGGAACCTCTAACTAAGTGTGTGGTTTTAACGTTTGATTTGAAGAATACCTAGATTTGCCTATTTATTTCTTGTTTGAAGATGAATGGAAAAACTTAATGAAAATTTCTATTTTTGGCGCTTGACGAGAGTTGGCCTCTCGCTCCTACGTATCTCTTGGTGCGATGGAGAATTCAAAGCTACGTAGTTCTTGGTTGTCATGAAAAGGTTTTTGTTTTTTATCTTTTTAGTGAGTTTTCGAAATAGGACGAGTATTCAGCGAATGATTAAACTAACAAAGGTTATGGGTAATCACCGCTAAGTACTCTTGAAAAATGGGAGTCACCACCACTAGTCAGATGAACAAAGGTTCTGATTGACCATTAGTAGCGACTCGTTTTTTATTTGATCCTTTGAAAATGATTTTCGAAAGAGATTAATTGGCACGAATGATCAAACTAACCAAAGTTATGGGTGACCATCGCTTATTGTTCCTTGGAAAAAAACATTGCCACCAATGGCTAGACGAACAAAGGTTCTGATTAGCCACTAGCAACAATGGGTTTAAAAATGATTCTTTTTTGTTATGAAAAGTGCTAATGTTTAAGGTTGCAAAAAGGACTTTTATTTGTTGCGCTTGACGAGAACGTGGCTCGCTCCTACGTATCCCAAATGGGAATCAAAGCGACGTAGTTCTAACGAGCCTTGAAAGTGAAAGTCTTTTTGCTTTGGTTTTGAAAAGTGAAGGGCGTTCGTAATGATCAAACTAACAAATGTTATGGGTGATCATTACTAAAAACTCACTTAAATGCATGTAAAAATCTCTTTTGAAAAATGAAAGCCTTCATGATGACCAAACTAACAAGGGTTACGGGTGGTCATCACTAACAACTTGCCATAACTTTTGATGCTTAGGAAAATATCTTTTGAAATTGAAAGTGTTCATGATAATCAAACTAACAAAGGTTATGGGTGATTATCGCTAGTAACTTATGCATATGAAAACATCTTTTTTTTGAAATTTAGGCTCTCATGACAACCAAACTAACAAAGGTTATGGGTGATTGTCACTAGTCACCATTTTCATGCTAAGCTATTTAGAAAAGAAAACAATGAATGCAAGAAGATTTGGAGATTCAAGCATGCCACAATCATTGAAATCGAATCCTTAGGCAAGCAACAACATAAACATAACTTGCAACTAATCTCATTTGAATTCTTGAGCAAATATTAGCCTAGATTACACATATTAGACCACAACACATAAATAGGCAAAGAAGGAACTTAAATTGGGCATTAAGCAAAAATGCAAGAGTAGGCAAGATTGAACCTAAATGCACATCTAATGGAAGATGCTAGGCGAGGACCATACTCAAACATTTCTACAAAACGCAAGGGAATCTAAATGCACATCTAGTGGAAGATGCAATGTAAGGAATGAACCTATCTAAGTATTGATGATACCACATGAGAGTAGACAAGGAAGTTGTAGGCACAAATGAATTCAAAAGAGTAGCCTCAAGTATGATCATTGGCAAACCATAAACAAGCAAGTCATCTTAGCAATCAAAGCATCAAAGTATGTTGAATCACTTTGGTCAATCCTCAACACTTAAATTAGAGTGCACAAGTGTGAATCCTCTTGCCAATCATCAACAAAGACAATTTTATTAAAGCAAGCATTTAGGAACAAACACAAACCCTAAACATACAATCTCATTTGTTATTCACTAAGAAATTAAAAGGGGAAAGTTGAATCATCTAAAATCATCTTCACCACTTTAAAAAATGATGCACTAGGCATAAGTGGGAATCATATGATTTATAATCAACAATGGACAATAATAAAACTAGAATACAAAAGCAAGTAAGTAAACACTAAAACCAAGTTGAATCACATAGAGCAATCCTCTCACTTTGGGAAAAGTGCACTAGGCACTAGTGAGAATCAACTTGCCTATCATCAACAACTAACAATAAGCAAGCTAAATCAAGATTTAAATAAACACAAAAACTAGGTTGAATCACATAGAGCAATCCTCTCACTTTGAGAAAAGTGCACTAGGCACTAGTGAGAATCAACTTGCCTATCATCAACAACTAACAACAAGATTTGAATAAACACAAAAACTAGGTTGAATCACATAGAGCAATCCTCATCACTTTAAGCAATGTGCACTAAGCACAAGTGAGAGTCATATTGCCTATCATCAACTTAAAATGACAAGCAAACATATGAAAAACCCAAATACAGAACCAAGAACCCATTTATTTTGAAAAGCAAGTGAGATAATATAGGAAAGCAAGCTAGACTACAATTTTTGGTAAAGGTTCATGTGATTAGGCAAAGAGATGCACAAAACAAACATAAAACCTATTTTTCTATGAGTATGCGAAATACAACATGCCATAAAACAACATTTTATTTCATGAAAGGCAAGGATTAAGATCCAAATCAACAAAAATCAACAATTATTCAAGGGTGAGAAGCACCATAAGCACCCAAGCCTCCATAAGTGCTTTTTAAAGTGCTTATGACACTTCTCACCAACAACAATCAACAATATGAGAATATGAAGATGATAGGATGAATGTTTTTTATATTTTTGAGGAAAGACTCAAATATGATGCAATGTTTTAAGGATTACCTTAGCTCTAAGCTAGAAAGTGAGATGAGAAGATGAAACTAGACACAAATCAACAAAACTCCAATGTTCTTCAAAGAAGTACCCACTTGATGATGATGCTTGAACTTTGAATGAGAAATGGAGGGAGTATGTGAAAGAGGGATGCAAATGAGGTGGAGTAGTGGTGTTTGGGTGGAAGGAAGTGAAGAATATGGGTGGAGGAGAGGTGATGGTGGCTACGGTTTTGGAGAGGGGAGGAGAGGGGTGAGTTGTGTGTTAGGGTTTTTTAGTGTAGGAAAATGGGAAGGTTCATTTGAGATGAAAGAAAAAACAAGATGAAGTGAGGGAGAGGAGAAGAGGGCTACGGTTTTGGAGAGGGGGAGGAGAGGGGTGAGTTGTGTGTGTGAGAAAAATGAGAGGCAAAAGATCCTTAGGTGTGAAAATGAGAGGGTATTTATAGAGTTGTTTTAGGTCTAGGGGTAATTATGTCATTGTTCCTTACTAGGTGCTCTAGGATTGAGTTTTGAATTTGAATGAAAGGCTAGGATTAGAGATCACTTGGATTGTGGGTAGTGAGAAAACACAAAAATGAGAGTGAGGGGGAGAGTTTGTATGAAAAACTTGTCTTATTGTGGGGTCAAGGGTATAATTGAGATGAAATGTTACCAAAGAGGAAATTTTGTGTTTTCTTGTGAAGAGGTGAGTGTAAATGGGTGGGGTAATTTACAAAAGAGGGCATAACTCTATTAGGGAAGAGAGAGAATTCGAAAATGGGGGAAAATGGGGGGAAAATTGCTTCTCTTTTTGGTCTTTTGTCTTATTGAGGACACTTTGTACTTTTTATTTGAATTTTGAATTTTTGGGCATGCAAATGAGAGTGCACCTATTGAAAATGTGTCCCATATTTTTGGGCCATATCTTAGGAATCAATGATTGGGCCCAAAATTCCATGATATCACCATCCCCAAAATTGATTTGACACCTCACCTTGAAGGAAATTCCCACTTTGCCCTCTCTTTTAAATTTCAATTTTTATGCAAATAATTGACATTCATGCGCATAAAAATAAATTAAGCACATTCTATGAAGCCCCGATACGGGATACGATACGGGATACGATACGATACGATACGATACGCGGATACGGAAAAATTTTGAAAATCAAGATACGATACGGCAGGGATACTTCAATAAAAAATTAAATTAAAATTTAAAAATATAAAACCTAACTAAATCTTAACAAATTTCCAAAGTGGAGCATGGTCATTTTGAGGTTCCTTTGAAGCAAATGAACTTGAAATACTTTCTTCCACAAGGGACATTTTTCAAACTACAATAAAAAATACACACAAATATCAGTAACAAAGAGACATTTCCTTCACCTTAAACAATACTGAAGCTTAAGACAGCAAACTGAGTGCGAAGAGAGAGAGAAAGAAAAATTGCAATGTATAACAATATTCAAGCTTATTGAAACAAAATTAAACAATATTGAAACAAAATACCTCAATATTGAAGCTTAAAACACTGGCTAAGAGAAAGGAGGAGAGTTGCGATGAGAGAGTGAGAGCCTAACTGATGCCTGGAGTGGTGAGAACAGAGAAACGTGAGAGCTGTGATGGAGGTTCTGCACTTTGGTAGGGTAGGGAGAAGAAGCCGTTCGTTTCCCCCAATTTATCTCCTTCACGTTTCAATGTACTGATTATAAAATTAGGGATTTGTTTTGTTTTTACTTTTCAAAGTTATTATTTTATTAATTTATTATTAAATTAAATATATTTTTTTAAGGTAAAGAAACGTGGAGGATCCAAAGAAACGTGAGTTTTTAAAAAACACATGGAGGTATCCCATATGCATGTATCCGGCCTTTCTGTGTGTATCCCGCTTGTGTATCCGATAATGGCGCCGTATCACGAACGTGTCCCTCGCGTATCTGAAACGTATCGTGTATTTTTCTGTTTAAAAAATAAATATAAATTTCAGGATACTCCCAGGATACGTATCCGGGCGTATCCGATACGTATCGGTATCGGATACGTATCCGATACCGGTACGTTGCCTATTTTGGAGTATCGGGGCTTCACAGAGCACATTCTTCCTCTAATAATTCCCCTGACAATTGTCCAGTGATTTGTGATGGAAAACCATTTTTGCTGTGAAATGACCAAAATGCCCTTTTTAACCCTAAAACCCTAATTTGCCCAAAAAAAATGCATTTAAACCCTAAAAATGATTTCAAAAACATTGGAATGACTTCTAGGACCCAAAATGCAGTGCATAATGCTCTTCAATCTTCAATTTATTTATTTTTTGTGGAAAATTAGGGTTTTGACCTAAGCCGGACAAAATTGGGGTATGACAGCTGCCCCTCTTTATTTGGATTTTACGAATAAATATGAATTGGCCGAGACATATTTCGAAGATAAAATAAAAATAAATAATTCAGAAATTATACCAATTTTGTCCACTTGGGGAAATCCGAATTTTCTTTTTTCTATTTCTACCATCTTTCTGATTTTTCTGTTTTTGTTGATGCAAGAATGAAAAATGAAATTCTAATGCACGCGGGGATAGAGATTTTTCTTTTTTTGCTCTTTTTTCCGGAAAGATGACACTTTCGTGTCGATGCGAAAACAGTAAATGAACACTGACGTGCAGACAGAAAAGGTAAAATGGGCACTTGCGTGCAGGAAGCGGTAAATTGCCCAGGCTGCCTAAAACCTGTAATCCTTAAACGAACTCTTGACGAACCCGAGTTTGCATGTGGCTTTGAGGAGCACGCTTCCTGTTGGCCTTTTCGAGCGACCGGGGATCGTTATCGACCCGAATCGATATACGAGATCAATGCACGTCGTCCAATGTATCTTAGGCTGATACAACTATTCCGTTGAACCTCACATGGGGTTGCGGTCCATCGTGTTGCTCGTACACGATGTGAGACCATGAACAGAAGGGAGCGCTGAACTCTGATAAGAGCGATTTGAACTCCAAACTGCAATGCACGCTTGAGCGCCGAACTGAAAAGCATTTGAACTCGGAACTAAGGGAGCATTTTCTGGGAACTGAGTGCGAGGATTAACACCGAATATTTATCTGTCCTTGTACCTGCAAGTGAGATGAACAAATGCATGCGATGCAAATGCCATGATTGCTTTTTGATGGGATGAATGTGATGTGATGCAGGAGTTTCTTTTTGCTTGCATGAATTTTTTTGTCTATGTTTGATGAATGCAATGCATGAGTTTCTTTTTCTGTTTTTCTCTTTTTCTCCTTCTTCTAGCTTCTCTTCTTTCTCTTCTTTTGCTAGTTGTTGCTCTTTTGCTCTTTTGGCTTTCCTCCTCTTCTTCTCTTTTGCTCTTTTTATGAAATGCAGGTATGCGAATGCAAAATTTTGGTGTTTGATGATATGTAATGCTCTTGTGTTTTGATGAAATGGCAGATGACATGCAATGGAAAACTTTTTCTTCTTTGCCTTTTTTCTATGAAATGTGAATATTGCTATTATGCGAAATAAAATGATGAATAACATGAAATGATGAACGACATGGGATGTTTTAGCTTTCTTTTCTTCTATGAGATGCAAGTATTGATGTGATGCAACTGTATTGCTTTGATGTTTGATGGGATGATGAATTTTTGGTTCTTTTGGTTTTATGGAATGCAAACATTACTATGATGTAGACGACACTGAATGTTTTTGTTTGTCTCTTTTTTTGTTTTTTTTTTGCATAGGGACCTCAGGATTCTTGGGTGATCGATTCAGGTGTCCTATCGTGATGACTATTTCGAATGTACATTCGACTTAGTTTCCTATTTATTGAAAATGATTTTGTATTTTGAAAATTGATTTGATGTCTGATGCAATAATGATGAATGCTTGGTTTGCTAGAAAGAAAGCAGTAAATGAACACTTGGCGTGCTGATGAGAAAATAGTAAATGAACACTTGGCGTGCTGAGAAAACGGTAAATGAACACTTGGCGTGCTGAGAAAACGGTAAATGAACACTTGGTGTGCTTTTAATGAACCACTTGGGACCCGAGGGCATTTGAACTCCGAACTGAGGGAGCGACTGAACTCTAAACTGAAAGAGCATTCGAACTCCGAACTAAAGGAGCGACTGGGAATGAGATTTTGAGACTGACAAGTCCAGGATGACTGACTTGAGGATTAGATTGAAGACTGACGCTTGAAGTGCTGATTCTTGGAACTAGGCATGAGGATTAACATCTTGTGTTCGTCCGCATTTTGCTTAGCAATGCAATGAATGACACATGTAATGCAAACATATGCCATGATTGATGTCTTGAATATTATGGAATGCTTTTGTTCTTTTGTATTTGCTTCTTCTTTGTAGTTTATGAAATGCAAATATCAACATAATGCTTTGATGTTTGAATGCAAGTGTATGCGGTGATTGATGCTTTGATGAATGAAATGCTCCTGTTCTAACTCCTGTTTGTTTCTTTTTTGCTTCTTCTATGAAATGCAAACATTAATATGATGCAATGCTCTGATGTTTGATGCAATGATTTTTGTTCTTTTTCTTTTATGGAAATGCTAACATTAATATGATGCCAATGCAATGAAAAGATTTACGCTTTTTCTTCTTTACTATTTTCCTCTATGAAATGCAAGTATTAATATGGTGCAAACCGACGTGGACCATTTTTTTTTTCTTTTGCTATGTGATGAATGTACAAAATGTGAAGATGCAAATGTAATGCTTTGATGCATATGCTATAATTAATAGATTGAAATGCCTAGATGCATGAGGTAAACATTTTTGTGATGATGAGATGTGAGACTTTGGATGCAAGGAATTGAGATGATTATTGACCATTCTGTTGAAAAATTGAATTTGATTCAAACCCCAGTGTTCTCAAGGTTTTTATTTACAAACAACCTCACTTGTTTTCTCTTTCTTTCCATGATGACTGAATTTTAGATATCACGTAAACAACTTGTGTTCTCTCTTTTTGAAGCATTGTCTAGTAAGCATGCATAGGAGTGCAAATGTGAATGAATGAGTCGATTAACTTGGAATTGGTTTAGGCATGGACATTTATGGCAAGTGAAGGAATGACAGACATGGTTATTACCGAAGCTCATGAGGGATCAAGAGATACAAGATTGCCCTAATTCAGGTCTTTGATGAGTGAATAGCTTGCCCCTGTCTAGTGGTGACAACAACTAGGGGTGTAGAAGATGATGAATTGGGAATGCTTCGGCTTTTGAAATGAAGGGTGGAGCAAAAGAGATTTTGTCTCAACCCATAAAGTTTGATGTTACCCCAGTCATAACAAGGACAAAGCTGCCCCAATTAGAATGACAAGGCCTTGTTTAGGATAGTGAGTTGAGAGATTGCCCCGGTGGGGTTTTATGGGAATGAATGAGGTGAAGGAATGAGAATGCACTTGCCCCACTTTGGAATGACATTTCAAACGGTTTCTTTGAGTGAGGTTGTGAAAGGTGACAGAGTTATGGTGACGGTTATGAACGGAGGGTGGTATGTGAATGGGATAGACAATGAACAAATCTCCCCATGGTTGAGTGGAGTGAGAGGTGAAGGAAATGCCCCCTAGTACACATCTTTGGTTCTCTTTAAGAAAAACTTAAATGCAATGAAAGTTTTGACTTTTAGTATGAAAGAAGCCTCACTTGGTGATCACTAAACCTTGTTTTAATGCAACTTGAATGCATTTTAGAGTGCAAATCTTTATTGTTTTGTCAGCTTTCTTTTTCTGACTGTTTCTTTTTTTCTGAGGATTTTTCTTGATCGGCTTTCTTTTTTCCGATCGTTTGTTTTTCTTTTGAGCAAACCCATCGTAAATAGATAAACTTATTTGTCCTAGGGTTAAAATTTGAGAAAACAAAAGCAATCGGTTATTGATCGGGATGGACTTTTCAGGATTGTGATGTTTTGTGGAGAAGGGATGATTGAGCTTGATGAAGTGTTTGAGGCTGATGGGTTGTTGGGTCTTATTCGGCATCGGCCAATGGTCAATGATTTATGAAGGAAATGGTTATTAGGTTTGATGAGGTGCTTGGGGTTTTATTAGGACAAGTTTGTGTTTCATGGTAGAATGGCTGAGGGTTTATGCAGGGTTAGATGTTGAGGCCAAAGAAAATGTTTGCGGTCTTTATGAAAGGAGAGATGATTATAGTTGGAAAGTTTATGGAGACAAGGATCTCTGGTGTTTCATGGTGAAATATATCAGCTCACAATTTGTACTTCTTTTGTTTCTCTTTTTTCTTGGTATTTTTTTTTTTTTTTGAGATTTTTATTTTTGGATCTTTTGTTTGTTTGTGTTCTTTTCCTTTTGACCTCTTTCTTTTCTTTGGACTTGGGTGAGCTTGATAAAGATGATGTGGAATTGATCTTTGTCTAGAGTGATGGAGATATCTTGGGACTTTCTTGACTTAAGGTGGGTAGGAGGGGGATTTTTCCCTTCTCTTTGGGATTTTCTTGGCTTAAGGTGGGCGGGAAAAGGAATTTTTGGATTTTGGATTTCCTTGAGGTTGTGGGGAGGCGGCCAAACTTCAATTCAAATTCCGATTGCTTATTTTTCCGTAAAACCCGACAACAATTTATCTATCTATATGTGTTTACTCTTTTCTTTGCATTTTCTTTTATGCTCTAATTTTTGTCTGGACCGCTCTTTGCGAGTTTTCAATCCACCGGACGCTCCTTTTTGCCTAGGCTGCCCTTTGCGGGTTTTCAACCTAGCGAGCTTGTTCTTCTCATTTATCTCTTCTTTTTTTTTGGAAAGACTTGCACTAAAGGAATATAATGTCGATAAAGAAAGTTAGTGATCACAGAATTGCCCCAGCATGGAGGACTTAGAGTGTTAGTGAGAATGAACCAAAAAGTCAAGTATGCACTAATGGGAGAGAATATGCGCTTTATGGGTGGACGGGGCGGGATTAGACTTGGATGGTGATGATGACAAGGAAAGAAACTGACTGACTCAAACAAGAGAAACTGCACGTGTCGGGCACGTTCACTATAGGAATGCTTCATAGAGAGTCAACATTAGTTAGAACAATGAAATTTTTTTTTTGAGCTGCTTCAGTCTTTTGTCATGGAATGGAAGGGATGCAGTGCTTGCAAATGAGCTATTGATTTGAAAAAAACTGAGTGCCTTGGAACACCTTGAGTTTGCAACCAAGTAAGGATAAACTTTTTCAAAAAGGATGATTGTTTTGCAAGAACGTCTCGCTTCTCGTCACAACTTTTATTTTATGCAATGAATGAATGAACAAATTATGATATGCAAGTATGATGCAAATGCGTGGAGAATGACCACTCGAAAAGTGTGGCTTATTCTAAATAATTTTGTAGTTTTTAATGCAAGACAAAATATGGAATGCCAATGCGAATGATGCAAGAATGATGCCCCCTTTTTTTTCAAAATAATTTTTTTTGATTTTTTTTGATTTTTTTAGTTTTTTAGAGGCGAGACAAGATACGAAATGCCAATGCCCCTTTTTTTGAATGATGAGAGATGCAAGAATGGTGATATGAGGCAACTGATTGTCGTTACTCGAGTAACTTTGCATGAAACATTGAGTGGATCGACTCAATACTTCACACAATATCTTCAAACGTTTCGACAATTAGTTGACTCAATTTAATTTCCTACTTGAAAATAAAACACGTGTAACTGGGTCAAAGTGCCCTGACATCGTAGAGTAACATCTCAAATTTGTAGTCGACAAACAAATTCGAGATATTACCCTTCGTCGTTCAAAGGTGCACTTCTACCCATTAAGCCATCACATGAGGAAATTTTTCTTTGTTTCGAAAGGATGCATGCAGGGAGAAATGATGTATTCGATCAAAGTGATGAGGTTAATGAAATGATGCATGAGTGCCACATTGACGCGATGTCTGCATTATTTGATGATGATTTTTTGTACATGCACCCGGATGAATGTGATGCTTATGCAATGCGGATGATAATTGCTTCTTGCTTTATTTTGTTTTTATGCAATGAAATGAAATGCATGATACTCACAATTATTTTTAACGCGTGGAAATGCATGCAAAATGAAACGTTCAAGTGCTTATTTTTTATGCCATGAAAAAGGGAAAAGGGGTACATGGATGCATTTTCTAAAATCTAGTAGAAAACATACATTTTTGGATTTTTGTTTATTTGTTATGATATGAAAGAGAAAAATAATAATGCATGCAGAAAATGGCGCGTTTAAGCTAAGGCTATATGAATGGCAGAATGATATATGCATGCAATATTGATGTGATGCCCACCTTTATTTGATGACAGTTTTTGCATAATTAAGGATGAATGAAATGCGATATGGATGATAACTGCTTCTGGTTTTCATTTTTCTTATGCAATGAAATGAAATGTGTGATGCTTCTGATTATTTTCCTAATGCATGAGAGATATTGAATGGAGATGCATGTGAAATGAGACATTAATGTTTATTTTTGATTTGCGACACAGAAAAGTATTAATGCGATGATGTGATATGAATGGGCGACGGAATGAGTGGGTGAATGAATGAACGAATGTGCATTTTGAATGAGGATGCCGTAAATTGCATCACTTGATGATTTTTCATGATTATGAACGAATGAAATACCATAGGGATGATAGTTGTTTTTTTTTTCAAAATTTTGTTTTATGTAATGCATGATGCCATGATGCAAAGTGCGGATGATGATTGCTTTTTGTTTTATTTTTAAACAATGAAATGGAATGCATGATACTAACAATTATTTTTAGTGCGTGGAAAGATATGATTCCTATGAAAATGCATGCAAAATGAGATGTTTGCATATATGATATGAAAAAGGAAAATAATAAAGCATGTGATATGTTTCTAAAATTTTTTATGCGAGAAAGTGCATGATGCTCGCAAATGATTTTTAATGCAAGGGAAAACATGATTTATTTTGAATGGAAATGTATGCAAGTATGCAAAATGAGATGGTCACATGTTCATTCTTCATGATATGCAAAAAGCAATAATGCATGAGACACGTTCCTAATAAAATATGTTTTTTTGGACTTTTTGACAAAATTAGGAAAAAGTTTAGTGAATGGAAACGCACTACATGCTGGGAATGCACTCCCGACAAACCTAAATGAGATAGAGAAAAATGCGCGTATGAATTTTTATTTAGTTTTCCCATGTTATGCAATGCAAAGATGTTTTTTGTATGAGAATGAGGTTGATGATGCTACTTTACATGCATGTGAAAAGCAAAGTAAAAAGATTTTTTTTTGGTTTGGTGATTGAATTTTTGAGAAAATACAAGATATATGTCACCTCATATAGATGTTTATGAAAATGAAAAAATACATTTTTCGATTTTCGAAAATTCTTGAGGGAAAAATGACTAAACTAGATGCAACACACAATTGGGAACGCCCTTGTGACCTAAAAAAGGGGGGGAAAACCTACAATCTAGGGCAATTTAAAGGTAATCCTCCCATGTAGCTCTATTCACTCCTTCTCAAGGCCACCAGAGCCACAGTCCCTTTCACAAAACTCCCCACAAATGCAGCAAATTGCTAGGTGTGAGGCATCATGAAAGAGCACAACTCTGGTTGAAACTTTCGCAAGTAGCCAAACGGACAAAGGTCCTGATGGGCTCTCACTACTCGAATCCACTCTCCTAAGTCTTTGCAGACTTGGGTTATGGTCTCTCTCTCAAAGCATATTATCTCAAGGTACAAGTGTAGTGTGTGTCAAGGGCATACCACTTAAAGCTACCCAACACATATCACCCCACCTGCACATGAAAGCCCAGAACAGTCCAGACAATAACATGTTGTCTACCCTAGGGTTCAATAGCAATCCAATATAAACTAGCCTAGGTGCCAACAACAATGCACTTCTTACCTTAAGAAAGGAGAGGCGAGAAGAGAGGAACATGATAAGAGAGGGGAAATGCATGAGCTTACCTTGAGAGAAAGGGAGCAAAGAAGGAGGGATCATGGGGATTGGAAGAATGCATGGGCATAAGCAATAAAAGAAATGAGTAGATGAGGAGATAGGGAATAAACATAGAAGAAGACAAATGCATATGCCTACAATCACTGATAAAAAAAAGAAAAAAATGAAGGCAAACAAGGTATTAGTCAAATCAACAATACATTAAATCACATATTTTAATTAGTTAGGCTTGACCCTCGTCATTTTTTTTTATAAAAAGGTCCCCAGTGAAGTTGTAACGCCCCAGAAGGGGGTGTTACAGAAGTCGCCAGCTGTTGCACCCCGAAAAATCCGGTTTGGGTTTCTCAATGTACAACGTGGAAAATTTTTGAAGCCGCCACCAATATTTTAATTTGAAGACCAAAACATTGAAAAAAGGTCTTTTGAACAAGGCGGATGGTCTTTTGAAAACTAGAGATATAGGTTCGGGGGTCGATTACGTGTGAGGAAACTACTAGCACCGCACACGTCCTTTCTACCGAAAGGGAACCTCTAACTAAGTGTGTGGTTTTAACGTTTGATTTGAAGAATACCTAGATTTTCCTATTTATTTCTTGTTTGAAGATGAATGGGAAAACTTAATGAAAAATTCTATTTTTGGCGCTTGACGAGAGTTGGCCTCTCGCTCCTACGTATCTCTTGGTGCGATGGAGAATTCAAAGCTACGTAGTTATTGGTTGTCATGAAAAGGTTTTTATTTTTTATCTTTTTAGTGAGTTTTCGAAATAGGACGAGTATTCAGCGAATGATTAAACTAACAAAGGTTATGGGTAATCCCCGCTAAGTACTCTCGAAAAATGGGAGTCACCACCACTAGTTAGACGAACAAAGGTTCTGATTGACCATTAGTAATGACTCGTTTCTTATTTGATCTTTTGAAAATGGTTTTCGAAAGAGATTAATTGGCACGAATGATCAAACTAACCAAAGTTATGGGTGACCATCGCTTATTGTCCTTTAGAAAAAGACATTGCCGCCAATGGCTAGACGAACAAAGGTTCTGATTAGCCACTAGCAACAATGGGTTTAAAAATGATTCTTCCTTGTTATGAAAAATAATAATGTTTATGATTGCGAAAAATATTTTTATTTTGTTGCGCTTGACGAGAACGTGGCTCGCTCCTACGTATCCCAAATGGGAATCAAAGCGACGTAGTTCTAACGAGCCTTGAAAGTGAAAGTCTTTTTGCTTTGGTTTTGAAAAGTGAAGGGCGTTCATAATGATCAAACTAACAAAGGTTATGGGTGATCATTACTAAAAACTCACTTAAATGCATGTAAAAATCTCTTTTGAAAAATGAAAGCCTTCATGATGACCAAACTAACAAGGGTTACGGGTGGTCATCACTAACAACTTGCCATAACTTTTGATGCTTAGGAAAATATCTTTTGAAATTGAAAGTGTTCATGATAATCAAACTAACAAAGGTTATGGGTGATTATCGCTAGTAACTTATGCATATGAAAACTTCTTTTTTTTTTGAAATTTAGGCTCTCATGACAACCAAACTAACAAAGGTTATGGGTGATTGTCACTAGTCACCATTTTCATGCTAAGCTATTTAGAAAAGAAAACAATGAATGCAAGAAGATTTGGAGATTCAAGCATGGCACAATCATTGAAATCGAATCCTTAGGCAAGCAACAACATGGACATAACTTGCAACTAATCTCATTTGAATTCTTGAGCAAATATTAGCCTAGACTACACATATTATTAGACCACAACACATAAATAGGCAAAGAAGGAACTTGAATTGGGCATTAAGCAAAAATGCAAGAGTAGGCAAGATTGAACCTAAATGCACATCTAATGGAAGATGCTAGGCGAGGACCATACTCAAACATTTCTACAAAACGCATGGAATCTAAATGCACATCTAGTGGAAGATGCAATGTAAGGAATGAACCTATCTAAGTATTGATGATACCACATGAGAGTAGACAAGGAAGTTGTAGGCACAAATGAATTCAAAAGAGCAGCCTCAAGTATGATCATTGGCAAACCATAAACAAGCAAGTCATACTAGCAATCAAAGCATCAAAGTATGTTGAATCACTTTGGTCAATCCTCAACACTTAAATTAGAGTGCACAAGTGTGAATCCTCTTGCCAATCATCAACAAAGACAAGTTTATTAAAGCAAGCATTTAGGAACAAACACAAACCCTAAACATACAATCTCATTTGTTATTCACTAAGAAATTAAAAGGGGAAAGTTGAATCATCTAAAATCATCTTCACCACTTTAAAACATGATGCACTAGGCATAAGTGGGAATCATATGATTTATCATCAACAATGGACAATAATAAAACTAGAATACAAGAGAAAGTAAGTAAACACTAAAACCAAGTTGAATCACATAGAGCAATCCTCTCACTTTGGGAAAAGTGCACTAGGCACTAGTGAGAATCAACTTTCCTATCATCAACAACTAACAATAAGCAAGCTAAATCAAGATTTAAATAAACACAAAAACTAGGTTGAATCACATAGAGCAATCCTCTCACTTTGAGAAAAGTGCACTAGGCACTAGTGAGAATCAACTTGCCTATCATCAACAACTAACAACAAGATTTGAATAAACACAAAAACTAGGTTGAATCACATAGAGCAATCCTCATCACTTTAAGCAATGTGCACTAAGCACAAGTGAGAGTCATATTGCCTCTCATCAACTTAAAATGACAAGCAAACATATGAAAAACCCAAATACATAACCAAAAACCCATTTATTTTGAAAAGCAAGTGAGATAATATAGGAAAGCAAGCTAGACTACAATTTTTGGTAAAGGTTCATGTGATTAGGCAAAGAGATGCACAAAACAAACATAAAACCTATTTTTCTATGAGTATGCGAAATACAACATGCCATAAAACAACATTTTATTTCATGAAAGGCAGGATTAAGATCCAAATCAACACAAATCAACAATTATTCAAGGGTGAGAAGCACCATAAGCACCCAAGCCTCCTAAGTGCTTGTCAAAGTGCTTATGACACTTCTCACCAACAACAATCAACAATATGAGAATATGAAGATGATAGGATGAATGTTTTTTATATTTTTGAGGAAAGACTCAAATATGATGCAAGGTTTTAAGGATTACCTTAGCTCTAAGCTAGAAAGTGAGATGAGAAGATGAAACTAGACACAAATCAACAAAACTCTAATGTTTTTCAAAGAAGTACCCACTTGATGATGATGCTTGAACTTTGAATGAGAAATGGAGGGAGTATGTGAAAGAGGGATGCAAATGAGGTGGAGTAGTGGTGTTTGTAACACCCCCTTATATCATAAGCTAATTAAACTAATAAAATCAGAGTTTTTCAAAAACTTGTCCACGCGCCTCAAAGAGGGTGGTACATTTAATAAAATATCATCAAAACATCTTTAAAAATCCAAACGCATCAAGCGCATAAAATGCATATCATAGTCACGTGGGTTAAGACCCTCAAACAACCTGTTTAGAGTTTACAATAATCCATCAAATAGTTTACAGCACAGCGGAAATGAAACTGAGTTCACATACTCAATACATAGTTCAAAATCAGTTTAATACATAACCATAATAAAATAATACTAAGACCCCATCCCCTGGTGTTACTAGATCAGAGCCGACACAATATCCCATGAAGGCATGGCACCTTCACTCAGAATCACCTGTTTGTCGCCACGAGAGCAGGCAACATAAAATGCTAGGGTGAGTCTCTTTACATGAATCATAACAAGTAAGATAAGCATTATAATAGGAAGCATCTAGCAAACAACAAGTCACAATAATAATTTAATTAATCATCAACACAATTCTATGAATGTATAGATATATGCATGTGTGCAAAATGCATGTGGATCCATAGCTCACCTCAATAGCCCCGTCGGGCATCACCACTTTTGGCCGAAGCCACCACCACTTTTGGCCGAAGCCACCACCTCTTTTGGCCGAAGCCACATTATTTATTAACTCACCACTTTTATATGCACATGAAATATGTGACACCATGACAATGCATTCACAACATTACAATTCGTCAATAATTATTCAACTCACCGCTTTGGCCGAAGCCCACATCCATCAATAACTCACCTCTTTGGCCGAAGCCCACATCAATTAATAATCCACCACCTTGGCCGAAGCCCTCACCATTATTTACTCACCATTTATTAATTTAAATTCAACCTAAGAGCCAAAACACCTCATAAGGGCCTTTCCACACCTAAGGACCATTTTTTGACATAGGGGTTAATTTAACACTTTTGATTAGTTTTGGTACTTAGGGACTTTATTTGACACACTATTAATTAATTTATTACTTTGAGACTTATATGGCATAGTAGGGCTAATTAGACACTAAGAGATTATTTTGTCACGCCAAGGATTAATTTAATTCTTAGGGACTAATTTGTCACACCAAGGAGTAAATTAAGTCTTAGGGACTAAACCATCACTTAGGCACATTTTGGTTACCTAGGCGCCAAGGGGCAGCCAAAATGGCGCTCCATAACCAAACACCAACAGCCCACACTCACACACTAGCACAGGGCGCCAAGTTTCTAGCAAACTGGCGCCCCCCCTGCACCGGCCCACCCTTGCACACACACTCTGGCCACGGGCGCGATTCCGAGGAATTGGCGCCCCCTCCTGCCAAACACACCCAAACCGAAACTCAAGACACAGCAACAGACTACTGGGCGCCACTTTGCCTAGCAAATGGCGCCCCTACCCAGCACAAAACCACTCAGCACCTAGACACCCCACCAGGCGCCATATTCCTAGTGAATTGGCGCCCTGCACTCTGTTTCAGTCACAACCAGTAACCTGGCGCCAGATTACCCAGCACTTGGCGCCCTCTCCTCACTAGCACAGCACGCACGCCCTTAGACCAGCAACCAGGCGCCAATTGCCTAGGCATTTGGCGCCCCCCTTCCAACATTCACACTCAATCACTACAACACTTAATTCCTTCTTAATATTTCATTTCTCACATGACAACACCAACATAGCCATTAAATTATTACCATTAATTCATCATATTCAAATACTCATTCTCATATGACCATCCCATCAAACATATACCATGCATAAATCACAACCCATGCTTTTACAACCACACACAACATGTTATGTCCAAATTCAAACATTCCAAACATCAATCAACATATAATCAACACAAAGTCACACAACACATCATTTCTAGAGCCATTCCAACTATAAAACACATCCTACAAGTTATAAAAGATGTAATGGAGAATCCCCTAACCTTGCTTAAGCTTGAATCTTCAACCAACACCAAGGACCACAAGAATGGGGTATCTCTACTTTCCTAGTCTTTGAAAACGTGACTCTCCACCCTTGGGGTAAAACGTAAAATCAACAAAGTGGAGGGATGAGACACTAGAACTTAAGGGAATGGAACAAGGAGAAGAAATGGAATTGAATAGAGCTAAGAACTTCACTTACCAACACAAAACTTGAGAAAAGTTCCTTCCTTTCCTCAACCTCAAGCTGAAACGTGGGTTCCCTCCCTTTGGGTAACCATGGAAAATTCAAAAGACAAGGAATGAGCTCATGGAACTTAGGGAAATGGAACATGGAAGAGAAATGGTGAAGATTAAGACCAAGAATGCACTTACCCACCAAGAATTCAAAGAAAAGCTTCCACCTTTCTCCTTCCTCTCCTTCTTCGTGGTATTGTTCTTCTCCCCTCTCTACTTTCTATTTTTCTTCTTTCTTTCAAAATGAGGTATGGTTACCCTAGCTTAGGACCCCTAACCTTTATGACTACTATTGGGCCTAAATAATGGCCCTTGGGCCTTATTCTCCACTCCTACTATTAATTCATCCCACCTCCTGAAAACAAAATAAATCCAACTTAGTAACTTATTTAAAATGAATTAGATCCCTTTTAGGTAAAATAAACCCAACTTAATTAATTAATTTAATTAAGTGTTGCAAGCCTTAAATAACTTAATTAATTAAATAATTAAATTATTTTGGGCGTTACAACTCTCCCCCACTTAAAGAATTTCGTCCTCGAAATTACCTGAATCGAACAACTCTGGATAAGCCTCCTTCATCTTGCTCTCCAACTCCCAAGTCATGCTTTCGCCCACAGCTCCTAACCAAACTACCTTCACCAAATTGATCTCTTTGCCTCTTAAGACCTTCACCTCACGGTCCGCAATCCTAACTGGCATAGTCTCCACCGTAAGGTTCTCCCTCACCTCTACATCATCCATCTGCACTACATGAGATGGGTCCGCACATACTTCCATGAATCGAGACACATGGAATACATCATGCAGATTAGCAAGATTAGGTGGCAAGGCCACCCGATAAGCAACTTTCCCAACTCTCTCTGAAATCTGATATGGTCCAATAAAACGCGGAGTTAACTTCTTAGACTTCAACGCACGACCCACACCTGTTGTCGGAGTAACTCTCAAAAACACATGATCACCCGCCTGAAATTCTAGATCCTTCCTTCTCTTATCATGGTAACTCTTCTGTCTACTCTGTGAAGCCTTCATCTTCTCCCTAATCATCTTCACTTTCTCTGTGGTCTCACGCACCAACTCAGGACCTAGCACCACACTTTCTCCAGTTTCGTACCAACACAATGGAGTCCTACATCTCCTCCCGTACAATGCTTCAAAAGGCGCCATACCGATACTCGAATGAAAACTGTTATTGTAAGTGAATTCAATCAGTGGCAAATGTGAATCCCATGAACCTCCCTGCTCAAGAACACATGCTCTTAACAAATCCTCAAGTGATTGAATTGTCCTCTCTGCATGCGCCCATACATGCAGGGGGTGATATCTTTGAACTCAATCTCAATTTGGAACCCAAAGCCTCTTGCAAACTTCTCCAAAACTCGGAAGTGAACCTAGGATCCCTATCAGACACAATACTCAGAGGCACACCATGCAGCTTCACAATCGTCTTGACATAGATATCTCGCTAACCTTAGAACCTGGATAAGTAATATTAATCGGTAAAAAGTGTGCGATTTAGTCAATCTATCAACAACCACCCATATGGTATCAAACCCCTCTCGTTGTAGTGTGCAAACAGTCCACAAAATCCATGGAGATACTATCCCACTTCCATTCAGGAACATCCAATGGTTGCATCAACCCCGCTGGCTTTTGATGTTCTACCTTAGATTTCTGACATGTCAAGCAAGCATACACAAACTGAGCCACATCACGCTTCATGCCAGGCCACGAGCAATCTCTCTTCAAATCTTGATACATTTTAGTGGCTCCCGGGTGAATACTCAACTTACTCCAATGACCTTCTTCTAAAATTGCCTTCTTAATCTCATCATCATCAGGAATGCAAATCCTCCCACGGTACCTTAACACCTCATGCTCATCTATCACATAATCTTCACTCTGAGAGTGGTCAATCCCAACTGCAATCTCAACCAGTTTAGTATCCTTCTTTTGAGCTTCCCGAATAACATTCACGAATTCGTTGTGGATCTTCAACACACCCAATCTCACACTCTTAGGTGTCACCTCGCAGACTAGACTCAAATCTCGAAACTGTTCAATTAATTCTAGTTCTTTCACCATCATTGCGGATACATGCAAGGACTTTCTACTCAAAGCATCAGCCACCACATTAGCTTTCCCGGGATGATAGTTCAAGCTAAAGTCATAGTCTTTCAACAATTCTAACCATCTCCTTTGTCTCATATTCAATTCTTTCTGGTCAAATAGATACTGCAATCCCTTATGATCACTGAATACCTCAAACTTAGAACCATACAAATAATGTCTCCAAATCTTCAAGGCGAAAACAATTGCCGCAAGCTCCAAATCGTGAGTGGGGTAATTCTTTTCATGAGTTCTCAACTGTCTTGAGGCATAAGCCACTACTTTACCATTTTGCATCAAAACACCTCCTAGTCCCATTTTAGACGCATCGCAATATACAACAAAAGGTTCTCCAGATTTGGGTAATGTCAAAGCGGTGAAGTTGTCAACCTTCTTTTCAATTCTTGAAACTTTCTTCACATTTGGAATCCCACACAAACGCCTTTCCTTTACAAGTCAATTGAGTTAGCGGAAGTGCCAACTTTGAAAACCCTCAATAAACCTTCTATAATATCCCGCCAATCCAAGGAAACTTCTAATCTCGTGAATCGACTTAGGAGCCTCCCAACGCATCACCGCATCAACTTTGGATGGATCTACCGCAATCCCATCACCGAAATAATATGACCTAGAAAGCTCACTTCCTTCAACCAAAAGTCACACTTTGTGATTTAGCATACAACTTTTTCTCTTTCAACACTCCTAGCACTAACTTCAAATGCTCTGCATGATCCTCTTGGACTTGGAGTACACCAAAATATCATCTATGAAAACCACCACAAATCGATCCAAGTAGTTATGGAAAATACGGTTCATGTACTCCATAAATACCCCCTGGTGCATTAGTGACACCAAGCGGCATTACTGAGAATACTCATAATGCCCATATCTCGTCAGGAATCTTTGTTTTTGAATATCCTCTTCTTTCACTTTAATCGATGATAGCCCGATCTCAAATCAATTTTGCTAAACACCTTAGCACCAACTAGGTGATCCATCAAATCGTCAATTTCGGAAGTGGATACTTGTTCTTGATTGTTACTTTGTTGGTGTCTATAATCAATGCAAAGCCGCATACTCCCATCTTTCTTCTTCACCAAAAATCATGGCGCTCCCAAGGTGACACACTAGGTCTTATGAACTTCTTCTCAAGTAAGTCCTCCAACCGACTCTTCAACTGCATGCGGTTCGGATGCGGACATCCTATATGGAGCCATGGATACGGGTCTAGTTCCAGGCACAAGATCAATACCAAACTCTACTTCTCTTTCAGGCGGCACATCTGGAATTTCGTCGGGAAACACTTCAGGAAATTCACGAACTATTGGCAACTCTTCAATCTTAGCTTGGCTCTCCACGGACAATGATGCCATCAATGAAAAAATAATTTTTTAGCTTCCTCCTTCAAAACTCTATGCAGTTGACCAGAATGTAACAATGCAGATTCTTCCTCCTTAGAAGAAGGAAAACTCACGGATCTACTAGCACAATTAATATGCACTTGGTTATCAACTAACCAGTCCATACCAAGAATGATGTCTAAACCTCCTAAAGGCAAGCAAATAAGATCAACAAGAAATTCTCTGCCAAAGACTGACAGAGGACATCTAGCACACATTAGGGAAGTAGTTACTGAACCTTTGGCTGGGGTATCAATAACCATGTCCCTCCTCATTGTAGACAAAACAAGACCCAAATTCTCAGCACACAATGCAGCAATGAAAGAATGAGTAGCACCTGTATCTACTATAGCAATCAAAGGAGTGCCGTTAATAAAACAAGTACCTCTAATCGCGTTGTCCCCCTCGGATCCTGCCAATGCAAACACCTTCCCTTTAGCTTTCTCCCTCTTGGGCTTAGGACATTTAGTGCTAACGTGTCCCACCTCATCACAGTTGTAGCAGACTATCTCTCTCTTTTCACAATTATTAAACTTATGTCCCTCCGACCACACTTGTAGCAACGGATCTCGGTGCACTCGCTACTCTTGTGTACGGGTTTCTTGCAAGAGTAACACACAATACCTGGGCCGATTCACCTCCCCACTTGAACCTTTACCCGCACTTGCCTTCCACTTTCCTTTACTTCCACCGACATCATCGGCTTTCCGGAATTGAGCATTCTTCTTCTCTCTTACCATCTTGTATGCGAGATAATTGTCTTCCTCATAAATTCTACACTTGTCCACCACTTGGCAAAATCTCGAATCTCACGGTATCCAATGGCTTTCTTAATCTGCGGTTGCGGACCATTCTCAAACTTCACACACTTGGAAAATTCTCGAATCGGCTGGTTGTCATAGTAAGGGCAAAACTTGACCAACTCTTCAAACTTTTTTGCATATTCAGCTACTGGACTTGGTTCCCCGCTTCAATTCCAAAACTCCACCTCCTTTTTAGCCCGCACGTCCTCCGGATAATACTTCCTTGTGAACTCCTCTTTGAATACTCCCCCAGTGATTTCCTCTCGCATGACTTCTAGTCTCTGTTTCTTCCTCATCCACCAATCATCCGCCTCTTCTTTCGGCATGTGAGTCCCAAATTTCACCTTTTGCACGAGTACACGCCATAACACGGAAGATTCGCTCATCTCCTCGGCCAGTCGGTGCTCCATCCGGATCATATCTACCTTTGAAGGTAGGTGGGTTCTCACGTTGAAAAGTAGCCAACTTGCGATCCTCGGCATCTTCTCTACCACCCCTGCGCTCCCCATAGTGAAATACGTGCTATGGCTTGCGAGCCTCGGCTAGAGCGACATCAATCCTTCGGGCCATTCTCAACCTAACAACGCCGCATTAACATTCGTTAAGAAACAATTAACACTACCTAGTTGTCATAGATACTATGACAAACACACTTGGCCGGATGACCGAAGCGCTCGATACCACTTTGTAACACCCCCTTATATCATAAGCTAATTAAACTAATAAAATCGAGTTTTTCAAAAACTTGTCCACGCTACTCAAAAGAGGTGGTACATTTAATAAAATATCATCAAAACATCTTTAAAAATCCAAACGCATCAAGCGCATAAAATGCATATCATAGTCACGTGGGTTAAGACCCTCAAACAACCTGTTTAGAGTTTACAATAATCCATCAAATAGTTTACAGCACAGCGGAAATGAAACTGAGTTCACATACTCAATACATAGTTCAAAATCAGTTTAATACATAACCATAATAAAATAATACTAAGACCCCATCCCCTGGTGTTACTAGATCAGAGCCGACACAATATCCCATGAAGGCATGGCACCTTCACTCAGAATCACCTGTTTGTCGCCACGAGAGCAGGCAACATAAAATGCTAGGGTGAGTCTCTTTACATGAATCATAACAAGTAAGATAAGCATTATAATAGGAAGCATCTAGCAAACAACAAGTCACAATAATAATTTAATTAATCATCAACACAATTCTATGAATGTATAGATATATGCATGTGTGCAAAATGCATGTGGATCCATAGCTCACCTCAATAGCCCCAGTCAGCATCACCACTTTTTGGCCGAAGCCACCACCACTTTTGGCCGAAGCCACCACCTCTTTTGGCCGAAGCCACATTATTTATTAACTCACCACTTTTATATGCACATGAAATATGTGACACCATGACAATGCATTCACAACATTACAATTCGTCAATAATTATTCAACTCACCGCTTTGGCCGAAGCCCACATCCATCAATAACTCACCTCTTTGGCCGAAGCCCACATCAATTAATAATCCACCACCTTGGCCGAAGCCCTCACCATTATTTACTCACCATTTATTAATTTAAATTCAACCTAAGAGCCAAAACACCTCATAAGGGCCTTTCCACACCTAAGGACCATTTTTTGACATAGGGGTTAATTTAACACTTTTGATTAGTTTTGGTACTTAGGGACTTTATTTGACACACTATTAATTAATTTATTACTTTGAGACTTATATGGCATAGTAGGGCTAATTAGACACTAAGAGATTATTTTGTCACGCCAAGGATTAATTTAATTCTTAGGGACTAATTTGTCACACCAAGGATTAAATTAAGTCTTAGGGACTAAACCATCACTTAGGCACATTTTGGTTACCTAGGCGCAAGAGGGCAGCCAAAATGGCGCTCCATAACCAAACACCAACGCACACACTCACACACACTCAGCACAGGCGCCAAGTTTCTAGCAACTGGCGCCGCACCGCCCAACCCCTTGCACACACACTCGGTCATGGGCGCGATTCCCGTGGAATTGGCGCCCCTCCGCCAAACACACCCAAAACCGAAACTCAAGACACAAAGAACAGACTCATCGGGCGCCACTTTGCCTAGCAAATGGCGCCCCTACCCAGCACAAAACCACTCAGCACCTAGACACCCCACCAGGCGCCATATTCCTAGTGAATTGGCGCCCTGCACTCTGTTTTAGTCACAACCAGTAACCTGGCGCCAGATTACCCAGCACTTGGCGCCCTCTCCTCACTAGCACAGCACGCACGCCCTTAGACCAGCAACCAGGCGCCAATTGCCTAGGCATTTGGCGCCCCCCTTCCAACATTCACACTTAATCACTACAACACTTAATTCCTTCTTAATATTTCATTTCTCACATGACAACACCAACATAGCCATTAAATTATTACCATTAATTCATCATATTCAAATACTCATTCTCATATGACCATCCCATCAAACATATACCATGCATAAATCACAACCCATGCTTTTACAACCACACACAACATGTTATGTCCAAATTCAAACATTCCAAACATCAATCAACATATAATCAACACAAAGTCACACAACACATCATTTTCTAGAGCCATTCCAACTATAAAACACATCCTACAAGTTATAAAAGATGTAATGGAGAATCCCCTAACCTTGCTTAAGCTTGAATCTTCAACCAACACCAAGGACCACAAGAATGGGGTATCTCTACTTTTCCTAGTTTCTTTAAAAACGTGACTCTCCACCCTGGGGGGTAAAGCGTAAAATCAACAAAGTGGAGGGATGAGACACTTTAGAACTTAAAGGAATGGAACAAGGAGAAGAAATGGAATTGAATAGAGCTAAGAACTTCACTTACCAACACAGAACTTGAGAAAAGTTCCTTCCTTTCCTCAACCTCAAGCTGAAACGTGGGTTCCCTCCCTTTGGGTAACCATGGAAAATTCAAAAGACAAGGAATGAGCTCATGGAACTTAGGGAAATGGAACATGGAAGAGAAATGGTGAAGATTAAGACCAAGAATGCACTTACCCACCAAGAATTCAAAGAAAAGCTTCCACCTTTCTCCTTCCTCTCCTTCGCCGTGGCTGTTCTTCTCCCCCTCTCTACTTTCTATTTTTCTTCTTTCTTTCAAAATGAGGTATGGTTACCCTAGCTTAGGACCCCTAACCTTTATGACTACTATTGGGCCTAAATAATGGCCCTTGGGCCTTATTCTCCACTCCTACTATTAATTCATCCCACCTCCTGAAAACAAAATAAATCCAACTTAGTAACTTATTTAAAATGAATTAGATCCCTTTTAGGTAAAATAAACCCAACTTAATTAATTAATTTAATTAAGTGTTGCAAGCCTTAAATAACTTAATTAATTAAATAATTAAATTATTTTGGGCGTTACAACTCTCCCCCACTTAAAGAATTTCGTCCTCGAAATTACCTGAATCGAACAACTCTGGATAAGCCTCCTTCATCTTGCTCTCCAACTCCCAAGTCATGCTTTCGCCCACAGCTCCTAACCAAACTACCTTCACCAAATTGATCTCTTTGCCTCTTAAGACCTTCACCTCACGGTCCGCAATCCTAACTGGCATAGTCTCCACCGTAAGGTTCTCCCTCACCTCTACATCATCCATCTGCACTACATGAGATGGGTCTGGCACATACTTCCGCAACTGAGACACATGGAATACATCATGCAGATTAGCAAGATTAGGTGGCAAGGCCACCCGATAAGCAACTTTCCCAACTCTCTCTGAAATCTGATATGGTCCAATAAAACGCGGAGTTAACTTCTTAGACTTCAACGCACCACCCACACCGTTGTCGGAGTAACTCTCAAAACACATGATCACCCTTTGAAATTCTAGATCCTTCCTTCTCTTATCATGGTAACTCTTACGTCTACTCTGTGAAGCCTTCATCTTCTCCCTAATCATCTTCACTTTCTCTGTGGTCTCACGCACCAACTCAGGACCTAGCACCACACTTTCTCCAGTTTCGTACCAACACAATGGAGTCCTACATCTCCTCCCGTACAATGCTTCAAAAGGCGCCATACCGATACTCGAATGAAAACTGTTATTGTAAGTGAATTCAATCAGTGGCAAATGTGAATCCCATGAACCTCCCTGCTCAAGAACACATGCTCTTAACAAATCCTCAAGTGATTGAATTGTCCTCTCTGCTCGCTTCATCCATGCGGGGGTGATATCTTTGAACTCAATCTCAATTTGGAACCCAAAGCCTCTTGCAAACTTCTCCAAAACTCGGAAGTGAACCTAGGATCCCTATCAGACACAATACTCAGAGGCACACCATGCAGCTTCACAATCGTCTTGACATAGATATCTGCTAACCTTAGAACTGGATAAGTAATATTAATCGGTAAAAAGTGTGCAGATTTAGTCAATCTATCAACAACCACCCATATGGTATCAAACCCCCTCACTGTAGTCGGCAAACCAGTCACAAAATCCATGGAGATACTATCCCACTTCCATTCAGGAACATCCAATGGTTGCATCAACCCCGCTGGCTTTTGATGTTCTACCTTAGATTTCTGACATGTCAAGCAAGCATACACAAACTGAGCCACATCACGCTTCATGCCAGGCCACCAGAACAGTCTCTTCAAATCTTGATACATTTTAGTGGCTCCCGGGTGAATACTCAACTTACTCCAATGACCTTCTTCTAAAATTGCCTTCTTAATCTCATCATCATCAGGAATGCAAATCCTCCCACGGTACCTTAACACCTCATGCTCATCTATCACATAATCTTCACTCTGAGAGTGGTCAATCCCAACTGCAATCTCAACCAGTTTAGTATCCTTCTTTTGAGCTTCCCGAATAACATTCACGAATTCGTTGTGGATCTTCAACACACCCAATCTCACACTCTTAGGTGTCACCTCATGAGACTAGACTCAAATCTCAAAGCTGTTCAATTAATTCTAGTTCTTTCACCATCATTGCGGATACATGCAAGGACTTTCTACTCAAAGCATCAGCCACCACATTAGCTTTCCCGGGATGATAGTTCAAGCTAAAGTCATAGTCTTTCAACAATTCTAACCATCTCCTTTGTCTCATATTCAATTCTTTCTGGTCAAATAGATACTGCAATCCCTTATGATCACTGAATACCTCAAACTTAGAACCATACAAATAATGTCTCCAAATCTTCAAGGCGAAAACAATTGCCGCAAGCTCCAAATCGTGAGAGTGGGGTAATTCTTTTCATGAGTTCTCAAGCGTCTTGAGGCATAAGCCACTACTTTACCATTTTGCATCAAAACACCTCCTAGTCCCATTTTAGACGCATCGCAATATACAACAAAAGGTTCTCCAGATTTGGGTAATGTCAAAACAGGTGAAGTTGTCAACCTTCTTTTCAATTCTTGGAAACTTTCTTCACATTTGGAATCCCACACAAACGCCTTTCCTTTACAAGTCAATTGAGTTAGCGGAAGTGCCAACTTTGAAAACCCTCAATAAACCTTCTATAATATCCCGCCAATCCAAGGAAACTTCTAATCTCGTGAATCGACTTAGGAGCCTCCCATCGCATCACCGCATCAACTTTGGATGGATCTACCGCAATCCCATCACGAGAAATAATATGACCTAGAAAGCTCACTTCCTTCAACCAAAAGTCACACTTTGTGGTTTAGCATACAACTTTTTCTCTTTCAACACTCCTAGCACTAACTTCAAATGCTCTGCATGATCCTCTTCGGACTTGGAGTACACCAAAATATCATCTATGAAAACCACCACAAATCGATCCAAGTAGTTATGGAAAATACGGTTCATGTACTCCATAAATACCCCTGGTGCATTAGTGACACCAAACGGCATTACAGAATACTCATAATGCCCATATCTCGTCCGGAATGCTGTTTTCTGAATATCCTCTTCTTTCACTTTAATCTGATGATAGCCCGATCTCAAATCAATTTTGCTAAACACCTTAGCACCAACTAGCTGATCCATCAAATCGTCAATTCTCGGAAGTGGATACTTGTTCTTGATTGTTACTTTGTTCAGCTGTCTATAATCAATGCAAAGCCGCATACTCCCATCTTTCTTCTTCACCAAAAGCATCTTGGCGCTCCCAAGGTGACACACTAGGTCTTATGAACTTCTTCTCAAGTAAGTCCTCCAACTGACTCTTCAACTCAGACAGTTCGGATGCAGACATCCTATATGGAGCCATGGATACGGGTCTAGTTCCAGGCACAAGATCAATACCAAACTCTACTTCTCTTTCAGGCGGCACATCTGGAATTTCGTCGGGAAACACTTCAGGAAATTCACGAACTATTGGCAACTCTTCAATCTTAGCTTGGCTCTCCACGGACAATGATGCCATCAATGAAAAGCAAATTTTAGCTTCCTCCTTCAAAACTCTATGCGGTTGACTGAGAATGTAACAATGCGCATTCTTCCTCCTTAGAAGAAGGAAAACTCACGGATCTACTAGCACAATTAATATGCACTTGGTTATCAACTAACCGATCCATACCAAGAATGATGTCTAAACCTCCTAAAGGCAAGCAAATAAGATCAACAAGAAATTCTCTGCCAAAGACTGACAGAGGACATCTAGCACACATTAGGGAAGTAGTTACTGAACCTTTGGCTGGGGTATCAATAACCATGTCCTCCTCATTGTAGACAAAACAAGACCCAAATTCTCAAAGACACAATGCAAAAGAATGAAAGAATGAGTAGCACTCAGATCTACTATAGCAATCAAAGGAGTGCCGTTAATAAAACAAGTACCTCTAATCGCGTTGTCCCCCTCGGATCCTGCCAATGCAAACACCTTCCCTCTAGCTTTCTCCCTCTTGGGCTTAGGACATTTAGTGCTAACGTGTCCCACCTCATCACAGTTGTAGCAGACTATCTCTCTCTTTTCACAATTATTAGACTTATGTCCCCTCTGACCACACTTGTAGCAACGGATCTCAGTGCACTCGCTACTCTTGTGTACGGGTTTCTTGCAAGAGTAACACACAATACCTGCTGATTCACCTCCCCCACTTGAACCTTTACCCGCACTTGCCTTCCACTTTCCTTTACTTCCACTGACATCATACGGCTTCCCCCGGAATTGAGCATTCTTCTTCTCTCTTACCATCTTGTATGCGAGATAATCGCTTTCTTCCTCATAAATTCTACACTTGTCCACCACTTGGCAAAATCTCGAATCTCACGGTATCCAATGGCTTTCTTAATCTCTGGTTGCAGACCATTCTCAAACTTCACACACTTGGAAAATTCTGAATCAGCCTGGTTGTCATAGTAAGGGCAAAACTTGACCAACTCTTCAAACTTTGCTGCATATTCAGCTACAGACTTGGTTCCCTGCTTCAATTCCAAAAACTCCACCTCCTTTTTAGCCCGCACGTCCTCCGGATAATACTTCCTTGTGAACTCCTCTTTGAATACTCCCAAGTGATTTCCTCTCCCATGACTTCTAGTCTCTGTTTCTTCCTCATCCACCAATCATCCGCCTCTTCTTTCAAAGACATGTGAGTCCCAAATTTCACCTTTTTTACGAGTACACGCCATAACACTAAGATTCGCTCTATCTCCTCGGCCCAGTCGGTGCTCCATCTGGATCATATCTACCTTTGAAGGTAGGTGGGTTCTCACGTTGAAAAGTAGCCAACTTGCGATCCTCAGCATCTTCTCTACCACCCCTCTGCTCCCCCATAGCCTGTGCTATGGCTTGCAGAGCCTCAGCTAGAGCAGCATCAATCCTTCGGGCCATTCTCAACCTAACACTGCCGCATTAACATTCGTTAAGAAACAATTAACACTACCTAGTTGTCATAGATACTATGACAAACACACTTGGCCGGACAGACCGAACTGCTCTGATACCACTTTGTAACACCCCCTTATATCATAAGCTAATTAAACTAATAAAATCAGAGTTTTTCAAAAACTTGTCCACGCGCCTCAAAGAGGGTGGTACATTTAATAAAATATCATCAAAACATCTTTAAAAATCCAAACGCATCAAGCGCATAAAATGCATATCATAGTCACGTGGGTTAAGACCCTCAAACAACCTGTTTAGAGTTTACAATAATCCATCAAATAGTTTACAGCACAGCGGAAATGAAACTGAGTTCACATACTCAATACATAGTTCAAAATCAGTTTAATACATAACCATAATAAAATAATACTAAGACCCCATCCCCTGGTGTTACTAGATCAGAGCCGACACAATATCCCATGAAGGCATGGCACCTTCACTCAGAATCACTGTTTGTCGCCACGAGCAGCAACATAAAATGCTAGGGTGAGTCTCTTTACATGAATCATAACAAGTAAGATAAGCATTATAATAGGAAGCATCTAGCAAACAACAAGTCACAATAATAATTTAATTAATCATCAACACAATTCTATGAATGTATAGATATATGCATGTGTGCAAAATGCATGTGGATCCATAGCTCACCTCAATAGCCCCGTCGGAGCATCACCACTTTTAGTCAAGCCACCACCACTTTTGGTAGAAGCCACCACCTCTTTTGGCGAAGCCACATTATTTATTAACTCACCACTTTTATATGCACATGAAATATGTGACACCATGACAATGCATTCACAACATTACAATTCGTCAATAATTATTCAACTCACCGCTTTGGCCGAAGCCCACATCCATCAATAACTCACCTCTTTGGCCGAAGCCCACATCAATTAATAATCCACCACCTTGGCCGAAGCCCTCACCATTATTTACTCACCATTTATTAATTTAAATTCAACCTAAGAGCCAAAACACCTCATAAGGGCCTTTCCACACCTAAGGACCATTTTTTGACATAGGGGTTAATTTAACACTTTTGATTAGTTTTGGTACTTAGGGACTTTATTTGACACACTATTAATTAATTTATTACTTTGAGACTTATATGGCATAGTAGGGCTAATTAGACACTAAGAGATTATTTTGTCACGCCAAGGATTAATTTAATTCTTAGGGACTAATTTGTCACACCAAGGATTAAATTAATTCTTAGGGACTAAACCATCACTTAGGCACATTTTGGTTACCTAGGCGCCAAGGGGCAGCCAAAATGGCGCTCCATAACCAAACACCAACAGCCCACACTCACACACTAGCACAGGGCGCCAAGTTTCTAGCAAACTGGCGCCCCCCTGCACCGGCCCACCCTTGCACACACACACTCGGTCACGGGCGCCAGATTCCCAGGGAATTGGCGCCCCCTCCTGCCAAACACACCCAAACCGAAACTCAAGACACAAAGAAGCAGACATCGGGCGCCACTTTGCCTAGCAAATGGCGCCCTACCAAAGACAAAACCACTCAAGCACCTAGACACCCCACGGGCACCATATTCCTAGTGAATTGGCGCCCGCACTGTTCTGGGCCACAACCAGTAACACGGCGCCAGATTACCCAAAGACTTGGCGCCTCTCCTCACTAGCACAAAGACGCACGCCCTTAGGACCAAACAACGGCGCCAATTGCCTAGGCATTTGGCGCCCCCCTTCCAACATTCACACTCAATCACTACAACACTTAATTCCTTCTTAATATTTCATTTCTCACATGACAACACCAACATAGCCATTAAATTATTACCATTAATTCATCATATTCAAATACTCATTCTCATATGACCATCCCATCAAACATATACCATGCATAAATCACAACCCATGCTTTTACAACCACACACAACATGTTATGTCCAAATTCAAACATTCCAAACATCAATCAACATATAATCAACACAAAGTCACACAACACATCATTTCTAGAGCCATTCCAACTATAAAACACATCCTACAAGTTATAAAAGATGTAATGGAGAATCCCCTAACCTTGCTTAAGCTTGAATCTTCAACCAACACCAAGGACCACAAGAATGGGGTATCTCTACTTTTCCTAGCTGCTGAAAACGTGACTCTCCACCCTTGGGGTAAAACGTAAAATCAACAAAGTGGAGGGATGAGACACTAGAACTTAAGGGAATGGAACAAGGAGAAGAAATGGAATTGAATAGAGCTAAGAACTTCACTTATCAACACAAAACTTGAGAAAAGTTCCTTCCTTTCCTCAACCTCAAGCTGAAACGTGGGTTCCCTCCCTTTGGGTAACCATGGAAAATTCAAAAGACAAGGAATGAGCTCATGGAACTTAGGGAAATGGAACATGGAAGAGAAATGGTGAAGATTAAGACCAAGAATGCACTTACCCACCAAGAATTCAAAGAAAAGCTTCCACCTTTCTCCTTCCTCTCCTTCGCCGTGGCTGTTCTTCTCCCCCTCTCTACTTTCTATTTTTCTTCTTTCTTTCAAAATGAGGTATGGTTACCCTAGCTTAGGACCCCTAACCTTTATGACTACTATTGGGCCTAAATAATGGCCCTTGGGCCTTATTCTCCACTCCTACTATTAATTCATCCCACCTCCTGAAAACAAAATAAATCCAACTTAGTAACTTATTTAAAATGAATTAGATCCCTTTTAGGTAAAATAAACCCAACTTAATTAATTAATTTAATTAAGTGTTGCAAGCCTTAAATAACTTAATTAATTAAATAATTAAATTATTTTGGGCGTTACAGTGTTTGGGTGGAAGGAAGTGAAGAATATGGGTGGAGGAGAGGTGATGGTGGCTACGGTTTTGGAGAGGGGAGGAGAGGGGTGAGTTGTGTGTTAGGGTATTTTAGTGTAGGAAAATGGGAAGGTTCATTTGAGATGAAAGAAAAAACAAGATGAAGTGAGGGAGAGGAGAAGAGGGCTACGGTTTTGGAGAGGGGGAGGAGAGGGGTGAGTTGTGTGTGTGAGAAAAATGAAAGGCAAAAGATCCTTAGGTGTGAAAATGAGAGGCAAAAGATCCTTAGGTGTGAAAATGAGAGGGTATTTATAGAGTTGTTTTAGGTCTAGGGGTAATTATGTCATTGTTCCTTACTAGGTGCTCTAGGATTGAGTTTTGAATTTGAATGAAAGGCTAGGATTAGAGATCACTTGGATTGTGGGTAGTGAGAAAACACAAAAATGAGAGTGAGGGGGAGAGTTTGTGTGAAAAACTTGTCTTATTGTGGGATCAAGGGTATAATTGAGATGGAATGTTACCAAAGAGGAAATTTTGTGTTTTCTTGTGAAGAGGTGAGTGTAAATGGGTGGGGTAATTTACAAAAGAGGGCATAACTCTATGAGGGAAGAGAGAGAATTCGAAAATGGGGAAAAAATGGGGGGAAAATTGCTTCTCTTTTTGGTCTTTTGTCTTATTGAGGACACTTTGTACTTTTTATTTGAATTTTGAATTTTTGGGCATGCAAATGAGAGTGCACCTATTGAAAATGTGTCCCATATTTTTGGGCCATATCTTAGGAATCAATGATTGGGCCCAAAATTCCATGATATCACCATCCCCAAAATTGATTTGATACCTCACCTTGAAGGAAATTCCCACTTTGCCCTCTCCTTTAAATTTCAATTTTTATGCAAATAATTGACATTCATGCGCATAAAAATAAATTAAGCACATTCTTCCTCAAATGATTCCCCTGAGAATTGTCCAGTGATTTGTGATGGAAAACCATTTGTCCTGTGAAATGACCAAAATGCCCTTTTTAACCCTTGTCTCGTTGAGACTTTGAATTTTATTTGATGTCATTAAGAGGGAGTACTCGTGGAGAATTAACCATTATCTCGTGAAAAATTTTATTTTCCTTAAACGAAAATGGTGTAAGAGAGAAAAAGAGAAAAATAGAGATAAGCAACTAGTCAAGTCTCGTTGCAAACTTTCTTTAGAAAAAGAGTGCTTACCGAGTTGAGATTATATTTTGAACATTTATTGTGCAATTAAATCACGATCAAGACAACTTACGCAAAAGATGGCAATAATAAGTTAAATAGAGAGATTGTTAAACTTTGAGTGCCACATTCATTTATATTACAAAAATCAAATTATGAAGATGTCTGCAAAAAGAATTTTGGCCAAGTATACGTGTTATCATTTCCGAATAGTAATAGAAAAAATGCAAAAAAATAAAAGAATATACTCACCTAACATGTGGAGGGTTGACAGTCAAGCTCGCCCAAACTCACACTTAAAACTGGCCAAAATTGTAAATAGACCGCCACAATACGTAAGAAATACATAAATTAACATAAAAAATGTTTAAGTAAAAGGAAAAATGTTTTAAAAAATACAACTGCATAGTTGTTTTGCAAGCTAGGTGGTATAGTTTATACAATATGGTGGCCTAACAAACCCTAACCATTTGTTAAATGGGCGAAGGGACTAATGTGTCTTTTGGAATTGTCAGGACTAATGTGTCCCCAAAATTTGTCAAAGACCTAATTGTCACGCGAAGAAATAATCAGGGACGATTTTCTTTTTTTAGTTCTGTATATTTATTGTTTTTGGATGTGATCCCAAGTTATTCAAGAGAGGTAAGGGAGGTGATATCCTGGTTTTGTGAAGAGGGTGCTCTAGGTTGTAAAGGTTTCTAGATGAACCTGTTTTAAAAACTAGTGCTTTAATGATTAAAATCTATGGGTGGTTTTACCTTGGGAACCAGATGTAGGTAGAGCTGTCAATTTTGGCCCAGCCCAGCGGGCCCAATTTTTTGGTTGGGTCGGGCTATAAAATAGAGGCCCAAACCCAATGGTAAGTTTTTTGGCCCAGCCCATTGGCCCAATCATATATATGGGCCGGGTCGGGCTTGCCCATGGGCCATATTTGTTTTTACTTTATTTTCAATTCTAACAAAAAAAACTAAATCTGAACTATTTTTTTCTGGTTATTAACACTCAGGTGAAATTTAGTTTTTTTTTGTTAGAACGGATTTAAAATAAAAAGGAACAAAACGGAATATATCTTGGACGAACTATTTTTTTAAAATCTGCTTTAAATTAGAACGGATTTATTTAACACTCAAGTGAAATTGTACGAACTATTTTTTTAAACGGAATTGAAAATAAAATAAAAACAAATCTGGCCCTAATAAAAATAACTCTGGCCCTAACAAAAAAATCTAAATTTCACTTGAGTGTTAATAACTGAGAAAAAACTAAATTTCCGTTTGAAACCATGAAAGATCAAAACGGAATTGTTAAATCGTTGAAGAAAAAGGAACACCCTAATTTAAAATATAATCCTGGATTCGCCATTGAGCGGAACTATGTACTTCCGTGCGTCGGAAATAAGATAGTTACGTCAACAATTTTTTGTAGAGAAAACGATGGGAGAGAGAGAGAGATTGAAACGGAAAAAGTGAGGAGGAGATAAAGGTTTTGGGGTTTTTAAGTTTTTGGGAGGATATTTTGGTATTTTCGCAGGGGTTGGTGTGAGTATTTGGTGTGGTTGTGGGGGTCCAAAAAAATTACCCTTTACCAAAAGTTAGACAATCCAAATCCTTCTAAGACTTCAGTAACTGCAACTCTCTCAACCTTGGGCGTTAGTTTCAGTGAAAGGCTAATCACAACTGACTTCAGTTCTGTTAGAATTAATTAGAAAAGCCATGTGAGCTGTTACTTATGCCACTGGCAGTTAGATTTCCCCATCTATAAATAAAAACTAATATTAAGAGATATCCTAAATGAGAACCTAATAGTATGAAATAATATAAGATACTGTAGCATAATACCTAGACATTAAGATATTTTCAATCTTCTAACAGATCTAAACATTCAAAGGTACATAGATAGTCTTTTAGATGTTTACTCATTTTTAGAAATAGGGTTTTTTTTTTGGTACCCCCACCCCATCCCTTCCCACCCCCACCCAATAACAAAAACCCCAAAATGCCCTTTGAAACTTAATTTTTTTTTTAAAAAAAAAAAGAAAATCGTATATACCCCTTGAGTATGTATATACGATGGCTATTTTATGTCCAATCGTATATACGTACTCAAAGGGGTATATACGATGGGTTTTTTATTTTTTTTAATAATTTGTTTTAATTTTTATTACTAAAAGGCTACTAAAAATTCGTTAACTAGTCAAAACTACTCCAAAAAATTATAAAAACACCACTAAAAATCTAACAAAACCAAAATAAGGCTATGCAAATTTTTTTAGATTTTTTGGAGACTATAAAAAATTAAAAAAAATCGTAAAAAATAGTAAACGATGGAATTTGGGATTTTGTAGCAGACTATCTCTCTCTTTTCACAATTATTAGACTTATGTCCCCTCTGACCACACTTGTAGCAACGGATCTCAGTGCACTCGCTACTCTTGTGTACGGGTTTCTTGCAAGAGTAACACACAATACCTGCTGATTCACCTCCCCCACTTGAACCTTTACCCGCACTTGCCTTCCACTTTCCTTTACTTCCACTGACATCATACGGCTTCCCCCGGAATTGAGCATTCTTCTTCTCTCTTACCATCTTGTATGCAGTAGCACTGTCTTCCTCATAAATTCTACACTTGTCCACCAGCTTGGCAAAATCTCGAATCTCCTGGTATCCAATGGCTTTCTTAATCTCTGGTTGCAGACCATTCTCAAACTTCACACACTTGGAAAATTCTGAATCAGCCTGGTTGTCATAGTAAGGGCAAAACTTGACCAACTCTTCAAACTTTGCTGCATATTCACCACTGGACTTGGTTCCCTGCTTCAATTCCAAAAACTCCACCTCCTTTTTAGCCCGCACGTCCTCCGGATAATACTTCCTTGTGAACTCCTCTTTGAATACTCCCCAAGTGATTTCCTCTCCCGCAGCTTCTAGTCTCTGTTTCTTCCTCATCCACCAATCATCCGCCTCTTCTTTCAGCATGTGAGTCCCAAATTTCACCTTTTGCGCCGGAGTACACGCCATAACACGGAAGATTCGCTCTATCTCCCTCAGCCAGGTCAGTGCTCCATCTGGATCATATCTACCTTTGAAGGTAGGTGGGTTCTCACGTTGAAAAGTAGCCAACTTGCGATCCTCAGCATCTTCTCTACCACCCCTCTGCTCCCCCATAGCCTGTGCTATGGCTTGCAGAGTCTCAGCTAGAGCAGCATCAATCCTTCGGGCCATTCTCAACCTAACACTGCCGCATTAACATTTCGATCGGAGTATGTTGACCGAAAACTGATTTTTTAGCCTAAATTATTCGTTCGACGTATAACATCGTCACATTTTAACGAACTACACACAAAACCTATTTTCAGGACTTATATAATTTTTATTTGAACTTAAAAAAATTTAAAAAAAAATACATGGGGTCGTATATATACACACAGGGTATATATATACGACTTTTTTTTTGCCCATCGTATATACACCCCCCAAGGCGTATATACGATTTAGATGGGGGTGTGTCAATCGTATATACGCCTTGGGGGGTGTATATACGATGGGCAAAAAAAAAGGTCGTATATACACCCCCCCAAGGCATATATACGATTAAGGTGGGGTGTGCCAATCGTATATACGCCTTAGGGGTGTATATACGATGGGCAAAAAAAAGGGTCGTATATATACCCCCCTCAGGTGTATATACGATTGGCCAAAAAATTTAAAAAAAAAATACGTTTTCAGAAGGGTATTTTGGGGTTTTCAGTGTGGGTGGGGGTGGGAAGGGATGGGGTGGGGGTACCAAAAAAAAAACCCTTAGAAATATTACAAGTTAAAAAACTGGTGCATGATGCTTTTGGTTCAGGTGGAGATCGTCCGATGTACCCTCCAAATGTCTATGTTCCCCAGGCCCAGGCTTTCTACTATAAAGGTTAGTCATTATTTCTTCATTTCTACAGGTTGTTTTTATTTGTTGAAGGAATTCTCAATATCTATATTATATAGACTACCTAGGAAGTTCATCCGTTGTGATAGAATTTGAGGGTGATCAGAATAGCAAACCAATGATTTCCACCTAGGTTCGTCTTGGGCGTGCCTTATCTAGCTGTTCCATTTGGCCCATGCTTCTTCCAACCCCCTAGCTACTAGGGGTGTTCAAAACCGAACCAAACCAATAGGGAAACCGCAAACCGAACCAAACCGAACCGAAAATCGCAAAAAACCGCTTTTGATCGGTTAGGTTCTTTTTTTCATTGCACCGCATGGTTCGGTTCGGTTCGCGGTTTTGATTTCAAACCGAACCAAACCAAACCAAACCGCAAGTAACACTAAGGCTTGTTGAATTACAACCTTCCTTACTAACCCAAATGCAACTTCAACCCAACTCTCACTCACTTACTAGCCCAAATCCAATTAATTTTTGACTCACTTACAAACAATCCATATTGTTATGCTATATTTAAAAATTACAACAAAATATTTAATTTAAATTCTTTTAAACATTGTCTTAAAGAATTAAAAGAGAGTGATTTATATACTATATATACTAGTATAATTTACTCGTACAAAGACGGTCGTAAATTCATTTGTTTAGACATAATCGTAAGGTAATTACTTCAACTATTTTAAATATGTATATAATAGTAGGAAATTAAAATTAGAATATATATATATATATATATAATATTATATAATATAATTATATATTATAATTTCAAATGGGATGTGGGTTTTTGTCCAGAAATGATTTTGTTTTCTGTCTTATAATATTTTGTAATAATTAAATGATGGAAAATAAATATAAAAGTATTCAAACAAAGTACTAAAACGAAAATTGAAACCGATGAAAATATGATTATCATCTAATGTATTACGAATAAGTATATAGAAAAACACATTACTATTACTAATGCTTCTTAGGAAGGAAAAGGATATACGATAATATAATGTCTCATCTATTTTGTAATATATTCTTCATAATTTGTTTTCGCAGTTGACTGTGGGAATTCGATTTTATTGTTATAAACAACACGGGTATACATCACATTGTATCATAAATTTTTAAATTATTTTTTGGCACCTTTAAAAATGCAGTTGTATGTTTTCGTGTGTTAAATATATATGTTTATACATTTATTTATTTTTATATATATAGTGAGTATTTTTTTTATAATCTCGTCCTAAAGAATTTTATTACATGGGTTCTTAAAGAATTTTTTTATAGTGAGTATTTTTATCTATAAATTATCATCCTATTTTTGCCAATATAGTGAGAATTTTTTATATTATTTGACTATTTAAATGTTAATTTCGATTTAATATATGTATTTTACATATTGCGAAAGAACCCTTATGTATTTTGTATATTACTATAACGAAACTATAAACGGGAAAAATCAAACTAACACTTTAGGAGATTATTAGAATATGAAAAATCTAGTCTTATTCTTATTCATAGATGCAATTTTCAAGTGATAACATTCTCAAAAATATAAAATAATGTACCAAGGTTTTTATTTAAAATAATAATGAAGAATGGTTTAACCATAATGTGTTACGCTTATGAAACAACAGAGCTAGGTAGCCAACTTGGTTAAGAATTGCACTAAATTCAAGAGGGGATGGGTTCAATTCTCGGCTTTGACATTTTTGGTATATATTTTAGCGATTTAACTTGAGCCAAAACCGCTGATGTTAAATAAAAATGCCGCCCAGTGACACGCGGTCTGGATTGATGAGGTGGATTAAAATTGTGCTGATGTCATTATTGACATGGATGCCTAGGTGGACAATCCATGGTTTATTATAATATAGATTTGAGTAGATTTTTTCTTAAAGATTTATGTTAGTCTTTTTTATGTTAGTTCATTTTAACTCCGTTTTAAATTATTATTGTCTTGGAAAAACCGAACCAATCCAAACCGCATTGGTTTGGTTTGGTTTGGTTCGGTTTTATTTTAGGAAGCCAACCGAACCAAACCAAACCGCATGTAATTTTACCTTGCGGTTTGGTTCATTTGTTGCCTCAAAACCGAACCAAACCGCACCGCGAACACCCCTAGCTACTCACTAGAATTCCCTTTATGGAGTGAAAAGACCAAGATGCTCTTAATAAAACCTGTGATTATTATTTTTTTAAAACATAAGTACGGTTCGGCGCACGCTTGGCCGAACCGGTTCGGATTTCACTGCACCGAGTGTGTTATTTTCAACGACAACCCCCTTAAAACTGTTTTTTGTTAGGTTCAGAGCACGGCCGATCGAACCGGTTCGGAGCACGGCCGACCGAACCTAACTATGTTCTCACTAAAATCATTAAAATCAGATAATTGAAGCAAAACAAAGCAAATCGAACCTAACTGTGTTCACTTGGGTATTTCACGAAATCGAAAGTTGAATTCCAATCCATCAGACAAATCTGAGGCAACGTCGAGTTCCAATCAATGATAGTAAACTTAAGTGGCGATCGATTAATCAATTATAAATAAAATTTTTAAGTTTGTTTTTGACAGTTTTATGGTACAACTGTTAATAATATTATTCATCATTGTATCTCATCATTATTGAAAATAAATGTTGGTTTGACACTTGTGAATTATATATTTCTTTATTCTGGAAAAAAATCCATAGATTAGTTTTGGAGATGATGATGAAGAGGAAGAAATAGGTACCTTGAAAAGGGGGATTTTGTGAGGTTCGGTGCTCAAAGAACCGAATTGTTCTGCATGCCCGTGCGCCGAACCAGTGAAAATATATCGTTAGAGGGTTTTTGATTTGAGGGTATTTTGGGAATATTTAAGGGTTAGGGGTGTCCAGTGAGTAGCTAGGGGGTTTGAAGGAAGCATGGGCCTTCCATTTGTGATCAAAATAGCGGGCTGGTCCCGTTATATTGGGCCTATAATGTAGTAAGGTCATTTTGGCCCATGCTTCTTACAACCCTTCCTCTACTCACTAGACACCCCTTTTTGGTGTGAAAAGACCAAAAACCCTTACTGAAAATTGGTTTTTTTTTTTAAAAAACATAAGTACGGTTTGGCGCACGCTTGAGCGACCTAGGTCGAATTTGGCAGCGCCGAACCAGTCAAAAATTACTCAGACACCCCAATTTGTGTTTTGACTAGGTTCGATTAAGCGAGGGTCGAACTTGGTCAATCAAGCGTGCGCCGATCTGTACCCACCGTCCACTTTAGCGCCTAAAATTAAAAATTTTAGTGTCCAACGGTTATAATTTTAACAGTTCTGATCGTCTTAAATCAACAGCTCACGTTCGGTCACACCTATTATAAATAGCCTCTCACTCTTTACTGATTTTCACACTTCTCATTTTCACTGATTTTTCACTCTTCACTAAATCCCACTCTCACTCTTCGCTGATTTTCACACAACCCATTAGCAATGGAAGATCTAAATGAATGGCAGTTGTGCCCAACCCAGAGATCATCAGACAAATTTCTAACTGCACTGCATCACCCTAGAACGATCGAGAACATGGCTGATGGTGTTTCTTTTATGTCTCGCGACAACTGTTTCTGTAGGCTAGAAAAAAATATTACATTCAGCTAGTTGAAGGAAAAAGTGGAGAGGAAGATCCTCAAAGAGCGAGAGTGGCGCAAAGACATCTCTCAGATATCGCATCGCAAGTGCGTATGTCTAGAAGACGGCACTCGCCGCTATGAAGCTGTGGATATCTGGAGCGACAACGATGTTCACGCAATGATGGAACATCATTCTAACACCCCCTTGGGATGTCAGCTCATCGTTTATTTTGATGTATGGCTACACTCGTTAAATAATAAAACTAGTAGTTTCGTTTATTTGGTTATGTTGTTTATTTTGATGTACGCCTACGCTCTTTAAATAATAAAATTCACAAAGGAAAACAAACAAATAAAATAGACAAAAAACTAAAATTTCATTCATTACGTAGATTACAATTACAATAAACAAATAAATAAAATCTCAGTCAACAATGACAGGAGATTCAGTAGACATATCGTGAGTCGGAACTGCACTCACCGCCGTCAGTCGCCGTAAGTGGAAGTGGAGTCGGAGTCACTGGACTCAGTGGCACCCCGAGTCTATTTATAAACTCGGTACTCATCATCCGTAGAGTCTGAGTCAGGATCACTGTGTGACCTCTCAGACTCAGTGGATACATAAGACTGAGCTGGGGCGCCGAACACATCGAAGCGCCCCTGACCACGGTAGACAAGGTTGAGACTAACACTCTCAACCTTATTGGGGTCGCCGTAGCCGTAGACGTCAACGAACGCCCCGGTCTCAACAGAGATCCTGCCAACGCCATCGTTAGAGCCGTAAATCGTGCCACCAATATCCAAAGAAAATGACACTTCATCAGGCAGAAGATCCAGGTCATCTGGAGGGTGATAAACCCAAAGTCGCGATCAACAGTCACGAAGAAGTTTGCCATACCTGAAAAAAGAGGGAAAAAAGCAAAATCAATGCAGTTCAGCCTTGGCAGATCCGACCAAAACTCAGCACGGTTTGGCGCACGCCTGATCGACTTTCGCTCAACCAAACCGTAGTGAAACAATAACAAAAAAAAGCAAAAACGAGGGTGCGGCGCATGCCTGATCGACCTAGATCGGCCTCTGCACCGTCGAACCGTCGTAATACAGTGAAAAAAAATAATAAAAATGGAGGAGAGGGAAGGGGAGATGGAGTGTTACCTTGATGAAGGAGGAGGAGGGCGACAGTGGGAGGAGGAGGAATGTGAGGGGGTGTGTGTGGTTGGGGGTTGTAGTGTGGAGGAATGTGAGGGGGTGTGTGTGGTACGGGGTTTTTAAACCAAAAAAACAAAAAGATGATGGGGGCATTTTAGGAATATATGATCGGTGGGGGGTTCTTGTGAGTAGGGGGTTTTAAGAAGCATGGGCCATTAAGTTTTCTTAATAGCGAATTTGCGATTTCTCAATTGAGAACTCAAATGCGAATTTCCGATTTGTTATTAATAAGGCAATTATGATTTCTTGATGAATCTGAGCCTCAATCGATTTAGATGTCGATTTTAATTTCTATTTGTATGAGAATCAATATGATTTTACTATTGATTTCGAATTCGGGGGTTTTCAATTGGGGTTTGGAATTTGGAGATTTTCAATTATGGAATTTGATTTCGATTTGGATGTTATTATTGCTTTTAATTTAGATGTGGATTTGGGGTTTTTCAATTATGGGGGTTTTTTAAGAATTTTTTGTTTCCAGATTTGATTCCACTGCTACTAAAATTTTGGTTTATTGAGAGAATTCAAAATCTGAATGTTAAATTTGTCAGAGAGCATAGTGTGTAGTATAAAGTGGGTGTTTTGAGTAAGTAATGGGTGTTTTTGTTTAGAAATGGGTGTTTTTGGTAAATATTGGATGTATTTCTTGGGACTTAACTTTTATATATAGTAGGGTGTTTTGAGTAAGTAATGGGTGTTTTCGGTAAATAGTGGGTGTATTTATTGGGCCTTAACTTTTATATATAGTAGGGTGTTTTGAGTAAGTAATGGGTGTTTTCGGTAAACTCACTAGAACTCCAACAAACCTCCAAATCGATCGGCCAAGATACCAAGGTAGTTAAGCTTAACCTTGTTGCTCGACTTGTGTGAACAAGGTGCAACCCACCGCCCTCGGCCTATGGTCGGGTGGTAGACCCTATCCTCAACCATACGAGCCCAACCGACAACCCCGCCCAAGTCCGGCAACAGATCTTCGGGTGGCACCCAATAAATCAATCAAGCCACCGCTTCTCCCCGCCACGAAGTCGGCCCGCATGTCATAGAACCGCCGTTGATGGGGTTGTAGCAAGTGGGATACATCATCAAGGGTGATGCTCATCTCACCCACGTGAAGGTGGAATGATGATATCCGGCCGCCAACGCCTATGAATGCGCTTAGCACTTCTTGTGGAGAATGGGGAAACCAAGCCCAACCAGAGGAACCAACCCCGAAGTTCGCCGAGTGTTCCTAATCCTAGCATGAAACACACGGCGTCACAGTCCATGTGGAATTGTTTGTAACCGCCGAACTCGCATTCGTAGAAATGACACAATAAGCCAAAACATTCAATGTAATAAGAAACAAATTTACAATACCAACTATAAAATAATAACTTACCCTACTGTAATAGAAATCAAGAAGAATATGTGCCCCGTGATATGGGCAAGACAGAACCATCTTCTCGGTCCACCAAGAAATGGGAATGTCGCCTAAGAGCAAAGCAGCCTCCTAAGGCTCAAGATCCTCCTCCTCACGAGGCTCAACACCGCTTCCTCCCGATGTCTAGATGATGAAGCAACATCGTAGGCGGCCACCAAATCATATGCCGGAAATTGAGCATCACGCCAATATCTCGCCAATATCCTCTGGAAGCGGGGGAGGAGGACGCCAACCCCGCCCCTAACCCGACCCCTACCCGGGAAGGTTCACCGCTTTCTTCCTCTTTTTGCGGTTTGAAACCGTAGGAGGTGGCCGACCGCTCGCTCGAGATGGTTGGTTGAATTGCCACCGCGCTCCTCACCATATCCAAACAACAATGTTAAACCAAATTAAGAGAACCAATCACAAATTAAGAGAAATCTCAGATTATCAAACGATCGCTCGAACGGCCACATGCGAACATGTTCGCACAACCCCGCTCGAACAAGTCGGCCAGATTCCAACTCACAACGGTTCGAATGAGGTCGTTCAGACGGTGTTCGCACGACTCATTCGAACACCTTCGCTTTCATTTGTTCAAGGACGCCGCTCAACAATGCAGTTTCACGAAAAAAAACCCAAATGCCTGCAACAGGAGAGGCTTACCTAGATGAAAATGGAACGATTAGAGAGTGTGAGAGGCCGCGAACAAAACCCAGAAACTCTTGAGGGTGTTAGTGGAGAAGATTGAGTGAGAGATTGGGTGAGATTGAGTGAGTTGGGAGAAGGTGAGTGAGAGGAGAGCCAACTTTAAAAGTAATGTAACCAACTTTAAAAGTATCAATAATCTCGGACCATTTCTTTAAATAAGGCCAAGATCCAATCTACTCTCTATTAAGGCTGTTACTTTTCCCACACCCCCTCCTACTCAAACAAACCCCTTCAATTTTTAAATCCCCAAATTACCCCCATTTAAAAATTCCCTAACCCAACACACCCTCTTCACTCCTCACTCCTCTCACTTTCTTCCCTCATTCAACCCTATTCTCTCACTCTCCTCTCACTCACCTTCTCCCAACTCACTCAATCTTCTCCACTAACACCTCAAGAGTTTTCGGGTTTTGTTCGCGCCTCTCACACTCTCTAATCGCTCCATTTTCATCTAGGTAAGCTTCTCCTGTTTCTAGGCATTTGGTTTTTTTTCTCGTTAAACCGCATTGTTCGAACGACGCCCTTCGAACAAATGAAAATGAAGGTGTTCGAATGAGGTCGCGTATAACACCGCATTTAACGACTCATTCGAACCGCTGTGAGTTGGAATCAAATCGACTTGTTCAAACGGGGTTGTGCGTAACATGTTCGCATGTGGCCGCTCGAATGCTTCTTTTTAGTACAATTTCTCTTAATTTGTGATTGGTTCTCTTAATTTGGTTTAATTGGTTCTCTTCATTGTTGTTTCAGATATGGTGAGGAGCAGAGGTGGCAATTCAAAGACAACCATCCGAGCGAGCCGGCCGGCCACCTCCTACGGTTTCAAACCGCAAAAGGAGGAAGAAGCCGTGAACCTTCCCGAGGTAGGGTCGGGCTAGGGGTAGGGGCAGGCCGACGCCCCTCCTCCCCCGCCTCCCGAAGATATTGGCCGTGATATTGAGCGTGATGCTCAATTTCCCAAGATATGATTCGCTCGCCTTCTACCGATGTTGCTTCATCATCTAGACATCGTGAGGAGCAGTCACGAGCCTCATGAGGAGGAGGTCACGAGCCTCAAGAGGTCGCTGCTCCTGAGGCGACATTCCCATTTCCTTGTGGACCGTAAGATGGTTCTGCCTTGCCCACATATGGGGCACATATTCTTACTAATTTCTATTCTCGCCTGTAAGTTATTATTTTATAGTTGACTGTTGTAAATTTGTTTCTTATTCTGTTGAATGTTTTGGCTTATTGTGTCATTTCTGAATGCAGGTTCAACCAGATTTACAAACAATTCCACATGGACCTGTGACGACAGTGTTTCATGCTAGGATTAGGAACACTGGCGCCTTCGTGGTTGGTTCCTCTGGTTGGGCTTGGTTTCCCCGTTCTCCACAAGGGGCTGCTGAACGCATTCATAGAGCGTTGGCAGCCGGATACATCATCATTCCACCTTCGAGATGAGCATCACCCTTGATGATGTATCCCAGCTGCTACACATCCCCATCACTGGCCGGGTCTATGACATGCCGATCGACTTCGCGGGCGGTGGGAGAGCAACCGGCCGATTGATTTATGGGGTCAGAACACCCCCTTCTAATTAACTACCTTTTTAATAATTAAAATCAGAGTTTTCAAAAATCACTCGCAAGAGAGTGCTACATTCACTTCATGAAAAACCAACAAACATCAATAGCGCAATCTAACAAACAACAGTATGATACATAGCACTATACCAAAGGGACGAGGTCCCAACAACATCTGGCTCAAGGACATAATACCACGTAATCACCACGCAATGTAATAAAACATGTTTCATATACATCACCAAGTTACGCTTCAACAACTTAATTAAAACGACTAATAGACTACTCGGCCCCCCCTCGCTACATATCAGAGCAAGACGCCATAACCAGTCTGAGTAAGGAAGAACCTTCACTCGGGATCACCTGCACGTTGCCGACATAAGAAGCAACATAAAAGCAGAATGGTGAGTCACTAACACATATAATAGAATGTATGATAAACATCATGTTAGAGGAAAAACAACTAGAAACACTCTCGCTCAATAAACAACACACAACATCAAGTTATAACACATTAACTCAAAATCAACAATAAACATCACCAATCGCATAAATGTATGCATGAATGCAACCCAACACCAAGCGGTATCATGCATGTGGTACCATCACCATCGTTATTTTGCCTCGTGTCTCCGCCGTTAATGATATGAAGACCGGCCAACAATATCGAGGCCAAGCTCGCCACCGTCGGCACGCATATGAAGCATGTGACTCCATGAACAATGCATCAACCACAAACAATCACATCATGTATGAATCGACACCGCCATCGGATTTACCTCCGCCGCTTAATCCACCGTCGTTATAATCGTCATTACACCGCCATTACACCGCCGCCTAATTCACCTAGACATCATCAATAGCTCTATGGCTAACATCACTACATCGATCAATAGCTCTATGGCTAACATCAAACTCACCTGACACATCGACACCAAAAGTAGTGGACTAAATCGCACTACAAGGACCAAATCGTCACATAAGGACTACACCGCCACTTAAGTACCAAAATGGCTCCACCATTCAGCCACTTCGACGCACTCGGCGCTAAACAACACCACAATTGCGCGCCGACAAGAACCTCGCACCACATCAAGCGCCAAAACGGCACTCCTAAGACACTCACACCGCACTCCCAAGCACACCACACCGCACTTCGATACACTACACTCCACCTCTGCACACTACACTTCGACACACTACGCTCGATAAACCTACTTTTCAACACACCTACACCTCGACAACACTAGCTTCGACATACATACACTACACCCTAAGACATCCACACCTCGGTAGATATACCCTATACCTCGACAACTACACTTCAAAGAACTACACTTCGGGTGATATATACACTACACTTCGGCAAGTACACTTCAAAGATACATACTCTACACTTCGTAACTACTGTGTCGACACCTATACTTCGACTCACACTCACTTACACTTCGTCACCTACACCTCGTCGCCTACACGTCGACACCTACACTTTGACACATCTACACGTCGACTTCCATATACTTCGACACATCTACACTTAGGAAACTACAATTCGCTCCAAATGGTGCCCTAGACACCTAACCTTCATTTTCCCTCTTTTCTTTGATTCTCATACTATGATCAAACTTAAACCACAATTACTACAACACATATTCATTCAAAATTTGTCCAACACACCTCAAAGTAATCAACGAATGTGACTACACCAAAAATATCGTCCTGATACTTAGGGTTCCTCAAATCCCATTTCTTTCCTAGGTCTCTCATATGACCCATCATCAACAACACATACACACTTCACAATTTCACCAAAGTGAAGCAAACACAACATCAATCACACAACAAGCAACACAAACAACTCAAAAATCATCCTAGAGTCTAACTCACACATAACACTCATCATATACTCTATTATAGGTGAAAGAGAGCCCCCTTACCTCAATAGATTGAAGAATAAGCACTCTTTCCACCAAGACTTCAAGATCCCCCAACAATCAAGCTCCTCTTCCTTGAACTTGAACTCTCCACGCCAAGATCTTCTCTTCTTCCTCCTTAAGGCTATCACACCTCTCTCTCTCTACTCTCTTACTTTACTCTTTGACTTTTCTTTGTTTTGATTGCAAATGAATTCTCTCATCATCGACACCTAACTTATATCATGGATATGGGCCTCCTAATGGATCATGGGCCTCTAATCACACCTCCTCCATTACTCAAACACCTCCTAAATAAAATAAAGCTCCAAATTAATTATTTGCCTTAATTAAAATGTTGTAAGCCTTAAATAACCCAATTAAATAAATAATTGAACTATTTTTGGGGCGTTCCCCACTTAGAATATTTCATCCTCAAACTTTTACCTGAATCAAACAACTCTGGATATGATTCCTGCATCTTACTCTCCAACTCCCAAGTCGCATTCTCTTCGGCAGCTCCCAACCAAACTACCTTTACCAAATTGATCTCCTTCCTCTTAAAATCTTCACTTCTGGCCCTCAATTCTAATCGGCATTGTCTCAACAAAGGAGGTTATCTCTCACTTGCACATCATCCATATGAATCACATGAGACTGTCCGAACATACTTTCTCAATTGCGACACATGAAACACGTCATGCAAATTGAAGATTAGGTGGCAAGGCCACCCGATAAGCAACCTTCCCAACTCTCTCCAAAACTGTATGGCCCAATAAACGAGGAGACAACTTCTTAGACTTCAAAGCACGACTCAACACCAACACTGGGGTGACTCTCAAAAACACATGATCACCGGGCTTGGAATTCCAAATCCTTCCTCCTCTTATCATGATAACTCTTTTGCCTACTTTCATAAGCTTTCATCTTCTCACGAATCAACTTCACCTTCTCTGGTCTCGAACAATCTCAGTCCGAGCACCACACTCTCTCCCGACTCATACCAACACAACTGAGTCCTACATCTCCGACCATACAACGCCTCAAAGGGTGCCATCCCCACACTAGAATGATAGCTATTATTATAGGTAAATTCAATTAATGGAAGATAAGAATCCCACACACCACCATGCTCAAGAACACAAGCCCTCAATAAATCCTCTAACGATCGAATGGTCCTCTCGATTGACCATCAGTCTGCGGATGATACGCAGAGCTCAAACGCAGCTTAGAACCCAACGCCTCATGCAAACTCTTCCAAAATTCCGAGGTAAATCTAGGATCTCTATCTGAAATAATACTCGAAGGAACCCCATGTAGCTTCACAATTTCTGATATAGATCTCTCGCCAATCTCTAAGACCGGATATGTGATGTTAATAGAACAAAGTGAAATGACTTCGTCACTTATCAACAATCACCCAAATTGCGCCATACCTTTCGCTGCACTCGGCAATCCACCACAAAATCCATAGAAATGCTATCCCACTTCCACTCCGGAACTTCCAACGGCCAGATCACCCCGCTTCTCGATGCTCCACCTTTGACTTCGACAAGTCAAACAGCATAAACAAACCGAGCTACATTCCTCTTCATCCCCGCCACCAAAATAACTTCTTCAGATCCTCGATACATCTTTGTAGCTCCCGGATGGATACTCAATCTACTTCTATGACATTCTTCAAGAATTGCTTTCTTTATCTCCTCTTCATCAAGAATACAAACCGACACGATATCTCAACAAACCCCGAGCATCCAATTCAAAATCCTTATTTTCAGATTGACCAATTCCAACCACCAAATCAACTAGCTTAACATGTAGCTTCCGAGCCTCTCTAATGCTAACAAAAATTCATTAGTAATTTTCAACATTCCCAACCGAACACTCGAGGTGTCACTTCACAAACTAAACTCATATCTCGGAATTGCTCAATCAATTTGAGCTCTTTAACCATCATTGCCGACACATGCAAAGACTTACGACTCAAGGCATCGACTACAAAATTAGCCTTTCCCCGGATGATAATTCGCATCAAGTCATAATCCTTCAACAACTCCAACCATCTCCTCTCGCCTCATGTTCAACTCCTTTGATCAAACAAATATCGCAAACCTTTATGGTCACTAAACACTTCAAATCTAGAACCATAAAGATAATGCCTCCAAATTTTCAAATAAGAAACACCACCGCAGCAAATTACACTCCAAATCATGCGTAGGTAGTTCTTTTCATGAGTCCTCAACTGTCTTGAGGCATAAGCAACTACCTTACCATTCTCGCATAAGTACAAAGCCTAAACCCATCTTAGAAGCGCCACAATACACCACAAAAGGTTCACTCTGATTAGGCAACGCCAAAATAGAGACGCCGTCAATCTCTTCTTCAACTCATTGAAACTTTCTTCAACACGAAGGCCCCAAACAAACGCCTTCCTTGCAAGTCAATCGAAAGCCAACTAAGTGCCAACTTGGAAAAGCCTTCAATGAATCTTCTATAATAATCGCCAACGCCGTAAAAACTCCTTATCTCGTTGACCGACTTGGGCGCTCCCATTGCAAACACTACTCAACCTTAGAAGGGTCCATCGCAATACCCTTTACCGGAAATTACATGACCAAGGAAACTTACTTCTCTTAACCTGAATTCACACTTAGATAGCTTAGCATACAGCCTTCCTATCCTCAAGATTTCCAACACCAACCTCAAATGTTTCTGTAACGCCCCAAAATTTATTTAATTAATTAGTTAAATTAATTATGTACATTATCGAGGCGCAACATAAATTAATTAAGTGGAGAAATATTATGTTTTGTGTAGTGGATGGGAGCGAGTAGTAGTGAGGGTGTAAATCGTGAGCCCGACGCGTGAAAGGCCCACGCTTAACCCTAAGGGTATGCGAACCTCACACTCATTCTCACTGGGAAAAATCAAATTGAGAGAGAGTGAGAAGTGAGAAGAGGCGCGGCGCTAAGAGAGGGAAGGAGAAGGAGAAATTCACAAATTCTCAAGGCTTTGGCTCGTTGTGTCATTGTGGTTACTCGTGGTGCCTTCAATCATTTTTCCGCGTAGCATACGCTTAAGAGGTAAGGGTGAGCGCTTCTGGCTTAACATAATTGGGTATGTGGTGGGTTTGTGGGGTTTTGATGTTATTGTGATGTGATTTGATGATTATTGATGTTGTTGATGAATTATTGATGTTGTTTGATGAATTTTGTTGTTGTTGTGAATTTGAGATGAATATGTGCAAAATTTAGGAAGGATCGAATTAATTGTGATGTTGTTTTGATGAATTGTTGCGATGTTGACGAACCTTGATGGTGTTAAATTGATGATAATGATCGTGGTCGGTATGATTGAGAATTGAATTTGTTGTTGTGTTGATTGTGTGAGCATTGGATTGAATTGAATTTTGATGATGTTATAATCGATTATTCTCTGCTTTTTTAAGAGCAAGCATAAATTGGTTCCTTTAAAAATCCAAGCCATGAATTTTGAAAATGCAGGACTATTTTTTACAATTGAATTGCTCGCTTTTTATAAAAATAAAGTTGCTGTTTTGTTAAAAATAAGATTGCTGTCCTTGTTAAAAAAATAAAAATAAAACATTGTTGCTGTTTCTCTAAGAATAAAGTGCTGTTGCTGTTTGTCTAAAAATAAAGTGTTATATCGCTTTTTGTAAAGTTGATATCTTTCGAACCGGGAACCCGATTGAGGTGTTCTAAAATGCGTTGGAAAGCCTATTCAGAGGCCTAACTGAATACTCTATTTTTAAGGCAAAATAGACTGTTTGGTTGTTGCTGTTTATACAAATATAATGCTGTTGTTTTCACATCGCTTTCATCATTGCGTGTTAGCGCGAAAAATTCTCATTGCTTTTGGGCGCATAAAAGGTTGCTGCTTTGTCTGCTTGTTTTTCTACCGTATTTGGCGTATAAACCCTACTATTTTTATGTTGTTTTGTTGTTGTTTATTTAGCGCTTAAAGTGTGCTCTTTTTCTACAAATTAAGGTGCTGTTCTCTCAAATTAAAGTGAGCTGTTTTCACAATTAAAATGTGATGTTTTCCCACTCTGCAAATGTGATGTTTTTCTTAATTTTAAATGTGATGTTTCCTAAGCATGAAAATGAGATGTTCCCAAAATTTTAAATATATTGTTACTTAAATTTTATGTGTTGTTACTTAAATTTTATGTGTTGTTACTTAAGTTTTATGTGTTGTTACTTAAGATTGAAAGGTGTTATTACTCCAATTTTTAATGTGATATTTATGATGATGGATGTGAATTTATTGTGGTGGTTATGACGAGTACACTCTATGAGTGTTTTTGACGACGATGACGAGTACCTGTGTGAGGATTTGGTGATTGCACATGTGTCCATAGTGTCTCATAGCATGTGCATATTATGACGAATAGGCTTCGCCTCTTTTGATGAATATTAGTGACAAGTGGGCCCTTAGTGGCTTATTTATGACGAGTATGGTACCATCATGCATATACCCAGCGTGGTTGCATTTTCATGCACATACATGTTTATGACTTGTGGTAAAAATTATGACTTGAGTTAGCGCTCAATTGACGGATGAAGTTGATGATAATGATGATGTTGTATGACCGCTTGCTCATATTACTCTATTATATGCTTAATTATGTTTGTTGAAATTCTCACCCTTCGCTGGAATGTTGCTCTATTGTGGCAACGCCGCAGTAACCGCGAGTGAAGGTCCCGCCGCCTTCTTTGATAGCCGCTGGGATGTCCGCCGAGTCGCTTCTCGACATCAGAGCACCACAGGGGCGAAGTTGAAGTTTGTTAGTTTATTAATTAATCGCTTAATGATTTTATGGTTGATGTGAGACGGTTCGAGTGGTTTTGGCGAGTTATGATTCTTATTCATTGCGTGACGTAAATTTTTTGTTTTGGAGTTTAATTTTTATGACGGTGTTTTGTTGCGCAAACCGTGATTAGTGCAATTGATTTAATTTTATTTATGACGATGTGGCATTTCTTTTCTATTCTGTTAAATTAATTTTTTTAAAAAAACAATTTACTCGATAAATGACATGTAATTTATGGGGTAGAAAATGAGCGCTACACTCTGCATGCTCTTCTTCGCACTTAGAATAAACCAAGATGTCATCAATGAACACCACCACAAACCGATCTAGATACTCATGAAAATACAATTCATATATTCCATGAATACCCCTGAGCATTCAAACACCAAATGGCATCACCGAATACTCATAAGGACCATACCGAAGTTCTAAACGCCGCCTTAGGAATATCTTCATCATTCACCTTGATTTGATGGTAACCCGACCTCAAATCAATCTTAGTAAACACTCGAGCACCCACCAATTGGTCCATCAAATCATCAATCCTTGGAAGTGGATATTTGTTCTTAATCGCCACCTTATTCAATCGCCGATAATCAACATAGAGCCTCATGCTCCCATCCTTCTTCTTTACTAGCAACACAGAGAGCGCTCTACCACGACACACTTGGCCTTACAAACTTCTTTTTCAAGCAAATCCTCAAGTTGCTTCTTCAACTCTGACAACTCGGATGCAGACATCCTATAAGGTGCCATAGACACCTGGCCTAGTACTGTGTACCGTGATCAATAGCAAATTTGACTTTCCTCTCGGTGGTACATCCTAATCTCGTCAGAAATACCTCAGAAATTCTCGCACCACCGGCAATTCATTAATCTTATCCCGATTCTCGATGCACAACGACGCCTCAAAGCAAATGTAATAACTCCTTCCTTCATTACTTTTAAGAATCGATCAAAGCACAGTAACAAAATGCATTCTTCCACCCTAAGAAGCGGAAACTCACTGCATCTACTAAAGCAATTAATATGAACATGGTTATCCACTAACTACCCATACCAAGGATGACATCCAACCCATCCAATGGCAAACAAATCAAATCAACAATGAAATCTCCGCCAAGACCGACAGAGGGCACTTCGCACACACAAGAGAGGTAGTCACCAACCCTTAGCCGGAGTATCGATAACCATCTCCTTCATCAAAGAAGACAAGGCTAGACCCAATTTCTTAACACATATAGCGTAAATGAATGAATGCGTGGCACCTAGATCAACAATAGCAATCAAAGGAATACCATTAATAAAGCATGTACCTCTTATCTCATTAACCACCTCGGATCCCGCGAGAGCAAACACCTTTCCACCACTCTTCTCTTGCTTCGCTTAGAACACTTGGGGCTAATATGACCCACCTCGCCACACGCTTGAAGCAACCACGCCTTGCGCTCACAACAAGCAGCCATGTGACCCTCCTTTCCACACCCCAGAACACCTCTTCTCACCGGCCCAGACTCATACCGCTCGTGACTGTGCATCCCACACTTGAAACACACTACGCTAGCAGTGAGCATCTCCCCACTAGACTCTTTTCCGAACCACTTTCGACTTACCTTTTCCACCGTAAACATCATAAGGCTTCCCACGACATCGAGAACTCCGCTTCTCTTTCACAATCTTATAGCAAGATTGCTATCCTCCTCAAAAATTCTCAAGAATCACAACCAACTCTGAGAACACTCGAATCTTTTGATATCCAATTGCCTTCTCGATGTCGCCTTAGACCATTTTCGAACTTGATACATTTAGAGAACTCTACAAGAAGAGCACCATCAGAAGTGAGGGTAAAACTTAACCAACTCTATTTAACTTCGCCAGATACTCTGGCCACCGACTTGTTCCCCGCTCAATTCTAGAAATTCCATCTATTTCTTGCCCCTAACATCTTGTGGTAATACTTCCTCAAAAATTCTCTTGAAGACATCCCACGTGATCTCTTCGCCAAAGATTCTCCAACCTCGGCAGTAACCTCAAGCCACCAATCATCGGCTTCTCGACCAACATGTGAGTACCATACCTCACCTTCCGAGCAACAGACAATCCATAACACTAAGATCCTCTCAATATCCTTCAACCATGCAAGAGCTCCATCGGGGTCATACCTCCCTTGAAAGTAGGAGGGTTCTCCTCCGAAAGTAGCTAGTGTACAAGCTCCAAAGATCCCCTGCACTGGCACGATTTCCCACAAAGATTCACCATAGCCTCCAACGCAACAAACAAAGAGTAGCGCCATCCCTTCCGCTCTTCCCGCCATCTCACTAATCACTTAAACAAGATCAATTAAGAACGAGCACAAGACTCGAGGATTTGGAAACTCAAGACTCAACAACTTGGCCTGACAGATCTAACTTTTGCTCGATACCACTAATGTAACACCCCTTCTAATTAACTACCTTTTAATAATTAAAATCGAGTTTTCAAAATCACTCGCAAGAGAGTGCTACATTCACTTCATGAAAAACCAACAAACATCAATAGCGCAATCTAACAAACAACAAAAGATGATACATAGCACTATACCAAAGGGACGAGGTCCCAACAACATCGGCTCAAGGACATAATACCACGAATCACCACGCAGTTGGTAATAAAACATGTTTCATATACATCACCAAGTTACGCTTCAACAACTTAATTAAAACGACTAATAGACTACTCGCCCCCAGGCTGCTACATATCGAGCAAGACGCCATAACCTGATCGAGTAAGGAAGAACCTTCACTGGGATCACGCACGCTGTCGACATAAGAAGCAACATAAAAGCAGTATGGTGAGTCTCTAACACATATAATAGGATGTATGATAAACATCATGTTAGAGGAAAAACAACTAGAAACACCTCTACCAATAAACAACACAAAACATCAAGTTATAACACATTAACTCAAAATCAACAATAAACATCACCAATCGCATGAATGTATGCATGAATGCAACCCAACACCAAGCGGTATCATGCACGTGGTACCATCACCGCCGTTATTTTGCCTTTCGGGCGCTCTCCGCTGTTAATGATATGAAGCGTCGGTTAACAATATCGAGGCCGGCTCGCCACCGCCGCACGCATATGAAGCATGTGACTCCATGAACAATGCATCAACCACAAACAATCACATCATGTATGAATTGAAACCGCCATCGGATTTACCTCCGCTGCTTAATCCACCGCCATTACACCGCCATTACACCGACATTACACCGCCATTACACCGCCATTACACCGCCGCCTAATTCACCTAGACATCATAAATAGCTCTATGGCTAACATCACTCCATCTGGCCAATAGCTCTATGGCTAACATCAAACTCACCGACACATCGACACCAAAAGTAAGTGGACTAAAATCGCTACTACAAGGACCAAATCGCCACATAAGGACTACATCGCCACTTAAGTACCAAATCGGCTCCACCATTCAGCCACTTAGACGCACTTGCTGCTAAACAACACCCACGCTTGCGCCGACAACAACTCGCACCACATCAAGCGCCAAAACGGCACTCTCTAAGACACTCACACCGCACTCCAAGACACCACACCGCACTTCTGCACACTACACCGCACTCCGGCACACTACACTTCGACACACTACGCTTCGATCACCTACTTTTCAACACACCTACACCTCGACAACACTAGCTTCGACATACATACACTACACCTCGGTACATCCACACCTCGATAGATATACCCTATACCTCGACAACTACACTTCAAAGAACTACACTTCTGGTATATATACACTACACTTCGGCAAGTACACTTCTAAGATACATACTCTACACTTCAGAACACTGTGTCGACACCTATACTTCGACTCACACCCACTTACACTTCGTTACCTACACCTCGTCGCCTACACGTCGACACCTACACTTTGACACATCTACACATCGACTTACATATACTTCGACACATCTACACTTAGGCAACTACACTTCGCTCCAAATGGCGCCCTAGACACCTAACCTTCATTTTCCCTCTTTTCTTTGATTCTCATACTATGATCAAACTTAAACCACAATTACTACAACACATATTCATTCAAAATTTGTCCAACACACCTCAAAGTAATCAACGAAGGTGACTACACCAAAAATATCGTCCTGATACTTAGGGTTCCTCAAATCCCATTTCTTTCCTAGGTCTCTCATATGACCCATCATCAACAACACATACACACTTCACAATTTCACCAAAGTGAAGAAAACACAACATCAATCACACAACAAGCAACACAAACAACTCAAAAATCATCCTAGAGTCTAACCCACACATAACACTCATCATATACTCTATTATAGGTGAAAGAGAGCCCCCTTACCTCAATAGATTGAAGAATAAGCACTCTTTCCACCAAGACTTCAAGATCCCCAACAATCAAGCTCCTCTTCCTTGAACTTGAACTCTCCACGCCAAGATCTTCTTCTTCCTCCTTAAGGCTATCGTGACCTCTCTCTCTCTACTCTCTTACTTTACTTTCTTTGACTTTTCTTTGTTTTGATTGCAAATGAATTCTCTCATCATCGACACCTAACTTATATCATGGATATGGGCCTCCTAATGGATCATGGGCCTCTAATCACACTTCCTTCATTACTCAAACACCTCCTAAATAAAATAAAACTCCAAATTAATTATTTGACTTAATTAAAATGTTGTAAGCCTTAAATAACCCAATTAAATAAATAATTGAACTATTTTTGGGGCATGCATAGGCCACCCCGAAGATGCAAACGCCTGCATTTCGCTGGGTTGTCTGGGCTGGGCTCGATGGTCGAGGATAGGGTCTACCACCCACCATAGCCGAGGGGTGGGCTCATGCCGCTAGTGGCCTACATTCTCTATCTGGGTTGCACCTTGTTCACGACAAGTCGTGCAACAAGGTTAAGCTTGGCTACCTGGTATGTCGATCGATTTGGAGGTCAGCTGGAGACTTTTCACGGGGGCAATGGCCCATGCCCATCTATATGATCACCAAGGATGCTACAAGAAAGAAGACCAAGAAGATTGTCGGTCATCTTCCTTTACTTCGTATAAAACATATTCTTTACTTTTAAGTTTGCTTTAGGTTACTTTCGGGATTAATAATCAACCAATGATATGTTCATTACAAAGCTTGGATCTTTGAGCACTTCCAGATCATGAACTTTTCCTCTCGGGTGGTGCACCTGCAGTATGATGAGAGTATGCCACAAAGAAGAAATGGTCAGTGCAAGGATGGCCCCGGGGCCATGAGATTATCACTTGACCGGCCAGACCGTGAGGAGGTCACTGGGACCCCTACACACCCATATGAGGAGGAGAGACCTTCGAGGAGCCGGCCAGTTCAGAGGGTTCATTCGAGTGGTGGTCGCATGATGCGCCATTTTCCGTGATTGAGTGCTCGACAGTTTGGGCAGGTCCACCACATTCCGAGGATCCTGCACTGCTACTAGGGTCGTCTCTGCACTCCTAACCGAGTGTGATGAGAGGTGGACACACTTCGAGGACCACTTGGCGCGGGGCTCCCCTGTACCGCACTCCTCAAACACTGTCGGGCTACTTTCCATGGTACTCCAGTGGTCTCACATCCATTTCTCTTCCTCGCACTATGTATAGCTTCATGGATGAGCCCGATGTCTGTGTGTGGTACGTGTCTTTATATTAATTGCAAGTGATAAGTTTCTTAATCTTATACTTATTTAAATAATAATGTTATGTTATTTGCTTGATGATGCTACCAGAGTCGCTGGATTTGGTTGATGAGATGGATGGGACCATCAATGATAATGTCCCAGAGCCAACCAGAGCATCTTTCAACAAGATCAAGAGGTCGCTTCAACCCCTTCCGTAGGTTTAGGAGGAGGTTTGGCAATGTGTATAATAGAGAGGCGCAACACCCAAAGAGGATCATGTCATAGGGGTATATATGTTTGGAATTTTTGTATAATTTAAGTACTTTGTTTCATTTGGTTTTTAAATTGAAATTCCCTTTAGGTTGGCGCAAATTTATTGTCATTACAAAATACTTAAAGACATCAAATATGAAATACATCAAATATGAAAGACATAACACCAACATAAGCAAACAACTAACTAATAAACTAGTGTTTTGGTAGTCCCCTGCTCCAGAAGATAAATGACCTCCTCTGAGTTCGTATTGTGTCCACGCATACTCTAAGATTTCGCGCCCATCGTAACGTTAGCTAGATGTTCCATCATTGCGCGGACGCCGCCGCCGCTTTGGATCTCCATGATCAATACCGAAAGTCCCATCATCTCTACAATTGTACTTTTTGAAATGTATACGCTTCCACGCCTTTACGCCACACTCCTCCGGACGAATCTTCCTCTCACCTTTTCCTTTAGTCACGTAAGGTGATGTCCTTACTCATCCCGCAGAAGACATGGTTAGGACAACGAAACACAATACCATGTTCGTCGGTGGTGACAGTCCCATGGTGATGAAGGGTCGTTAGGAATTTGTCGTTTGAGTACTGGGTTGGGCACAATTGCCATTATGAGGTGTGTTTCAGTAGAGGAGGTGTGGGAAAAGCAAACGCGTTAAAGTTTTATTGTTTATTATTTTGATCAAATCCTTGATTCTTTGATTTTGACCCCTTTGTTTATCTTGACCAGTTTTAAGTTTGACCCCTTTATTTAGAGTCTTATTTTGTTTGATCATCTTCCTTTTTCCTATTATTTTTTATTTATCTTTCTTAAACTTTATTTCTTTTTCTTGTTATCCATTTTATTTAGATTTTTATTTTTCTTTATTTTTTTCTTCTTATTCATTTAATTAGCTTCGTTTGTTTTCTTTTTCTTTCTTATGCTTTCTTTAATTTTTTTCTAATAAATGAGAACAATAACTTGATATTATATAAAATTTAGAGGACAAATTGAAACTATTATTGATGTTTAGAGGATAAGTTTAGGCTGCTTGATTCTTATGACTACCGCACTGGTTTGTCTTTGGATATGACCAAATTGGCATGATCTTGAGTCAAATATTAGGGGAGCCAAAATAGTTAAATAATATATAAAAACTACATTTACAAACAAAACTAAATTAAAAATGATTTTGTTTTTAACAATAGAGACTCAATTTATTTGACAAAATATAGAGACTCAATTAAGAAATTAAAATTTTGTAGTTCTTAAATGGTAATTTTGATTTTTTGGTCAAAAATAAGATTAAAATTCTTTTAGTGTTATGAAAATAACCAAAACTTGAGTAAGAACAAATACTAGACATCATATAAGAGAATATAGATGAATAAGGGAGAAGAAGAGAATGAGAGAGTCTTTGCATTATGCTATTCACAAGTGTGTATCTACACATAAGATTGAGCCCTATTTATAAAGTGTAGATTAGCAAGTGAATGGACAACCATAAAAGCCACTACTAAGGGAAGTAATGAAGGAAGAAGGAAAGCTAGTGGACATCCACTAATATTATTCATAACACTCCCCTTGATGTCCATCAGATATGCCTCATTAAAAACCTTACTAGAAAAAAACTAAAGTGATAAAAATCTAGTGAAGGAAAAGAGTACAATATCCGCTGCTGGGAACCGCTCGTTAAAACCTTTCCTCAGAAAACCCAAGTGGGACAAAACCATGGCAAAGGAAAAAAGAGTGCAGGTTTTCTCCCCGAATGAAGCGCCACTTCCTAACATTAATTTCAACATCCGAGTTTCTCCCCGAGTACATATGGAGCAATCTATTCCATTGCCACTTGTGATGTATCCTCTTTAATGAAGCTTTGCGGTCAAGATATCTTCAAAAACATCTTCCTTGAATTGTTGGCATTTGGACATTAAATGAAGAAGCAAGAACCATAGATTGTTTTATAGATCATAAAGATATTCCAGTTGTCACCACATGTAGATAATAATGACTTGGTAATCCGACTTGATCTAGATCAAAAATAATCAGATATCTCGCATGGTTAATTTGTGTAACATACATAAAAATAATGTATTCATTACAACAACCAAACATAAATATCCATCTTACCCATTTTATGATGCATTTTGTCTGTGATATGCATGCATGCTTTTATAGTCTTCAGGATCGATATTTGTTATTTGTTTGCTACACAACTCATGTACTCAAAATAAAAATATATAATGAGTCAATTAGGAATTAGTTACTTCTAACTTGTTAAACAAAAATTTAACTAACTAATTGTTCGGTCTCCGCATCAAGACGAGACTTTGTTTTCCATGTAGAGATCACCATGTGTTCAACCTTAAAAACCCATTTTATATAATTTGAGGTCATTCATATAGAACTCTTTTTTGAGTAATCTATAATTTTGGAAAAGCTCTTCAGAGTTCCAATAATAGCAAACTATAGCAAATTGTATTGATCTTTTCATAAAATTCTATGGACTAGTGGTGTCATTTTTATATCCTCATTTTGAATATAAATTGAGACGATTATACCACATATGTTCAAATTATATCATCTCATGCAGTACTCATTCAATTTGAGTAATCATCTCGAGAATCCAAAAAGTGTGCACTATAATTAAATCCTTAAGTGGATCTTTAAATAATTATGACTATCAACAAATAAGTTGTAGCAATATTCAACTTGTAGCACTGAGCTCTTCATGTGCTACAAGGCTAATTAAGTAATCAAAAAGTACTCGTGATCCACCCTTGAGAAACATGTCGAGCTTTGTATCTCACAATTTAATCATTCTCATTCTCGCTTCAATTTCATCTTTCAATTTTGGCCAATTCACATTGTCTACAATATTTAGTAGACATGGTTCATGATCCTCACTATATATTATTTATCACATTTAGCGCTATATTTAGTAAAAACATCTTCAACGTTGACTTCGCTTTGTTCCATTATATTTCATTATTGACATAATTCATTGAGATCTCTTTAATTTCATAACTTTTCAGTAATTCGATCGCTCTTTCCGAATCAGAATGTCAATTATGTCCGAATACTCTTTAAAGTTTCTATATCCTCGCTGGACCATTTTTTAGCTCCTTTTGTTGATCGAGGATTTTTATCTTTGGAACCGATGGTCTACCACGCTCAGCGTGGTTGAGACTCATTTGCAATATTAGATTGTCCAACAGTGGACATCTATTCTATCGAGCATTAATACCTGATATATATGATTTGGTCACACCTTTTAGATCAAGAATGCATTTGGTAGATGATTTGCTAAGCTTTGCAAATGAATTATCTTTTGAACTTCTAGTTCACATTGTTTAGTTTGAGGATCATTATGAGATAATGATAATTCATTCCAACCGATCTTTTTTTACAAACCGCTTATTCTCTTCCCTAATGTTGGAAAATCTAATTCTTCAAATGATAATCATCAACCTGGATTATACATGGAGATTTATATCCAATATATATTTCCAAAATTCTTTTAGGACCCATCATAGTGCATTGCACATCCAAAAATTCTAAGATGGGAAATATTAAGTTCGTGACCAAAACCAAATGTAAAGGGGAAGAGTGGTGATAACTTGTTTACTTGATGCGAATCAATATTATATCATGTAAAATTGCATATTCCCAAGTAGAAATTGGAAGTTCTTTCTCAAAAGCATTGGTCATATAATTAACTTTAGACGCCTAAAGAATGGTTCTTCAAGACCATTTTATGAATGATCGTATGACATTTGATATCCAATATCAATTCTAATAGTCATGCAATACTTATCATATGCTTTCAAGGTAATTCACATAATGACCTCTTACTCAAATTAGTTGAGCAAACAATTTCACAAACTTCCAGCTGTGAGTTGACGACAAATATATATAATATATATGTGGTCATCTAGTTGATGCATCAATTAAAACCACAAAAATCTAGATGGTCCACGTGATTAGTGTACTTGTTTACAAAGATCACCTTATATCGCTTCTAGAAATATGAGAGATTTACCATTCTCAAATTGCCAATTTCCTTTGGGAATTATTGAACACAAAATTTAGTAGATTCAAGAAACCATCGCTCTTCAATACAAGTTCACATAGAAATTTTAATCATTATTCGTGATCATAATATACTCCTGGATGGCCCAACCGAGCTTGCCAACAACTAAATTATTATGATATGTAAACTCGTTTACAACAACATGTGCTAATGTTTCAAAACAACATGTGCTACAATTGCACATATATATGTTGATCGCATTCTTGACCAATGAAGAGTTGAAGTGGTTGTTGCTTCGCCGAACGGGCCTGGTCGTTGAACGAGTGAAAGGACCTGGCCCTCGCTTCACGCGCTGAGCACCTCGAGTGGTACCGCAAAGACACTCCGACGATCTAGTGAGAGGTCGCCGCAGATAGCACAAGGTTAGAGAACGCCCCCGGCCATGTGCGAATGGCGATATATACCGTGAGGTCCGACCGCTTTGCGTAAGTTTTCGGCCGACGAGAATTGCGCCCAAGCCGCGTGTCGGGCTTGGGCCGGTTGCGCTGGGTCGCCGCGCCCAATTGCTATCGGGAGCCTCGAATTGCCGATACACCCTAACAGCTTGCCCTCAAGCCTCAGGTCGCTAAGAGCGGGCCGAGGCTTGAATCGCTGCCTTCAAGTAATGTTGTAAGCTGGCCGGGTTGCATTGCGCACCGTCCCATCTCTCGGCGTGTGGTCGCCGCCACACCCGGGCCGCGGCTCGCCTTGTAGTTCTAGGCACCGGTCGCCGACCGGATCTTGCTCGGGCGCCAAGCGCGCCTATTCGAGGCTCGATATGTTGCCCCCGCCTAGCCCGCGGGCCGACTTACACGGAGCGACACTCGTCAGAAATCGTTGGAGGCCATTAGTTGGTCGCTTTGTTGTAGGTCGCTCGACGCCCTACTCGCCAGAGACCGCTCAAGGTCCGTGCTTGTTCGTGGGTCAATCTATGACTCTTGGACCATTCGACGGAAAATGCTACCAAATTGCTCAAGCGTTGTCACCATTGCCTATTTCGCTTTAAACAAAACTCGACAGACCTCGTGGCCGCTTATCGTAGCGACTTGTTCGACGCGCTTTGGCGATTTGTGGCAATGGGCTTACTAGGTTAGATGGCCTCGCCGTAGCCTTCGCCTCTTCTCGCCGTGTTCTAGCCAATGCTCGTTATTGGATCATTGCTTGACCTCTGGCCATTCGATGACATCGATGGTTGTGCCAACTCTGTGGCGCCGATCGGGCCAACTCTGGCACTCGATGTAGACCGCCGGGGCCTACGCTGTTTCAGGGGTCCTTCGACCCTTGGGCCATTTCGATGGCGCCGATTGTAGACCGCCGGGCCTACGCTGTCAGGGTCCTTCTCACCTGGGCCATTTCGATGGCGCCGATTGTAGACCGCCGGGCCTACGCTGCTTGGGGTCCTTCGACTTTGGGCCATTTCGATGGCGCCGATTGTAGACCGCCGGGTTTACGCTGCCAAGGGGTCCTCTCACTGGGCCATTTCGATGGCGCCGATTGTAGACCGCCGGGGCCTACGCTGCTGTTATTTCGCACGGCGAGCTACCAATCATACATTCTGCATGCGAAATAAATTACAAAGTACTACTTTTAAAAGGCTCGGGCCTCGATAAAAAAAAACCTCGCGGGGAAAAAGAGCGCCTACCGACATTTATTCATAAATCGTTAGTCCGCCCCGCCATCACGAGGATCGCCTTGTTCTTCAAACGACCTATCTCGACAGACTGGCCGCGCATGGGCGACCTTCCTAGCAAATAGTGCTTCTTCATAGGCCATATGATCGCTGGCTCTTTTCAGAGGAACATGGTCGATCCATGTAACGATTTAGCCGAACTCTTCGCAAAGTTGCGGGTCCTGGCCCGATCCCACGCTGAGATACTTCACTTGTCTCTATCCGCCGTCGCGCACTGCTCGGGCCTCGCGATTGAATCGCCTATGTAATCGCCTCAATGATTCGTTGTCCTCTTGGATAATCGTATCCAAGTGCTCTTCATGCCGCTTCTAGGCATCCGCTGGCCGTAGTTGGCCAAGAATGTTCTAACCAAAGCCGCCCCAAGACGAGATGGTGTCGGGCGGCAGTTATCTCACCACTCCGCTGCTCGCTCCTCGAGCGATCGTGGGAAAGAGTCCGCACTTCATGGTCGTTTCTAGCTCCCTATAGCCGCAGAATTATTAAAATATCTGAGATGCTTGTCCGATCGCTACGCCATCGAACTTGTTTAGGTTAGGCGCTTCCTCAAATCTCTCGGAATTCGTAACGCCCGATTTCTAGTGAATGGGCCATGCTCGCTCGGACACCGCTCGACCCAAAGTGGTTGCATAGCGAGGCAAGCCTCGCTGTCCAGCATTCCATAGATTTCTCCGGATGGGCCGATGGTGGAAGTCGAGGAGGTCTTCCGGTCGCTCGCTCGATCTCTTCTCGCCGACGCAAACGCCCCTAATTCTTCCATACCGTATTCTTCAAGCTCTTCACGAGAATCCCAAGACCGCTTCTCGACCGACGCGGAACCGGACGCACTCGCTGGATGAGTATCTAGTGGGCGAGCGCCTGTCGACGGTAGCTGGAATCCTCATAATCGCCGTGAAGATAGCGAACCCGCGTCCGCGCTGCTCCTACTAGGGGGCTTACCGGCGCGCCCTACTTCGCCTTGCCGAGAACGATGAGCAAGTGCTCTCCCTGGCGAGAGATGCTCCTTCGAGGAGGGGAGCGATGTTCGCGCTACGGCCGGCGGGCGTAGGTTCTCCGCTTTCGCACGCTGGCGCCCGAATCGACTCTCTTCATACGCGCGACGATTTAGCTCTCGCTCGCGATCACCGATTCTTGCTTTGGAGGATTCGCAGAAACGCCGAGTGACATGCTCGTGCAATGGCTCTTCAATGCCCGCCCAATCAACTCGGCGGTAGTTGGGTGGAGCGCACGGCCGCACTCGCCCAAGATCGGTCCGCGACCGCACCGAGGGTTCTTGTCGCGATTCCTCGAGATTCGCGAATCGCCATCGCCACGCCCCGGTTTGCCGCCGGGATGCCGCCTGCAGGGGTTGAGCCGAGATGAGGCCCGCGCCCGGGGCCGGCCGCAGGAGCCATGAGTGGAGTAGATAGCGCCTGCCTCCCATCGTGGTCGCCAATTGATCGCACCTTGACCAATGAAGAGTTGAAGTGGTTGTTGCTTCGCCGAATGGGCCGGCCGTTGAATGAGTGAAAGGACGGCCTCTGCTTCACGCGCTGAGCACCTCGGTGGTACCGCAAAGACACTCCGACGATCTAGTGAGAGGTCGCCGCAGATAGCACAAGGTTAGAGAACGCCCCCGGCCATGTGCGAATGGCGATATATACCGTGAGGTCCGACCGCTTTTGGCGGTAAGTTTTCGGCCGACGAGAATTGCGCTCCAAGCCGCGTGGCGCCTCGCAGGCGCTGGGTCGCCGCGCCCAATTGCTATTGGGAGCCCTCAGAATTGCCGATACACCCTAACAATAAGTTGTAGTACAAATCAGAGGAAAAAGTAGACAATTTTTCCACTACACTTTATTTTATCAAAATATGTCTCGTTATATAAAAATATTCAATATCTCCATCTCTCGTTTCAATATGATTTATATTTATATGCATATATTTGAAACTTAATAAATTTCTACTTAGACTTAGGGGAATATAATGTATTCTCAATCAGTAAATTTGTTCCCCAGATAATAAAAGATATTAGCTCTTCTCCGAGCCTTCAATTATATTTTTTCACGCAATATTTTAATTTGGAGTTCCAAGCAAAGAAAGAAGAAAATTACATTTTTCCATAAAATACTAAACCACTATCAAGAATAACAAAGGTCACAATCACAAATGATACAAATGACACTTAAATAAAATAATGATAACATATACAACATCAATGGTCATCACCACAACTTTTCTTGTACCAAAATTATAATGTGATTCATTCACTTCGGGAATGAACTTCAATTCATTGAGTGGTTTGTGAGTATTTTTACAATCATCATATCACATAATCTTGATTCATAATGTGATTCATTCACTGGGAATGAACTTCAATTCATTGAGTGGTTTGTGAGTATTCTTTACAATCACCATATAAGATAATCTTGATTCATAATATCTTTCAAAAATATTTTCTCATTTTGCTAATTCATGAAAATATTTGAGAGATAAATTACACGCTCTTTTTCTTTACTTCAAAATATACTAAGATCAAGTAGATCTTATAGATTTTAATCATAGTCCAAATGTATAGTTCTTCGTAAACTTGACTACAAATCTCTATAATAGATGACCAAAGAAAATGTATTTTATGCAATCCACCAAGAATGCTTAAATTACTAATTCATTAGTTCTTCAAGAACTATACCACAAAAATTTCTTCAATGATAATCAAGAAAACCATACTATGAGTCATCCTTCAAGAATGCTTGAATATTTTCTTTTGTTGAGTTCTTCAAGAACTATCACAAATCTTCACAAACAATGATAAAGAAAATTATTCTTTGTGCAATCCTACAAAGATACTTGATTTCCAAATCATTAGTTCTTCAGGAACTATACCATAATCTTTCAGGGATGCTTGGATATTAATTTTTTGGCTTAAATATAGATTACCCCCCTGCAAATATCAACTTTATCCATATACCCCCTTGCAAAAATAAAAGTTTTAAAATAAACCTTGCAAATATTAATTAGTTACAATTACCCCCTCATTGTTAGTTTTAGTTAATGAGTTAACTCTATGCCGAGGGCGCACACTTTGACTCCACATTGGCATGACACGAGATGGTGCTTATACACGTGTTACCGACTCACTCACTTCAAAGATTTCAACTTCTCTCACTCACTTCACATCACCATTTTCGCCTCTCACACTTCACTCACTCAGATACAATGGGTTTCTTCACCAATCTTCACTTGTTAACTTTCATTGACTCCTCAATTTGTCAAAATTTCACCATATTTACATTCACCAAATCTGTTTGTTGGTGACTCCAAAATTTTAGGTTAGCTTCAACTACAATTTCAAGCAAATACCATTCGACTTGTAGAACATCTAGTTCATCATCCCAAATGAATAACTTGCGCCTATTTCGCTTTCTACAGAGAGAGACAAAAATCAACGAAGATATGTTATGCCTAACCCAAAAATAAAGGGGGAACACACGAATTTAAACCTACATTACTTACCCTGCACTAATACACTTCCGTAATCTTCTTCCGTGATTTTCAGAGGTATTTGCAATCCATAAACGCATTGGTCGCTTCACATGCATAAAGTGGAAGTTGCCCATGTCTTGATAAAGCATTAGAAGAGGTGTTGCTTGTGGCCATTGGAAAGATCAAACAAACAATGGAAGAAATCAAGCAAGAAGAGAGAAGAAGAATATGATTAGGTTATGGAGGAGAAGCTTTGATCGAGATAGGATAAGATTAGGTTATAGAGGGAAGAAGAGAGAAGCTTCGATTAGGGTTATGGAGGGAAGAAAAGACGATTGAACTGATGATGATGATGATTTAAGCCCTAATTAGCCATGTAATTGATCCAACTGGGCATCCACATCACCATCAATTAACAAATACAATGTAAACTAACCGTAGTGGGGTAACTGGATAACTTCACATTTTGCAAGGTTTATTTTAAAACTTTTATTTTTACAGGGGGGTATATGGATAAAGTTGATATTTACAGGGGGGTAATCTATATTTAAGCCTATTATATATATTATTAATTGTTATGATCACTCTAATATAAAAATATCTCTATAGTATTCCACTAAGTGCATCATTTAATAAATTAGTGGTAATTACGTTATTTCATTAAAATTGAAGTCAATTTTTTTTGGTATAAACTGGGTATCCTTTCATACAAGAATCAGCAGTAGACTAATTCTCGAGTTATGTGAGACCATGAAGCCAAATTAAATACTCTTTATGTAAATTATAAATTGTTATGAATATATTATTATATAGTGGATGTTCACCCTTCTCCCATCTCCTCATGTAGTGGATTTTCAAGGCGGAGCCAAGATTTTTGCTCGAGGGGTGCCGATAAGACTTCCATTGGAAGTATTGGCAGTCTCAGAGGCATGATAGCATGATGTGTTTTTAGCTGCTCAAAGACTTTGTTGTTTGCAGATGTAGAAATTTGTCTCTGTTCCTGCCCAACATTAATTGCAAGTGTCATAGTACGACAACTCTGAATTAACCTTATATTTTATCTTTATTATTTGTTTCTAACAATTTGCTAAAATAATATATACACTTCATGTAGACATTGACAGGGAATAAATACACATATAGTACCAACTACAAAATACATGTTCAACGGGGAAGAACACAATAGAGGCCGGATCGTCCCAAATAATTTTGAGCCTCTCACTTGTGTAAGCTTTTAAAATGGGGTCCTTTTATTAAATGAATTACCAAAATCTAAAACTGCTTTATTTAAACTTTAAATAACATCTCAATACAACTTTAAATTTTAAGATAACTAATGCATTGAGTTTCACTTTAAATAATAAAAAAATATGTAATGACCATAGAGAGTACCAAAAATTGATAAAGGATTTGTATTATGGTTTTTTATTGAAATGAAAGGTAATATATAAAACTATTTAGTGAACAAAGTGTGATGGGTTCGAATAATATATATATATATATATATATATATATATATATATATATATATATATATATATATATAATTCTTACGTAGGGCCTAATTTTGAAATGATTTTATTTAAAATGAATTGTATTTTTAGAATATCCACCTTAATTAAAGTTAGAAACATTTAAGGAGTATTAATCTAAATAAACAAATAAATAAAATCAGAGAAAAAGAATAATACTAAAAGGGTTAGTTTCTTTGATTATAAAAAAGTAATATTAGTGAATATATAAAGCCTGTGATGTAGCATAGTGGTAAGTCTTTACTTTTGTGGCCTTAGCGACCAAGGTTCGATTCTTTTCGCTGCCATTGAAATAGCGTTTTTTTATCAAATGAATATTCTCGCAAAAACAACAAAATGATTCATGTGAGGATCGAACCCACATCTTGGCTGACGAGGTAACCAAAAGCAACCGCTGAGCTACAAGAGATTATTGATACTTATGGTCATTTTATTTTATATAATATAATATTAAGTCTAAAAATAAATTGGAGCCCCTAAAAATTGATATTGGGTTTGGGCCTTGTGCGTCGCGACAACCCGCATTGTGCCCCGGGCCGCCATGAATGGAGGTTAAAAGTAATAAAAGATAACAATGCCATGCTAAGCAAAACTTAATGAATTGAAGTTGAAATACTAAATTCAGTAAAATACCTTTCCTGCAATATGAAGGCAATTTTGTCAAAAAAACAATAAAAAGACAATCAATTAGAAGGACATATTGGGGAATCAATGTCGATAAAGGCCAAGATGCTTATAATGAAGATAAGAACTATGACTTTACAGTTCTGCCATGCATGGCTGAAGTTTAGTGCTAAACCACATTCTAAGATGGCAGACGTAGTTCTATCCTAGATCCATCGGGCCACCCTACCATTAAACACGCTACAACCCACAAGCCCAAACAAAGGTTCAAGGCCCCACATCGACTAGTGGAAGGCTCTCAAGCAGGGTTATAATGAAGAGGCAACACAAATCGGCCATGGAAATGAAGCAGCCTAAACCATATTCTAAGAGTGACAACACATCATTCATCCCTTTATCCTCATCAAATGCAATTGTAATATAAGGTCAACTCGGCAACCAAGTGTGGACCTTGGATGAGAACTGTCAAATGCAACCAATCTTAATCAGGAATTAAGATTAGAAATCTGTATTGAGAAAGAATATTAATCTAAAAAACTCCATCTTAATTACCTTTCCAGGAGCAGCATCTCTGTGTGTAGTTTTTGACCGAAAGCCTTGCTGAACTGCAAGTGTTTGACAAAGCATAGGACGAAAATCTCATGGTGGAACTCTCAAAGCCAATGATTCATTGGAATCAGTGCATTTGCTTAACGTTGCCCTTTATCTCCTTTAACATCTCCTTAATTTTGATACCATTTCTGCAACAAGGCAACATGAAATTTTAACTTAAGTCAAACAAAATGTGAAGAACTTACAGAACACTGACTCCAACAACAGAGAGAGATAGTGGAAAGTCAGTCCTCAAGTTATTTTTCCTTTATGTTAATTTCATTGGAAAATAATTGTGCAGAAACATCAGAGCTTGGTTTTGGTCTCAGAAAATGCACCATTGTTTCCAATACTCATATTTTCTTGAGTCATTATGCAGCTAAAATTCTAGATAAGTACCACATTCCAATTAGTGTATATCCTGAACAAAGAAGAGCTAATGCATTTGAATTGAGTTGGGTTTGGGAACTCTGTAGCAAGATACTTAATATTTGTTTATTTTATGAATAAAGATTAGATAGTATGAAGAATTCTAGAACACTGATAAAACCACTGGATCAATTGAAACCACTAACTCAACCCCACAAAATCTGGGCCAGGCGAGTGATGCCTCCCACTTATAAACTCTTTTTCGTGCCATATCACATCCGATGTGGTACTCAACACACCCCTTCACGCCCATGACCGATTAACCGAGCGTGATCCGAGCGCCCGATAACGGGTGGCCCAACGGATTTTGGATTGACTCGATACCATATTAAGTTCCAATAATAAGTTTCAATTGAAAGAGATAAATTGGAAAAACAAACTCTATCTATTTTGATTGATGGTACAATAGTATTATAACAAGTGTTTAACTGTAGTTAACTTTAGTTAACTCCAATAGAAAATTAACTACACATGTAACAACTTCTAAACTAATCTAGTTAAGTTAGATAGTTGTTAGATAGACACTAACTAACTTCTAAACTAATCTAACTAAGTTAGTTAGACACTAACTAATTTTCTAATTCCTAATACTAACTATATGTAATAGTCCCCCGCAAGCTAGAAGTTATTCACAACACTTCTAGCTTGACATGAACAATACAAAAGTACATATCAAATCTAAAAGAAAATTACATCAAAACAACCAACAAAGCCAATGAAGACACAAATGTAAGCCAAAGAAACAAGCCATGAAGGCAACAAAGAGAACAATCTTGTCCGCCACTAGCAAAGTGAAATCCACGACAATATGCTAATGCTTTCTTGAATTGGTTGGTCAGCACAGAGAAAAAAATTGTGTAATTGTGCACCGTAGGCCAAAACGCTCCTCCAGCCTGGTACTTTGGCACGTAAACATATAATTTGGTTGGTCATGTAAATGATGTATCCTGCATAAAAAATAGACCAAGAGAAATGGTAGTATCTCGAGAGAGCAAGGATGAAGTATATTACACCAAGAAGACCAAAGAAAAGAATCCTGGAATTTCACAAAAGAGTAAAGAATTGATGGTGCCTCAAAATCACTTTCTCCACTAAAAATTCTTTTTACATAATTGTAAAAAGTGAAAATAAGCTTGAAAAAGTTCTCATGCTATATAAGTCCATCCGAATGTCACAACATATGCCATAAAGAACCAACACAAACGGGCAAAGCCAAAATCGACTCGATCGAAAAAATCAAATCGAACTCCGCTTTAGATCACAAATATTGGAAATCAAAATGAAAGGAGGACGATGAAGTGAAATTGCAAAACCGATGTGCAAGAATCGCAAACGAAATGATGATTACCGATTCAAGAATGACAAACAATTTGTGTCAAAACGAATTAGAAACTAAACAAATGAAAGCAAGTTGCACAAACAGTAAACTCTCAAAGAAGTAGAGGAAGGAGAAAACGGCCAAGAATTGAAGAGATTTTGAACATGAATTGAAGAGCAAAACCAAAGACCGCCACAGAATGACTCAAAATTGAAAAAAAAAAAGATAAGAAACTAATAAAATGAATATAAAATTAAGAAATTTTTTATCATACCTCAATGAGCCGATTCTTCATGAATCGCAAAACAAGAGAAGACATTCACGGAAAACAATGGAGGAATCATTGAGGAGAAAGGAACGCGAAGCTATATCGCTCTTGATACCATATTAATAGTTAAACTCTATCTCAGTGGAATTGAATATAAATTTTATTCAAAATGAATGGTGAAGTAAAAACTTAATACAATATGAAGAGGTGATCACTATATATAGTGCACCTTCTAGTGAAAGTAAATACAAAAATACAACTAACTAACTAACTAACTAAGAAAAGTAGTTACAATTGAAAACTAATTTAACTAACTTGTAAACTAACTTTCTAATACATTTAGCGTAACAACATTCATAAAGTTTTTTGGCAAAGAGCTACTAACCATCAAAAATAGGCATGAAAATTGAAGAACATATTTTTATTTATCAGTTAAGATCTAATGAGAGTGTAACACAAGTCTATCAAGATAACAAAATATAGGAAATCTAGAACAATGACTAATTAAGAAGCAAAATGTTAGTCAAATATGAATTTGCTTTTAATCTTGTGTTAGGAAAGCATTGATCATCCTAGAAAAGGCAAAAAGAAGAGAATCTTATTCAAGAACATCAAATAGAAGTGAATCAAAAATACCTCACAAAATGTAAAAGAAGAGCAACACATAACCATAAAGCAAATACCTACATCTCTGGGTTTCGGGTTTGATTTTGTTAATGGGTTCTGAATTTGTTTCTGTGTGAAGTGTGAAAGGAAAGAGAGGAAATGAAAGAAAGCAAAAATAAAAAGGAAGATTAAGAGAAAGAGATATGGTGGGATAGAACTGTAGAAAGAGAAAGAGAGATTGAAATTTGAATTTTTTGAGTGGAAGAAAGAAGAAGAAGGGGGAGAAAGAGAGTACTGAAAATGATGTTCCACTTTCGTTGATGGTATTCTCGCAGGCCAATGAGTATTCGAGTTTTAGTACTGAAAAAAATGGTAATTCCAATTGAATGCCTCCATTTATGCATCATTAATAGTAATCAAAGGAG